>CM061140.1:26797664-27397664 GCA_030789695.1 Scilla litardierei | reverse complement strand
CAATAAGATCAGAAATTGAAAAACCGATTTGGCTATGAAGAACTTTGAGAGCGATGAGAACGATGAGATCTTTTTGAGAGAATAAGAATTTTGCACAAGAGTAAATTGGTGAGAAAAATGTTCTCATAGGTTCTCTATTTATAGAGCCAAAGGAGAATTCAAAATAATTCAAATCAAGTTTGACTTCAGCCCAAAAATCAAGCAAAGAATAAATGAGAGAGTGAATCAAGGAATTCTGGTCGCACAACAGGTAGTCGACTCCCTAACTATGGTAGTCGACTCCCAGAGTGTTTCAGAGAAAATCTGCTACAACTGGTAGTCGACTCCCTAACTTAGGTAGCCGACTACCAGACTATCTTTTCTAGTAGAAGACAGAAATCAGTGTAGTGAACTACTGGGTGTTTGTAGTTGACTACAAATTGAAACTTAGCTTCTATGAAAAAAATGCTCTCAAATAAGTTTAAAATGAGTTTTAAAAACATTTTAGAAAATCATTTTGTGTGTGTGCAAATTCTTCTTGGCTTTGACATAATCCTAAGAAAATGAAAAACAACTCACACACTAGACTCTATGAAGAACTTGAAGCCATGAATGAGCTTGAGCTAGTTGCATATGCTTCGCTTGAATTTGAGCTCCTCTTTAGCTTTAGCTTGAGCACATTCTTTGAGCTTCATCTTTGAACTCTTCTTGTGATTGAGCTTTGAAGTTGCGAGCTAAATTCATCTTCATCTTCTATGTGTGTGGTTGAAGTTCTTCTTCTCGGAGTATGTTTCGAGCTTCAATTAGCTTATTGCACAACCTACACACTTAAGTAGTATGATTAGTAATTTAACAACATTTGGTGTGATCATCAACAAAACAAACCACTTGGGGTGTGACTAGATTCCCATCACTCTCCCCCTTTTTGATGATGACACCCATATGAAAAACATATGAATAATATGAAATAAAAACAATGAATAAGTGTACTTACTCCCCCTGCTTAGATGCGGGTTATTATTCATTCATGTTTTTACTTGCTTCACTTTTTCTCCCCCTTGTCATCACAAAAAAAACATAATCGTATACATACCAAGTGACGAAAAAAAGTTTCATAGGCTCCCCCTTAAAATTTGCTTCATTGTAGTTGGGTCTCCCCCTTAATGTATGCATGGATTTAGAGATTCATTGGGAGCTCTTCTACTAATCCCTTATAGTTTTGGTACCTGAAAATTAAACAAATAATTTTGGTACCCTTTCTTTGTGGGTCCGTGGGATTAGTCATATATAATAATGTAATCATGAACCAAGAGGGAACCAAACCCAGTTGGGTTTAGATTTCCCATAAGTAAATTTATAATCTCTACAAAAATGAACATTGTTCATAAAACTAGAAATGTAATTGTCTTTCATTTGGACGGTTCCAATTTTGGGAATCCAAACTTTGACATATCCATTTTCAGTTTTAGGAACTCTAGCTTGATGATGAGAGATCCTAGCATTTTGATTGGACATATTATAACCTAAGCCATGTTTGCTAGATTGGGGTCTTTGTGATCTAATCAAGATATCTAATTTTTCTTTACCTTTATTGAACCTAGCAACATTATTAACCAAGTTCTCATGCTTTGCCTTAATGGCGGTCATGTTCTTTTCTAAGTATCTAAACCTATTTCCTAGGTCTTTGAGTTCTATATTGAGCAACTTATTCTTTTCAATTAAATCCTTATTGTTGCTAATCAATTTTAGGTTCTCTTCTTTAATCTTTTCTAGCTCTTGATTAGTAGGATTAGAACCACAAGATTTATGCAACTTTTTGAGAGTTAGAAGCTCTTTGAGTTGGACCTCATATAATGCATAAATTTTATGAAATTCCTCCTCATAATCAATTTCATCATCATCGCTACTATCGCTATCACTAGAGTTATGATAGGAATTTACCTTCGGGTCTTCCCGTGCCATGAAGCACATGTAGTTCCGCTCGTTCCTTTTGCTTGCTTTTCCTTCATTTTCGGATGATGATGAGTTATCGGAATCCTCTTCATCATCGCTTCTATCCCAAGCCCCCAAAGCTTTTCTATTTGGCCTTTTGCCTTTGTATGACTTTGTTCTATTATCTCTGAATTTCTGTAGAGGGCATTCATTCTTCATGTGGCCTGGCTTATTACATTCATAACAAATAACATCATTAGTAGAATTGAACTTATGGTTGTAGGACTTACGTGCTTTTAGGATTTTCTTGTATCCTTTAGAGATGAGTGCCATTTGTTTCTCCATCTCATCTTTGACTTCATTCTCGGACTCCTCCGTATCCGATGTTGCTTTGAATGCAAGGTTCTTCTTCTTTTCACCGTGTTCCTTGGTCTTTCGCTCTTGCAGTTGGAGTTCATACGCCATAAGATTGCCGATGAGCTCCTCCAAGGTTAGCTTTGAAGTTTCGTTGCCTTCTTCAATGGCCGAAGCTTTGGATTGCCATTCGGGAGTGAGGGATCTAAGGATCTTGCATACGTGATCCTCTTGTGTGTACTTCTTTCCCAATCCCACAAGTGTGTTGACGATCTCCGTAAACCTCGTGTACATCGCCGTTATGCTCTCGTCTTTCTCCATCATAAATTTTTCATACCTGCCAGCATAAAGAGAAGATTTTGACGATTTAACTTTTTGGTTACCTTCATGTGTTACCTCAAGAAGTTTCCATATTTGATGCGCGGAGGTAGCCATGGAGATGCGGTTGTACTCCGTTGTGTCAAGGCCGCAATATAGAGTGGACACCGCCTTGGCATTTAGAGAGACTTTGTCCTTCTCCGTCTTGGTCCACTTTTCTTCCTCAAGGGTGGGTTCTTCATAAGGATTCTCCACTATCTTCCATAGATCATAGGAGATAGAGAGAAGGTACATTCGCATCCGATTCTTCCAAGATCCATAATTTGATCCGTTGAGAAGTGGTGGTCTGGAGGAAGATTGTCCTTCGGGGAAATGATTGGTTGATGCCATCTACAACCTCGCTTTGATACCAAGTGTTGGATCCTGTGGATGGCAAACAACACTAGAAGGGGGGTTGAATAGTGTTGTTCAAATAATAAAACTTTTTCGATCGTTAATTAAAACCCTTATAATGTTGCCTAAGAAACCAAGTAGAGTGATCTACGCTTGGTTCTTAATCAACAAGTTAATCTTATAGAAATATAAAAGATAAACAATTATGATTACAATTAGATAAGAGATATTTACACATAGATAGATCTTTACACAGCGGAATTAAATGTATGATCTTTGTAATATGTAAATGAACAAAGAATTACAAATATATAATAATAAGAATTGCTTGCAGAGATAAATAATCAAACAAAGAGAGAATCAAACACAAACACAAGGATTTTTATCCTGGTTCCCCACAACCCTGGGTACGTCCAGTCCCCGACCAATCCGGTACGAGATTTCCACTATTGCCTTAGCAATACAAATACCTAGCCACAACTAGGATTTCTGACCACCTAGACTTGTCTAGGATTTTACCCTTGCCTCACAACCCGAGGACTTTACCTTGCCTCACAATCCGAGGACTTTTCACAAACACCTTGCCTACAACAAGGATTTACAATCACCCTTATCACCAAGGGACTACAAGTAAAATCAAATCCAATACACCACAATGAATTAGTGGAGATTGGTTTTTACACCCAATAATTCTATAGCCAAAATTAAATTTGCAATAGTGCTTAACGTGGCTAAAAGAATTTAAATCGTTCGTAGATCACACAAAGAATATGAATTTATTCAATGTGATCTAGAATTTAGATGTGTTCTTAGATCACACAAAGAATATGAAATTATTCAATGTGATCTAGAATCTAGATGTTTCAAAAATCCTTTGAGAATATAAAAAATCAAAGAGAAGGATTTTGAAAAACCAATTTGCAATAGCCAAAAATAATAATGATCTTAAAAACAATTATAAAAGAATATAAGCAATAAGATCAGAAATTGAAAAACCGATTTGGCTATGAAGAACTTTGAGAGCGATGAGAACGATGAGATCTTTTTGAGAGAATAAGAATTTTGCACAAGAGTAAATTGGTGAGAAAAATGTTCTCATAGGTTCTATATTTATAGAGGCAAAGGGGAATTCAAAATAATTCAAATCAAGTTTGACTTCAGCCCAAAAATCAAGCAAAGAATTAATGAGAGAGTGAATCAAGGAATTCTGGTCGCACAGCAGGTAGTCGACTACCTAACTGTGGTAGTCGACTCCCAGAGTGTTTCAGAGAAAATCTGCTACAACTGGTAGTCGACTCCCTAACTTAGGTAGCCGACTACCAGACTATCTTTTCTGGTAGAAGACAGAAATCAGTGTAGTGAACTACTGGGTGTTTGTAGTTGACTACAAATTGAAACTTAGCTTCTATGAAAAAAATGCTCTCAAATAAGTTTAAAATGAGTTTTAAAAACATTTTAGAAAATCATTTTGTGTGTGTGCAAATTCTTCTTGGCTTTGACATAATCCTAAGAAAATGAAAAACAACTCACACACTAGACTCTATGAAGAACTTGAAGCCATGAATGAGCTTGAGCTAGTTGCATATGCTTCGCTTGAATTTGAGCTTCTCTTTAGCTTTAGCTTGAGCACATTCTTTGAGCTTCATCTTTGAACTCTTCTTGTGCTTGAGCTTTGAAGTTGCGAGCTAAATTCATCTTCATCTTCTATGTGTGTGGTTGAAGTTCTTCTTCTCGGAATATGTTTCAATTAGCTTATTGCACAACCTACACACTTAAGTAGTATGATTAGTAATTTAACAACATTTGGTGTGATCATCAACAAAACAAACCACTTGGGGTGTGACTAGATTCCCATCACTCTCCCCCTTTTTGATGATGACACCCATATGAAAAACATATGAATAATATGAAATAAAAACAATGAATAAGTGTACTTACTCCCTCTGCTTAGATGCGGTTTATTATTCATTCATGTTTTTACTTGCTTCACTTTTTCTCCCCCTTGTCATCACAAAAAAAACATAATCGTATACATACCAAGTGACGAAAAAAAAGTTTCATAGGCTCCCCCTTAAAATTTGCTTCATTGTAGTTGGGTCTCCCCCTTAATGTATGCATGGATTTAGAGATTCAATTGGAGCTCTTTCACTAATCCCTTATAGTTTTGGTACCTGAAAATTAAACAAATAATTTTGGTACACTTTCTTTGTGGGTCCGTGGGATTAGTCATATATAATAATGTAATCATGAACCAAGAGGGAACCAAACCCAGTTGGGTTGAGATTTCCCATAAGTAAATTTATAATCTCTACAAAAATGAACATTGTTCATAAAACTAGAAATGTAATTGTCTTTCATTTGGACGGTTCCAATTTTGGGAATCCAAACGTTGACATATCCATTTTCAGTTTTAGGAACTCTAGCTTGATGATGAGAGATCCTAGCATTTTGATTGGACATATTATAACCTAAGCCATGTTTGCTAGATTGGGGTCTTTGTGATCTAATCAAGCTATCTAATTTTTCTTTACCTTTATTGAACCTAGCAACATTATTAACCAAGTTCTCATGCTTTGCCTTAATGGCGGTCATGTTCTTTTCTAAGTATCTAAACCTATTTCCTAGGTCTTTGAGTTCTATATTGAGTAACTTATTCTTTTCAATTAAATCCTTATGGTTGCTAATCAATTTTAGGTTCTCTTCTTTAATCTTTTCTAGCTCTTGATTAGTAGGATTAGAACCACAAGATTTATGCAACTTTTTGAGAGTTAGAAGCTCTTTGAGTTGGACCTCATATAATGCATAAATTTTATGAAATTCCTCCTCATAATCAATTTCATCATCATCGCTACTATCGCTATCACTAGAGTTATGATAGGAATTTACCTTCGGGTCTTCCCGTGCCATGAAGCACATGTAGTTCCGCTCGTTCCTTTTGCTTGCTTTTCCTTCATTTTCGGATGATGATGAGTTATCGGAATCCTCTTCATCATCGCTTCTATCCCAAGCCCCAAAAGCTTTTCTATTTGGCCTTTTGCCTTTGTATGACTTTGTTCTATTATCTCTGAATTTCTGTAGAGGGCATTCATTCTTCATGTGGCCTGGCTTATTACATTCATAACAAATAACATCATTAGTAGAATTGAACTTACGGTTGTAGGACTTACGTGCTTTTAGGATTTTCTTGTATCCTTTGGAGATGAGTGCCATTTGTTTCTCCATCTCATCTTTGACTTCATTCTCGGACTCCTCCGTATCCGATGTTGCTTTGAATGCAAGGTTCTTCTTCTTTTCACCGTGTTCCTTGGTCTTTCGCTCTTGCAGTTGGAGTTCATACGCCATAAGATTGCCGATGAGCTCCCCCAAGGTTAGCTTTGAAGTGTCGTTGCCTTCTTCAATGGCCGAAGCTTTGGATTGCCATTCGGGAGTGAGGGATCTAAGGATCTTGCATACGTGATCCTCTTGTGTGTACTTCTTTCCCAATCCCGCAAGTGTGTTGACGATCTCTGTAAACCTCGTGTACATCGCCGTTATGTTCTCGTCTTTCTCCATCATAAATTTTTCATACCTGCCAGCATAAAGAGAAGATTTTGACAATTTAACTTTTTGGTTACCTTCATGTGTTACCTCAAGAAGTTTCCATATTTGATGCGCGGAGGTAGCCATGGAGATGCAGTTGTACTCCGTTGTGTCAAGGCCGCAATATAGAGTGGACACCGCCTTGGCATTTAGAGAGACTTTGTCCTTCTCCGTCTTGGTCCACTTTTCTTCCTCAAGGGTGGGTTCTTCATAAGGATTCTCCACTATCTTCCATAGATCATAGGAGATAGAGAGAAGGTACATTCGCATCCGATTCTTCCAAGATCCATAATTTGATCCGTTGAGAAGTGGTGGTCTGGAGGAAGATTGTCCTTCGGGGAAATGATTGGTTGATGCCATCTACAACCTCGCTCTGATACCAAGTGTTGGATCCTATGGATGGCAAACAACACTAGAAGGGGGGGTTGAATAGTGTTGTTCAAATAATAAAACTTTTTCGATCGTTAATTAAAACCCTTCTAATGTTGCCTAAGAAACCAAGTAGAGTGATCTACGCTTGGTTCTTAATCAACAAGTTAATCTTATAGAAATATAAAAGATAAACAATTATGATTACAATTAGATAAGAGATCTTTACACACAGATAGATCTTTACACAGCGGAATTAAATGTATGATCTTTGTAATATGTAAATGAACAAAGAATTACAAAGATATAATAATAAGAATTGCTTGCAGAGATAAATAATCAAACACAGAGAGAATCAAACACAAACACAAGGATTTTTATCCTGGTTCCCCATAACCCTGGGTACGTCCAGTCCCCGACCAATCCGGTACGAGATTTCCACTATTGCCTTAGCAATACAAATACCTAGCCACAACTAGGATTTCCGACCACCTAGACTTGTCTAGGATTTTACCCTTACCTCACAACCCGAGGACTTTACCTTGCCTCACAATCCGAGGACTTTTCACAAACACCTTGCCTACAACAAGGATTTACAATCACCCTTATCACCAAGGGACTACAAGTAAAATCAAATCCAATACACAATAATGAATTAGTGGAGATTGGTTTTACACCCAATAATTCTATAGCCAAGATTAAATTTGCAATAGTGCTTAACGTGGCTAAAAGAATTTAAATCGTTCGTAGATCACTCAAAGAATATGAATTTATTCAATGTGATCTAGAATTTAGATGTGTTCCTAGATCACACAAAGAATATGAAATTATTCAATGTGATCTAGAATCTAGATGTTTCAAAAATCCTTTGAGAATATAAAAAATCAAAGAGAAGGATTTTGAAAACCAATTTGCAATAGGCAAAAATAATAATGATCTTAAAAACAATTATAAAAGAATATAAGCAATAATATCAGAAATTGAAAAACCGATTTGGCTATGAAGAACTTTGAGAGCGATGAGAACGATGAGATCTTTTTGAGAGAATAAGAATTTTGCACAAGAGTAAATTGGTGAGAAAAATGTTCTCATAGGTTCTCTATTTATAGAGCCAAAGGAGAATTCAAAATAATTCAAATCAAGTTTGACTTCAGCCCAAAAATCAAGCAAAGAATAAATGAGAGAGTGAATCAAGGAATTCTGGTCGCACAGCAGGTAGTCGACTCCCTAACTGTGGTAGTCGACTCCCAGAGTGTTTTAGAGAAAATCTGCTACAACTGGTAGTCGACTCCCTAACTTAGGTAGCCGACTACCAGACTATCTTTTCTGGTAGAAGACAGAAATCAGTGTAGTGAACTACTGGGTGTTTGTAGTTGACTACAAATTGAAACTTAGCTTCTATGAAAAAAATGCTCTCAAATAAGTTTAAAATGAGTTTTAAAAAAATTTTAGAAAATCATTTTGTGTGTGTGCAAATTCTTCTTAGCTTTGACATAATCATAAGAAAATGAAAAACAACTCACACACTAGACTCTATGAAGAACTTGAAGCCATGAATGAGCTTGAGCTAGTTGCATATGCTTCGCTTGAATTTGAGCTCCTCTTTAGCTTTAGCTTGAGCACATTCTTTGAGCTTCATCTTTGAACTCTTCTTGTGCTTGAGCTTTGAAGTTGCGAGCTAAATTCATCTTCATCTTCTCTGTGTGTGGTTGAAGTTCTTCTTCTCGGAGTATGTTTCGAGCTTCAATTAGCTTATTGCACAACCTACACACTTAAGTAGTATGATTAGTAATTTAACAACATTTGGTGTGATCATCAACAAAACAAACCACTTGGGGTGTGACTAGATTCCCATCATACCATTGCCTCCCTGTGTTCGACCTGTAAGCTACAATTGACATCGTGCGCTTGCGGTAATATTTAAAGCCTAACAAGCTTTTGGCACCATTGCCGGGGAGGCAATCTACTTGATAACGATTTGATTGTGTATTTGTTGGACTACGTTTATAAAAAAATATAAACGAACAAATAAATAAAATCTCCCCTACTACACCACTTTCTGCTATTCTTTGTTATTTTATTGACGATCTTCTCCGAGTTCTTTTTCTTCTTATTTTTGAGTGACCAGGCGTGACGAGTGAGGAATTGATCACATATCGTTCAGAGAGTAGCATGTAGTTTTCAGAGATTATTTGTCAACCATCTTTACTTTCTTTTATCTCTTTTGACGATTATATCTGGAACACCTATAGTTTGGAGAAGAATTTTTCCTATCGGGTTGACGTCCCTTTTCCCTTGCAGGTTACAGGTGGATGCCTACAAGAGAGGCTTGAAGGAGCGTTGCTGGGACCTGAAGGAGCTCGTGGGAGGCAGCTTGCCAAACCACGAAAGGAGCAAGAAGAACGGCCGCCTGCTCCGCTGGAGATCCTCGATCCACCCTTTTATCAGGTTAATCCTACTCCAGTAGTGTAGATAAATTTATTATGCTTTCTAGTTTAGTATATTAATAATCTCGTCTCCTCTTGATAGCAAGAGGAGCGTATTAGGCTTTAAGTCTCATAATAAATTTCTCACCTCTTTTGCCTCACATGTTATCATTTACACCCCTAGAACCATATGCTAGCCATGATCTTAGTATTTTCTCCCCCATCACGCATATACCTGTGCATGCACCTCACTATTTTGTTTAGGTCTTTGCTTCATGCTAGCTTGGGGGAGATCTCCCATACACTCCACCATTTTCCATGAGCCTAATGCTATCACTTAACATCCCCTTTTCACCCTCCCCCAAACCATATTTACCCCCCATATATCTCATATTCCTCTCGCGTTGAGGACAATGCTTAGTTTTTTCTTGGGGGAGACGTTTCACTCCTACCTTGGGGGAGGAATCCACCACACACACCACACCACCTACATCATCTTCACATTGCATCCTCACCTGTTTGGTTATTTTTGCATCCATCTTCATGCTTGCACTTGCATTTGTATATATGTCAAAAAAATTAAAATTAATAAATAGTTGATGAAATGATCCATCGATGAAAATGTTTCTCGTTTGCAAATTTATATATGTGCTTTATTAGATTGACGTTCTTTATGCATGCTTTGGATCTCTTTATGTCATGACTTCTTCATTTTTTTTCTCTTCATGAATTCACTCTTAACCATCTTCCGTGAACAAACACTAGTTTCTGTTTTATCTTTGATAGACAAGAATGGTTATGTATTTCAACCATTTGAATGCACAATTTTAGGTTTCCCTGATTGTGTGGAGTCAGCCTAAGCTTGATAGGAATTGACCTTGGACATAGTATAGTTTCTCCTTAGACGTGTGTGGTTGGCATGCTTCAAAAAGAGAGAGAAAAGAGAAAAAAAGTGTAAATGCACCGTTCTTCCTATTTCATCGGGTAGCCGGGTCTTCGGGCCTCAGGAATCTCTGAGATTCGCACCGAAAGATGAGGTTTGGGGAGTGCATAGAAATAAAGGGGTTTAGACGATTCACGGGCTTAGGCCCAATGGGTCCCTTTTGACCTAATACCCTAGACCCGTCTGGGTCGGGGGTCATTGGCCAAAATCTCATTATATGATCTCCTAAGTTCCAAAAAAAGGAAAAAAGGGAAAAAAATTGTGTGGTTATGTTATATCGAGCATGCCTATCACCGTGTCTTTGGATGTACTAGCTTGGCATGGCCAACCCTAGAGAGTTGAGGCCCTACGATACACTCCTGGTTCTTTCCTTCGCTAATGTAAGACAATGATTGAACATTATCAATCTTAACATATTAGAAGAATTCTTTGCAGACCTAGTCTTTTTTGCGGGTGTGTGAGTTGAAATTGAATTCATGTTGGAGATGAACATTTTTTGCGAGTCATGTGCCATATTAAATTGATTAGCTATGCATGCAAGGATTGAAATCCAATTTTGTCTTATATGTCTTTTGCATGCATGATTCATTTGAGAGGGTGATCCTCATGTCTCCTAGCAAATTTCTCCTCGTACTTCAAGTCTTGTTTTCTCGGGGACGAGCAAGAGTTTAGCTTGGGGGAATTTATTATACGTATTTAAACCCTTTTTCCGCCACTTTCACCCCACGTTTTTCACGATTATTTCATATCATTCTTGCCATTTTGACCGTTTTACCCACTTTTTTCTATTTTATGCTTGAGATTAATGGGTATCATATGCCATATGAGAGGGTGTCTCATATGCCCTCTCACATAAAAGTGGTCAAATACAACAAGTACAAGCCCATGTGGGCTTGTACTTGCTCCTTTTATGTGAGAGGGCATATGAGACACCATCTCATATGGCGTATGATACCCATTATTCTCTTTACGCTTTTGGGGTATGTTTTGTATATTTCAGGGAATTCATGCTTAAAACGATGCAAATTGGTGATTTGTGGAGCTTGTCAGAGAAGGCATCAAAGAATAACGAAGATCGAAGGCTAAGGGGAGAAGAGAAGGGCCAGAATTCAGGCAACATGGCCGTGCATGCACATGCACGACCGTGTCATACCATGGGCCAAAGGGAGAAGCTTCAGAATCAGTGACACGGCCGTGCAAATACATCGTACGGCATGCTTAATTCGATTGTAGAAGGCAGATAGCCCAGAAGTTGCACATGCAGCCTGCACGGATGTGTCACAAAGGCGCATGGCCGTGTAAACCTAAGGAGCAAAAAGAGCCATAGGCTGGAAAACAATATATTTCTGCTCTTAACCCCTTAGGTATTTCACCCCAAACTATTTTTAGTTTGTAGAGCGCGTTGTGATGATTCCACTGTATATTTATTTGTAATTTTTTGAGTTCGAGGTGATTTATTATAATTTCTGGAAGTCGGGGCTGTAAAGCTGGAATTTCATGCACGGCCGTGCCGATTTTCAGCATGGCACCGCAGGGGCACCGCAGATTCCAGTTTCCTGGAGCTGAATTTGTTGCACGGTCGTGCCATTTTTATGCACAGCCGTGCAGCTTCGAATTCAAGTTTGTTAGGCCCGATTCGTGAAGGGTTTTGGGGGGTTATATGAGGGTTTTGTGGGCATTTTGAGAAGAGTTCTTATAGGGTTTTCTTCCCCCATTGGAGGCTGATCTTCCAAGCTTTGTAAGACCTTAAATTTTACTTCTTATAATGGATTTTTAGCTCATCTTGGTGTGCATTGTTCTTAGTTTCTCATTTATTGCTCTTATGATGTTTCTCTTTATTTGACATTTGCTATTTATTGTGATGGTTATTGAGTAGATTTTTGTGCCTAGGACAAAATCAAACCATAGTGTAAATTTTCATGTTGGTGGATTGCCTCAAATATCGATTCAATTGTATTGTAGTCTTAGGAATAGGTTTGGATGTAGAGCCAAATTCAACCTATCCCATTGCGATGCTATACAATCCTAACCAACAACTGACCCTTGGGGTTTTGATTTGACACCCTTAACGACGGGTTGACTATCTAGTGCCTGGTGCCGACGACCAATCGGGCACACTCACTAGAACCACTATATCGTAGCGACTGACTAACCATTGGGGGCTACGATAGGGATCCAACCTATTCTCCGAATCCACTCTCTCGTGGTTAGACGCCGAGGGGACGAAGATTGAGGCTCCGCCATCATCGGTGACTATAATCATTGTGTCGAGAAGCTAGATCAACCCTCATGTTTAATTTGCACTAGTGGTGACGCTTGGCCCTTGGCACCTTTCTTTATTTTCACATTTTTAGTGTAAATAACACATCTTAGTCTTTGTTCATGTAGCTAATTAGATATGCAATTAATCAGTACTCATATCATTGACTCCTTGTGTTCGACCCGTAAGCTATAATTGACATCGTGAGCTTGCAGTAATATTTAAAACCTAACAATAAGAACACCTTTTGGCAGTAGATTACTGGCCTTTCTCATTTCTCCATCACATGGGCAAATGTCTCCAGCATTATCCATCCTTTCCTTCGCATCGTGCATCACATTATAGCGAATTCTATCTTCTGTAGATATGAGACTGACCAGGTCTCTCAGGACGAGCATTTCTTTCTATGGTGCATGACCCAACCATATGATGTCCACGACGATGGCACTGCATCCCCACAATACACCCTTCATGCCGGGTCGTGGTTGCCCAAGAGATTTGTCCACACCCTCGCCAGCCCACGATCTCGAATTTGCTACGGAGGGTTTATTACTATCATTGCCATACTTCCTTCTGTTTCATTAACGATCCCCCCACAATGCATCCTATCCTAGGCCCCACTTCCCTTGACCTCTCCGTCCTTGCCAACATGCATATGATCAAAGCTATTTGGAACGAGAGATATTTCTGGCTTCACAGGATCCATCATACCCCCTACACTAGACTCCCAAACCCTGCTCGTTTTGGTGATGGGACTGCCATGTAGTGGATATTTCTAGCTGATCCCGATCTTGCTCTGGGTGCTCAGGGACAACCTGCACATCCTTAGCTTGACCTTGCCCAGCCTCAGCCTATCCAGGATCCTCTCATCCCTCATGCTTCCACATCATCAGGCACCATCATGCCTACCATACTTCATTTTCATAGGAGATCTCGCCGACATGGCGGATCCTCTAGTAGCACTACTCCTCCACCTCTTTCTCATCTCGAGCATATCACTCCAGTGGAGGAGGAGCTTAGGGATGTTAGAACTTCCACGATTAGCACCCTGATTGGATTCAGGGACACCATATCTGAGTTTAGAACCTCGATAGACGGTCTCACATCTGTTGTCACGACTCTCCAGTCACAGTTTGACTCCGTCTACTGATGGCATCATGCTCGGGACATTATCATGCTGCAGTACCCACCCTTCTGCCCATACCACCACCACCACAATAATCACATACTGTGCATCCATCCAGCCCTACACCTCATATTTCCACCACTCCACCTTGTATCCCTACACCACCACCATCTCCACGTGCACCACCTTCACCTCCTCTAGCCACCGTGGTCCCATCCATTTTTTCACCACCTCTCACATCTGGAGAACCACCATCTCCCTAGCCATCCACTCATACTCCATCACCTCATCCATCTAATACACCTCCACATACCTCACCACCAACCGAGGATGTCACCATCATTTCATTGTCTCTGAATGAACCATCACCATCTCCATATATACCATCACCTCATCCATCTGAGATAGCTCCATCCATTCTATCTCCACCTCTAGTAGACACCACAGCCACACCATCATCCGATCCATCACTCCCACGCACAACACCCACCCAGCTACCACCTGACGGTGACAATGTTTGATTGTATGACACTTGCACTCCCCCTGATCACATGGCCCTCAATTTCACTCATTCTCATTTTTAGGGCGAGATTCACTTCAGCTTGGTGGAGAAGCACATGGACTTCCCCTCCCCATCACACATTTGTCCTCACGATCTATCTTTCTTATGATTTTTATCGTGTTGAGGACAACGCTCAGTTCAGCTTAGGAGAGGAGCGTTTCATGCTTGTTTTCATCTTATATTTATTTATTTTCCACCTTTTTCTTTTCATTTGCATCATATTTTTATTTTATTTCCCTTTCTTTTTATTTTCCTTTTATTTTCCCATGCATCACGTTTAAGTTTCTATATGCATCCAAAAACTTAAAAATTTTCAAAAATAAAAAACACCAAAAATATCTGCATTCGCATCAAGCATCTTGCATCACCACACATCCATATGTATATACTTGCATTTGATTCGAGAATTTTTCGAATTCGAATTTTTATATGCGTGGAATCTCGAGTCGAATTTCATTTTCTAAACTCTTACGCTCGATTTCCACGATGTCAATTAGAGTATTTGAACAAGACATGTCTCTACCTTCAAATCCCAAGTAATATCCTAGCTTTGGCCGTCCTTATAGTCCTTAAGATAGAAGTACTTGAAATAGACCTAGGTTGAACCTTAGGGACCCACTTTGCCGATAGTTGAGAATAATGGATTATAATCCCTCGAAACTGGGATAACAACATATCACCCAGTACTAAGGATTGATCTTACTTAAATCACCCATGCTTTTCAAAAGAAAAAAAAAGAGAAAAATCTACATTTGTGAATAGAAAAAATAATATGTGCACCGTTGTCCCAGCGATACCGAATAGCCGGATCCCCACGACTCAGGAATCGTTGGGATCTCGTGCCGAAAGTTTTTGCTTGGGGGAGTACATATAAATAATGATTTTATTTTGTTTGAGCTGGTAGGTTCGAGGGGTCCTTCTTGGCCCGGCGCCCTAAGGTCGTCTTACCTGGGAGTCATCGACCCAACGCTTCTTACATAAACCAATTGTAAATCCCAAACAAAGAAAAAGAGAGAGAGAGAAATATTGTATATGAAATGAAAATTTTTGGAAGTGTGAATAAACCTATCAATATCATGAATCAAGGAAAATTGACGTGTTGTGAGAGCCACTTCTTCGATCGACTAATGACCCATTATACGATACTTATCCCTTCTTCGACCAATGCATAACTTCGATTCCTATCTCTTTGATCTAAGGACTGGTTAGAGGAAATATCTTAACTTGAGTGTGGCCATAGTCTAGTATATTACTTGATAATTTAGGTTGGAGACAATGTCCTAGGATTATATTCTTATCGACAGAAAGAAATCGACACATTTAAGTTCCATGATTTTGACTTTTCAACTTGCTCATGTATATAAATTCGATTTTAAGAAATTCTCGAAGTTTCATATCATCTTTTGTGTGCTTGATTAATGCCTCCAATATGTGCTCTCTCTTGTCTTCCTTGAGGACAAGAAGAGTTTAGCTTGGGGGATTTTGATAAGTGTTTTTTGTATATAGTTTTTGATGTGTACATATTTTCCATACATTTATCGAATCATTTCACGATATTTTAGTCGCTCAAAACTCACTTTTATTGCTCTATCGATCGTTTATCGTATTATATTACTTTTAGAGCTTTATTCTCATTTTCAGGAGTTTTGAAGCGATTTGGAGCAATTCTTAGTGATAGACACATCTGAGATTGTTAGAGTATCCATGGCATAGCTTCCTAGGTGCTTAACTAGGTGGAAGAAGAAGATTTGAGGAGAGGAAGAGGAAGGAAGAGGAAGGGAAGCTATAGAATGGAGATCACAAGGACTTTCAGCATTTCCAGGCCACTTGGTCCGAGTGGCAAAGCCACTTAGTCTGAGTGGGTAAGGCAAAAGGAGCTCGAGCTTCTCACTTAACACGTGAAGAGTTTTAAGGCCACTTGACCGAGTAGTCTCGCTACTCGGTCGAGTGAAAGCGAAAGAGGGGAGGACATCCAAAGACTTATCCAATCCAGGGAGCAAGAAGTGCTACTCGACCGAGTAGCTATGCTACTCGACCGAGTGAATTAATCGACAGAACATCATTTTCAAGGCTTATGTAGACTCTGCAGCTCGACCGAGCATACACGCCCACTCGATCGAGTTCGGTCGAGTGGAATACTTGACAGGGCAATAATTTGAGGTCATTTCTCAGACTCTATAGCTCGATCAAAGTGCATCCCCACTCAGTCCGAGCGTAAACCACTGCAGCTTGAAGGCAAGGGGCTGGCGGAACAACGTGGCCTGACTCGGACTGAGCGGCACCACCACTCGGTCGAGTCGGGTGGATTTTCAGCCCAGATTTGAGCCGACCTTTGGGGTTTTGCTTTGTTTTTGTGGGACCGACCCGATATGTATTTAAAGACTTTTTTATTCCTAGGTTAGGGAGACTTCGTTTGAGAGTTTTTAGAGTTTTTAGTTTAATTCATAGCCGTCGCTTATTTCCCTTGAACAAAGTTTGGATCTTTGGAGCCTTTTGCGCGTGGATTCTTGTTGGATCTTAATTCTCTGAAGGATATTTCTTGTTTCTCATTGGTTTGGTATCGTTCTCTTTACCCATTTCTATTGCTTTGATGATTATTGTTGCGACGATGTCTTATTCTATTGTTATTATTGATTTTATTGCATTTTCCTTGAATCGTGAGTAGTTCTATCTAGGGCTAATGGATGATCCCTAGGATTTTAGGGTTTAGATGCGAAAGTTGTGATTTTTAGGTTGATTTGTGAATATGGGATGCGATATGGTTGATCTAACCAAGTTTATAGTATTCTCATCTAGGGTTTGTGATCCACGATAGTGGCACTTGTCCTAGATATTATCCTATAGGCTTGATTAGAGTCGTTAATGAATTCACTTGGAGTTTGTGATCCACAATAGTGGCACTTGCCCTAAGGGTCTCCACTAATGCCATATATCACTAATTGGTGATCTACGATAGTAGCATTAATAAGAGCCATTATATCACAATTCGAAGCTCTAATTCACGATAGTGACGTGAGTGGCGATTGAGAATAATTGCCGATCGTAATGCACGAATCGTGTGCAAGGCCTTCCACGATGGTGGGACTAAGTATGAGATACGTTAGATGAGTAGTATAATGATATTTGGCTACAAATTTCACATTCAAGATGCGACAATCTCGCCTTATAGAACCAATCTAACCTAGAAATTATAACCTAGCATCAACATCCAACGATCCTAGTGGTGATTCCAATGCCCTAGTTTTCATTTAGTTGATAGTATTTGTGAGAGGATTATCGTGACACACTTCTTGATTACCTCCATAGCCAACAAAGTCATACAACTCTGAATAAAAACCCAAGACCTTAACCAATCGCCTCCCTATGGGATCGACAACCTTTCTATATTACAAAGCCTCGACACCGTGCACTTGCTGACTCGAATAGTTTTTACCTTTTTTTCATGCACGTTTCACGTCATTTCATTCATTGTTTCATCCCGTTTTCTCCATTTTGTTTCCTTTTTTACTTTATAGTCAATTTCATGCTTTGCGGAAATACATATCAAATCTGGACCATAGAGCGTGAAAAAGGCCAAAAAGAACGCAATAAGCGAAGGCGGGAGCTCAAAGTGTGCAAAAAGGGGAACGGAAGGCAAAGTGACACAAACTGCCGCGTCAATTCAATGCGACCGCATCAATTTGATGCGGCCTTGTCATTAGGACACCCAGCTCAGCTCAACATCTAATTCCACATGTCCACATGAACTCTCTCTAAGCGGCCGCGTCGCTGAAGAAAGTAGAGGAGCAAAATCGCATTCGACGCAGTCGTGTGATGCAAACGAAGTGGCTGTGTAACATTAGGAGCATTAAAGCCAAATGGTCGCTTTACGCGAACGTTTTCGAAGACCGTTTTGAAGATTTAAAGCCGCCAACGATGTGGCCGCATGCCTCAACCATGCGCTCGTGTCACTGCTACTGCCAAATCCCTCTTTTACGCATCCAGATGACATGGACACGTCTTTTTCGATGCGGTCACGTCGAATTGGGTCCTAAGGAAAATCTGGGCATCGCCATAGTTAATTAGATGGACTTTTTGGTCTTTTGGGATTTGTATATAAACCTTTTTTCTTCCTCTGCAAAAACCAGATTTTATTCTGCCCTTTTTTAGTCTTTTGCAGAGAATTCTCAGGTGTTTTTCCTTCCATTTTCTGTTTGCTCTTTTAATATTCCTTTTGTATTACTTGTTTTAGATTAAACTTTAGCAATAGAAATCTTCTCTTTTGTTCATTGCTATTGTGGATTGCTTGCTATCTGATTTCTATATTGAATTTATTGCAATGGCTATTGAATCTATGCTTGTGATTGAGTATTTGATAATGGATAGTGAGTAGTTTTTCATCTAGGGCAATAGGTTGAAACCCATTGAATTTGTGCTATTGATTGGATGAAGTGATTGATTAATTATTGGCTGTACGACCCGCTCCCTAGGATACTCGAGAAGTAAAAATCCGTTCCAGGTATTTCCAGATCAATGAGTGTTACGTAGAAAGAGAGAAAGAAAAGAGAGTAACAGAATCTGTTGGTCACCACGCATGTGTTGGGAAGTACAAGTAAAGCTCCATCATAGATATTAACACAGAGAAATAAACAGAAATATAATTTAAAACTTTCCATTTTATTTATATCATAATTCTTCATTTACATACGTCATGACTGAACTGAGTACAAAAGAAGTAAACGAGAAAATCCCCCAAAGAACCCAAAAGGAAAAAACTCACACTCTGTACAAGGTACAACTCACTTCCTAACTACCCCTGAGAATTATCTGCACCTGACTTCCCTCTGTGGTTCTCTGAGTCTGGCTCTGCTATGACTGCTCTACCTCTAGACATGGAAAAGTAAATGGGGGCGTCAATTCGTGACCCAGTTAGATTCCTAACTAAGCTAGGTAGAACCCAATTTAGAACCAGACTACTTATCTAAAAAGGGTGGTCAAGAAGAGTAAAGGTTTTACTAGAACACACATGAGTAACCATATCATGACATGCAAGTGCTGAAAGTAAGCAGAGGAACATGTTAACATGAAGTAATAACTTTAAAGTAAACGGTGGAATAGATCATCATGAGATAACATCATTAAAGTAACAAAGGAACAAGTAAACATGAGATAACAACATTTACAATTTAAAAGACAATTACTTTAAGTTATTACTTTATATGTTTGGGAACCCGTGTAAATAATAGGACACTTAAGGAGCTGGACTTCACCCAGGGTGGGTGAAAAGTGGTTCAACTAGCGACACGAGCATTAGAGGGGCCACTCGTAACTCTTCTGGCTGGAGTGAGAAATCTCGGGTTTTGAGAGAAAAACGGAGCAAACCATCATTTACCGCTACGGTGCATCACGAGTACACCACCAGCTCATCAACCCTATCAACTCCCCTACCAACTGTCGGGAGTGTGGGTGAGATTTATCATAAGTATCCACTCCTTAAAGCCTACTATTTACACGTGCTCCCCCGAATCCCAAATCTAGAGCTTCACATATTTTACAATAGATTGAAGACTTTAGATCTCTCTCATCTCACTCTTACTTTCATATTTCATGTCAAGGCATGTTTTCCCTCTACGACGACTGACATGGTAGTCCTCTATATATGAATAGATGGAATGTAAGGAATTGATAAGATGTGATATGGACGTGTATGTGGCTAGTGGCAGTCGTGTAATTCTGTGGAAGGTGTGAGGGCATTTTGGTCATTTGGCGGTACATGGTGGATGTGTGTGTAGATAAATGGTGGGTGCGTAAAGTAATGGTATACTTGTAATTCTGAGAAGTGGGTTAGTATAAGAGGGGCTAGTGTGAAAATTGGTTGGATTAGTGGCATGCTTGTAAATATCTAGAAAGGTGAGGGGCAAAACGGTAATTTGGACTAAATGAGGGGTGTGTGTGTATAGTAAAGAAGAGTGTGCATAAAGTAATGTCAAACTTGTGAATACCTAGAAGTTGGGGGGGGCTAATTCATGAGGGTATTTTAGTCATTTTAAGTTGTTCATGGCTTTTGGGACAAGCTAATGGAGAGTGTAGATTTTTCTTTTGGTTTCTGTTCTGTTCTTTCTTTTTTCTTCTCTTTTCCTCTCTCTTCCTCTTTCCCTCTCCCTCCCAACCAGGCCGGCCACCTCCCTCCCCTTTTTCTCATTCTTCTTCAATTGAAAACCCTAATTCTCCCCCTAAAATCAAGAATCACAAGTTGGTTGCAAGTGTGAAGAAGCTGGAAAAGAAAGAAAAAGAAGGAGAGAAGGACAACAGGCTTTTTAAGGTAGGAATCTAACTTGGATTTGGAATTCTATTCAAGGGTTCTTGTTATCATGTTGATAATCATGTTGTACTCAATATGTAGTAGTAGTAGTCAAATTTATGTGGCATGATTCAATTTCATGGTGAGATTCCATGTTGAGAAGCTAAAATCACCCCTTGTAATTTCCTGAAATTTAACAGTTTGTAACATTGTGTAATCTGGCCAATGTAAATGGAAGAAAATTCTGAAAATTTTATGCTGAAAGTATTAGATAGTTATCTACAACTTTCATGTTCTAAGTTTTTCAAAATTCGAACTGCAATTAGGCCTAAACTGGAGTTATTTCCAGAGTATCAGATTCTGCCAGATTTTACACCCTTTCACTAAGTTGACTATATCGCCTATTGTAGATATCCAAATTCCATAAACTTAGATATTTTGAGTATCTACATTTCAAGAGCTACAACTTTCATGTGATGACTTTTATCTAATTCAAATGGTAATTGACTCTAATTAACTAAACATATGTCTAGAGAATCTGACTGGAAAACAGTTTTTATACCATGTAGAATTTAGGCTGTGATAAATAGCAAAATTGCTTAGATATTATGAAATTTTATATCTGAAGAGAAGACTTCATTATCTACAATTTTTGGTTAGGAAGTTTTGCTAAATTCCTATTATAAAGGGGTGATATCAGCCATTCTTTATGAATGTCTGCACGTTTCCTGCAAGCTGAAGCATTTAAGTGGTGTGATGAATTGTGTATTATTCCTAAACTTCCCTCTATAGTTCATCATTATTGTTGTTATTTGAAAGGTAGCTTAGTTATGCAAATGGCTATTGAATTTGCTGATTTGACAATGACCATGTTTATGTTGCCTGCCAAGTGTTTGTGAAAATGCCTCAATGGAACCAAAGTGGAGAAACATGAGACATGAGCTTGTATACACTTGTATCATAAGCCATGTTATAAATTGATAATGATAGGGTCATGGAAAGCATGGTTTCATATGTTATGAATAATGAACTGAAATGGCTGTGATGAAGGGCATGGCACTTGGGTGCATGCCCCATGTTGATATGCAATGTGACTACGATGGAGGGCATGGCACTTCGGTGCATGAGCCATGTTGATATGAGTTTGGAAGTGATTCCATGCAACATGACTCCTGCATTACTAAAACGAGGATAAAATGAAATTCTTGAATGTTTCAGTCCTCTCTAAGGAGGGTGAGCTGCTAAAACTGGGGGTTGGGAAAAATTTGAGTAAATTGTGGGATAAGGCCTGGACCATGAAGGTGGGGAGGAGAGGATGTGATATGTGATGATTATTCTCACTCGCCTTCACATGGAGTGATGGTTACTTGGTGTTTGTGATGATGTGGTTGGAGGTGGAGATCCTCACTCTTGCTACCGTCCAGGAAGGATGCAGAGAGGCCAGGTGTTCAGTGTCCGTGTCCACTGCACCAAGTGCCATACTCACTCCAATATTGGGGTGGGGCCCGTGAGGCAGGTTCCCTGAAGGGGTGAGGTGAGAGGCCCGACATACATTGCCCGTGTCCACTGCGTCGAGTGCAGTTTTCCACCCCAAATCCATGGGGTAAGTTCCAGGCCCTTGTGTCACATGTTTTACCCAGGTTTCCACCTAATTAAATTAATAAATAAGAGATTTACATGTTAGTTGTTCTGCTTGCAGTACTTTCCTCTTCTTTCACCCGCATTTCTTGTGACACTGCTATATATATATATATATATATATATATATATATATATATATATATATATATATATATATATATATGGGCAAATGTGCCTGAGAACGTGCGCAGGTAGAATTACCTGCGCACGCCCCCTCTGTTCGGGGTTTCTAAATATTTTTTTTTGAAATTTTTTTTTGCAGTAGCTAGATATACTTGTTATGAAGCTCTCCACAAAATTTCAGGTCAATCCGACACCGTTTGAGCCTCCGTTCATCGATTTCAAAAACGTTGTGCAAAACTGTCCAGAATTTGGACAGTTTTGCGCAACGTTTTTGAAATCGATGAACGGAGGCTCAAACGGTGTCGGATTGACCTGAAATTTTGTGGGGAGCTTCATAACAAGTATATCTAGCTACTGCAAAAAAAATTCAAAAATAATACTTACAAACACCGAACAGAGGGGGCGTGCGCAGGTAATTCTACCTGCGCACGTTCTTAGGTACATTTTTTGCATATATATATATATATATATATATATGGCACTTATAAGCCCTTATTCCTTGATAAGGCTATGGCTTTAAGAGAAAGGTACTCCTATGCAAGATGCTTTGTTGAGATTGATGCAAAGACCAAATTACAAAATTCAATTGAGATTGCTATGGAGGATAAGGAGAATGTGACCATTAAAGTGGAATATGAAAACATTCCTCCAAGTTGTCCAACGTGTGAGTGCTTTGGGCATTCAACCTCCCAATGTCCGTTTAAGAAGGTTTGGGTGGAGAAAGGTAAGGCTACTCTGTCTGCGGCTGGAAATGTGTCAATAATGAAGGGAATGTTACGATTAGAGGATTTTCAGCTACTTTAGAGCTTGGAGGTCCTTCTAATGGAAATGTAGAGGTTATTAATGGTGATGCATCGGATGTACATGTGATTCCAAATTCTATGGAAGTTACGGGCCCTCCTGGTAATGAACGTGTTGATGACCCTGACAATGTTGGGGATGAAAATGCTGATGAAGATGAATATGAGGAAGAATGGGTGGAAGAATTTGATGGAGATGCTACAACAATAAACCAAGAGTGGGAGGATGAAATGCGCCGCTTAGCTCCAAACTTAAAGACACTCAAAAAGATTTATTTGGATCCACCTCGACAGAAAAGCTCAAGGGAAACTCGGAATCCTAAATATCGCTAGGATTCCTTGCTCTATCAGAGTTGTAGGTTTATGGATGGCTTTGTTTCTCTTGCGATTTACGTTTGGTTCTATTTTGTAGACCAATATTTTAATTTGTTGAGTTATATGAATAAAGTTGCTTACCCTTCAAAAAATATATGGCACTTGTAATTATTTTTCCAGATTATGTTTGATTGAACACTTGTATTGTTATTCGTGCTAACCATTTATCTTGCAGTAGCTCGACGCCAAACCGCATGTATGTTCCCTTACTTGGCTGATTACTTTTGCCATATTATTTAGTTTACATGCCTTATTCCCATGTCTTTTCTAGTGGTTGATGACATTAAAATGGTGTTCCAAATCCAAGTTGATTTCCTACTGGGGTACACATTTCCGTGCTTCTCCCCATTTTTCATGTAGCAGGGACAGCTTGATACTGGTGACTTAGAGTTAGGTTACATTGGTAGCACTTGGAGTGAGCTGCAGCTTTGTGTTGTGTTTTGGGTTTTCTTTGCGAGGTCGACAGTGGCAGTGTATATATGGTTATGTACCTGGACCATGTATATGAATATATATATATATATATATATATATATATATATATATATATATATATAACATGGATATTATCATGGGTTATTGGATAAGAGTCTTTGTATAAGATATTTTGGTTAAGAGATTTTGGATAAGAGAATTTGGATATGTGTAATTGGGTATGTTGGTTGATATAGATTTTGTATGAGGGATGAGAAATTGAGAGATGAGAAATTGGATAAGTATTTCCAATCATTTTAAATTTTGAAACCCATACTCTGTGAGCTTGGGGTTTTGTTTTTAAATTTTGCAATCACTTTCAGTCATACAATGTGAGGGGGATGATTTTTGGATGGAATAATAGGAGGGAATTAAGGGAGGGAAACATTTTGATCACATCGATGATCACGTCCATGGGGGAATTTTCTTTGTATATGAAGCGAAGAAGAGCTTACGCTGAAGAGAATTTTGCGTGGGAGCTCCTCAAGCAATGACGAGCACACCGAAGAGCAAGAAGAGAATTATGCTGGAGTACATCGAAGAGAAAGAAGAGCACCCTCATCTACCTCATCACCATCATCTTCTACCTCCACATCAGTGAGCTCTTCCTCTTCTCCACAATTTTTTTGTTTCATTTAATTTATTTCACGCTCTTCTCCACAATCCCATTGCAGATCAAAGTCTCGTTGAGAGCTTCAGCACCTCAACCCTTGGTGAGCTTTGTGAGTTTTGTTATGGTTATGGCAGTTGCAATTTCAGGCAAAACATTTCAATTTTTAGTTATGGAAGTTGCAATTTGAAAATTAACAGTCAAGTTGCAATTCAGATAGAAATTCATATCAAGTTTACAGTCAAGTTACAGTCAACGTAAAAATTTTGTTTCATTGAATTTCATTCAAGTTTCAATTTCAGTAATTTTATGTCCATGGGTGAATTTACAGTCAAGTTACAGTCAAGTTTCAATATTTCATATCAAGTTGCAATTCAGATATAAATTTACAGTTGCAATTTACAGAGAAAAATTTCATTTTGAAAATTTCAGTTAAGATATTATCAAGTTTAAGTTTAAGTTTCAGTTCAATATTCATGCTCAGTTCAATATTGAAATTTCATTTATCTTAACTATTTAAGTTTAAGTTTCAATAACTATATTGAAATTTTAAGAATTATTTAAGTTTTATATTGGTTATCAAGTTTAAGTTTAAGTTTCAGTTCAATATCCATGCTCAGTTCAATATTAAAATTTCATTTATCTTAACTATTTTAGTTTCTGAGCATTGATACTATTTAAGTTTAAGTATTTAAGTTTTATTTTAAAAATATTGAGCCTTGAAACTTAAACTTAAATATTGAAAATAGTTAACTTAAACTTAAACTTTAACAATTTTGAGCATTGAGCATATGAAACTGAAATTCATATTAAACAATTTCATTTCATTCATTTATTGAGCATCAAAATATTGAGCATCATTTATCTTAACAATTTTGAGCATTGAAACTTAAACTTAAATATTGAAATTTCATTTATATTTTCAGTTAAGATAAATGAATATTGAAATTGGTTAAGATAAATGGGATAAATGAATATTGAAAATTTCAGTTCAATATCCATTAGTCAAGTTTAAGTTTGAAAGTGGTTATTGAAACTTGACTGAAATTCATATCAATGCTCTGTAAATTTCAATCTGAAATAGAGAAAAATTTCTTTTTGAAAATTTCAGTTAAGATAAATGAATATTCAAATTGGTTATCAAGTTTAAGTTTAAGTTTCAGTTCAATATACATGCTCAGTTCAATATTGAAATTTCATTTATCTTAACTATTTAAGTTTAAGTTTAAATAACTAATTTGAAATTTTGAGCATTGAAACTATTTAAGTTTAAGTATTTAAGTTTTATATTGGTTATCAAGTTTAAGTTTCAGTTTCAGTTCAATATCCATGCTCAGTTCAATATTGAAATTTCATTTATCTTAACTATTTAAGTTTTTGAGCATTGAAACTATTTAAGTTTAAGTATTTAAGTTTTATTTTCAAAATATTGAGCCTTGAAACTTAAAATTAAATATTGAAAATAGTTAACTTAAACTTAAACTTAAACAAGTTTGAGCATTGAGCATATGAAACTGAAATTCATATTAAACAATTTCATTTCATTTCATTTCAATATCCATCAGTCAAATATCCATGATTGCAGTACCCTGTCATACTATGCATATGAAATTGAAATTGAAATTGAAATCGAAATCCTAGATATTGAGCCTATGAAATTGAAATTGAAACAAAAATCATGTTAAACAAAAATATGCTCAAGGCTCAAAATTTCAATTGAAACTGATACGTCTATTTTGCGAAGGCCCAACAACATAGGCCCAAAAGCACAGCCCAACGAACGAAGCCCGAAAGATACGAGCCTGGATGCCCGACCGCCGATCGGAAGCCCATCTGCACGATCAGGCCCGCCCGGCAAAGCCCCATAGAGGGCCCCCAAATATCGATCCGACCCGGCCCCGATAACGCACGAGTCACTCACCCACTCCAGCGATAACCGTTCCCCCGATCCCGTTACCACTTAATGGCTGTTATGGGGAGGTGCTGGCATGGCGCAGGGAGCGGCGACGGGGGGGGGGGGGGGGGGGGGGGGGGGGATTGAGGGGGCACGTTCAAGGGCGGACGAGCGACGTGGGTCGGGGGCAATCACGGCGGGAGGTCTATAAAAGGGTTAGAAGGACGACTGGACAGGGGGCCGGATCTGAGGTATCTAAAACCTAAGGTACTCCATCAACGACCTAGTTCCCCCATTTCATCTCCTTCCTCCCCCGCTCGCGCCGTGAGACGCCGTTCAGATCTCCTCTCGAGTCGAACCGTCTCCGCCGGGCCTCCTCTTTCAGATCATTGTCTGACTTAGGCATCGGAGAGGATTTGACCGGAACCAAGGTCCGGCTCCCCTGACGAGTGTTCTCGTCTACGCAGGAGGACATCAGATCCACGGGCCGAGGCTTCCCCTCCGCCCCTCGCCGGCCACGCATCAAGCAAGACGACCGAGGCTACCCCTCGTCACCCGCCCGACCGAGGCCGAGCACGACCGTCTGAGGCCGAGCGTTTCATACCGGGCCGAGGCTTCCCCTCCGCCCCGCGACCGGCCATGTAACCAGCGGGACGATCGAGGCTACCCCTCGTCGTCCGACCGTCCGAGGCCGAGCGTCTCCGATCGGGTCGAGGCCTCCCCTCGCCCTCCTTGCGACCGAGGACCCCGATTCGGCCCAGCCGACGCTCTCCACGTCGTCTGCAACTCCGACTCGCGTCTCGTCTGC
Source organism: Scilla litardierei (assembly GCA_030789695.1). Taxonomy (NCBI): domain Eukaryota; kingdom Viridiplantae; phylum Streptophyta; class Magnoliopsida; order Asparagales; family Asparagaceae; genus Scilla; species Scilla litardierei. Next base: position 27,370,418 of record CM061140.1, on the reverse strand, counting down.
ACCGACTCGACACACCCGAGGGACCCCCGAGGGCCCCTTGACCACGTTGACCGGGTTATCCACGGTCAACGCTTTTGTAGTGAGAAAACACTCTGAAACATCTGGCGCCGTCTGTGGGAACCGCAAACTGTTCCATGAAGAAGCAAACCGCACCTGCAATGGCACGAGCCAGCAACGGAAAGAGACGCATGCCCCCCACCCCGGAGGAGGGGAATGGCGCATCCAACGGCAACCTTGAAGACACGCCCGTCAACAATCACCCCGCCCCCTCAACCGAAGAGATTGGCGGGTCGGAACTGGCCACACAGGGACAACTCCGTGCCCTGGCCCAGGAGACCAACGCGAACATCCAGACGTTGGTCGCGGCAGTACAGCAGCTCGTCGACACTGCGCCAGCTAACGGAGGCGCGTTGGGCGACGACCATCATTGGGCGGGGGGTCCCCCGCTCTTACGATCCGCTGTGGTCGATGACCACGCGAACCAAAGACCGAACACGGAGCGTCGGTTCACGTTGTCCGGCCCCCGTCAGGCGAGATCACGCGCCTCCTCCCCTCATCGTGAAAGGAGACGAAGAGAAACTGAAGGCACGGGGGACGAATCGGTGACCGCGTCGTCTCGTCGACCACGATCACCCCACCGCAGGAGAAGCAATCGACACCACTCGAGAGACCGATCGCGGCGGAGCGGGAGCTCCCGTCGGAGGAGCCGGGAACGCCGGGTCAGCCCGACCCCCAGTGTGGCGAGGGCCGTGGAGCCAGCCCCGTCGGCGCCTGTGCCCCCTCCACCACCGAACGAACCAGAGGCAGGCGGGTGTCGAACCCCCGGGGGCATCCACGGAGACCGGTGCCCCCTATCACGGAGAATAACCGACGCGCGGGTCCCCTCTCGATTCAAGATCCCGGCGCTGGGGAAGTATGACGGGATAGGAGACCCGGGAAACCACGTGATGGACTACGAGGGGGACATGTCCTTCCAAGGAGCCGACGATGACCTGCTCTGCCGAGGCTTCTATTCGACTCTCAGGGGAGCGGCAAGGACCTGGTACCGCAGCCTACCCAGCCGCTCCATCGACAGCTTCGAGGAACTCACCCAGCTGTTCTGCAAACAGTTAATGGCAGGGAGACAGGTAAAGCCTGACGCTAAACATCTGTTTAACATAGTGCAGGGCCCAGCCGAGCCGCTCCGGCAGTTCATGCGTCGCTTCAACGCGGAAAGGCTGAACGTGAACAGCCCTCCCGACCTTGTTGTCCAAACGGCCCTTAAGAAAGGGCTGCGCCATAGAGGCCTTAAGAAATCTCTGCACAACGATCCCCCGAAGGACCTCCCAGGGATCATGGCAAGGGCCGAGCGCTTCATGTTGACCGAGGAGACCTTGGCCATTGAGGCAGGGAAGGCCACTCGAGGGACCAAGCGCGGCGACAGCGGACGAGGCAGCCCCGAAGGGTACCAGACCGAGAAGAGGCTGAGAAACAGGCAGCAGGGAGAGGGTACAAGGGACGCCACCCCAGACGCCGTCCTCGCTCAAGTACAGAAGGAAGAGCGCGCCGATCGCCCCCCACCGAAGGCAAAAAGAGGTGGGAAGAATGGGGAGAAGTACTGCAAGTACCACAAGGACAATGGCCACGACACTGAAGACTGCTGGCACTTAAAGAAAGACATTGAGAAGCTGATTAGCCGGGGCACGCCAGGAGTTTAGCCGACGAGCCGGCCCACGGAGAAGGGACCTCCATGCAGCCGGACAAGGGGAAGAAGATCAACACCGTCCAAGGACCCCTCCGCATCATAGAGTGAGCGGACGAGGTCCCTCCCCCCAGCCGTAGCCTAGTCCGAGGGGATTATCTAGGTTCACATCCCTCTGTCTAGCTTTATTTCCTTTTCCTTTCCTCCAAATGTACTAGTCCGACAGGACCCTTAAGAGTACAATTGCATTCCCTTGTCTTTTCTCAATCTTCGACGGAATCAACATTTCACTAAGGGTGCAAAAGAATGAAGACCACCGCCTCACTAGAGAGGGAGGGGGAGCTTCGTCCTCGTCGACCAACTCCTTCGCTCATAAGTCTGGGGGCAATTCCCCCAGCCAGCGCGGACGCCGACCGGTCCTAAGCCGAGGAGCTTCGCCCTCGCCGACCAACTCCTGCGCTCATAAGTCTGGGGGAAATTCCCCCAGCCAGCGCGGACGCCGACCGGTCCTGAGCCGAGGAGCTTTGCCCTCACCGACCAACTCCTGCGCTCGTAAGTCTGGGGGCAATTCCCCCAGCCAGCGCGGACGCCGACCGGTCCTAAGCCGAGGGGCTTTGCCCTCGCCGACCGACACATGCGCTCGTAAGTCTGAGGGCAATTCCCCCCAGCCAGCGCGGACGCCGACCGGTCCTAAGCCGAGGAGCTTTGCCCTCGCCGACCAACTCCTGGGCTCATAAGTCTGGGGGCAATTCCCCCAGCCAGCGCGGCCGCCTGCCGGTCCTAAGCCGAGGAGCTTCACCCTCGCCGACCGACTCCATCGCTCATGAATCTGGAGGCAATTCCCCCAGCCAGCTTAGTCGTCAACCAGTCCTAGGCCGAGGACGAGGCAGCAAAGCAAAATACGCGAGAAGTCCGAGTAAGTCAATTTCATTTATAACAGTTAACCAAGGTACAAAAGTGTGTCTTATTTACAGGGAATCGAAGCAAAGAAACCTCTCTACAAATAATCCGCTCTCGACGGACAACAAATTTCGTCACCTACAGAAACTAGGGCAACACCGGCAGAGCAAAACCTGTCGACCGAGAACCTAAATTTGCTGGCCTAAGCGAACATCCATGCAACCAGCAATTATTGGCTCTGAAGCAGGGAGCCGGTAGCGAAGCCGAAGGAGACAGCGGGGTCAGGGATCCATCTCAAGTAGACTGGCCCAAAGCGAAGCAGATGCTAAAAAATTTGAGGATAAAAACAAGGATAACCGGCCAGGAGGGACGACCTAGGGGGTCCGGGCTCGAGAGGACACATCCTCGGGCGCCTCGCCCTGCTCGGAGCGAGGGGGATCGACAGGCGGGGGAGCTTGCCGGACACGCTCCGCGCAATCCCGGAAGGAAGACTGGACGACTTCGACAATCCGAGGGGCGATGAGGTCTTCATACGTACCGAAGGCCTCCCTGAGAACCTCGAAGATCTTCTTCCCCAGGGTCCCGACGACGCCCCTCTCCACCTCCTCCGCAAGCCGCGTCACCTGACGCCGATCCGACAGTTCCCTCTGAAGCTCCTCCCTCTCCAGGCGGAACGACTCCGCCGCTTCCCCAGCCGACTGCCGAGCGTCATCCAACTTTCCCTGGAGGTCACCCACTCGTCCCTCCAGCTCGGCAACACGGAGCTTGAGATGCCGAGACTCCATCTGGGCCTCCGTCATAGCTATCTCTGCCGCCCCGGCCCGCTCGTGGGTCCTCACGGAGGACTCCTCCAGCTCCCTCAAGCGGATGGCTCGGCACTGCAACTCCACGGCGAGCGTTGAACCCTGGAAGACGAGACATGGGCTAAGAAGAGAGTGAAGGGAAGGATTGGACAACAAGATAGCCGAACCTGTTGAAGGATCCAGACCAAGGAGTCCGACATCTTGTCGGCAGGAATCCTCTCGAGGAGACTACGGTCCCGGGGGAGGATGGAGCCTTCGGCCATCCGCTGGGCCAGGGCTCGATCGACAAACACCGAGTCCCCAGGGGTGACCTCGAGGGAAGCCGAGCTGCCCGCCAACAGGGTTCCGATTCTCGGCAACGGAGGCGGGGACGTTGCGACGGGGGTGGTTGTCAGGGCCACCGGAAGATCCCCGGAGGTCGTCGCAGGAAGCACGGAACACGCCAGACTGGAGGGATCCACATCCTCCTTCCTCTTCTTCCCTCCGTGAGGCTCCGCGGGCACTGAAGGGGAGCGCTTCCGCCTTGCACCATCCCCAACCTCGGGAACAAGAGGGGGCACGCCAAGGGCAGGAGGGACTGCACCGGACCCGTCGTTACCCCTCGCCTCTTGGGCTGGCGGGGCGGATCCGGCCCTTGCGACCCCCCTGGAGAGGAGATTGCCAGAAGAAGAGGCGGGAGGCACGGCCACCACCTTGCCCACAGAAGGCTCGGCTCGGCGCATCTCCTCCTCAACGGTCCGCCGAGGCGCCCTTCCAGAGGTACTACCCCGGCTCCGAGCGGCTCCACGATGGATCAGCTCATCAACATCGCGGGTGAACTCGTGACCAGCCATTCCTGCAAGGGAAACTGAAATCAGGGTAAGCTACGGGGCAACCCAGGACTGAAAAGGCGACCTACCCGGAGACCACAAGAAGGCCTTCAAGAGTAGGTCGTCCAACAAAGACCAGATGGATTTCGCCTCCAAGGGGAGGGTCGACAGCAGCGCGGCGGCCGCCAGATCCGCCTCAGAGAGGGCTAGCGTTGAGTTGGGCCGGACCGACCCACCCCAGCCTGTCAGAATTTGGGCACCCTCCAGGAAGACCATGAAGACATAATCTGAACTCCAATCCCCTGACCAGCGGGGTAGCCCGATCAGGCATTCCCTCCTCGAGCGGGCTCGGAGTTGCAACCAGGACCCGGGGCTGACCGCTTGGATCAGGTAAAAGTAAAAGCGAAGGGGGAGAGACGGCTCCAGACCACGGGTATAGCAGAGCATCACGAAGTCCGTCAGTACCGCAATCGAACAGGGGGTGAACTGGCAAAGGGGCACCATGAGATACTCCATGACCTGGATGAGGAAGGGATTGAGCGGGAAACGAAGACCTAGGCGGAACATCTCGACGTTGACGCCGACCTCATTGCTCCTCGGAAGGCAGATCCGCTCGTCGATGAACGGAACTCGAACATCGTACGGATAACAGAGATACCTCTCCTGGATCTCCGTGACCACTGAAGGAGGAGTCCCCGACGGCGTTCAGAGGATAACCGGGGGTACATTAAGCTGCACGGTAGCCGACGCCACATCATCACTGGCGTAGTCCGGGAAGAGCTTCCCCTTCCCCTTATCTCGAAAGGAACGACTCCCAGAAGAGGAGCCTGATCCCACAAGCCGGGGCCCGCCCCGCCTCGACTCAGGAGGGTCCCTCGCCCCTTGGCCGGAACCACCTATCCTAAGAGCAGCCATAATATGAAAATAAGAAAGGAGTTACCTTTTTGTTAATTTGGAGAAGACAAGGAAACGAAGGCGATGGGAGACTCCAAGTTGCGGAAAGCAAAGACAGAGGGAAGAGCAAGGAAGAAGTTGGGACCCACACAGCCGGGGATCTTATATACCAGACTCAGGGGCGAATTCGAAGCGCCTGACAGGAACACGTGGCAGGCCTCGGAGAACCGGCGGTGTTTTCGAAATCGACGTCAAAGGAAGTCCAATCGATCCGCCTCATCATTACCTTCATTTATAACCACACCTCGACTGACGCGCCACTCGGAACCCCAGGAGTCACATCAGTCGACCCGAACCGGCCAAGGCTGATCGGCCCCACCGATGGGGGCAATTGATACGTCTATTTTGCGAAGGCCCAATAACATAGGCCCAAAAGCACAGCCCAACGAACGAAGCCCGAAAGATACGAGCCTGGATGCCCAACCGCCGATCGGAAGCCCATCTGCGCGATCAGGCCCGCCCGGCAAAGCCCCATAGAGGGCCCCCAAATATCGATCCGACCCGGCCCCGATAACGCACGAGTCACTCACCCACTCCAGCGATAACCGTTCCCCCGATCCCGTTACCACTTAATGGCTGTTATGGGGAGGTGCTGGCATGGCGCAGGTAGCGGCGACGGGGGGGGGGGGGGCGGATTGAGGGGGCACGTTCAAGGGCGGACGAGCGACGTGGGTCGGGGGCAATCACGGCGGGAGGTCTATAAAAGGGTTAGAAGGACGACTGGACAGGGGGCCGGATCTGAGGTATATAAAACCTAAGGTACTCCATCAACGACCTAGTTCCCCCATTTCATCTCCTTCCTCCCCCGCTCACGCCGTGAGACGCCGTTCAGATCTCCTCTCGAGTCGAACCGTCTCCGCCGGGCCTCCTCTTTCAGATCATTGTCTGACTTAGGCATCGGAGGGGATTTGGCCGGAACCAAGGTCCGGCCCCCCTGACGAGTGTTCTCGTCTACGTAGGAGGACATCAGATCCACGGGCCGAGGCTTCCCCTCCGCCCCTCGCCGGCCACGCATCAAGCGAGACGACCGAGGCTACCCCTCGTCACCCGCCCGACCGAGGCCGAGCACGACCGTCCGAGGCCGAGCGTTTCATACCGGGCCGAGGCTTCCCCTCCGCCCCGCGACCGGCCACGTAACCAGCGGGACGATCGAGGCTACCCCTCGTCGTCCGACCGTCCGAGGCCGAGCGTCTCCGATCGGGTCGAGGCTTCCCCTCGCCCTCCTTGTGACCGAGGACCCCGATTCGGCCCAGCCGATGCTCTCCACGTCATCTGCAACTCCGACTCGCGTCTCGTCTGCACCGACTCGACATACCCGAGGGACCTCCGCGGGCCCCTTGACCACGTTGACCGGGTTATCCACGGTCAACGCTTTTGTAGTGAGAAAACACTCTGAAACAGAAACAAAAAACTGATGGACAATGAGACTGATGGATAGGCTCAAAAATATTGAGCATTCCTGTCAATTGAAATTCAAATTTTTGTAACTGATGGACAATCAGTTTCCTGTCAAAAATCCATGGAAACTTTTGTAACTGATGGATTTTGAGCCTTCCTGTCAAAATATTGAGCCTATCCATCAGTTTCAATGATATTGAGCATATCCATCAGTTTCAATGTACATGAAGGCTCAAAAATCATGTTAAACAAAAATGGAAATCCGTTGAAATTGAAATTGTTTCATATGCTCAAGGCTCAATATCCATGGATATTGAAATTTCAATATCCATCAGTCAATTTCATTTTAGTTCATATTGAAATTGGGTAAGATAAATGAGATAAATGAATATTGAAAATTTCAGTTCAATATCCATCAGTCAAGTTTAAGTTTGAAATTGGTTATTGAAACTTGACTGAAATTCATATCAATGCTCTGTAAATTTCTATCTGAAACTGAAATTTCAATAACTATTTTGAAACTTGATGGATATTGAACCCTGAGTTTCAAAATTTGAAACTCAGTATATATCAATGCTCTGTAAACGTATGCTCATTATACATCAAATTGAATAACTATTTTGAATAATTATTTTGGTATTTCATGCAATGTTTGCTTAGTCCCACTCAAACTTATAGCTTAGTCCCAAGTTGACCTACTCAAACAGAATATTTACTAATGTATGAAATTGACCCACTCAAACTATAAGTTATAAGTTTATAGAGCTATAAGTTGACCCACTCATGCAAAGTTTACAGAGCTATAAGTTTGCATGAACTTGACTATAGTTTGTATGAAATGGGTCAACTTGGGACTGTAAGTTTGTATGAACTTGACCCATTTCATACAAACTTATATCTCTGTAAACTTACAGTCAATTTGACCCATTTCATACATCAGTCCCAAGTTCATGCAAAGTTTGCTTAGTCCCACTCAAACTTATAGCTCTGTAAACTTATGCTCAGTATACTATAGTTATTTGCTTAGTCCCACTCATACATCAAATTGAATAACTATTTTGAATATTGAAATAACTATTTTGGTATAACTATTTCAATATCAATTTCATATTTCAATACATTTCAGAGCATTTCAATAAATATTTTGAATAACTATTTTGGTTATGTTTCAAACTTGGTGTTTCAATAGTCAGTTTCAGTTTCAGAGCATTGATATATACTGAGTTTCAGTTTCAAGCATTTCAGTTTCTGTATACTCAAAACTCAGCATTTCAGTATATATACAGTTATTGAATAACTATTTCAGAGCATTATATATAAATTTCAGAGCATTTCTAAATAGTTATTGAAATGCTCAGTATACATCAAGGTTCAAAATGCTATGTAAACTTATGCTCTGTAAACTTTTGGTTATGTTTCAATATCCATCAAGTTTCAATAACTTTTTTGAAACTAAAATTCTTATCTGAGCATAACTTGACTGAAATGTCTAAATAGCATAAGTTTGAAAATTTCATTTTGAATATTTCAGTCAAGTTTAAGTTTTACCTCAACCCCATGCTTAAAAATTTCAGTCAATTTTCAAAATTTCAGTCATGGTTCAATATCCATCATTCTATATCTTAATGAATGAGAAAAATTGATTAATGATTAATTTTGTTGGATGAGAAAAATAGTTGATTACTGATTGATTAATTTGGTTCAGTTTGAAAATAGTTTCTTTTTACAGTTTGCAAAATATTTGCTGAACGAGAAAAATTGTTTGTATGTGTAATTTGGTTCAGTTTGCAAGTTTAATGTTAAGGTTCAGTTTGCAAATTGTTTGGAAGAGAAAAATTGTTTGGTTCTGTAACTTGGATGTGTAATTTGGTTCAGACTGCAAGCTCATGTTGCATAATTTATATATACTGATGCATAATTTGAAATGCTTGAGCATTCATTCAATTGTAAAAATGAGATTCATATCATGATCATGTTGCATTCATACCAAAAATGCTTGATTGGATGAGTTCTTATAAATGTTTTAATGCTTGGGGTTGGGTTGATATTGAGAAAAAATATAACAGGACTCCCATTCTCCATTATCCAAAAACTGGTTTTAATAATCCCAAAATATAAGCCACCCATTCTCCAGTCCCCAAAAAAGATAACAGGATTTTTGTTGAAAAAAATATACAGTATTCCTGTTTTTACACTGCTATCAAAATTTTGCTCATTTTAATGGTATGGTTTAATGAGCTTATGAGCTTAAAATGGGGGACTGCAAGCAATTGGGTTATGTCATATGAGAAATTGGAGTCTGCAAGCAAATTTCAGTTTGAAAATTTATTGGGAGCCAGGGAAATCTCATTCAAATGGCTTTAGCTCAACTCATTACATTTTATTAATCATTATAATGTGTTGAGAGATAGTCCTGTTATCCAAAACCATTACTAATATGAACCAACATGTAATATATTATGTCCCTGATAAACTGGATATACTTAAATGCCAGTGTACATGAAGAATGTGAGGATTTTTAGTGTTATACTGATACCCTGTCATACTATGCATATGCATACCCTGATACTGATAGTGTAGACTAAAAAATGCTGCCATATGCTAATGTGTATACAGTGTACTTAAATCCTGTCATATGTATACCCTGATACTGATACATGAAGAATGACATGATGCTACATGCATTGTACATAAATGCCAGTGTACTTAAATGCTAATGTGTACAGTGTACATGAAGAATGGGAGGATTTTTAGTATTATCGAAAACCATTTAAGTACACTGTATGCATATGACAGGATGAATGGGTACACTGTATATCCAAAAACCATTCTTCATTTACAGGATTTAAGTACACCGTATACTGATACATGAAGAATGGGAGGATTTAAGTACGCTGTATACACACTATGGATATGTATACAATGTACATGAAGAATGGGAGGATTTTTAGTGTTATCCAAGACCATTTAAGTACACATAGCATTTAAGTACAATGCCAGTGTACATGATAGCATTAAATTTATATCACGATATCAGGGTATGCATATGACAGGATTTTTAGTTCTCAAATGGTACATGTATACACATTAAATTATAGTGTTATTACAGAGCCCAAACAACACCAATCATGCTGGTCAATAGAAAACAACAATATAATTTAATTTAGCTCCACAACAACATTATATCAGGGTATTCAACATTAATCAAAGTGCCTTATCCAATCAGGTCATTTTTAACTTCTAGCATAGACAACACTCCAACTTTCATTATATACTGTCAAAATTTTACCTTTATTTAAGACATAATGGATTATTTTACAGGGCATTGAAACACAACAATTTGATTTATGTTGGATAAACTCAAAGAAAGAGTAACCATGGCTCATAGCCATGGTCCTCTATATATTCATATCAATGGTATACCAAGGGTCCCCACTACTAAGTAGTAGGGAGTAATGGAGGGATAGAGAGGTGGGGAGGCCAAAGGCCTCCCTCACTCATAACACTCCCCCTTATCCATCCATTTCTTTGGTCTTAGAATATAAAGCTAAGTAGGTGATACTTCTGGATCCAGAGTAATCGTGTTTTCCTCGTTAGAACCTTAGCTGCGAAAAACCCAGTGGGAAAAACTAACAGCTTAAGGAAAAAGAGTACAACCCACAGGTTACTCCACTAGGCTTGTAGATATCATATGTATCTATACAACAATATCCTAAGTATCTATACATCTTCCATAAAATTCCGAAAAGAAAAAAAATACAATAATCACTCATCTACAAGTTGCATTCATATCTGGAAGCTACTGAAACTAATGGAGCTCTGACATGGTATGCTCTGCGAACTTGGCAGATGGCTCCATGTCTGTAGACTTTGACCTAGTCGTCACTGTGTTTGCAAGGTACTGCTGGACCTGGCTGTACTTATATTCGATTTGATTCTTGGATGATGAGCTTCTCGGAATAGAAGTATAATGTAGGCTTAGGATGATGCTATGTAGATATTCAGGAGGTGGCTGTTCATTTTGTGCTTAGTCATCGTGATGATCTTTAACCTGCATATGCAAATATATTTCCATGGTTTCTGATCATTGACCCTTGGAGATATTGCAGAAGCTATGTATCCATGGTCCAGTGTTGCGCTGCAGGTACTGCACTGTATCTGGCTAACAGCTTTACTGCAAACGTTCTATAAAGACACGTGCAGTTGGCCAGATAAAGGAGTTGGACACTTCAGGACCTAGGATATTCTCCCCTCTTCCAGCTAGGGGAAAAGGTCTTCAATATGCATCCATACAACCAGTTGGTGTATATAGTGGAATATAATTGTCCAGGTTTCTTCATCAACTTCGGGTGAATGAAGGTCTCATTTGCAGGATGATAAGTGATTCGGGATATAAATTGCATATTTCCCCCCATTTCTAGGCATTTTATGTGTATATTGTGTTAATTTTGGCTTGATACGGGCGTATTTGTGATATCGTGAATTATTAAAGCCTATCCCTATTTTATACATAAAATATGGTTTTTGTGGACTAATTTTTGGTCCCCTTATTTTTCAGGTACTTTTGGAATTTTTTTGGATTTTCTGGAATTTTTCCAGAATTTTTGGGAACTTCGAGCTATTTTTTGTGCATTTTGGAAGAAAGAAAGGAGTTTCTGAATTTTTGGAATTTCTAAAGAAAAAAGAAATTAAAAAAAAAATAAAAAAGCCCACGAATGGCTGGCCGGCCCGCTGGTCGGCTCGCTTCAATTCCGCTGGGCCGTTGCAATGGTAAGTAAAAAAGAATTTTATTAAAAAAAGGTTATTTGCGGGCCGACCCGTTGGCCGGCCGCCTGTGAACTCCCAGGGGGCACGCGCATCCCGTGTGCCCCATCCCGTCGTTTGCGAGAAGCAGTGCCTGCAAATACGGGTGCTGGGGCGATGTACGGGCCGGGTTTCGACCCGGCCCGTTCTCGTTTATTGGCGCAGGCGCGCGCGATTTTTGAGCGGTTAGCGGGCGCGCGCCCACTGGCCGACCGCCCCGAAACTCTTAAAGTGAGGATGATGCGAAAAATTGATGGAGACTTCAGCCAGCTGCTGTTTTTTTGGAGATTTATGGGGTTTGGAAGCTCTCTTCTTCCCCAATAGGTTAGGGTTAGGGTTGGAAGCCATGGGAGCTTGGAAAGCTTGGTGGAGGAATTGCAGGAGGCTAGGGCTCATTTGGGGAGATCTTGGTGAAACCCTTCATCTTCTCCTTTTTATTTTGATGTCTCTATGTTGTAATGACCTTGGGATAGTTTTGAATGAAATTTCCATCTTGTTTGCTATTGTGTAGTGTTGATTTGGTGTGGGTTGTGATTCATGATGATGGGTTGTTAATTTTAGCCCTAATTTCCTATTGCCTATTATCTTGCTAATCTTCAATGAATTTTTAGGGAACATTTTAATTGGTTAAGTCCCGAGAGGGCACAATTCGAGATGAATCCATGCTCCTAATTTTATTAGTGCTATGATGATGCATCCATGCTTATTGCAAATTTTCGTGTTCATGAAAGCTAAATTTTCCGATTGAGTGTCCTTAGCCGGATGATCAATTGAGTTATATGCGGTAATTAGAGCTTGATTAACACCAATCTTAGTGAACCCACAACCCATGCTTTCTCTCCTAGCTATCCTAACTCCACTTTTGGTTCTCCAACCCTACCCACTTAGGATAGGATTTTAGTTTCACCACATGCTTTCCCACACTTTTCCACCGTTAGTTGAGGTGGTTGTTTCACGCTATTTCCTTTCTTTATCGAACAATTTTGTGAATATAGAACACTTGTCCCTGTGATCCGACCCGGTACTCACCTGTTATTTTTTATTGCATTGACACTCCTACGCTTGGGAGTGGAAGGCATGCTCCTTGCGTGTACTCCGGTTCAATCAATTGGCGCTGTTGCCGGGGACAACGGTTTCTATTATTTGCATTGTTTGATTGATTTTGAAAGTTTTAGTGTGATACTTCAATCTCTTAGTGTTGTGTCTTTCCATTTTATTTATTTTCCACTTATTGAGTCTTTTGGTTGTTTATTTTCTTTTTCGTGAAATATTTTTTTAAGAACAAAAATGACATCATCTTCAGAATTTTTCGACATTGATTCGGATGATATTCCACTTCCATCATTCTTTCATGGTTCGGAGTGGGAAACCCCTCATTTACATTTGAAAAAGTTTGAAGATTGGATATTTTCATGTCTTGGTGGGAAATTTTTTGATGATTGCATGTACTTTAGATTTTTTACCTCTACTTTGCAAGATAATGCCAGGCTTTGGTTTGATTCGTTGTCTCTTGACTCACATTTTACTTGGTTGTCATTTCAGGCTGAATTTCTCCAAGTGTTTTTGCCTACTTTTTCGGAGTAGGTACAGGGGCGACAGGCCATGTATCAGCATATAGCGAGCTTTGTCCAAGCTGAATAGGAGGCCTACCATCAGGCTTGGCAGAGGTTCAGTGATTTGGTGCTTACGTGCCCACACCAGAGCTTTCACGAGGATCATCTCCTGCAAATATTTTATACAGGATTATCGCCATCTGGGCGAGATTTCGTGCAGATGAGCTGCGAGGGAGAATTCTTTGATTATTCGACCGAGGATTCATGGTGTTACCTGAGGGACCTTGCAGAGTATGAGGAGACAGTCCAGCAGTTCCAGGACCAGCCTGAGGAGCCAGCTGAGGGCTCATTCCATTACGGCCCTAGGGAGGAACAAGTAGAACATGATGATGGGGCGCATTGGAGCCAAGTAGAGGAAGCTGAATGTCCATATCTTGAGGAGTCAGAGTAGATGGATGATGGAGTGCGTGTCGACCACGACGGTGACATGATGCATTTTCACTTTGAGGCTGAGGATGAAGTAGATGTGCATGATGGCCAAGAGCAGATTGAGGACACCATGGAGCCTGAGCCACAATCCACTTCAGAGTTAGCTTCACAGGTTGAGGCGGTTGAGTACTTAGGGAGGATGACTAAGATGAACTATTTCTGGGATAACGAGGATGATGCATGCTTGGATTTGTCCGAGACATGTCAACCTCCAGTCCTGTCACAGATGTCACTTCCCTCGCCTCAGGATGCGCACTTGCCAGTCATTGAGGAGGTTTGTCAGGAGCAGTTACCAGTTATGGGGAGTGCCGCAGAGATTGTTGATGTTGATGTTGACATCGAGGAAGAGGATAGTGACGGGGATTGCGACATGGTATATATTGAGCCCGAACTTCCTCCTACTCCAGTTTTCTCTCTGCAGCCACTTCCACCTCCTCCTGAGGCAGAGTATCATGCCACACCTAGTGACAGTTTTCAGGGAAGTTTCCGCCATCTCATGCATTGTATTTCTGAAACCAAATTTTCACTTCCATATACATTTGCTTCAGATTGTCGTCCATTGAATTTACATTCTTTTATTTGTTTTAACGACCCGTTTTGGAATGCTTTTTCTGGGCATGAGGACATGACTTGGATTGATGCAGCTCATCTCCCACATGATCCATATTATCCAAAGGGGATGATGGGAGTTGCATTGCTAGAATCCAAGGAGGCCGGTGTAGGCCTAGCTCCAAAGCAACTGGCGGAGGAGCGTAAGGATATGATCAAGCAGTTGCCACCGCCGTTATACATTCGAGATCCACCTTTTGCCATGGTGTGTTCTTTCCAATAGTGTAAATAAATAAATATTTTATTTTAGTGCTTTCGTATGCTTTTCTTTTTATTTTCTAGGATCTTTTGCCGAGATCTAATACTCTCCCAACATTGAGGACAATGTTTATTTTAACTTGGGGGAGAGTGTTAGAATCTTTAGGATTATTAGGATTTTGATGTTAGCTTAATTTTTTTTGAGATACCTCCATGTTTCCATCACCCAATGAACTTTATTGCATATCATTTTTGGCCTCCTCGTCCCTACACCGTTTGCTTTGTGCTTAGTCCCTACATGCTTAATGACATGCAATTTTTCGGATTATCATTTTGGTATCAAATTCATATATGTTTGATTGGCATGGTTCAATTCTTTTCCAATTTGGATTCATATGCGAATATGCCATGTATGAAGCTACATTATATGTTGTGATACTCTCTTTGAGATAATCTGGGAAAAGTTTAGTATAAATGATTGCATGAGTTGGGATGAATGGTGTAGTTTTTAATTGGATTGGATGTGGCCATATGGTGCATGTTTTGTTTTCTTCTTAAGGAGTGGGTGGATGAGTTGATAATCCATGTTTGGAATGAGAAAGAGAGTTATATAAGTGAATGGTTTTCCTAATCAAATTGAGTAGCCGGTGCCCCATGAAACATTGGGGAGGACGCCAAAAATGAGATTTAGGAGATCATTCCATTCCTTTGCCTATATAGCGTTATCGCGTGTATGCAAAAGGGGGCGGTGTTTGCATTTCATAGCGTTATCGCGTGAATGCAAAACATAAACATCCAAAAAAAGAATACAAAAAAAAGAAGGAAAAAGAAAAGAAAAGAAAAATAAGAATAAATGAAAGAATAAGCAACATGAGTGATGCAATCTCATCTCCCATCACTTAGAAGAATTTCTTTTGTTTTGGCCATTTCCATGAAAATTAGAAAATTTGTCATTTATGATATATCCTAATGAACGTGATACATGCTTATTACCTTACTTTTCTTTGAATTGGATTGAGGGGAGTATCATTTGTTATTTACTTTCATACATTGGGTATATTGGCTTTGAAATCATTTGGAAATATCATTTGGCATGCCATGAGGATATCTTGAGTTTGGTGCATGTTTTTCAATTTAGTCCGAATTTATCGCATATTTTGCTAGGGACTAGCAAAAATCTAGTTGGGGGTGTGATTCGGATATAAATTGCATATTTTCCCCCCATTTCTGGGCATTTTATTTGTATATTGTGTTAATTTTGGCTTGATACGGACGTATTTGTGATATCGTGAATTATTAAAGCATATCCCTATTTTATACATAAACTGTAGTTTTTGTGGACTAATTTTTGCTCCCATTATTTTTCAGTACTTCTGGAATTTTTCTGGATTTTCTGGAATTTTTCCAGAATTTTTGGGAGCTTCGAGCTATTTTTCGTGCATTTTGGAAGCAAGAAAGGAGTTTCTGGATTTTTGGAATTTTGAAAAGAAAAAAGAAATTAAAAAAATAAAAAAGCCCACGAATGGCGGGCCGTCCCGCTGGCCGGCCTGCTTCAATTCCTCTGGGCCGCTGCAATGGTAAGTAAAAAAAGAATTTTATTTAAAAAAAGGTTTTTGCGGGCCGGCCCGTTGGCCGGCCCGCCTGTGAACTCCCAGTGGGGGAGGGGGGCACGCGCATCCCACATGCCCCACCCTGCCGTTTGCGAGAAGCAGCGCCTGCAAATGCCGGTGCTGGGGCAACGTACAGGCCGAGTTTCGACCCGGCCCGTTCTCGTTTATTGGCACAGGCGCACGCAATTTTTGAGCGGTTAGCGGGTGCGCGCCCGCTGGCTGCCCGACCCGCAACTCTTAAAGTGAGGCTGATGAGAAAAATTGAGGGAGACTTCGGCCAGCTGCTGTTTTTTGGAGATTTAAGGGGTTTGGACGCTCTCTTCTTCCCCAATAGGCTAGTGTTAGGGTTGGAAGCCATAGGAGCATGGAAAGCTTGGTGTAGGAGCAAATTAGAGGAGGCTAGGGCTCATTTGGAGAGATCTTGGTGAAACCCTTCCTCTTCTCCTTTGTATTTTGATGTCTCTATTATTGAGTATTGGACTTCTCCCTACTTGGTGTTAATGATGAGCAAACATAAATACTTGTGACTAATCCCCTATTTTGCAGTTAATCCATTGTCTAAGATATTTATGAAGATCCACTAGCAATGGATGACTCACAAACTACATTGAAGGCAAATGACATGAATTGGTTGATCGTATATAATGATTGAAGCTTCGTGAAGACTTCAAGCTCATACGATGGAAAGAAGAGATTATTCATCAATGTAATTTTTCTTTTATCTCTTCTAGTATGTAGCTCAGAAGTAGAACTTTGATAGAACACTCATACACATCTACATTCAGTCATAGGACTTCGTTAGATCAATTGTCCGTTGATCCCAATTCATCTCTTTTGTGATTGTGCTAGGATTGTTTATAACAGTTGACTGTTGAGCACTTTACAGTCGCATGTCTCAAAAACAGTCGACTGTGTTTTGTTCTAAAGTCGCCTGTTATGCACAGACTATTACAATATAGTTTTAGGCCTTCTTTGATTATTTCGCACAGGCTACTGATGAACAATTCACAGGCGCCTGTCCAAGTGACAGTCGATTGTGTTTTGTAAATCAGTCGCCTGTCTATCCTTTGCCCAAACTAGTTTGATCTGTCTTTCACGGCCAGTCGACTACTGTTGAATATACAGTCGACTGTCTCTTAGATCAGTTGACTGTCTATGCTACAACAGTCGTCTGTCTGTGAGTCATTTCTTTGACTCAGCTCTCTGGAAATTTCTCAGGCTTTTGACAATCGACTGTTTAAGGATTTATAGTTGCCTGTTCTCATTTACAGTCAACTGTGTTCCTTGCATCAGTCGTCTGTCTTGTTACTTGTGAGATTTCCAGTATTTGTGTAACTTACCCATCTCTCGGCCAGTCGCCTGTCGAAGAAATTACAGTCGCCTGTTGATTTAACAGTCGACTGTCTTTGCTTCATCAGTCGACTGTCCACGTGGTAAGTTACCGTTATGATTTCTCACCTACCCTTGCTGACTGTGCAACAGTCGACTGTGGACTGTTCAACAGTCGACTATCGCGAGTTCAGATTCTATCCGTTGAGATTTTTCTCACGGATTCCAATTGGGTTTTTGCCTAAACTGTTTTGTGGATTTGTGAAAACTATAAATAGAGCTTTTACTGTTCCATTGGAAGGTTACTCATTCATTTGCAAAATCTCTCAAGCTTTCATTTCCAAAGATCAAAGCTCTCAAATCCAAAGCCCTAAGTATTTCCAAATCTTGTTCTCTTGATCTCCAACTTAGAACCAAAGAGTGATATTCTAGGCAATTGGTGCAGTCAAGAGAAAGGGCTTCTCCTCTCTTCCAAGAGAGTTCTTCAACACACATCACACTCCACCTTCAAGTTCTACTTTAAGGCATATGTGATTGTAAGTGTTGTTTTAATCATTTCATAACTTTCGTTATTTGATTTGTGCTCTTGGTTGTGAGAGTGGTTTTGCTTGCTCCCTGGTTGTGGGAGTCAAGGACATCGATTGTATTCGATTGCACTTGTAGGGTTGCTACAAGTGGGCTTTAAGGAAACCTCAAGTTAGGGTTCTAACTTGAGTATCCGGTGGTATCCGGGTGGTAGGGACGTATGATTAATGGGAACAAGTCGGGAGTTGACTTGGGTAATCCGAACCCTTGAAACATATTTGTGTTTGCAATTGTTTCTTATTTGGTTTTAATTCTATTTCTGCATTATTTGTTAGATTGCATTTTATTTGGCGTAAATTCCTTTTAAATTTGCATAAACACTATTCAACCCCCCTTCTAGTGTTTTCCCCATAGGCAGGGTCCTTACAATTGGTATCAGAGCACAAGGTTATATCTATGGCATCCAACAACAACAACGTACCTCCGCCTCCTTCGTACAACAATCACGATCGTGATGGAGCGTCCACACTATTCGAAAGTCAATCTACGGTACGTCCTTCACGTTTCAATGGTACTAATTTTGGCTATTGGAAGTGTAGGATGGGGACATTCCTTAGGAGTGCTTCACTTTGGAGAACCCTCCACAAGGAGTACATCGAGCCCACCGAAGAGGATTTCGAGAAATGGACGACTTCCGAGAAGTCCGCCGAAGTCAACAACGCTAAAGCAATGAACGCTCTTCATTGTGCGTTGGACCCGAATGAGTTCAACAAGATATGCACATATAAGAGTGCATATCAAATTTAGAACCATCTCATCGTTACCCACGAGGGAACGAACAAGGTAAAGCTTTCAAAGTTATATGTTGTCGTGCAAAACTTCGATTTGTTTCATATGCAGGATAATGAGAGCATTGCATCGATGTACGGACGCTTTACCGACATCACGAATAAATTGGAAGCCCTTGGCCAAATCTACACCGAACCTGAAAAGGTAAGAAAGATCATCATGGGGATGACCTCCAAATGGGAAAGAAGAGCAATCACCATCGAGGAGGGCAATGACTTGAAGAACTACACCGTGGTGAATCTTATCGGGACTCTCATGTCTTATGAGGTAAGACGAGAGAACCGATTAGCGATTAGAGCAATGATGAATCCTTCGGAGGCCAAGAAGAAAGCCTTGGCATTCAATGCCAATTCATCATCCTCCGATAGTGAGGAATCTGAGAACGAGATGGATTTGGGTGAAATGGCCCAAATGGCGAAGAAGTTCCAACGCTTCTTCCGCAAAGGTAAATTTCCCTCAAACAAACATTTTGAGTCTACTAATGCTACTTCCTCTCTTTGCTATAAGTGTAATAAGCCAGGGTACATCAAGAGGGATTGCCCAATGCTAAACAACAAAGAGAAGTGGAAGGCACCGAAGTACCACAAGTTCGATAAGAACAAGAGAGACAAGAAGAAAGGACTCGTAGGCACCTTCGACGACTCAAGTGATGACTCATCAAGCAATTTCGATGATGAGAAGGGTGAGAGCGCCCACATGTGTTTCATGGCTCTAGAAGACCCACTCTCCGATGAGAGTGATTCCGACATGGACGACACCGAGGTAACAATGGATGAACTTCGCATAGCTAATGAAGAGCTATTTGCTAAATACCAATCTTTAATGCTTAGATACACTAGCTTAAAGAAATCTAATGTTAGCAAGTCATCCATTCCATGCATTATCAACAATGACACCATTGTTGATACTTTAACTCTTGAGAAAGCAAACTTAGCTTCTCAAAATGTCACTTTGAGAGATGAGGTGAATTCCCTCAAATCTCAACTAGATCAAACACATCCTAAGGATAATAGTGATCTAGTTACACGTCACACACAATTGAGTTTAGAGAATGATTCTCTTAAAACTCAAGTGCACGAGCTCAAAGCACGGGTGTCCACCTTGGATACCAACATTTCTTCTTTAAAGGAGAAATATGAGCTCATGTCCTCCCGTATTGTGAGATTCAATAAGGGAAAAGGACAATTGGATGATTTGCTTGCAAACCAATTTTCGGCCACACATCGTGTTGGTCTTGGATTTATAAAAGCGAATGCATCAAATGATCGCACCTCCTATAGTGGTGTCACTATAGATTTTGTGAGGCCTTCCTCCGGTGCATCCACAAGTGGTGTCAAAGACAATATAGGTAGCAAACCTACCAAGAAAGTCACCACTTCACCTTCTCTTCCTTTTGGCAAGAAACCCACTAAGGGTGAAAACCAAAAGCAATGCCATTCTTATATGTACACTAACACTCATCCGCGTAGGAAATCTCCTACTTCACAAGTGGATAATCATGACACATTTTATGCTCCGCACCCACGGACACGTACACAACCACACATGAGAAATTCTCATGTACGTGCTCCTATACACCCGTATGCTCATACGCATCATTCTTTCATGTATGCTCATCATCCACATGTCATGCATGATTCATATGCTTCATATAATATGCATGTTCCTAAGCATACATATCATCCTAGAATGTACAATTCATATCCTCCACCACATCTCTATGCTAGAAATCATGTTCCTAAGAAGCATGTACCACATAGAAATCCAACACATATGCATGCAACTAGGAAGAGGACTCCCAAGATGTACACTATTTGGGGTCCTAAGAACACTAGTCTTAATGATAGGAATGCTTATGTTGATTCCTATTTTTATGATGTGATTAGAAATAGTAATTATGTTGGGAAGTGGAAGTCCACTTGGACTTGGCTTCCAAAGGGCTAATCCCCTTGGACCCAACAAACATTGGGTACCATAAGCTTATGGTATATTATATAGGTACCCAAGAGAAAGAAGAAGAGCAATAAAGGTCTAACTTGCTCTAAAGGGAAAGGATGGATTCTCGATAGTGGTTGCTCCAAACATATGACGGGAGATCCCTCATTGCTCTCCGAAGTGATTAGCATCAAGGATGGTGCAATGGTCACTTTTGGAGGTAATCAAAAGGGAACCATCATTGGAGTAGGTATCGTTGGTAATCTTTCCAAACCCTTAATTACTAACGTTTATCTTGTTAGTGGTTTGTGTCATAATCTCATTTCCATTAGTCAACTTTGTGACAAAGGTTACAAGGTTAACTTTGGAGAAGAATTGTGTACTATTGTTGATTGTGATTCAAATGTTTTATTTTCCGGTATTAGGCGTAAAAATATTTATTATTTTAGCTTGCCTAAAACTGTAGAACATTGCTTAGTTGCTAACACAAATGAAAACCTATTATGGCATCGCCGTTTTGGTCATGTTCACTTCAAGCACTTATATAAGTTAGCTAAGCATGATCTAGTCAAAGGTTTTCCTAAGATTGCTTTTAATTAGAAAAACTTTTCTGATTCATGTCAAAGAGGTAAAATAAGTAAATCTTCATTTAAGCTTAAAGAAGGGATTTCTTCTAAGAGGCCCCTAGAACTTCTTCATCTAGATTTATTTGGGCCAACTAGAACCGCTTCTTTAGGTAATGCTCATTATGGATTAGTTGTCGTCGACGACTTTTCTAGATTTACTTGGGTTTCATTCTTAACTAATAAGAATGAAGCTTATGAAGAGTTTAACAAATTTGCAAAGAAGATTCAGAATTTCTTAGGATCCACCATTATCACTATCCGTAATGATCATGGAGGAGAATTTGAGAATGAATCTTTTACTAAGTTTTGTGATGACACCGGGATAACTCATAATTTTTCCTTCCCTCGAGCAACACCACAAAATGGTGTTGTAGAGAGAAAGAATAGGACTCTTATTAAGTGTGCACGCACTATGCTTCATGATAGTCATCTAGGACTACAATTGTGGGCAGCAGCGGTGCACACGGCATGTTATGTGCTCAATAGGATCCTAGTGAGACCCCGAACGAACAAAACTTGGTTTGAGTTGTTTTATGATAAAAAGCCTCAAGTAAAATATTTTCGTGTTTTTGGTTCAAAATGTTTTATAAAGAACACATTTGGTATTTTAGACAAATTTGAGCAAGATCCGATGAAGGAATTTTTGTTGGATATTCCACACGTAGCAAAGCCTACCAGATATTGTAACGACTGGTTCTTCATGTATTTGGATTATCTATATTATATATATATATCTATATTATAAAACAGGGATGTTATCATGGGTTTTTGGATAAGAGTTTTGGATAAGAGATGAGAAATTGGGTATATATGAGGGATGTTGTTAAGAGAAATTGGATAAGATAAGAGAAATTGGATAAGTTAAGAGAAATTGGATTTGAAATTTTAAGTTTGAAACAAAATTTGAAATTTAGGGGGAAACTGGGGGGAACTCAGGGGGAAAATGAGTTGGAATTTTGAATTTTGAAAATCAAATCATAACACAGCAGAACCCCACGCCTCAAAGTCTTCTCCCTCTCTCACCGCTCTCTCTATCTCTCTCTACCCTCTCTCTCAGCAGAACCCATACGTCATTCAAACCCACATCGATTGCTGCTCTCTCGCTCTCGCTCTCGCATGCCTTGATGGCGGCAAAGAACACGCTTCCTTTGAAATACTGTCTCTGTGCGAATTGATAAGTGGATAACAAATTTTTGGCAGGTGGTTGAGAGCTTGGACGTTCAGCAGATGGGATTTTGCTTGGTCTTATGTTGCGGCGATTCTGATAGGTAGTTTTTTGGGGAATTTCTTGGATTTTGGGTTTAAATTTGGTTTGCTGAGTCGAAAAAGATTCAATTTTTGATGCAGGAGCGAGAAGGGGAATACGAATTCGATTTTTGATTCGATATTTTCTCTCAAGGAGCCGCAATTCGTGCTGGATCCTGCCAGTCCATTCGTCTGTCACCGGGGGGTTTTATATGTTGTTGTGATGTTTGCTTTAAGTTTTGGGGAGGTTGATTCATGGGTTTGAGCTTGATTCATGTGTTTTTGGGTTGTTTGCTTTGAGTTTGGATAGGTTGGATATGATGCCCATGTTAATGAGCGAAAGCAAGCTGTCCAAGCTGTCCAGGTGTTCGATGGAATGCCTCAATGAAAACCAAGCTATCCAGATGATCCGGTTTGAGATCACAGGTGCCTTCATCAGCATCACCGGGCCTCTTAGCTCAAGTGCCCAACTTGGTATCTCAAATCACACCCTCCTTTCATAATTTTTGAATTTTGATTTATTAACAAGTTAAAGATGCAAGTAGTATTACATTCAGATGCATTTCCCCTATCAACTTTGGTTATTTTGGTGGTAGCTTTCACATGTTGGGTCTTGGGACATGTTGGATTCATAAGCGGTGAAAGCTCTTATTTAGTTGTATTCATCATTGGACATGTTACTGAATAATTGAGTGGTATGTATAGATTACTGAATAATTGAGTTAGCTATTATTCTGATGCTAACCGGTCAAATGATAACCTACCCAATGCTAACCTGCCAAATTTACTTTTTTATTTTTGATCTTGAGAAAAAATTATCTTAATTCTTAAGTTGTAAGAAGAGACCCATGGAGAGAAAAAATGTATTTTTGATCTTGAGCTTTGAACTTGAGTTTTGATCTTAATTTTTGAGTGTTTGTTGTAATGCCAATGTTATCTTATTTGCTCTCATGTATAAAATCTGATGCGTCACAAGAAAACTACTGTGAAGCAATGTGTTTT
Source organism: Scilla litardierei (assembly GCA_030789695.1). NCBI lineage: Eukaryota > Viridiplantae > Streptophyta > Magnoliopsida > Asparagales > Asparagaceae > Scilla > Scilla litardierei. The sequence goes on along the minus strand of CM061140.1, from coordinate 27,347,100 downwards.
AATATGTTTTAGCCATCCAGTTTTCTACCATTGTATTGATGGCCACCATCAGAGTTTTTGAGATTGAAAGGAAAATGAAATGACCAAAATCTTCTATACTTTGCAATATTCTCATCCATTTATATGGTTTCTCTTTACAGTCCAAGCTTTAACACATGTACCTACTTTCCAATAGCATGACAGTAAAAAAATAGTTACACTTAACTAATTTAAGTGGGGTATATAAAGAGAAACAAGAAATGTTGCACTTAAAAAATACCAACACCGAATTAATATAGGCGAGCTTACTGACCATTCACACACAAAAGACATGCCAATAGGTCATTATGTAATTGGCCATCATTCTTTATGGTATGGTCTATTACAACAAAGCACCTCAATGCATCCTTATCCTAGCATGTCTTTGCAATTTATAACGAAGAAATTTGTTGCATGCCCACATGTAGTGCATCTTTGCATTGTCTCTCCTAACTATTACATATTTTAGTCATCTATGTCTTCCCACTAACAGAAACATCTCAATTTTAACATGAGCAATAGCCAAGATATTTTTAATTTGCATTTATGTCCAAAGAGACTCAAACAAGAAGCTTAACCACAAAGCCTAACATTGTCCTTTTATTTTGAACAGGGATCATAAAAAGAATTGATGTTGTCAACTTATATGGACAAAATAAGGCGTGAAGAGGTTGTATTTTAGCTGCAGACTATACATCATCGCCATCAACATAACGGCAAACAAGTTGCTAAAAACAAAGTCAGATGCACCATACAAATTCTAACCCCATAATTATTGTTAAATTCAAGTCTGTTGTATTCACATACTACTATTTTTAAAACGATAATATATGTTATATTCTATCTTTTACTCGATCACGTGTTATATATGGTGGCATTGTGGAATACAATTAACTGTATTGTTGTTTTCTATTTTACAGGACAAGGATGCTGACTCCGACATAGATGTAAGTTCGTTTGCTTGAGTTGTATTATTTCCTCATGAAAATTTGCTAACTCCAACCCCAAAAGCATACAGTAACTTAAAGAGGCTACATTTGAAGTGCAGGATGTCTTCATAACATAAAGTGCAGCAACCCTTTTCAAGGCACTTCACTGCAGGATGTTTTCATAACATAAAGTGCAGAAACCCTTTTCAAGGCACTTCACTGTAGGATGTCTTCATGTTATGGGATCAAAGAGACTGCAAGTGCCATATGTCTTTCAAAACTGCCATATTAGTTATATGCATTTAGTTATATGCCATATGTGCTATATGCCAAATCTGTTATATTCATTTAGTTATATTCCAAATCCGTTATATTCCAAATCAGCCATATTAGTTATATGCATTTAGTTATATTTGTTATATTCCAAATTTGTTATATGCATTTACTTATATGCAATAATACTGCCATATGATACTTCCATACAATTGATACTGCCATATAATATGATACTGCCATACAATTGATAATGCCATACAATAATACTGCCATACAGTTGATATTTCCATACAATCATACTGCCATGCAGTTGATACTGCCATACACTGATACTGCTGTAAAATAATTCAAATACCTTCTGGACATATTACATAGACTAAAGAGATCTTCATGATATGGAAGGGGATCCTCATGACATCTTTAGTTATTTTTCCATGCATGATCAATGGAATACCCCTTAAAATTAGTTGTGCGCTATGTGAAAGGACAGATGTGTATAAAGCATAATACCTTTTTGATAGTCATCACAACATTAGAGATGCTAAATTCCTGGAAAGTTTTCTCAATTGGTCATCCTTTCTAAATAAGCAATTGTATTTGTTATCATAATGGTCAAGAAACTTGATATATTTATGTGGTACCGATGTATTTTTTGTTACAATAACTAACTTATATGATCTATTTTTGACAATAACTAACTTAAAAATTTTTGCGTAAATCATAAAACTTGGACTTATATGCTCTGTTTTTCGTCGAATTGTAATTTTTGTGTAATCAATTTTTGTTCAACAAAAATTTCAATTTGCTTACAAATTCCAAGTTGAATTGTGCCATTCTTAATGAAAGTCTAACTAATTCTAAGTTGTAAATTAGTTTGATACAGTGGATGTTGTACTATTATTTTCACCAAGATCAAAGAATCGGCATATGAACTTGCTGGAATATTACCTGGAGCACGGGCTCTCCATGGGGATATAGTGCAGGCCCAATGCGAACTAATTATGTTTATAATGAGGAAAATATCACCTCATTTGTGATTGGGTTTCTTTGCATACCAGAATAATATTGTTGGTATTAACTTCAATAAAATTGTTTGCTTTATAGTTTGAACTCATGGTTGACACCATTCAGTACATACTTTCTGGATTCAGGTCAGGCAGATTCTTAGTTTTGGTGGCAACTAATGTGGCTGTAAGAGGCTTGGACATCAATGATGTCTAGCTCATCCTCCAGGTTTCAGACCATTTAACTTAATCTATAGGGAAGTATGCATTAGGCCTTCAAATTTTTGCCCCAATAATTGTTCATTTTGTAACATTTACAGTGTGAGCCTCCACACAACGTTGAAGCATATATTCATCGCTCAGATCAGGACGTACTAGAAGGGCTGGTAGGTCTAAAGGAGTCGGTGCTAATATCTTTTTATGTTTATCTTTAATTTGATATCTTTATTGCAGTTGGACATAATTTTTAGGCAACACTGGAGTCGATGTCCTTTTATATGAACCCAAATATTCACGCAATATTTCCAGAATAGAAAAAGAATATGGTGTTAATTTTGAGCACATTTTTGCACCTCAGCCTATTGATGTTGCTGAATCTATTGGTTCAGAAGCGGCTGAAGCTATTTCTAATGTGTCTGACAGGTCTGTTCATGTTTTATAAATGAGAATACTTTGGTTAAAACGAACATTGGCTGTTGAAGACACGATTCAGGTTTCAGGTGAACAAAAATTTCATTTTGCTGACAACAATTCCATTTTCATTTTACTGTTATGCCCTTTGTTAGAACCCTAGAATCAAGCCTAACAACACTTGGTACTTCTTCCTGCATGTTAATGCCTGCTATTTTCTGAATTTGAATTTGCAGCAAATGGATGTTTTTGGTAGATCCATTCACCTGCAAAATTAGCAGACAAACATGAAATAAAGTTATTAGCTTATTCTGCAAAAATTACACATACATATTCTTTTAGACTTACACTTATATATGAGCTCATACAAAAGAACTCTTATAAATTCTTTTAGAGAAAGTATCCTGGAAACAAAAGAAGTCATCCCGGAACCTATATAAACTCTTTTAGAATTACCTTTATATATGAGCACATACAACAGAACTCATACAAAAGAACTACACAAAAGAATTGATATCAAAGACAGTCTAATATTGGCATTATTATCCATGCTTTTGTAGCTTGGTGCCATATCTGGGTTTCTTTCCTCATTCAATCCCATTGGTTCTTAGAGTTTCAAGTATCTTTCCATCAAGTATCTCTGCTCATGGCAAGTCCATTGACTTGGGATATGTTCGTTTGTATGCAAAGTAGGAGCAATAGATTAGTGGTATTGCTTCCATCTCAAATTATCTTTTTCCATTTGGTTTGGTATTTTTCCCATAAGATTTCATAAGGTATATTTATCTGGTGATTATGGTGTGTTGGCATGTGCTTGGCTGAAAACTGTAGAATGAATCGGACATCTTATTGAACTTTTTAATATTTTTCCCATAAGATTTCATAAGATTTCAGTTCAGCACCTGCTACAGCCAAAAAACTGCAATCAGTATTCCTATCCAACACAAAGCACCAACAAAGTATAAAAAAGTTAAAAAACACATACAAAGCCCCACAAGAGAACATCAAACACAAACGAAAGTAACAAGAAAAGTGACAAAGCCCCTCTTGCATATATGCAGAATGAAGCCCATCCTGCATCTATATATGTATATATGTGATCAAACACAAAAGAAAGAAAGCTAAATATATATGTGATTAAGTGAGGGGGGTATATATGAAGAATGAAACCCCTCCTGCATCGCCAGGGGATGTCGGAGGTCAGGCATTGGCGCTGAGGATAACAAGAGATCAAGCGGCCTTCTATCGGTGTGGATTCTACGGAGCTCAGGACACCTTACTTGAGTTTGTTTCATCCAAGGATCATGCATTACTTCAGAGAATGTTTCATCCAAGGATCCATCGAATTCATCTTTGGAATGGCTCGATCTCTGTATGAGGTAAGAGATATTGCATTTCCAAATCATTATAACATAGCATTATATTCACACAAAGCAAATTAATTCAAACATGCATGTGTTTAATTAAAATACAGCAATTAATTAAACATCAGGTACACATAATTTAATTTAATTTTGACAGGGATGCGAAATCATCTCCATAGCAAGGCAAGCTCCAAGCGGCACCAAGGGTATCACAGGATGCATCACAGCCCACGGGAGGCAATCTACTACCGAAAGAAGCGGGTTTTCCTTCGTGAACTGCAGTGTCATCAGAATGCGGCGGGTGTGGATTCTTACAAGCAAAAGAAGGTGCGACCAAAGGAAACTGAACATCCCCTATTTCTTGAGCAAAAAAAGGTACATATTGACTGGGTTTTGTTGAGCTTCTATTGCTCATAACCCGTGCCAATTTTATTTTTTGTTTAACGCATGCCAGTTTTGAACTTCTATAAGCAATAACTGTTTTTTAACTTTCAATAGAACACCGTGACAATTTTATTGTTATAAAATTGTTTCAATTTTAGTTCCACGACCACACTATACCTTTGGACTTTGGCAACATGTTAACATAAAAATCTGTGAATATTGAACTTTGGCAACATGTTGTGAAAAAAATTAAAATAAGCTTACATTGATGTGTTGAATTTTTATCCTACACACTGCCAGAATTGATAAGCAGCCAAGCTTGAGCAGTTTAACAAAAATAGAAAAATTGTATATAGAATTTTCCATTTCTGGTTTGTGCATCAACAATCTGATTAGAAAGGAAAATAAGGAAAATAAGCATACGCTGATGTTAGTGCCAAAATTCAACCACTGTATTTGTATCTTATAACATGTATCTGTATCTGTATCTGTATCTGTATCTGTATCTTACAACAGGTACATAAAGAAATTTTTGTAATAACAGGAGTAGAAGTTCAAAAAATTTGATCACAACTGAAACGTTTGTTTGAGAACTGTACATTTGTTTGCATTTCTTTGGTGACTGAGAATTTAAAATATCACATTTCTCTAGGATATGTTACTTGATGGTTTCATCAGTACCATGTACTAGCATAGTTAACAGATTCAGAACCAACCACCACAAATATATTTCTAAAAGTGCAGGGTTAAAGGGTGCTCCGGTTCGAGAAAAGTAGCAGAACAATTAGTTTTCCCTTTACAGTTACAAAATATTTTTTTTCACAGCAAGTGGCATATTCTCAAACTGAATAACCCCTTAAAGCAACTGAGAAGAAATGATAAGCACGCTAGGAAGCATATATATATGTAGATTAGTTTTCCCTTCACATTTTTGAGGTTTCCACTATCAGAATCAGTCATATGATTTTATGTTATAACAATGTACAAAGATAGTACATAGCATGACCATGAAAAGAAAGATTTAGTGCCATCAAGATATATTTATAAAATATCTGGGCAGCAAAATTAAGTATTAGAAATTGATCATATCCCCAATGCTATCGCCTCTGACTTCTTTAGATTCTCATTTCCAAATATGTTAATGTATCATACCATGTTTTCCAGAAAATCCCTACCCCAATCAATCGTTCTTTTTACATCCAGAGGAGATGCTATCGGCGGCATGGTCACACAGATTATGCTTTCAAGAATTAATTGTTTAGGGCTAAGAGTTTGGAATTCGTAAAGATATGGAAAATTCAAGAATTGTTTGGGAAAAAATTCTGCCATAAATAGATGTGTGTAAAATCAAACAATGATAATATATATAGTTGTTTCATTCTGCATACAGCACAAAAAACATCAAGTCTGATGGTTGAGACATTCTTTTAAAGACTAAAAAACATGGCAAGTGCTAATCCTGAAGTAAATATGGTATAACTTATTTCGAGAAAAAATTCATAAAACATGAATTATGCATAAAATTTAATTATCCTTCATAGTTCATTTGCACATCATTGGGATTAGTCCATTTACATGAATTAATCACACACAAATTTGACTTGCATAAATTTAGATTTTATATGCAAAAGCAAATAAGTCAAGAAGTGCAAATCAAATAATTATATGCAAAATCAAATAATTCGGGCGTCGAAGGCGCCCATTAAAGTTTTGTTTTTAAAAATTGTGAAGTGGAATATTATATGTCCCAAAATTTTGGAGGGGGAAATAATTTTTGGGGAAATAAAGATTTTAACTGAATCGTGCCCTCGGGCACGGGTCATGACTAGTATATATATATATATATATATATATATATATATATATATATATGTTTTTTTTGGATTTTCTCCTTATGTGTGATTTTCCATCTCCGTAGCTTTCGTTTTCGATCGTTTCGTCGTGATTTTCTAGCTTCTTCCTTAAATCGTTGATCCTAGAGTAAGTCACTCATGACGAACTTCAAATCGCTCATATTTTAGAGAGGTTGATCTTAGAAGCTGTAGAAATCTTCCCGAAGCTTCGCGCTTCATTTCGGCACTTTTCGTGCACCTTAGTTGGTTCAAGAAGGGGGACCAACCGACTAGATTCCAATCTAGTCGGTCAGGAACTCTTCTCGAACTGACTAGTTCATTAAATCAATAATTCAGGAGTTACTGTTTACTCTTAGTCGGTCTAAAAACAACCACCGACCGACTAGATGTGAAACTAGTCGGTCAGAACTTGCTCTCAGACCGACTAGTTCCTTTGATAAATTTCACCTAAGTTACTGTTTATCGTTAGTCGGTCTAAGAACGTTTTTCGACCGACTAGGTTGCAAACTAGTCGGTCAGCCATTGTTCTTTAACCGACTAATTCATTGACCATTTTGATGACCTGAGTTACTGTTTGCTTTTAGTCGGTCACAGTTGGTCTACCGACCGACTAGTTCTCGAACTAGTCGGTCAACAACTCTTCTTTGACCGACTAACCGCTGTCGAAAACCTTGGGTTTGCCCAGCCGCCACAACTTTTCCTATTTATACCCCCAATCGTTTTCTTTCTTTCTTTCTCTTCTCTTGGCCATTTCCTTTCCCCCCTTGACCTCTGATCTTCCCCAACCTTCCTCTAGCCATTCCTCCTTCCTCAAGAGCCCCTCTCCCTCTCCATTTAGGCCGGCCACCATGCTTTAGGCCGCCTCCAACCCCCAAAACCCCACAAAATCCCATTTCTCTAGATTTTCTCCTCGTTTCCAGATCTGAGCCCTAGTTCTCCGGATCGTTCTTCCGTTGCCGTGCTTGCTCGACATCGTTCTTCCGCTACGATACGGGTAGTAAATCGATCCTTTAATATTCTCTTAACCCACATGGTGATTTTTGTTAAACCCTAATAAAAATGGATATTAGAGATATTGTGCTGATGTTGTTTTGCCATGGCAGCGATCTCATCCCCGTAGCTAACATTTTGTGACGTGCCTCGTTGATCGTCATCCTTGGTGCTAGGCAAGTGAAACTTGCCACTTAGGGTTTTAGGCCATGTTTTAGGCCATTTGCTTATTGTAGGCGTAAAAGAGACTAGGCGACGAAATGATACTCACCTAGGCGCAAATTTCAGGATCTAGCTTGACAACGAAGCTTGATCTGACTACTTTTAATTATTGGCACTTGTCATCCATGCATCTTATTTGCCATGTTTAAATTCAATTAACGGTACGTGAATTATCTGTACATGCCATGATATCCATGTTGAATGTTGCATTCGTAGCACACGCTACATTACTTGTACTACTTGATCCGGCTAGGCACCCGTTATGCGGGCATAACCCTACGCCATACGTGTCAAAACACTTCCTGGCTCGTGATCCAGAAGCGAGCATACGTGTTCGGGGGTAATGCCCTGGCTCGATACACGTGGAGGGGTAGGGATAAGCAATCACCTGAGTTTACGAGTTGGCTTGATCCGCCACTCTAGCCAGAAGACGTAATCTCTGTGCACGACGTGTTTACTTGACGTGATTTACTTGACTTGTACTTGTCCATGTTTATACTTGTAAAACTTGTCATCCATGCCATACTTGCTACTCGTTACTTGTTACTTGCACCTTACCTTATTTGTTACTCACATACTAAACTTGTCATGCTGTGCATCATACTATAACTTCTAGGTTGTTAGTTTATCTTCCTTTCAGTTTCCTTGCCCAAGTCTTTTAGACTTGTTGACATGTGCCCCTTTACTCTTTTGGTTGACACATGTTAGATCATGAGCCTGAGGTTGCTGCTGAGGACGTGGTGTTCGCTGACGCTGAGTCAGAGCCCGCGTTCATCGAGGAGTTTGAGGACACGGGCGATCAGTCGTAGAGACTGTTTGTGTTGTTGTTTAGACTGCTTTAGTTGTCGGTGCGTAGCACCAATACTTTGTGCTGTGTTGGCTTTTGTTGGCCATGTTTTGGGCCTAGACTCTTTCTTTTAGCCTGGTGGCTTTTCTGGATGTTGAACTTAATTTTAATGTTTGGACATTGCTGAGATTTGGGATTTTATTTCTGTTTCTCCTTGTGTTATTATCTTGTTCTGCTCGTGGTTACAGGGACCTGCATATGTTTTATTGACACTTATCAGGCGTGTGGCTTCACAGCTCCACGTTTGTGCAGACCTTTTCACGTCTCGCCTCCATTTTAGGGAAGCGGGGTGTGACAGGTTTTGTTGGTGGCCCTTGCAGGTCTCTCTTCTATAACTGCGATTAACGGAATAACGATAATAATATTAGAATGTCCAATAAACTAAGTTTGACATCCGAGTCCTAAGCTATGAGTCTAATTGTTTCGTTTTCTGCGTCATTAGATGGCAGGAAGGCGATTCACCCGTGGTGGTGGTAGCGCGCCCCCTCATGACGAGGAGCCTGAGCGGGAACCCACCAATGGGGAGATGATGTGGATGATGCTTCAGATGATGCAGGTGCAGCAGGACGTGCTCCTGCAAGTCCAGAATGCTCCAGTTGCTCGAGCTACTCGGGCAATCCAGGATGCCCCTCGCTCCGAGCCGGGAGCAAAGCAATTTCGGGAGATGGGTCCTGCTTATTTTGATGGGTCTGAGGGTCCTCTAGCTGCCAATGCGTGGATTCGAAACATAGAGGATAATTTGAAGATGGCGAAGATCAGACCGGCTGGATGGGTTGATTTGGCGAAGAGGCAACTCAAGGATAATGCTCGGAACTGGTGGGATGCAGAAGAGAAGATGCCGGTGGAGCCGATAGCTTGGACTACCTTTAAGTCCAGGTTTGATGAAGAGTTCTTTCCGAAGGCTGCCAGGAAGGAGATGCTACAGCATTTTATTGATCTGAAGCAAGGGAGCTTGATGGTGGACCAGTACCACCAGGAGTTCACCAGGCTGAGTCGGTTCGCACTGAAGATGGTGCAGGATGCTGATGAGAGGGCTCAGAGGTTCCTGCAGGGCCTTGCTTTGGAGCTTCAGAGTTTTGTGTCTTCCTCTGATCTGGAATCTTATCAGAAGGTTCTGGTAGCTGCGAGGAGGCAGGAGCTGAACCTGAGCCAGAGGAGGGGACATGTTGTTGGAGCTGGGAAGAGGCCTATGGAGCAGGCCAGAGCGATGGTTAGGCCTGGTTTCAAGCCTAATCAGCTGGTGCAGTTCAAGAGGCCAGGAGGGCCTATTCAGAAGACTTGCCATTTCTGCGGCAAGACCGGGCATATCAAGGAGCAGTGTAGGAGATTCCTGGGCCAATGTATTGTCTGTGGAGATCCTACCCATACAATGAAGGACTGCCCGAAGTCGAAGCAGCCTTGGAGGGCACCTGTTGCAACGCAGCCTTTGCAGCAGAGAGCGCCCGTGCCTGCTGGACGTGGAGCAGCTCTCGTGCCATAGATGCAGACTTTTCAGCAGGCTTTTCCGCCGAGGAGGCAGGCTTTTCTGATGACCGCTGTGGAGAGCGAGGCTGTGGATGAGGTTATCGCAGGTAATCCTTAATCTAGCTGTTACTTTCCTAGCTAGTTTTGATTGTTAGATTATGTTGGTTGCTTGCACATGATTGTTTGCTAGACTAGGGCTTGATTGTTAGACTGTTTGTAGGTGTGATTTTGGTGTGCACATTTCCTGCACGAGTCCTCTTTGACTCAGGTGCATCGATGTGCATTTTGGCGCGGTGCTTCATGGAGAAGCATTCCTTGTCGACGTCCCCTCTTTCCAAGAGTTGGAATATTGTTACAGGGAATGGCGTGATCTCAGTGCATCGTGGTTGCAATTCTTGCCCGTTGGTGGTTTATGGACATGAGCTTTACGCTGATTTCATTGTCCACGACATCATCAACTATGATGCGGTCCTTGGGATGGATTGGCTTGCGAGCTTCTATGCTACGATCGACTGTCGGAGGAAGAAGGTGGTGTTCGAGATCCCCGGACATCCAGTATTCGAGTTCAGTCGGAGTAGCAGTTCGCTTGGTCCTGTCAGATTTCGGGCTAGGCCGGTGGAGTTTGTGGCTATGCAGATGGAGCTTGAGAGGCCAGCGGTAGTGCGGGACTTCGATGACGTCTTCCCCGAGGAGATGTCTGGATTGCCACCCGATCGAGCTCTCGAGTTTTCGATTGATCTTATTCCGGGAGCGCAGCCGATTTCGAAAGCGCCTTATCGTATGGCACCCGCTGAGTTGGAGGAATTACGGAAGCAACTGGATGAGCTTTTACAGAAGGGTTATGTCAATCCTAGTGTGTCTCCGTGGGGAGCACCGGTGCTGCTGGTGAAGAAGAAGGATGGTTCGTGTCGCATGTGCGTGGACTACAGGGAGCTGAATGCGGTGACCATCAAGAATAAATACCCGTTGCCTCGCATCGATGATATTTTTGATCAGCTTGGAGGTTCGAGGGTGTTTTCGAAGTTGGATCTGATGAGTGGTTATCATCAGCTGAAGGTGAAAAAGGAAGATGTTCCGAAGACAGCATTCAGGACGAAGTATGGACACTACAAGTTTGTGGTTATGCCCTTCGGTGTAACCAATGGACCCGCAATTTTCATGAATCTGATGAATCTGATCTTCTATGACTTTTTAGATAAGTTTGTCGTTATCTTTATTGACGACATTCTGATCTATTCAAAGTCGGAGGAGGAGCATGCCTCGCACTTGAGGACAATATTGGAGATTTTGAGGAAGCATCGTTTGTATGCCAAGTTTTCGAAGTGCGAGTTTTGGCTGGACAGAGTTGTTTTTCTCGGGCATGTGGTGACTGGAGATGGTATTTCAGTGGATCCCGAGAAGATCAAGGCCATCAGAGAGCGGCCTGTTCCACAGTCAGCATCTGAGATCCGGAGTTTCCTTGGGCTTGCTGGTTACTATCGGCGCTTCATTAAGGACTTTTATCGTATTGCTGAGCCGATGACCAGATTGACACGGAAGGATGTGCCTTTTGTTTGGTCGGGTGATTGTGAGAATGCTTTTGGCGTTCTGAGAGAGAGATTGACGACTGCCCCTATTCGTCAGCTCAAGACTCATGAGAAGAATTACCCGACGCATGACTCTGAGTTGGCTGCTGTCGTGTTTGCGCTCAAGATTTGGAGGCACTTCCTGCTGAGTGAGAAAGTGAAGATCTTCACCGATCACAAAATCTTGAAGTATATTTTTACTCAGAAGGAGCTCAACATGCGACATCGTCGATGGTTGGAGCTCATGGCGGATTATGAGATTGATTTGCAGTATCACCCTGGCAAGGTGAATGTGGTTCCGGATGCGCTGAGTAGGCTTCCAGCGGTGATGATGTTGACTTCGCAGTGGAGATTGCAGCAGGATTTTTGCGAGTCTGGATTTGAGATTGTTCTTCCTGGGGAGGCTTCTTCGTTGATGTGTATGCAGATACAGTCGACAATCGTGGATCGGATCAAGGCTGGTCAGGCTGAGGATCCGAAGCTGGTGAAGATTCAGGAGCAGGTGGAAGCCGGTCTGCGGACTGACTTTTTGATTCATGAGGATGGCTCGCTGAGGTTTGGAGCTAGGTTGTGTGTACCAGCTGGGGATATCAGGGAGGAGTTGCTGGTTGAGGCACACAGTTCGCGGTATTCTGTGCATCCTGGTGGCACCAAGATGTACAAGGATCTTCGTCTGAATTTTTGGTGGCATGGTATGAAGAGGAGTGTGGCTCGGAGTGTGGCCAAGTGCTTGGTTTGCCAGCAGGTAAAGGCGGAGCATCAGCGTACGGCAGGGCTGCTACAACCGCTTCCGATTCCGGAGTGGAAATGGCAACACATCACTATGGATTTCGTGACTGGACTACCTCGAAGTCCAAAGCAGAATGACGCAATTTGGGTGATCGTAGATCGATTGACCAAATCCGCGCACTTTATTCCATTCCGAGTAGGACAGTCCACTGAGGCGCTAGTGAGGAGATACATGGAGGTAAATTCTTTTACTCTCCGTTTCTATTTCCTTTTCCTAGATAGATAGTGATGTAACGTGAATCATGCAGGAGATCATACGACTTCACGGAGTCCCTGTTAGTATCGTGTCGGACAGAGACACGAGGTTCACATCTCAGTTCTGGCAGAGTTTGCAGAAGAGTTTGGGTACACGTCTGAGTTTCAGCACGGCGTACCATCCGCAGACAGATGGCCAGTCCGAGAGGACGATTCAGATCTTGGAGGACATGCTGAGGGTGTGCATGTTGGATTTCAAGGGTTCGTGGGAGGACCATCTACATCTGGTGGAGTTTTCCTACAACAACAGCTTCCAGGCGAGTATTGGCATGGCGCCTTTCACCACGCTGTATGGGAGGAAATGTCGATCGCCATTGAGTTGGGATGACGTTGGTGATCGGGAGCTGTTGGGACCTGAGATGATTGTGGAGGCTGTGGATGTTGTCAGGAACATTCGGGAGAGGCTGAGGATCGCTCAGGATCTATTTAAGCATTGGGCGGATGCTAAACGCCGTCCTTTGGAGTTTCAGCCAGGCGACCATGTGTTCTTGAAGATTTCCCCGAATCGTGGTGTGATTCGCTTTGGGAAGCGAGGAAAGTTGAGCCCGCGATACATTGGACCGTTTGACATTCTGGAGAGAGTTGGCGAGGTAGCCTACCGCTTAGCCTTGCCGCCATCTTTGGAGGGAGTTCACAATGTTTTCCAAGTGTCGCAGCTTCGTCGATACATTAGCGATCCATCTTATGCTGTGGATTTCTCGGAGATTACCATTCGCCCTGATATGACGTATGACCAGCAGCCAGTGCTGATTTTGGACAGGCGTCAGAAGTCACTCCGAAACAAGGTTGTCAATCTTGTGAGGGTGATGTGGTGACACGGCTCGCCAGGAGAGTCTACTTGGGAGAGAGAGGATGAAATGAGAGAGTGTTACCCACTTTTGTTCCCGGACACGTGAGTGTTGGAAAATTCCGAGGACGGAATTTTTCTTAAGTTGGGGAGGATGTAACGACTGGTTCTTCATGTATTTGGATTATCTATATTATATATATGTTTTTGTGGATTTTCTTCTTATGTGTGATTTTCCATCTCCGTAGCTTTCGTTTTCGATCGTTTCGTCGTGATTTTCTAGCTTCTTCCTTAAATCATTGATCTTGGAGTAAGTCACTCATGACGAACTTCAAATCGCTCATATTTTAGAGATAGGTTGATCTTAGAAGCCGTAGAAATCTTCCCGAAGCTTCGCGCTTCATTTCGGCACTTTTCGTGCACCTTAGTTGGTTCAAGAAGGGGGACCAACCGACTAGATTCCAATCTAGTCGGTCAGGAACTCTTCTCGAACCGACTAGTTCATTAAATCAATAATTCAGGAGTTACTGTTTACTCTTAGTCGGTCTAAGAACAACCACCGACCGACTAGATGTGAAACTAGTCGGTCAGAACTTGCTCTCAGACCAACTAGTTCCTTTGATAAATTTCACCCTAGTTACTGTTTATCGTGAGTCGGTCTAAGAACGTTTTTCGACCGACTAGGTTGCAAACTAGTCGGTCAGCCATTGTTCTTTAACCGACTAATTCATTGACCATTTTGACGACCTGAGTTACTGTTTGCTTTTAGTCGGTCACAGTTGGTCTACCGACCGATTAGTTCTAGAACTAGTCGGTCAACAACTCTTCTTTGACCGACTAACCGCTGTCGAAAACCTTGGGTTTGCCCAGCCGCCGTAACTTTTCCTATTTATACCCCCAATCGTTTTCTTTCTTTCTTTCTCTTCTCTTGGCCATTTCCTTTCCCCCTTGACCTCTGATCTTCCCCAACCTTCCTCTAGCCATTCCTCCGTCCTCAAGAGCCCCTCTCCCTCTCCATTTAGGCCGGCCACCATGCTTTAGGCCGCCTCCAACCCCCAAAACCCCACAAAATCCCATTTCTCCAGATTTTCTCCCCGTTTCCAGATCTGAGCCCAAGTTCTCCGGATCGTTCTTCCGTTGCCGTGCTTGCTCGACATCGTTCTTCCGCTACGATACGAGTAGTAAATCGATCCTTTAATATTCTCTTAACCCACATGGTGATTTTTGTTAAACCCTAATAAAATGGATATTAGAGATATTGTGCTGATGTTGTTTTGCCATGGCAGCGATCTCATCCCCGTAGCTAACATTTTGTGACGTGCCTCTTTGATCGTCATCCTTGGTGCTAGGCAAGTGAAACTTGCCACTTAGGGTTTTAGGCCATGTTTTAGGCCATTTGCTTATTGTAGGCGTAAAAGAGACTAGGCGACGAAATGATACTCGCCTAGGCGCAAATTTCAGGATCTAGCTTGACAACGAAGTTTGATCCGACTACTTTTAATTATTGGCACTTGTCATCCATGCATCTTATTTGCCATGTTTAAATTCAATTAACGGTACGCGAATTATCTGTACATGCCATGATATCCATGTTGAATGTTGCATTCGTAGCACGCGCTACATTACTTGTACTACTTGATCCGGCTAGGCACCCGTTATGCGGGCATAACCCTACGCCATACGTGTCAAAACACTTCCTGGCTCGTGATCCAGAAGCGAGCATACGTGTTCGGGGGTAATGCCCTGGCTCGATACACGTGGAGGGGTAGGGATAAGCGATCACCTGAGTTTACGAGTTGGCTTGATCCGCCACTCTAGCCAGAAGATGTAATCTCTGTGCACGACGTGTTTACTTGACGTGATTTACTTGACTTGTACTTGTCCGTGTTTATACTTGTAAAACTTGTCATCCATGTCATACTTGCTACTCGTTACTTGTTACTTGCACCTTACCTTATTTTTTACTCACATACTAAACTTGTCATGCTATGCATCATACTATAACTGCTAGGTTGTTAGTTTACCTTCCTTTCAGTTTCCTTGCCCAAGTCTTTTAGACTTGCTGACATGTGCCCCTTTACTCTTTTGGGTGACACATGTTAGATCCTGAGCCTGAGGTTGCTGCTGAGGACGTGGTGTTCGCTGACGCTGAGTCAGAGCCCGCGTTCATCGAGGAGTTTGAGGACACGTGCGATCAGTCGTAGAGACTGTTTGTGTTGTTGTTTAGACTGCTTTAGTTGTCGGTGCGTAGCACCAATACTTTGTGCCGTGTTGGCTTTTGTTGGCCATGTTTTGGGCCTAGACTCTTTCTTTTAGCCTGGTGGCTTTTCTGGATGTTGAACTTAATTTTAATGTTTGGATATTGCATAGATTTGGGATTTTATTTCTGTATCTCCTTGTGTTATTATCTTGTTCTGCTCGTGGTTACAGGGACCTGCATATGTTTTATTGACGCTTATCAGGCGTGTGGCTTCACAGCTCCACGTTTGTGCGGACCTTTTCACGTCTCGCCTCCATTTTTGGGAAGCATGGCGTGACAGATATACAACAAAACTTCTTCAACGATTGAGGAATCTCTTCACGTATCTTTTTATGAAGATTTTGATTTTCCTCATGTTGATGATGATAATGTAGATACTCTTTGTGATTCTCTTAATAATGTTAAGATTAACGATTCTATTGTTGAGACTAACACTTCTAACGAATTTGTTGAAGTTGTTCATAGTAATACAGGTATACCCAAAGCTTACCAACCGTTCGCAATCATCCCCATAACCAAATAATTGGAGATATTGGTGTGGGTGTTCGAACGAGATCGAGAATTGAATAATTCTCTCTTTGCGCATTTGTCTCTACCATTGAGCAAAAGAACATCCAAGAAGCTTGTGAAGATAGCTCCTGGATAGTGGCAATGGAAGAAGAACTAATGCAATTCGAGAGAAACGAAGTTTGGGAACTCGTACCTCTTCCAAGTGGTCACCAAGTTATTGGGACCAAATGGATCTTCAAGAACAAGACGGATGAAAACGAGGTAATCACACGGAACAAAGCAAGGTTAGTAGCTCAAGGCTACCGGCAAGAGGAAGGTATTAATTTCGAAGAATCTTTTGCCCCCGTAGCTAGATTAGAAGCTATTAGGTTGCTTTTATCTTTTACATCCCATAAGAATTTTAAACTATTTCAAATGGATGTTAAAAGTGCATTTTTAAATGGGTTTGTCAATGAAG
Source organism: Scilla litardierei (assembly GCA_030789695.1). Classification (NCBI taxonomy): domain Eukaryota; kingdom Viridiplantae; phylum Streptophyta; class Magnoliopsida; order Asparagales; family Asparagaceae; genus Scilla; species Scilla litardierei. The sequence goes on along the minus strand of CM061140.1, from coordinate 27,330,496 downwards.
AAGTTTATATTTCTCAACCTCCCGGTTTTATTCATGAAAAATTTCCAAACCATGTTTTCAAACTTAAGAAAGCGTTGTATGGGTTGAGACAAGCTCCTAGAGCTTGGTATGATCGACTTAAGACCTTTCTTTTGAATTTAGGTTTTAAAATGGGAGAAGTTGATTCTACACTCTTCATTAAAGATTATGAAAATGACATTCTTTTGATTCAAGTTTATGTAGACGATATTATTTTCGGTTCTACTAACTTTAATTTTTGTTAAGAATTTTCCATGTCTATGAAGGATGAGTTTGAGATGAGCCACATGGGAGAGCTCACCTACTTCCTTGGATTGCAAATTTGACAAATGGAGAATGTCATATTCATACATCCGACAAAGTACACAGGGGAGCTTATTAAGCGATTCGGAATGGAATCGTCTTCAAGCAAAAGGACTCCCATGAGTACTACTACTCATCTACACAAGGATGAAAGCGGAAAAGATGTAGACATTCGTCTATATCGAGGTATGATCGGTAGCTTACTTTACTTAACCGCTAGTAGGCCTGATATCATGTTTTCCGTTTGCCTTTGTGCTAGATATCAAGCTAGACCTAAGGAGTCACACTTGATTGCGGTTAAACGAATATTTCGTTATCTCAATCAATATCTAGACATGGGTTACTTTACCCTAAATCTAGCACATATGAGTTAATCTCATATAGTGATGTCGACTTTGTCGGATGCAAGTCTGACAGGAAAATTACTAGTGGCAGTTGCCATTTCTTAGGAAATTCCTTAGTTTCTTGGTTTTCTAAGAAACAGAATTCGGTGTCATTGTCCACGACTGAAGCGGAATATATTACCGCGGGTCTTGCATGTGCACAAGTTCTTTGGATGAGACACACTCTTATGGACTATGGTGTCAACTGTGATACTTGCTCGATCATGGTTGATAACCAAAGTGCCATATGTCTTTTCAAGAATCCGATACACCACTCCTGTATCAAACACATAGACGTGAGACACCATTTTATAAATGATCATGTAGCTAAGAAGGACATCATCTTAGAGTACATTGAAACCCAAAAACAAATTGCTGACATCTTCACAAAACCTCTTAAAGAAGATTCATTTGTGAGGTTGCGTGGAGAATTGGGAATTATGGGTGAATCTGAAATCTAGAAGCTCAAACATTCTTGTTATAACTCTTTTCGAGCTCATATCATTTTGTTGCCTATCTTCATGTGCTTCATTATCTATATGTGTTTAAGAAAGGCAATTGTGATTTAATTGATTTCATGAGTTTTTGATATTGATGATAGTGATTTGTGTTTCAATGGATTTATTGTTTTTACATTTGTTTTTTTCAATGTATTTGTGATTAGAGTATAGGTCCTAGGGTGAGTGTTCTTATTCTCTGGAATTCTATCTCACTGTGCATTTTTGGACCAGGACAGACGACTGTCTTTCCTTCGACAGTCGACTGCCCTACTCTATCTCCTCTGTCTGAGAATTTGTATCTTTCGCACATCCGACTGATGACTTTTTACAGTCGACTGTTATTTTAACAGGCTACTGCATTTTAGTCATCAGGCGACTGTTCTCTCTGTTAACTTTTCTTCAAAGCTCTTTGTCTTTTTGATGAACTGTATGGTTTCTCGGCCAGTCGACTGATGCGTAATTTACAGTCAATTGTCCAACGGACAGGCGACTGCATGTTACTTGCCAGTCGACTGCACATCTTTCTAAGCTTTATTGTTATCACTTCATCTAGTCGACTGACTTCTGTTCATCAGTCAACTGTCTGCTGTTAAGACAGTTCATGTGCTTTGATCTGAGCCGTCGATTCATTGATCCAATGGCCTAGATTATTTCCCCAACGTTTATATTCGACGAATCTGTTCATTTCCCCACGTCGACTCTCTCTCCTCCGATTGCAACTTCGTCTTCCCGCTCGATTTTCACTCGATTTCCTGTAGATTCTCGCTCGAATCTTCTTCGTGGGAACTCTACCTCCTTTTTCGCATGGTTGCTCGTGTGCTGCTTATGATTTGATCAGTTTCTCACCAGATTCGTGCTCTCGACTGCTTGACGTAACTTTCGATCGGTCAAGTAAGCTCATGGCTCTTTTCGATCATCTCTTTCCTAATGTTTCTCTCGACTTCTTTGATGAGCCGGTTCCTTCACCGTTGCCTGATCCGACTCCCTCCTCGCCTCCATCTTCTGGAGAACCTCTTCATATCACTGTCGGTGACCCCATCCCCTCGGAGAATGCTGCTGAACACTCTTCTCATCCAGCTGATCATCCTCCTCGTGCTCCACCGTCTATTCCCCTCGAGGATTTTCCACTTCTAGAGAAACTTTCCACTTCTATGGACGAGAAGCTCAACCTGCTGTTGGAGCTTCAGTACAAATCCTTTTTGCGTCATGGTTTTGCCATCCCCGCTGAGCTTCAGCCTCTGTTTGTGAAATCTGAGGACACTGCCCCTGCTCGTGTTCCTCCACCTCCAGGCTTTGTGCCTATTTCTTCTGTTGTTCCGACCCCCGTTGCACAGACTCCTGTTCATGATCGTGCGGAATCTTCTGCTATTTGTGCTTCGTCTTCTAAGAGGAGGACTCCAGATTTTCCTACACGTCACTCTGCTAGGCTCATGTTCCGATCTTCTGGTCTCCCGTCGGACCCCTCTGTCATTCACATCGACTGACATTGCTGCTGTTGCTGTTGTTCACTCACCTGAAGACCTAGATTTTGTTTTGCGTGGTCTGTTTTTGTTTGGGTTGAGTGTTTCATCTGCTGATGATATTTTGATGTATGATGATGTTGTTGATATTAACATTATATGTGTTTTATGGTGATGTATTTCGATGTTGTCATGATGATGTATTTTTTTGTCTTGATCATGATGTATCTTTTTGTTATGGACATGTAGATGTCCATCCGTTGATGTACTCATCGTTTATATATATATATCTATATTTGATGTTGTTGCTTATCTTGTGTCACACTATGCTATACTGCTTATCTTATCTGTGTGATGTATGTTATGTTGTCTCCATGTATGCTATACTCTCTCTGATGTTCTTTTGAGACAATATATGAATTTGATATTCGATTTTCCATGCTATCTTTGGTATGATGCATTTGTGAAATCACTTTTGAAACTATTTTTGTGTGTCATCTCAAATGTTGATATTAGACTTCAATTCCATTACTCACATGTGTTTATAATGTGATTTTATGAGTTTTGATTCTCTATATCTTTATACTCCTTGATTGTTGTTAGTTCATATTTAGCACTGTTATTGTTGTTGTTATTTGCTCCCACCTTTTTTGGATAATGCCATAGGGGGAGAGAAATAAACATACAAGATTCATAATGAATGTGCTAAGTATGTTCTAACACTTGAATCTAAGATTGAATCTGCCTTAGATTCAGGGGGAGTAAGATTACAATGAATATGGATTGTAATTCCAAGATTTTTTTGAACCTATATTCATGTATTTCTTACTCATTTGCTTCAATTGACATGTAGATGCCCAAATTTTTGTTGATTAACTTGATTGGCATCTATGTAGGGGGAGTAAGTTTTCATTGCGCACAATTATTTTTCTTTTTGTTTATGTTTGTTTTGTCTCATCAAAAAGGGGGAGAATGTTGAGTATTGGACTTCTCCCTACTTGGTGTTAATGATGAGCAAACCTAAATACTTTTGACTAATCCCCTATTTTGCAGTTAATCCATTGTCTAAGCTATTTATGAAGATCTACTAGCAATGGATGACTCATAAACTACATTGACGGCAAATGACATGAATTGGTTGATCGTATATAATGATTGAAGCTCCGTGAAGACTTCAAGCTCATACGATGGAAAGAAGAGATTATTCGTCAATGTAATTTTTCTTTTATCTCTTCTAGTATGTAGCTTACAAGTAGAACTTTGATGGAGCACTCACACACATCTACATTCAGTCATATGACTTCATTAGATCAATTGTCCTTTGATCCCAATTCATCTCTTTTGTGATTGTGCTAGGATTATTTATAACAGTCGACTGCTGAACACTTTACAGTCGACTGTCTCGAAAACAATCGACTGTGTTTTGTTCTAAAGTCGCATGTTATGCACAGACTATTACAATATAGTTTTGGGCCTTCTTTGATTATTTCGCATAGGCTACTGATGAACGATTCACATGCGCCTATCCAAGTGACAGTCGACTGTGTTTTGTAAATCAGTCGCATGTCTATCCTTTGCCCAAACTAGTTTGATCTGTCTTTCATGGTCAGTCGACTACTGTTGAATATACAGTCGACTGTCTCTTATATCAGTTGACTGTCTATGCTGCAACAGTCGTCTGTCTGTGAGTCATTTCTTTGACTCAGCTCTCTGGAAATTTCTCAGGCTTTTGATAGTCGTTTGTTTAAGGATTTACAGTTGCCTGTTCTCATTTACAGTCGACTGAGTTCCTTGCATCAGTCGTCTGTCTTGTTACTTGTGAGATTTCCAGTATTTGTGTAACTTACCCATCTCTCGGCCAGTCGCCTGTCGAAGAAATTACAGTCGCCTGTTGATTTAATAGTCGACTGTATTTGCTTCATCAGTCAACTGTCCACGTGGTAAGTTACCGTTATGATTTCTCACCTACCCTTGCTGACTGTGCAACAGTCGACTGTGGATTGTTCAACAGTCGACTGTCGCGAGTTCAGATTCTATCCATTAAGATTTTTCTCACGTATTCCAATTGGATGTTTGCCTAAAATGTTTTTTTTGGATTTGTAAAAACTATAAATAGAGCTTTTACTATTCCATTGGAAGGTTACTCATTCATTTGCAAAATATCTCAAGCTTTCATTTCCAAAGATCAAAGCTCTCAAATCCGAAGCCCTAAGTATTTCCAAATCTTGTTCTCTTGATCTCCAACCTAGAACCAAAGAGTGATCTTCTAGGCTATTGGTGCAGTCAAGAGAAAGGGCTTCTCCTCTCTTCCAAGAGAGTTCTTCAACACACATCACACTCCACCTTCAAGTTATACTTCAAGGCATAGGTGATTGTAAGTGTTGTTTTCATCATTTCATAACTTTCGTTATTTGATTTGTGATCTCGGTTGTGAGTGTGGTTTTGCTTGCTCCCTGGTTGTGGGAGTCAAGGACATCGATTGTATTCGATTGCACTTGTAGGGTTGCTACAAGTGGGCTTTAAGAAAACCTCAAGTTAGGCTTCTAACTTGAGTATCCGGTGGTATCCGGGTGGTAGGGACGTAGGATTAACGGGAACAAGTAGGGAGTTGACTTGGGTAATCCGAACCCTTGAAACATATTTGTGTTTGCAATTGTTTCTTATTTGGGTTTAATTCTATTTCCGCATTATTTGTTGGATTGCATTTTATTTGGCGTAAATTCCTTTTAAATTTGCATAAACACTATTCAACCCCTCTTCTAGTGTTTTCTCCATAGACAGTGTCCTTACATCTATGTTGTAATGAACTTGGGTTAGTTTTGAATGAAATTTCCATCTTGTTTGCTATGATTGTGTAGTGTTGATTTGTTGTGGGTTGTGATTCATGATGATGGGTTGTTAATTTTAGCCCTAATTTCCTCTTGTCTATTATCTTGCTAATCTGGGATGAATTGTTGGGGTACACTTTAATTAGTTAAGTCCCGAAAGGGCATAATTCAAGATGAATACATGCTCCTAATTTGATTAGTGCTAAGATGATGCATCCATGCTTATTGCAAATTTTCGTGTTCATGAAAGCTAAATTTTCCGATTGAGTGTCCTTAGCCGGATGATCAATTGAGTTATATGCGGCAATTAGAGCTTGATTAACACCAATCTTAGTAAACCCACAACCCATGCTTTCTCTCGTAGCTATCCTAACTCCACTTTTGGTTCTCTAACCCTACCCACTTAGGATAGGATTTTTGTTTCACCACACGTTTTCCCACACTTTTCCACCATTAGTTGAGGTGGTTGTTTCATGCTATTTCCTTTCTTTATCGATCAATTTTGTGAATATAGAACGTCTTGTCCCTGTGATCTGACCCGGTACTCACAGGTTATTTTTTATTGCATTGACACTCCTACGCTTGGGAGTGGAATGCGTGCTCCTTGCGCATCCTCCGGTTCAACCAATAAGTCATCTTCAGGATGATGTTTTCATCTTCTGGTTGATTATTCATCTTCTGGATGATTATTTCATCTTCAGGATGATGGTATCATCATAAGGATGATATTTTCATATTCGAGATGAGTATTTCATCTTTATGATGGTATCTTCTTTAGGATGTACATTCATCTTCAGGATGATGTTATCATTTACAGGATGAGTACTTCATATTAGGATGATAGTTTCATCTTCAGGGTGTCGATTCATCTTCAGGATGATGGCTTCTGTAAGTCAAGTTGCCTAGGTCATTCATATCATATTTGATAGATAGGCTTAAACAGATAATTTGGCATACACTTCAGGAGATCCGATGAGATTTGAGTTATTTAAAAAATGAACTCAAATCTTTTCTTTTGCTCTTTTAAAGATGCAAAGCACAACCTAAAGTAGGAGTCCTCTAAGGTACTTTATTGGTTGTATTTTATTTTATTTATCATAGGATAGATGTCCCAAAAATCTATCCAGGCAATAAGATAAATTTATGAGGTAATGTTGTCACAACATCCATAGCAACATAGACCAAAATTTAATTTGCCTATCGTATGGGTTTTTCGTAATTTTGACGAGGTAGTCTGATGCATCATACACATATATTTTGTAAGTGAGTCAAGCTTATCTTACTAGATTATTACCTGAGTTCAGCGAATTCAACCACTAAGCTCTAGCATAATGCTTATAGCATACGATTTTATTTATTTATTTTTCTGTTTACAATACTCATATAACCCACAGGCTTGATATCTTTTGATATCAGGACTTCAGGTCCAAACACATCACATTTCATAAGTGAGTCCAGCTCAACTTGTTATTGCCTAGTTCCACATAATTTTGGCCAATCTCTATTGCTTCAGGCAACAGAGTGTGGAGACGATATTTATAATTATCATTTGAATGGCAAAAATGAAACGTGAGTTATTGTCGACAAGTGTGTTTTTATTATCCAAACACCTCCCCATGTACGTACATTATACATTTATATTTCAAATTATTCTTGATTCATCTCTTAAGGAGATTCTGGAAAATGGAGAGGATATGGAAATGAGCTCAGTTTCCTGTGGTGGTATTGTTTAAAGGTCTTAATAAGTTATATTTCTCATTGATGACCCGTGGTATGTCTTCATCCATTGAGGACATCCACTTCTGCTACTGGTGGATTGCATCCATTATTATTGGTATGTCAATCCTAGCTGGATTTTTAGCAGCAGGGATATATGATTATGACAATATTCAGATTGTCAGTTTAAATGTTTAAAAACTGTTTAACAGTTTCATAATTGTGGATCTTCATGATCTCATCACATTCATGATATGGTCAATTGAGCTTCAGGCTCAGGGCAATAATTATGTTGAACCTTATACTGGGAAATTAAAGAATCCTAAATGTGAAGGATCTTCTGAATCTAATCTTCACTATCGATTCTTTATATGAGATCCATCAAGGCACAATCTATGAGATGTGATCTAAATGCTTTCCCCGTAAGGGGTGCTCGGAATCTATTTATCTGGGTTAATTACGCCCGAACAATAGATCTAAGACGTCATTCTGATGGTTTATAGTAGTGTTATGGAGAGACCATCACGGCAACCAAATACCCTCATAAGAGAGATGTTTGGTGATGCTCTATATGCAAGGTGCATCGTCAAAAAATATGACCACAAGAGGGTCTTATTCTGATTAACGACGCCACATGCGAATTAGAATAATGATAAAACGCTTTCCTCCGTTAGGAGGTCTCGGAAACTGTTTATATGTGGCGATCAGGCACATATAAATAGGCTCGAAGTAGGCGTTTTAATGGTCTACATTATAATTGCATGTCCCCATGCAGACACCAGTAACTGGATTTAACGGAAGAGAATACTGTTATTATCAATTTAATGATTTACATATAACCCATTTCTGGGTATGAACACAAAACTTCAGGATGTTCCATTTTCTTCCCGTTGTTAAAAATAATTGATTTTCCAGGGGTATCCAAAAATATCCGCAATAAGCTCGACTTCAACGAAGTTGAGCATATAACTAGGGATATGAACCTAAGGCACGATCTATAAGATGTGCAATAATGCCTCCACCGTTAAGGGATCTCGGAATATATTCATCCAGGATGGTTAATCCTGATGAATAAGTTCCACTGCGGCATTTTTGAGGGTGGTATGAGGGTAAGTAACAGCCCAACCAATATCCCAGTAAGGTAATATGTCCGTTGTGATTAATAATAATCTGGACTGCGGCTGGATAACAAGGTTTTGAATATGACCATTTTAAGAGGATATATAGATGAGTACACTAATGTACATCATCAGCCCTATTAGGGAGTGCAAAAGTTTAATTTTTATCCCTAAAATACTCTCAAGAGACCAAGAGGTCTTCATAATATAATGATGATAGTAAAATATATCATATAAATTCTATTAGAGGAAGTATTGAGATTCAATATCCACATGAAGTGGAGATGTTCTCGTAATCATTTTTTTCCGTTTAATGGGATAATGAAAATGTCACCATATTTGAAGAAACATATAGTTCTTCGTTTATATAAGATTGGTAAATGATGTCTTGCATCAATAACAATCCAAGGTGGCATATTATATCGTGCCAAAAGTAAGATTTGGACGAAAGAGGGCACTACATGTGTTCCTTTATCTTCCTAAATTTGAATTTATTTGGGAAAAAGCTACTGGCTTTATTGATTTTTAATATTTAATGGTACGTGCATATCCTTATATAGAGTATTCAGGCTTTGTAAAGCTTGAACCTCAAGTAGACGTCCCAAAAATAATTATCTACTGGATAAAATTAAGGGTGAAATGCTTTTTAAAGCATAAGTTCGATGCTATTTATGAAAAATACTCAATAATAACTATGGTCTGGTACTAGATTAAATTTTATTTTCATAAATATATGTCCCCATAGAATATCTATGTATACAAAATAGGTAGATCGACAAACGTCGTCTAGACTAGATATGTATATATTTTCAATGGCATAATCTAATGACCTATCATATTACAAAAAGCAATATGGGACTTTTTAGAACTTTAGGGTCTGCTATAGGTTTGACATTGATTATTTCAAGTAAAGGTATATCATATCTTCCCTTTCTATATTTATGTCTAGGACATAATATGTCACAGTCTTCCCCTGTTTTAAGTATTCCATTAATCTAATTTATGATAGACTTTTCAAAGTTCACGTGAATACTCTAGTATGGTCTTCAAGCCATTTTATTGAGCCATTCTGGATTTATGTGGATAGAGGAACATGAATACGGGGAGGAAAGATATGTTGGTGTGAAAATTTTAGTTCTCACTTTTATGCATGCACGACTTCAGGCGCGTGCATTATGCTAGGCTAGATTCAAGAATCTTACCTTGTAACGTGAGTGTACTAAATAAATTAGCGGATTTATGGCATCTTCGGGTGCGCATAATATTATATATTAAAATAGATATGATAGATCTATTTACCGCGAAGTACACATCATTTAGACGTATGTCCAGAAGATGGAAGTATTAATGGTCGCATAATTCCAACGTATTTTATTTGGTGAGAAGGGTATTGACATTCTATTTGAACTTCAGGTTCATTTGTCAATGTAGATATGATTTATAAATTTTTTTTGAAATATTATTATTGTACCAGAATCATAGTTTGAGTACGAATGCATGAATAAATCATGCAAATAGCAATTAAAACATGTAGTTCATATATGTTACAGGCAAAAACATATGCGAAAAATATGAAACGACTAGAAATAACATGCATAAGATGTATTTTCAACATAACAAGCAATTTATATAAAAATTACGTTTAATAATTACTTGGACCATGAGGAAACGTCATTACCCGTTAGGTTAGGTAACTAACGACAGAGCGGTCTCAGTGTATTTGTAATTATTAAATCGTGAAGGATTAAAATTAAATCCAATTTTTATATAATTTGCATTTTTGTTGAATTTAACATAATATTAAACAAATAATTAATATTATGAACCAAATCTACCAAAAGGTTGGTAAAATTAATCATTTGATGTTTCCTAATTTTTACAGAATTTTCCAGCAATATTCTGGATTTTTCTACTAATTTTGAGGAAATTATAGTGGAAAAATGATATAAAATTTGTTTTTAATTATTTTAAAAGCCTATTGGGCTTATGTTAGAGCTTCATGCCCAAAACAATCAATAAACCTTAAATATCTGGTATTGGGTTGTAGGCCCATGGGCTATTATTATTATTATTATTATTATTATTATTATTATTATTATTATACAAAAACTATGCACCATCGCCAGGACGCTCTCACGACAGATTTGATGAGATTGCACCATGTCTTTTTTCACAAAAGAAATCAATTTTGCAAATCATCAGATAACGGGTCATATAGAGTAGTTAGCGTGTGTGACCTCCTGCTGATAAAATCTTCTTTATTCGAGGAACTACATGCTTCCCACATGTATACCTCAAGGCATCAAGATGAATTCTGAGGCGTGAAATGATCAGTTCACGGTCGTGATCGCTGCAAGTCTCTAGAGCCTTTTGCACCACATAGTTTCCATACCGGTCTTTCATCATATCGTGTCCAAAAAATTCAGAAATCCCAACATCATCATGATAAAATCCAGTATTTGGTTTCATCTGGATGGCTTTTGTTTTATAGTTATCAGATTTTTTTTGGTTTTTGTTGTTATTGGGGGTTTTTGGGTTCGACGGCTTCATGGTCTCCATTGGGATTTTAAATTTTTTGAATTTTATTCGATAAACTGTGTTATTACATTATCAATGGTAATCTAAAACATAGATTATGCACAATTTTACTTTGATATGATAATCTTATTAATCCAATAATATTAGATCTAAACAGATTCAATCTAATCTAGTTTTAGATTTAAAAATTTATTATGGATCGATGCATTACCTCTAACCGGAAAAATCTGGAAAAAGAGATTCGAAGAGAATAATATGATCCACATCCTTGCGACGTCGGTGAACGAGCCGCCAACGAGAATAGATTCCATAGCGCAACCTCCATGCGATGGTGGCTATCCAAATAGCCAAGAAATTGATTCCTTCGCTTTTAGAAGAGAAGATGTGTAGAAATTTTTCTTAGAGCAACGTGCTCATAACGTGTTGGATAAACTCAAAGAAAGAGTAACCATGGCTCATAGCCATGGTCCTCTATATATTCATATCAATGGTATACCAAGGGTACCCACTACTAAGTAGTAGGGAGTAATGGAGGGATAGAGAGGTGGGGAGGCCAAAGGCCACCCTCACTCCTAACAATTTAAACTAAAATGATCAATACTTATAAGCAATTTTGATTTCATTAAATTGAATGAATGATACAATTAGAGTCGTCTGATATGATTCAAATTGAAACTGATTTTTTCAATACGATTCAAATTTCAATATCAAGCTGAAAAAATTCAAATAGCATATCAAATTTAGCATATTTGAATTAGAAATTTGATTTTTTTCAGCATCAATATGATTCAAATAGCATATCAAACTGATTTTTTAAGCTCTTTGTTGTGTTCTTCAGTTTTGTTTTTGATTTTTTCAGCTCTTCGTTGTGTTCTTCAAATAGCATCAATTTCCAGATGATACAATTGAAAAGTTCGAGTTCAAATACCCAATTGTTGCATATCAGTTTGAATATTGGAACTCATATTCAAACTTTCTATTAGAAAAGTTCCAGTTCCAACATTGATGAAAAGTTCAGTTCCAGTTCCAATAGAAAAGTTCAGTTCCAATTGATGCTAAATCCAATTTAAGTTCCAATTCCAGTTTCAAACTGATTTTTGCTATTTGAATATTTTTTGATTCCCAATTTACTATCATGCCTCCGAAAAAAATTGTCAACCAAATTTTTGGGTTTCCAGACGTATTAACGCTATGATATTTGGCATGTTAGACTAAAAAAATTAATGATATGCATCATGTCATATGCATATGCATATGCTACATACTATTTAGGAATTTTTTTAGCTTTAATGCTTGCTATTTTTAGAAATGCTTAGACTACAAATTAAGTCAAAGTTATTATAAAAATGCCCTGTAAATAATCCATTTTGGTTATGCTATTTAGAAATTGGCAGTATTTTTGGATATTAGAAATTTCATGCAAAAAATTTCATGGTATAACCTCAGGTTCTACTGATAGCTTATATAACCTCAAACTAATTTTGGTTAGCATTTGGCTAAACAATCCTCAAGCTTAGAGTTATAGCTTAGTCCCAAGTTGCCAGAAAATTGCAGACTACAAGAAAATTTCATATTTCATGCAAAGTTTGAGTGGGGAATGTGTAAATGCAAACTGCAAGCAGAGGATGGATGGTGAGAATTCTCTATCCTTTCATCATAATTTGGTTCAGTTTGAAAATTAATTTTGGTTAGCATGGCAATCATAGGGTTAACAATATCATAGCATATGCATCGTGTTAACAGCAAAAAAAGCGATGCTAAGATATTTTGCATGTTAGACTAAAAATATTGATGCTATGCATCCTGTCATATGCATATGCATATGCTACATATGCTATTTAGAAATTGTTTTAGCTTTAATGCTACATATGCTAAATATTTAACATGGTTGTTGAAAGGGTTGTCTTGCATTCATATTTGTTTACAAATATTGGTTACCATTTGGAATGTAATATTATTTTAACACTAAGTTTAAATGATTCAGTTGTACGTTGGCATTCTTTGACCAGCCTAAAGATTTTATAATTCACATTTGCTTCACACCAACATGCGAACGGTATGGAATTTGTTAGTATAAACTAATATATTACATGCTTGATTTACAATCATTAATCACGCTCATACCATGCACTCAATTTAGGCATCGGTTGATAGTGACTTACCAGCCTCACGGAAAGGACAAGAACAACATAGCACTCTTACTGAGCCTATGATTAGTTCTTCACTACCAAGTGTTCGTCGCATCTCACCCTTGTGACAATGGCAACATAAAAGGAATCATAATGAAACAATTTTTGAACAAGACGATAAACCATCTGCCAGGTTATTATCCACTTGACTGTGCCAAAAATCTAATATATGCTAATGTATTTTAATTGTAATTAGTTTGGGTTTAATTTGGATAGGGCTTTAACTCAACGGAGTAGGAGAGGACGAGAACGTGAACAAGAACAATGAAACATATCTCACGCTCTGACGTTTGACATTGTACTTGATATACCTCAAATAACACCAGCCGTGACAACTTCTCCGGTTGAACATGAAGATGTTGTCTCAGCCTCGCGTGACGATATGATTTCTGTACAAGTACCTGGACCATCTGTTAGGTTATTATCCACCCGACTGTACATAAAATCTATTCTCCTCTCATGTATTTTATTTGTATTTATTTTTGGGTTTAAATTTGGATAGGGCTTTAGCTCAAAGCAAAAGGAGAGAGCGAGAACGTAAATAAGAACAACAAAACATATCTCACGCTCTGACGTCTGACAGTGTACTTGATATACCTCAAATAACACCAGCCGTGACAACTTCTCCGGTTGAACATGAAGATGCTATCTCAGCCTCGTGTAACGATATGATATCTGTATAAGTACTTGGACCATCTGGCAGGTTATTATCCACCCAATTATACATAAAATCTATTCTCCCCACCATGTATTTTATTTGTATTTATTTTTGGGTTTAAATTTGGATATGGCTTTAGCTCAACGCAAAGGGAGAGAACGAGAAGGTAAACAAGAACAAAGAAACATATCTCACGCTCTGACTTCTGACAGTGTACTTGATATACCTCAAATAACACCAGCCGTGACACTTCTCCGGTTGAAAATGAAGATGCTATCTCAGCCTCGCGTAACGATATGATTTCCGGACAAGTACATGGACCATCTGTCAGGTTATTATCCACCCGAATGTACATAAAATGTATTCTCCCCCCATATATTTTATTTGTATTTATTTTTGGGTTTAAATTTGGATTGGGCTTTATCATAACGCAAAAGGAGAGAACGAGAAAGTAAACAAGAACAAAGAAACATATCTCACGCTCTGACTTCTAACAATGTACTTGATATACCTCAAATAACACCAGCCGTGACAACTTCTCCGGTTGAACATGAAGATGCTATCTCAACCTCGCGTAACGATATGATTTCTGGACAAGTACCTGGACCATCTGTCAGGTTATTATCCACCCGACTGTACATAAAATCTATTCTCCCCCTATGTATTTTATTTGTATTTATTTTTGGGTTTAAATTTGGATTGGGCTTTAGCACAACGCAAAAGAAGAGAACAAGAACAAATACAAGGAAACACATGTCGATATATGACTCCTAACAGTATACTAGATATGCCTCAAAGCACACTTGCAGTAACAACTTCTCCTGTTGAACATGAAGATGAGGTCTCGGCCTCACACAACCATCCGATATCTGCTGAAGATTCTGAACCATCTGCCAGGTTATTATCCATAAAATCTAATCTACTTTAATGTAACTTAATTTTATTTAATTTTGGTTTTATTTTGGCTCAATGTCAAAGGAGAGAACGAGAAAAAGATCAACGAAACATATCTCGATATATGACTCCTATCTGTATACCTCAAATAACACTTGCATTAACAACTTCTCCAGTTGAACAAGAAGACGATGGCTCATCCTAGCTCAATGTCAAAGGAGAGAACGAGAAAAAGCTCAACGAAACATATCTCGATATATGACTCCTATCTGTATACCTCAAATAACACTTGCATTAACAACTTCTCCAGTTGAACAAGAAGACGATGGCTCATCCTCGATGTTACGATGTCGGCCAATTTAGCATGGATCTGGTCCACCAACTCAGGTTGATTTTGGTCGGCATTATCTTGGATTAAAGAACATTCCATGCCCTCATTGTTCAGCCTTACACTGGTTGGACGAACAGTTGTCGAAGTCAACTTTGAGAACACATCTTTTTGGAACATGGTGTTTGCAAGGAAAAGTAAAATTGCCGAAACTTAATGAACCCCCTCCAGCACTTCGAGAATTATATGATGGTGATAGTAAGGTATCAAAATCATTTCGAAAGTATACTCATGAGTATAATGCAGCTAATGCATTTACCAGCCTTGGTGCGACAATGGGTCAAAGGTTGATTGCTGGCATAGGCCCGAACATATTTACTATTCATGGAGAATTACGCCATCGAACAGGCTCATTTCTGCCACAATCGGATCAAACAACAAGTTATTGTCAACTTTACATATATGATCTAGATTCTGCTACAGAGTTACGAAGTAATAGATTCTACATTTGAGCAAGGATGCCTTACAAATTATTCAAAATTGTCTATCGGGCATAAATCCATTCATCAAACTATATTGCCAGGCTTATTCTGTTTTAGCTCAAGCAGATTTCGGTGGTCATGATCTTCCTGTATATCTGCATTACAATTCAAAACGGATCGTCGCCGTTATAACCTCCCAACCGTAGATGAGATTGCGGTTATTTTACCTGTATAGGGCTATTGACCTTCCGGGATGCGAGATATAGTTTTACATCTACAAGAAATAATCAATTAATGCAAATCAATGAGACTCATCCTGCATACTTACCATTACACTACATCTATTATTTCCTGATGTCAGCTTGGATGGAAACCTGAGTTGAAGCAGTGGGATCCAGTTCAAAACAAATCCTCAAGTAGACGCCTTACCCTGTGTGAGTTTTATAGCTACCGTCTGTTTGAAAGACATAATGAGTATTCTTCAATTTTGCGAGCTGGAAAATTATTACAGGAGTTCATAGTTGATGCTTGGGCAGCAACTGAGCAACATCGTTTGACATTCATCAAACTTAATCAACAAAAACTCTGCTCAGAGCTATATCAGGGTCTTGCAGATATCGATGCATATGTCAAATGTGACCAAATTGGACAGCGCATGATACTTCCATCTTTCACTGGCAGTGCACGTCACATGTTTGAAAATTTTCAAGACTCCATGGCTATCACACGTTATAACCAGCACCCGGATATTTTTCTTACCATTACTGCAAATCCAAAGTGGCCAGAAATTACTTCGGCTTTACTGCCCTTTCAAAAGGCTACCGACCGTCCAGATTTAGTCGCACGTGTATTTGAGTTAAAAAAAGGCTTTGATGAAGCAGATTGATGTTAATAATGTATTTGGAAAGAAAGTAGAACATGTATTTACAATTGAATTTCAGAAACGATGTCTTCCATATATGCATGCTCTTTTCTTTCTTCGTGGTCCAGATAAGATTCTTACATGTGATCAAGTGGATAGAATTGTTTGTGCTGAATTTCCTGATCCTGCTCAAGATCTTGAATTATTCGAGACTGTGTCAAAATGTATGGTACATGGACCATGTGGTGCTCAAAATCCAAATGCTTCATGTATGGAAAATGGTAAATGTACTACAAAATACCCTCGAAATTATGTAGTTGCAACAACCATGGATTGAGATGGATATCCTATTTATCGTCGTAGTAGTAATGAAAAACTATATACTGTAAGGGGACATCAGGTTGATAACCGAGATGTTGTTCCGTACAACATGTATCTCTCAAGACGCTTTAACTGCCATATTAATGTCAAAGTTTGTGCTGGGGTAAGATGTGTGAAGTACATCCATAAGTATATTTATAAAGGTCATGATCGGACCACAGTAGTGTTGGGTACAGTAAATAAGATCCAACAATACCTTGATGCATGATATATTGGACCACCTGAGGCAGCTTGGTGAATATTTGAGCATCCTTTACATCAAGAGATTCTGTCAGTTCAAAGATTGATACTTCATTTACCAGTGCAACACCGTGTTATTTTTTATCCAGATGAAGATGTAGATATAATAAGGTCTAGGTCTGAAAATGATAAGACAACTTTGACTGAATTTTTTACTTGTTGCGCTTTACATGAGTGTGCACATGATCTCACATATCAAGAATTTCCTCAAAAGTTTGTGTGGCATTCGTCAACAAAGGTCTGGAATCCAAGACAATCTGGCACACCCATGTCTATTAACACTGATCGACTCCGGGAGCACTAAGCTCGCAACGATAACTCCCAACGTCTCATCTTGCCGCTCCCGCGTGCTAGGATTCAGCATCTACGCTAAGGGCGTGAGCTATGGCTAGGGAGTCAACCGCCAAGTTTATTCCCCCTTGGCCCAATGGTCAAAGGCGGTCTTTTTCCCGCCGATGACAATAAAACACCCCGCGTAACCATTAGATTCCTAATCCCTATCGATTTCCTAGACCTATGGACGCATCGGGAAGAGCCCACGAAGGGGTTTCCGCCAAAATCCCAGATTTGGGAACTACTCACACATATTTAGTAAAAAGAGATCTAAACAGAAATCGACCGTAAAAATCATGATCAGACAATAGAAATGCAATGGTAGTAAAGAAAGTAAGATAATACTAAAGTTTTACAAAGATCTGAAAACTTACAAAAACTGGGAAATTACAGCTGTCACAAAATGAAGAAAACAGTAAAAAATAACCAACTCCCGTTTCTGGAAAACTAGGGTTCTATATATCGGAAAAGATATCACCCGATCGGGTGAAAAGTCAACCGATCGGGTGATCTGCTTCAAACTTTGGCAGTGAGATGCGGGACTTCACCCGGTCAGGATGAACCGGTCGGTTGTAGCATGGATGTGACCGGTTGGATCTTGGTGCCATCGGGTGAGGAGACCGATTGGATCTTCGTGTCTTGGCTTTGGAGATTCATCTACAGATGAACCGATCGGGTGAAAGTCACCCGATCGGTTGACAATCAGCTTCGAATTCCAGAGAGCTTTGGGCTTTTGAACCGGCCTACGAACCGACCGGGTGACTTCTTGTGAGCTCCAAGCTGCGTCCGGGTGGTGCACGCGTGCATCACCCGATCGGTTGAAGATGACCAACCGATCGGGTGAGGGGCTGAAAGATGATATCATCGTCGTTTGACCCCCTGGATCACGCGTGACTCCTCCCGTTGCTCCGGGGACTTGCGATATCGTCGTTTTATGTCCCCTATGCCAGTAAACTCCTGCAAAATACGGAAAACACGGAAAAGTGAAAGAAAACAAGAAAACACGAGAAAATGAATATAAGACGGCGGTAAAATACGGAAAAACACGGAAGAAAACATGCGCAAATATATGAAATATAAACGCACGTCAAAATCCCCCAAGCTGAACTCTTCCTCGTCCTCGAGGAAGACGAGTGAGAGTAGGAGCTCGGAGAGGGAAAATAAAGAGAAAGAGAGAAAAAGAAAACTCTATATCCTAGATCACCCGTCAGGGCCAACAAAATCAAAAACGACACACCAAGTAAGCAAACGCCAAATCACATCACTAAACTAAGGAATACGAGTCCAGACAAGTGCCGTGGGCATACGCGGTGGAGCGCGAGTGAGTGTGGTCGTGCGCTAGCAGTCCGTGTCACTATCTACGATGTGCGATAAAGCTCGATATACATGAATCCAGGAAATGACCCAAATATCGATTCGAATTGAATAAAGCGGTGAATATATAGTTCAAGCATGCATGAGAATAGAGAGAGAATTGAAACATATCATGCGTCAGGGACTCCACAACTAGGGTTAAGGACATCACCCCACTATAGCCTAGATAATAGCTAAAAAGTTCCTAAGCCAAGTGTTTTCGAAACCGACGGGGGTTGAGATGATGTGGAGTAGAACACTCGATGCAAATTCTCGCCTTCCCTTTATTCTCGGCAAGCATGAAAAGATATTCAAACGGGAATTTTTTTGGGTTTTGGGTATTTGTATTTTTTTTTGGATTTTTGGCTATACAATTTTTTCTTTTCTTTTCTTTTTGGATTTTCTTCTTTTCTTTTCTCCTTTTTTTGGATTTTTTGGGTTTTTGGCTATACACATGTGTACTCTCCCAAGTGGGAGAACGGTACACGACAATGGGATTTGCACCAAGTAAAACAAAAAGGAAATCGGAATCTAAACACGTGGGCAAAGGAAACTATTCTCGCCAATTAGAGCATGTGCTAAATGGGTTATCCTAGTCCTTAATTGTGGAATCTCGACACATGCGAATTGAAGTACACGATATACATATATAGCATGCAGAAGCAAACATGAGAAACAAATACCGCATATTCAAATCGAAGCATGATAATCTAGGGGTCATTCTTGGACAGGTATATAAAACAAAATCACAAAGTAGAAGCACACCCAACAGCTAGGCACGACGCACGACTCACAAAAAGCAAAGTGGACCCACGATGCATGAAATGCAAGGGGACTCGATATCCTAGGGTTAGTGAATGTGATTATCGATGCTATGCTAGGTGTGTGTGATTTTGTGGCAATTCATCATAGGGTTCATCTCTAGGAGAAAGAGATAAAAAGAAGAAAAGAAAAATTTAATACACGATGAAAACGACACAAAAACGAAAAAGAAAGACTCAAATGACGCACAAAGTGCGACTCCCCCAAGCTGAAGCTTGCATTGCCCTCAATGCATTAAGAGTGAGTATGGGAGGGCAATGAAAATGGGGGGGGGGTACGCACTGACACAAAAAGAAATGAAAAACAAGGAAAACACAGATACGAAATCGAAAATAAAGAAAAATCAAAATCAAACCACACGACATAAAAATAGAAAAAGAAAGAAAGAAAATAATACGACACGACAAATGAAACAAGCACACACACAAAGAAAACAAAACACGACAGCACACCCAAAATAGACTTCCCCCAAGCTAGACATGACAATGCTAGCAATGAGATATGATCGTGAAAGTGCAGAGATATGCAAGGGGGAGGTCAAAAAACAAAGTGAAATCAAAAATCAGGAGAAGGCGAGTCCTCGCCCTCCTTGGAAGAGGGTGTGGCTGGGTGGTCGGGGGATGAGGGGAGTGTGCAGAGAAGTGGGGACAGAGGTGGGGGAATAGGTGCAGTGGTGGTGTGAACGATGGGTAGAGTGTCGGTGGAGGTGGGTGGTGGTGGAAGTACGGCGATCAAGGCGGTGGTAGAAGGGATAGAAATGGGGAGAGATGACGTGATGGTGACGGTATTGGGTGGTTGTGGGAGAGATTTGGAGCGCACCGGTAATTTCTTGCGGCGCACATATGAAGTGATGAAGGAGGAGGGAGGAGGTGGTGTGGGGGTGACAGAAGTGGTCGTGAGAGGAGAAGTGGATACGGGGATGGGAATAGATGTGGGTGGGGGAGATGATCGCCTAGGTGGGGGTGAAGGAGGTGGGGGTGGGTGGGATGGTGGAGGAGAGGAATGTGACGGGGGAGGTGAGGATCGTCGAGGTGGTGAAGGTGGTGGTGAGGGTGGTGGTGTAGGTGGTGGTGGTCCGTGGAGGTGAGTGAGAAGGCGAAGGATGGCGGCCACATTCCTCTCAAGTGCGAGGAAGCGTGGGTGAGTGAGAAAGGAGGATGGTGATGGGTCCGAGGGGACAGAGGATGTGGCAAGATCACGGAGGGCTGTGACCTCCCTCTCGAGAGCAAGACGGGCTGAGACCTGGCGGCGACCAAAGGAAGTGGACTGACGTGAAGCGGAAGTGGTGCCGGCAAGTGATGTGGAAGTAGTGCCGGTGGCAGTGGTCATGCCGGCACTGGACAGAAGGCCTAAGGTGGCCTGAGAAAGGCTCATTGAAGGGATAGGGCCAGGAGCAGAGACAGGGTGACTCGGGCCAGCCCCGATATCTCCCCGGGATGCAGGAATATCCTGCTCGCCTAAGTGGGTGGCAGGGGACGGTGGTCTGCGTGCGTCCGGGGGAAGAAAAGGAAGGTGCAACCCCGCTAGAAACTCAGGATCAGGCGGAAAAGTCCAACCCGCCACGACAGCAATAGTCATGCGAGCGGGGTTGGGGAGAATGGTGTAGGGGCGAGGGGGGTGGCCGTAATTGAATTCCAAACGACCATCGGGGCGGGGCTTAATCATATGAATGTGTCGCAGGACGTCAAGATCTAGACGTGAGGGTCCTGCAGCAGTAGGAAGATTTTGGGGGATGGGAATGTTAAACTGCGGGCAAGAAGCAATAATAGTGATAATGCCCCCACAACAGATCTTGCCCTTCCCGGCCCTGCTAATCTCGAGAAACTTGTAAACAAGCCAATCGCCGGCATGGACAGGGACAGTCGGGGCCCTAAAGCTAATCCTATCATCATCACGAACAAAGGGGAAAGTCATGGCCCAGAGAATAAAAAGATCAGGGATAGTCACGGTGCCTGACTCGTCCCTGGGGAAAAATGCAGAGGATATGATCATATGGGCCAGACGAAATATGGGATGGATGATGGAGGAGGCCTTGGCCTTACCTCGGGGATAGCGAGGGAGTATGGTGAGGCGGAACCAAAAGTTATCGACGTCAAATTCCGGGGGGTATCCGTAGTGTCGGATAGCGTCATTCCCTAGAATAGGGAAACCAAATATACCATTGATCGTATCCAGGTTGGTGCGGATGGTTTTGTTACGCACCCGAAAAATGACAGTCGACCCCGACTCACAAACAAGTGTAGAAAGAAACTCTAGGGTGAGTGACGGGTAGGATACAGCAGAGGCATTCAGGAAGGCCAACCAACCTAAGTTAGCAAAAAGAGTCTCGACCTCGGTGAAGACACCGAGGTCGACGAGTGATTGGGTGTGGGCAAACTTGGTTGATAGATGCCCCTGAGCATCTAGTCTACGATAAAAGTCTTTGTGCTCTTGGTTCCTAAATAGGTACCCATGCGGTCCCAACATGGGGTCCACAGTGGGGATAACAGGTGGGGGAGGGGCTAGTGTCAGTTCACGTGTGCGGGGAGGAGTACGTGTTTGTTTCCGTCTCTTTCAAGACGGTTCCTCCTCCCACAAGATACCCTTCCCCTTATCTCTATCCCGGGCCATGTGTGCGTGTGGGTGATGCAAATGAGTGTAAAATACTATCAAAGTGCACACACACGAACAATCAAGCAAATTAAATATCTAGGGTAAAAATTGAAATTTGAGAAGTGGAGCGAAGTTACCCAGCAGAGATTCGAGTTCTTTGCTTGTAGTTGACCCAATTCCGTGCAATGGGAGAAGTGTGTGTATAGCCATGTGTATAGCCAAAAAGCGGCACTCTTCTTCAGCAAAATTCGAAAGTGGGGGTGGATATTGTGGATTAGAGCTAGAAAATTGCGAAATAGGAGAGGGAGAGAGAGAAATAGATGGAGAGATGCAAGGGGGAGGTGGAGAGAGAGGCTAATGGAGGAGTGGAGGACGTGGGAGAGGAGTTTTTGGCCGTTGGGAGAGGCGGGGAGGCGAAACGATGGTGAGAAAATGTGATCGGGCGAGGGTCTGTGAACGGGTGGGTCGGGGGGTATTTATAGGATTTAAGTCGAACCGATCAGGTGAGTTTTTACCCGATCGGTTGACTTAGTGGTCGAAATTTTTGGCTGAAGAGTTGCTACAGGTGACCCGGTCGGTTGACATGTCAACCGATTTGTTGACCGCTCCACACATTTTTCCGAGAGTTTTGAGTTTCTCACCCGGTCCCTCAACCGGTCTTGCTTCTTGTCACCCGATCGGTTGACAAATTTTGAAATTTTCCCGAGAATTCACCCCAGGTCACCCAGTCTGCCAACCGGTCTCTTCTTTTCTCATCCGGTCGGTTCATTTAGTGGCAGACACGACATCTACTTGATACATCCCAACCGATCGGTTGAGTTATCAACCGATCGGTTGGGGCCTTGTTTTCTGCAAAAACCCACAAATCGCCTAAGTTCCACAACGGAAGTTCTTGCAGGTGGATTTATTTATAAAATAGATAAAATAAAGGAAAAAAAATAATCCTAAAAATTGAAACAAAAGTTTAGAGCATGGGTTGCCTCCCATGAAGCGCCTTTGTTTAACGTCGTTGGCTCGACGCCCGTAAATGATGTTCATGGTGGGTGATACGGATGATGCCCAAAATCCGGCATCTCTTCAGCTCCAGAAGATTTTAGTGTAGTCGGCGGCTGTAAGAAGATTCGCTCAACTACCCTCCCTTTGTCGACAGGATCCGGGGGCTTCTCCCTCAAATTGGCGTCTACCTCCATCTTTTTCAGGATCCGGACCTCATCTCCGGTGAGGTCCATGGGCTCTTTGCCTTTCCTCCTCGTAGGAGGAGCCTTAGGGAATCCGGGAGGGATCACATGTCGCGTGACCGCCCCATCAGCAACTTCTTTCTTTGGGGAGCCAACTTGCTCTCCAAGGTCCCCCAAGCTATCGGGGGGATTCCTCGAGAGTACTTCCTAGGCACTTGTTTCAACAGCTCTATCTTCTTCGTTCTCCAGCATACTGATACTAGGATCGTCCGGGGGATTTGGGTGCTTCATCGATAACTTTAAGTCAAATTCGACTCTTTCTTGGCCGACATTGAGGGAAAGCTTCACATTCTTCACGTCTATCAAAACTCCGGCGGTTGCCATAAAGGGCCGTCCAAGGATAATAGGGGTATGCTTGTCTTTCGGCATGTCCATCACCACAAAATCAACCGGTACTTGTACTCCTCTCACATCGACGGGGAGATCGTCCACTACACCCACCGGGTACTTGACCGAACGGTCAGCAAGTTGTAATGTCATGCCAGTGGGCTCTAAGTCTCCCTTCCCTATTCTCTTGTACATCGATAGGGGCATTAAGCTGACGCTCGCTCCTAGATCGACGAGCGTCCTCTGGATTTTCACTTCTCCAATAGAGCAAGGGATGGAGACTTCCTGGGTGTTTGAGCTTGGGCGGATTTGCACGCTAAATGAGGGCGCTGCACTCCGCCGTTAACACGACCTTCTCCTTTCTGGATCCCCGTGTCACCAAGTCTTTCAGAAATTTGGCATATGAGGGAATTGTCTCGATGGCCGCGAGGAAGGGGATTTGTAAGCTCAGATCTTTCGCCATGGCAAAGAATTTGCCATACTTCTCATCGATCTTGGCTTTGGCAAGCCGTTGTGGAAAAGGCACAATGGGCTTGAATACTCTTAGGTTCCCTTCCTCATCCTTTATCTTCTCCTCTCTATGAACTCCCTCCGGAGTAGTTGGCTTGGGCGAAGAAGCACCGTCGTCATTTAATTTCTCAATTGGCCGTTCCACGACCAATGGTGCTTCCGGTCCTTTGGGGGGGCGCTCTCGTGGGTATTTGCATTCTGATCCTCAAGACGATGGCGGACACGTTCTCATGCTCATGTGTGAGCGCCAAGGTCCGATTTACCCCCCTCGGGTTCACCTCAGGCTGTGGCGGTAATAGATTCTGCGGTCTCTGAAGGTTCCCACTTGTAACCCCATCTGGGTCACCTGATCAGTGAGGACTCTCTGTCCCATCTCCAGCTTCAGATTTATCTTCTCCTGGTTGGCAATGTATTGAGTCAAGAGGGACTCAACCGGAGAGATGGCCCTCTGCTGGCCATATTATTGCTGGGTGGGCTGTTGATTCCTTGGAGTGTACTGCTGGTACTGTTGTGGAGTTTGTTGCTGCTAAAATTGTTGCTGCTGAAACAACTGCTGGGGTCTATCCGGCTGATATATCTGTTGTTGATGTTGCTGAGTCGGCTGCTGATATGGTGCCCGGTAACTAAGGTTCGGATGATTCCGGTTGTTTGGAGAGTAGGCCGGGTTGGAGTTGGTTCGTGGTGGAAAAGGCACATTCCCTGTAGGATTGTAAAATAATGCGCTCGCCTGATCCAATGGTGGCGAGATGTCACCACCGTTGAATTCTCCAAAAACTTCGGACTCCACCGCAGTAATCTGTTGTGTACCGATGGCACCGGCGCCTACCATCAATGCGGAGATCTGGGTCGACAGCAAGTCAAACTTGCTTGACAATTTATCGACGTCCTCGACCCTATGGATGCCCCCAGATCTAGGTGTGGCTCCCTCGTCACACCACCGCTCATTGTTGGATGCCATATTTTCAAGAATCTATCCGGCATCTTCTTCGCTTCTCGACATAAAGGACCCTCCAGCCGCGGCGTCCATGGAAGATTTTAAATCGTCCCTTAACCCATTATAGAACAGATTTATGATCTGCCACTTGGGGAGCTCATGGTGGGGACATCTTCGCTGCATCTCCTTGTATCTGGTCCAGGCTTCGTGCAAAGACTCGTGGCTGGCCTAGGAGAAGGAGGAGATCTCGCTCCTCAGCTTCATGGTCTTCCCCGGGGGAAAGAACTTCGTCAGGAAGGCGTTTGAGAGCTTCTCCCAGGTGTTGAATGTATTCGGGTCCTTCCCCCTAAGCCACAGCTTGGCCTTATCTCGCAAAGAGAAGGGGAACAGCTTCAGTCGGATCGCCTCAGTTGTGACACCGTTTATCCGGAAGGTGCCACATTTCTCCAAGAAGGAGTCTAAATGTTCAATCGGGCTCTCCATGGGTGCACCCAAAAATTGATCCTACTGGATCCATGTCACCAAAGATGGCTTATGCTCGAAGCTTTGGGCCGTAATAGCAGGAGGACGGATGGCGGAGGTGGACTCGATAGATGGCATCGAGTACTCCAACAGGGACTTATGAGACGGGGTGTTCTCCCCCATGGCTTCAGGATCCTCTCTTCTTTGCTTCTCGATGGCCAAACGCCTTAGGGTGGCGTTTATCTCTGGATCAACGGGGATCAAGTCGCCGAGACTTCTTGAACTCCTGCGCATGAAAAACAACAAACACCCGTAAAGCGAAAAGTGGGAAAGAAACAGATAAGATAAAAATAAAAAGTAAAAATAAGAAGATAAAAAGGAAAAAGAAGAATGAGAAAATTATCGCGGGGTAGGGATGAGAGCTAGACACAAGGGTTCATGAAATCCAAAAATAACAAGCACGTTTCCTCCCCGGCAACGGCGCCATAAAGCTTGACGTCCCCCGCAAGTGCGTGCTAGATGTGTGCAATAATACGATTGGGGTCGTGAGATTTAAATATTTGTAACCGTAAGCGCACGGTGTTGTAGTGTGGCTTGGGGGTCGAACTCAGGGAGGCGTGGATGTGCTTGTGTCAAAGAGGATCAAACTCACCCCATGGGCGAGCTAGCCCGGATCGAATGATGGGTTGTCACGGTAAATGGAATGCAAGGTATAGACAATATAAAGGAAAACCCCGAGACTCCGGCTTCCACCCTATTGAGCGACTCTCGCCGATACGGCCTACGGGTAGGATAACGATCGGAATTATGGTCTAATGGTGAGACGTTGCCTCTAAGAGTGGTACCAGCGTCGCATGGGCCCGATATTCCGGTCGGTACCCAGGATGATACGCCAGACATCCCGGGTTCGATCAGTGGGCACTCCCATGTCCATTAACACTGATCGACTCCGGGAGCACTAAGCTCGCAACGATAACTCCCAACGTCTCATCCTGCCGCTCCCGCGCGCTAGGATTCGGCGTCTACGCTAAGGGCGTGAGCTATGGCTAGGGAGTCAACCGCCAAGTTTATTCCCCCTTGGCCCAACGGTCAAAGGCGGTCTTTTTCCCGTCGATGACAATAAAACACCCCGTGTAACCGTTAGATTCCTAATCCCTATCGATTTCCTAGACCTATGGACGCATCGGGAAGAGCCCACGAAGGGGTTTCCGCCAAAATCCCAGATTTGGGAACTACTCACACATATTTAGTAAAAAGCGATCTAAACAGAAATCGACCGTAAAAATCATGATCAGACAATAGAAATGCAATGGTAGTAAAGAAATTAAGATAATACTAAAGTTTTACAAAGATCTGAAAACTTACAAAAACTGGGAAATTACAGCCGTCACAAAATGAAGAAAACAGTAAAAAATAACCAACTCCCGTTTCTGGAAAACCTAGGGTTATATATATAGGAAAATATATCAACCGATCGGGTGATCTGCTTCAAACTTTGGCAGTGAGATGCGGGACTTCACCCGGTCAGGATGAACCGGTCGGTTGAAGCATGGATGTGACCGGTTGGATCTTGGTGCCATCGGGTGAGGAGACCGGTTGGATCTTCGTGTTTTGGCTTTGGAGATTCAGCTACAGATGAACCGATCGGGTGAAAGTCTCCCGATCGGTTGGCAATCAGCTTCGAATTCCAGAGAGCTGTGGGCTTTTGAACCGTCCTACGAACCGACCGGGTGACTTCTTATGAGCTCCAAGCTGCGTCCGGGTGGTGCACGCGTGCATCACCCGATCGGTTGAAGATGACCAACCGATCGGGTGAGGGGCTGAAAGATGATATCATCGTCGTTTGACCCCCTGGATCACGTGTGACTCCTCCCGTTGCTCCGGGGACTTGCGATATCGTCGTTTTATGTCCCCTATGCCAGTAAACTCCTGCAAAATACGGAAAACACGGAAAAGTGAAAGAAAACAAGAAAACATGAGAAAACGAATATAAGACGGCGGTAAAATACGGAAAAACACGGAAGAAAACGTGCGTAAATATATGAAATATAAACGCACGTCACCAACATCGTGGGAAAATTTACGCACATTCAATACTATCGAGTACCCTACATTCAAAGCAACATGTATTGCAAGAGGTCTTCTTGAAGATGATTCCGAGTGGAGACAATGTCTTGTCGAGGCTTCCATTATAAAAACAGAATATCAATTACGAAGACTATTTTGTATTATTCTTATCGAATATTCACCGATCGACCCCTAGCATTATGGAATGAATTTTCAATGCACATTTGAGATGATCTTCTACATAAATTACAAACATTATTTGCAATTTCTACCCCAACTCAATGCCAACTTGAAGATTATGGATTATTCCTTATCAATGAATTGCTTGCGGAGTACGATAAGTGTCTATCTGACTCTCCACCAATGTCACTTCCTGCTGGAGATTGGAATGCAATTGTTGGCAATAGATTGTTGCATGAACATCAATAACTTATAAATAAATCAAAACAAATGGATGCACAAAAAGACATTGATTGCCTCAATGAAGCACATCACAATGCTTATTCAGCTATTACTTCATCTGTATTTGAAAATAAAGGTACTACATTCTTCTTGAGCAGAGGTGCTGGAACTGGAAAGATGTTTTTGTACAATTGATGTGTGTGTATATTTTATATATTCATGCACGTCTTCTTTGTGTTTTTCCGTTATTTTTCGCCGTCCCGTACCCGTTTTCTTGTGATTTCTAGTTTTCTTTCACTTCTTTGTCTTTTTATGTGAATGCAGGAGATTGCCCGCGTAGGGGACACATAACGAAGATATCATAAGTCCCCGGAGCAACGGGAGGAGTTGCACGTGATCCAGGGGTCAAACGACCAAGATTTCCACTTTTCAGCCCCCACCCGATCGGTTGGTCATAGCCAACCGATCGGGTGATGCGCGCGTGCATGACCCGGACACATGCTGAAGCGAAGTAAGGATCAACTGACCGGGTCGCCGACCGGTTCATCCCATCAGAGTTCTCGAGAAAATGGAGCTAAATTCCAACCGATCGGGTGACTTATCACCCGATCGGTTCATCTGTAGCCGCATCTCTCCAATCGACGGCCCGCTCACTCCACCCGCTCGCCTCAGCGCCCGGTTGAAGATCTTCAAAGCTCTCACCCGATCGGTTGACTCATCAACCAATCGGGTGACCCCTATTTCTGTGGTTTTGTTGGGTATTTGAACCCGACCCGTTAGGGGACTATAAATACACGATGTTGGTCGACTGAAGGAGGAGTTCTTCTATTTTTAGGGCTTCTTCAGCCCCTTTGCTGGGAGCTTAGGTTAGTTTTAGATTAGGCTTTTATCTTCCAATAAATCTTGTACCGGATTGATGGATTCGAACGTGAGATAAGTATTTCTTTCTCTTGTTTTCCATTGTTTTGTGTTGTATTCATTTTTCTTGATGGTGAACGTTTGTATGTCTCTTCTGTTGCTTGTTTTTATGTTTCTCACCATTGAGTAGTGTTGATGAACCCTAATACGGGTTAGGGTAGGATTGATGCATGGGATTTACATTTGACTTGATTGTATGGTATGTGTTCGATGAAATGTGTCAATGGGGATTTCTAGCAATCTGAGTCCAATTCGTATGGCAACACACTAGTTGTGTTGGAGATTGGGGTCCGGTGTCTTGTCCAGTCAAGATCCGCTTCGATGTATTGCTAGAAATTACATTCGACCTATTTGGCCATTAGGGTTACGCGGTGGCGTTTTATTGTCATTGGCGGGAGAAAGACCGTCTCTGACCGTCAGGTCAAGGGGGAATAAACTTGGCGGTTGACTCCCTAGCCACAGCTCACACCCCTTGCGTAGACATTGAGTCCTCGCGCGTGGAAACGGCTTAGACGAAGTGTTGGGAGCTATCATTGTGGCCTTAATGCTCCCGGTTGTGGTCGGTGTTAATGGACATGGGAATGCCCATCGTCCGAAACCGGGTAGACCTAGCGTACTGCGCATCGATCGGAATATCGGGCCCATAGACGCTAGGTACCACCTTTTGGGGCAATGTCTCACCCTGGGTCAAGTCAAATACCAAGTGCCATGAGTGCTCTAGCCCGTGTTAGCGGGGATTCTTTTATAGTCTTTTTTGTTTCTTTCTTTTATTTCTACACTTCCACCCATATCATCCGCGTAGCTAGCACACAACCTAGGTGAAGCTAGTATCCATTCAAGCCATCCACATCCCTGAGTTCGATAAACCCGCACCCGACACTAACCGTGCACTTGCGGTAAAACGACACCGCGCCCAAGCCGTAAACGGGGCGCCGGTCAAGTTTTTGGCGCCGTTGCCGGGGAGGTGTTCGGTTTGATATTAGCTTAGCTTGGGTTCGTTAGACTACGCATAAAAACACAAAAAAATTTTTAGAAAAATATACAATAACCAAGAAATTTTTCCCCCACCATTATATTATCTTTTTGTTATTTTCTTGTACTATTGACGCTCCTCTCTAGTTTTCTTATTTTTGTTGTCCAGGTATCTTTGGTGCAACCATGTGGAGATCAAATTTCGATGCTCAGATGGGAGGATACGATCCTTATTCAGTTGTGGTTTGTGAGACTTGTGGGATGGTAGGGCACATGTATTATAATTGCACATTCATGCTTGAGAGCCTCCCCCTAAACCAAGGCCAAACATTTTCCCACAACCATAGCCCAAACACCTCCCATCCATTTCCTCAACCTTATATCCCTCCACAAACACAAGAAGAATCAAGTCTCGTGTCTCTCCTTGAAAGTGTCATGTCTAACCAAGGCCAAATATTACAAAACTTGATGGTACCAATCACCGAGCCTACACCAAGGAGAGGGGATGAAGGAGAGGATATACCCAGTTCCATGGTTGAGACCACCATGCCATCGGTCACCATAGATACATCTCATGCCGACACCCCATTTTTCCAACACTACCACTTGGATGATGAAGCATTTTTTGATGATGATATTGAGGATGGGGAGATTTCTCAAGGATCTGTGGGAGAGACTTCTCGTCTTGATTTGGACACCCCACATGAGTCCTATGAGAGCACCGAGGAGTTTACAGAGATTATGCATACCGGCGAGGAGGATGTGCGTGAGGACGAGGACACCACGACCACATACGAGGGCTCCGCTCTACATCCACCTCCACAGCCATCTCTGTCGTAGCTTCTTCCTTGGTCTGTGGTCAACCACGAAGATGTCATTCAGGACATCGGGCAGATGGTGGAGTATGAGCATATCGTCGAGGAGAATGTGCATGAGGGCTTGGATACGATGGTCCACTCCATGGAACCCGAGTCACATCTATCTTTACCATCGCTCTCCACTTCTTCTGCGGCTGAGCATCTACTTAAGCATATTTCCCCTATTCGGGGAGATTTTCATACTCACTCTCACTCCACTTTTGAGTCTCGCTTTTCACTTCCTATTTCTTTAGACTCATATACATTTGACACACCATATCTCTCGCAGGACACATGATCTACTTCCCTTGAGGTATACTACGGTGTGTCACCACTTGGAGAGCCACTTCTCATGGAGAGCGAGGATTTGGTCGTCACTAGTACAGAGGATAGAGACCCATTCTCAGGGAGTATTCATCACCCGTTTATTATTTTTCCATCTTATGTTGACGATTATCTCTGGGATACATTTATTTTGGGAAATAATTTCTTTCCATGGACTAATGCACCTCGTCCTTTGCAGGTCACAGGTGGATACCTACTAAGGATGCTTGGAGGTGCATTGCTTGGGTCCATTGGCACACGTGGCACATCGCTTCTGGCGGAGCCACAGAAGGAGCAGTTAGAGTATCTACCTGCCACACTTCAGATCTTGGATCCGCCTATGCTCAGGTGTATCCTAATCCAGTAGTGTAAAAATTTACCGCTTTCTAGTTTAGATTTGAATAATCTCGTCTCCTCTCATTAGCGAGGGGGCGTGTCTAGGATTTTCTTTTGCATCATAATAACCCATCATGTCGTGCCCTTCTATCACTTCTACCACCCACACCCACATCCTATTCCGAGGAGAATGAGCACACCGTCTCTCCTGCATTTTGATTTCTTTCTTTTCTTTTCCGATTTTCCCCTAGCATATTTCTGCATCACATTGATAATATCATTTCGCTAGCATTGTCATGTTCAGCTTGGGGGAATCGATTTGTGTGCATGTTTTCACGCGTCATGTTGTGTGTCTGTGTCTATGTGTTCTTTCGTCGTGTTTTATATCTTTTATTTGAGTGTTTCTTTTTCTTTATTTTTTAGTTTCGTTCATGGGTTCTTCATGTTTTTCACTTTTTGTGTCGGTGCGCACCCCCCAATTTTCTTTGCCCTCCCGTATAAACTATTATTGCATTGAGGGCAATGCAAGTTTCAGCTTGGGGGAGTCGCACTTCGTGCGTCATTTGTGTCGTTTTTCTTCGTTTTTGAGTCGTTTTCCATCGTGGTTTTCTTTTTCTTCTCATCTTTTGTTCTCTCTCTCTTTCCTAGAGATGACCCCATATGACGAATTGCCACTGAAACACACAAACACAAACACACACACACACACACACACACACACACACACACACACACACACAGCATAGCTACGATGATCACATTCACTAACCATAGGAAGCCGAGTCCTATTGCATTTCATGCACCGTGGGTCCATTTTGGTTTTATGTGAGTCGTGTGTCATGACTAGCTTATTGTGTGTTTCTATTTTGTGATGTTGATTTATATACCTATCCTTGGTTGACCCCCAGATTATCATGCTTCGATTTAAATATGCGGTATTTGCTTCTACTGTCTGCTTCTATATGCATGTTATATGTTTAAATCGTATGCTTCAATTCGCATGTGTCAGGATTCCACAAACAAGGACTAGGATAACCCATTTAGCCTATGCTCTGATTAGCGAGAAATATCTCCTTTGCCCAAGTGTTTAGAATCCGACTTCTTTTTTTATTTTTACTTGGTGCAAATCCCCTCGTCGTATACCGTTCTCCCACTTGGGAGAGTACACACGTGTATATATCCCAATATCCAAAAATCCCAAAAAAAGAGAGAAAAGAAAAACCCAAAAAAAGAAAAGAAAAGAGAAGAAAAAAAGAGAGAAAAAAATATGTATAGCCAAAAAAACAAAAAAAATACAAATACCCAAAACCCAAAAATTTCCAGTGTGAATATTTTTCATATCTACCGAGAATAAAGGGAAGGCGAGAATTTGCACCTAGTGTTCTACTCCACACCTTCTCAACATCCATCGTTTTCGAAAACACTTGGCATAGGGACCTTCTAGCGATTATCTAGGCTATTGTGTGGTGATTTCCTTGTCCCTAGCTGTGGAATCCCCGATGCATGATACGCTTCTATTCTTATACTCTTCTCATGCATGCTTGAGCTAATATTCACCGCAATTTCAAATTGAATCGATATTTGGGTCTTTCTTTGGGTATGTGTATATGGAGCTTTACTGCACAATGTAGATAGTGACACCGTCTACTAGCACATGACCATACTCACTCGCGCTTCACCGTGGGGGTCCATGACACTTGTTGGACTCATATTCCTTGGGTTAGTGTTGTGTTTTGTCGAACGCTTGCTTAAGTGTGGTTTGTTTGGTTTAGTGGCTCTGATAGGCGATCTAGGAGCTCTCTCTCTCTCTCTCTCTCTCTCTCTCTCTATTTTCCCCCTCCGAGCTCCTACACTCACTCGTCTTCCTCGAGGACGAGGAAGGGTTCAGCTTGGGGGATTTTGACGTGTGTGTATATTTTATATATTCACGCACGTCTTCTTTGTGTTTTTCCGTTATTTTTCGTCGTCCCGTACCCGTTTTCTTGTGATTAATAGTTTTCTTTCACTTCTTTGTCTTTTTGTGTGAATGCAAGAGATTGCCCGCGTAGGGGACACATAACGAAGATATCATAAGTCCCGGGAGCAACAGGAGGAGTTGCGCGTAATCTAGGGGGTCAAACGAACAAGATTGCCACTTTTCAGCCCCCACCCGATCGGTTGGTCACAGCCAACCGATCGGGTGATGCGCGCGTGCATGACCCGGACACATGCTGAAGCGAAGTAAGGATCAACCGACCGGGTCGCCGACCGGTTCATCCCATCAGAGTTCTCGGGAAAATGGAGCTGAATTCCAACCGATCGGGTGACTTATCACCCGATCGGTTCATCTGTAGCCGCATCTCTCCAATCGACGGCCCGCTCACTCCACCCGCTCGCCTCAGCGCCCGGTTGAAGATCTTCAAAGCTCTCACCCGATCGGTTGACTCATCAACCAATCGGGTGACCCCTATTTCTGCGGTTTTGTTTGGTATTTGAACCCGAACCGTTAGGGGACTATAAATACACGATGTTGGTCGACTGAAGGAGGAGTTCTTCTATTTTTAGGGCTTCTTCAGCCCCTTTGCTGGGAGCTTAGGTTAGTTTTAGATTAGGCTTTTATCTTCCAATAAATCTTGTACCGGATTGATGGATTCGAACGCGAGATAAGTATTTCTTTCTCTTGGTTTCCATTGTTTTGTATTGTATTCATTTTTCTTGATGGTGAATGTTTGTATGTCTCTTCTGTTGCTTGTTTTTATGTTTCTCACCATTGAGTAGTGTTGATGAACCCTAATACGGGTTAGGGTAGGATTGATGCATGGGATTTACATTTGACTTGATTGCATTGTATGTGTTCGATGAAATGTGTCAATGGGGATTTCTAGCAATCTGAGTCCAATTCGTATGGCAACACACTAGTTGTGTTGGGGATTGGGGTCCGGTGTCTTGTCCAGTCAAGATCCGCTTCGATGTATTGCTAGAAATTCATTCGACCTATTTGGCCATTAGGGTTACGCGGAGGTGTTTTATTGTCATTGGCGGGAGAAAGACCGCCTCTGACCGTCGAGCCAAGGGGGAATAAACTTGGCGGTTGACTCCCTAGCCACAGCTCACACCCCTTGCGTAGACATTAAGTCCTCGCGCGTGGGAATGGCTTGGACGAAGTGTTGGAAGCTATCATTGTGGCCTTAATGCTCCCGGTTGTGGTCGGTGTTAATGGACATGGGAATGCCCATCGTCCAAAACCGGGTAGACCTAACGTACTGCGCATCGACCGGAATATCGGGCCCATAGACGCTAGGTACCACCTTTTGGGGCAATGTCTCACCCTGGGTCAAGTCAAATGCCAAGTGCCATGAGTGCTCTAGCCCGTGTTAGCGGGGATTCTTTTATTGTCTTTTTTGTTTCTTCCTTTTATTTCTACACTTCCACCCATTTCATCCGCGTAGCTAGCACACAACCTAGGCGAAGCTAGTAGCCATTCAAGCCATCCACCTCCCTGAATTCGATAAACCCTCACCCTACACTAACCGTATACTTGCGGTAAAACGACACCGCGCCCAAGCCGTAAACGGGGTGCCGGTCAACAATGCACTGGCAACAATATTGCGTAGTCTTGGAAATATAGTTATCACCGTTGCATCATCCCGTATTGCATCACCGCTACTTAGCGGAGGCCAGACTGCCATTCCACATTTCGAATCCTGTTAGATGTGCAAGATAATTCAATTTATAATTTTAGCAAGCAATTCATGCAAGTATAATTATTCAGAAAAGCAAAACTTATAATATGGGATGAGGTACCTATGCAACATCGGCACTGTGTTGAGGCAGTGGATCGATCGTTAAAAGATATTTGTGATAACAACAGAGCGTTTGGTGGTATTACTGTTGTTCTTGGTGGGGAATTCCGACAAATCTTGCCCGTCATACCAAAGGGGGTTCGAGAAGAAATTGTTGGTGCCTCATTGAGATGATCTGTATTATGGTGCTCTGTACAAGTTTTGATATTGGATCAGAATATGCGGTTAAATAACTCATCTGTTGAGAATACAAATTTTGCAAAATTTATTTTGGAGGTATTTTATTTCAAGCATAATTCACCTTTACTTACTATTTTTATCTTAGCCATTCATTAACTTAAATTATATCTATATATGTACTAGGTTGGGACAAATCCTACAGAAGTGGTAGAACTTCCTTGTAACATAATCAGGTGCAAGGATTTAAACGAGTTAATACTTCGAGTTTATCCGCAGCTTGATATTGAGGGTGCAGTGACTTAGACATGCCTTACTGAACGAATAATTCTTTCTGCACGGAATGATGATGTTACTTTTATAAATGTTGCTGCATTAAACAATTTTCCAGGACAAAAGATTACGTATCTAGCTGCAGACAAACTGTCTGAAAATGAAGAAACCGATCCAACCATTATAAATCAATATCCAACTGAGTACATAAACTCTTTGGATCCTCCCAGGTTGCCACAATTTAAACTTGATCTTAAGGTTGATTGTCCAATTATTTTATTACGAAATATTGCACTAAAGACGGGCTCTGCAATGGCACTCGATTGATGGTTGGCAGATGTGGTCATTGACGCACCCAGAACCTACACCTAAATTCCACCTGGCAGTGTCATGGTCGTCGGGCGTAGTATGTCATCTAGCTGTCAATCCCAGCTCTATCCGGAAGCGGACGGTGTCAAATTATAGTATAAAGAATGTCGGATCCCACAGGGACGGTGACATTGTACTTGAATTCTCAAATTATTTCTATATCTCGAAGTGAGATAGCTACCAGGTTGAGAGAATTGGTTGTGGTATTGTTGTTGATTCAGTGATAAAGGGAACTAGGGTATTAGGGATCACTGCTAGGACCGTCGGGGCTCGATGTTAGAATAGGATCCTTACATTGTATTGGGGTTTGGGGATTAATCTCTCAATTCGTACCACTCTCGTGGATTAGAATTTCGAGCTATTTCGGTGGCTCTCGTTGACGCAATGGCGGTAGCTGTCAACATAGCGATATAGTTCGTCGGTGAATCCCCTCAAGGCACGAGCCGGGCATGGTTACGAGCCTTGGTTGGATCCACCGATTTTCCTATTCGAATCCTAAGGATACCCCTAAAGCACATCAATTCCACAGACCGTGGGCATGATCTCAGTACGGGTTATCCTAGTGATTCGGTAGGATCGATCGAAATACTCCCATTTTATTCCTAATTCAACCTAGAGATCCAAATCTACATCTCCCCCCAAGGGTCTTAGGGCTAACCCATCAACCCTAGAAGAGACTACTCACTAATGGCGATATTGACGAATAAAAATACAATTTTTAGGGGAGAAAACATCATAGCAAATTGATAGAATGAAGATTGAGAAACTTATAGTGAGCAATAGATCTAAGGAAAAACCAAGATTCCAAAACGCAATAGTAGCAATAGAACTCCCAAAAATTATCCAATAATCTTCAAGAATTTAATTTAGATCTAACAATTTTTTCTCTCTAATCTCCACTAAAAATTAATTCAACAGCTACAGAATGAATAGACTCCCCGAAACGCTGTCGCAGATCCACACTTCACTCCCTCAAGCGCACAACAGACGGCCTGAAAATATTTCCAAAAATGGCCTTCAGCATCGTCGACCGAGTCAGTGACTCGGTCGAGCAGGCTGTTGCTCGGTCGGTTGCTCGGGCCGAGCAGCTGTACTGCTCGACCGAGCACGACAGTAAATCGGGCTACTCCAAAAATCATCACTCTGTCTGCTCGGCCCGAGTCAGCTCTACTCGGTCGAGCAGACAGCTGACTCGGTCGCCAAAGGAGCTGCTCGGGCCGTGAAAGGGATTAGTCGAGCGTCGGAATTAAGGGCTGCTCGACCGAGCAACATGAGTGCTCGGTCTGAGCAGGCTGCGTATCTGCTCTTTTCTTCATTTTGCATCTGCTCGATCGAGCAGCTGGTCTGCTTGGTCGAGTCGCCTGGGAAACTCGTTGCTGAAGCTTCTGAATCTTCTCCTCTCCTCTTGCTCTCTCCTCCACTCATCCCATGGCTCCCAAAACTCGGCAAACTCTTGTAGAGCTTCGCCAACGAGCTCACGGGCATGCCAGATGTGTCCATACCCAGATCGGGTCCCAAATCGCTCCAAAATCCCTGAAAATTCATTAAACACTACGAAACTCGAATATAACGTTAGAAATACGATATCGTAGGAAAATACGGGATTTGAATGCGAAAATGGCACGGAAAGCGATGTCATGATGCTATGAAAAAGGTGTAAAATATGGACACATCAAAATCCCCCAAGCTTACCTCTTACTCGTGCTCGAGGAAGACGAATACTAGGTACGATGGGAGAAAAAACAAAAATAAATAGAAATAAGAGTAAAAGAGAATGGAAATGGATGGAGGGTGCTAAGGTTGTTCAATCTGATCTCAGCCCTAAGCAGTATATCTCGATGCTCCGAATAGTAAAAATACATGCTAATGGTACTTTCAAGTTTTATAGATCATATGTCTAGCATGCAATATAGATAAAAGATAGTGATCTACTAAAATAATGCCATCAACTCATATCAATCTCATGCAGTCTATAGAGTCTAGTATAAAAGGAGTTGGCAATGCACTTTTCAATCAACAGATACACATGGAGCATATAGAAATCACACATCATGCAGTAGAGAATGGAAAGAATCATGCTATTCAATTATTCATTTCGAGTCACGAAAAATCTCCAAAAACTAAAGTGTTTCTTAAAGTTTAAGTATTATTAAATCTCTCTATTATGCACCGTCTCCACTCTAATGTCATACTCACTCATATGACCAGTTGGTTCACCCCCCAAGCTTAGCTTGAGGCATCATATCTAGGAATAGGATATGGAATTTTTTGTCTTTTTCCCAGTATATGTGATTGCTTCTAATGAAAGGATAAAAACGATTTTATTCCTTTATTTTATTTATTTTTCTTTTCTTTTTCACATATATGTATATATACATTTTTTTCTTTTTTTTTCTTTTTTCATTTATAAGCTATACCTTTTCTTTTTGGGATTGGGAAGTGAGATGCGGTAAGGATAACTGTAGGGGTGAAACCAACTGATATGTATAGAACTATAAAGATATGTGGAGAAGGAAAATAATGAATCTCTCGGTTCACTCGTAAGAGGTGCACAACGGTTTAATAAGATAGTACTCTAACTAAACTCATAACTAGCATGGATATTTTCATTCATCTAGATGAATACTGAAAAAGCATGCAGTAATAGGCACAATGACATCAAGCATGCAAACAGAAGTGAATAAGATATAAAGCAGGTGCTCCAAGTGCTCTAGTGATGCGTGAACCTAGGTGCATTACCAAACATAGCGCATACTAGATACTATTTCATGCATTTGATTTTCGCTTCATTTCAGGCATTAAATCAGATAGATCAACAAAAGAGTATGCATGCATATAGAAAGTAAAACTAAAACTACCCTAATAGCATGTCAATAAGCGTCACGAGTAACTATTAAGGCTATAAGAAGTATCATCATGTAGAACATCCTTATCATAAAAATAAAAAGGGAGGAGAAAATAGCAAAATGAAAAGAGGGATGCATGCATGGCAAAAAGCAGAAAATATGATGCAGAATGAGAAAAAGGATAAAGAAGTGAAAAAGGGGTGGAAAAGTAAACTAAAAAGCTGAAAAGGGGAGGAAAATGTAAAAGAAAAAATAAAGCGGCAGCGCTCATCCCCAAGCTAAACCCAGCAGTGTCCTCATTGCTGAGAAAACGCTGGTAGGCGGGAGATGATGCTAAATAGGGTGGGTGGGTTGGGGAATATAAAATAAAAACCGTGCAAAAAGAAGTAAAAACATGACATGATGCAGTGATGAAGAAAAATGATGCATGTATGGGTCCTCCCCCAAGCTATCTAAGATCAGGGCCCCGAAAAGACAGATGGGCACTATAAAATATGAGGGAGGCAAAGATGGGTAGGGACAACATCAAGCAGATGCACCATCCTCGGGGGGTGGTGGTGGGTCCCTCTGTTGTGGATCAGGAGATGTGGGTGGTGATTGTGGACCGATAGGTGGGTCAGTTTGCCAATGCCTAACTAGGTTGCGGAGGCATGGGAGGTCCTGTTCAACGGACTATCTAGTAATACCGCCTCCCTGACCTATTAGTAGGAGCATGGCAATGAACTGATCGCCCTGGTCAGCGTCAAGGAAGGTTACGTCATATAATACGTCGCCGATCTGAAGAGGCTCAGGGGGAGTGGGGGCGGTGGATCGTAGAGGTGAATTGGTGGATGATTCGTCAACAGTGTGGTTATGGGTGGGCGAGCGTGTACGACAGGTACGCCGAGTAGGCGTGGGGTTTGGTGTGCCGGTGTTGGTGAGTCTAGCACGGCGTGGAGGCATTTTTATGGTGTAATAAAAGTGTGTGGTGGTGCGTAAAGTGTATAGGGAGAAGAAAGTACTGACAAGAATGAGACGGCGTTGCAATCCTTCATGTGACTGCTGCTGATCGGGAGTATCCCCCAAGTTGCTCCTAAAAACACCCTTTTATGTGACGACGTGTACCTGAAATGATAGAAAGTAATGTCAGCCAAGGAGAATTAATGGGAGGAGATCTACTCTGCGTTAGTCTTGCTCCGTTCAGGCTTAGGAGGGATCGGGCGGCGACGGCTGGGAAAGGTGGCGGTGATTGGGGCGGAAAAACTGAGGAGTTGGGATAGATAAAAGGATTGAGTTTTGTTTTAAAGAGGGGGAAGAGAGAGAAAGAGGTTAACCGGATTTGGGGGGTGGCGGCGGCCGTGAGTAGCCCTCGAGGAGGAGGAGGCGGCTATGAGTTGTTGACTGGGTCGAGTGGAAGGGGTAGCTCGGGGGTAATTAGGGTAGGACGACTAAGGGAAAGGGTTAAAGGGCAAGTTATGGTAATTAAACAGCTCGAACCCGACTGAAAAAAATAAGCCCCGAAATCAACCACAACCGACTTGGACCGAGAAATCTGATTGCTCGGTCGAACTAGCTACAAGATAAATTCAGATATAATTCAAATACTCCCTTCAGCCTACTCGGTCGAGCAGGCTGCTACTCGGTCAAGTAAGAAACTGCTCGGACCGAGCTGATGCTGCTCAGACCGTGAAGGAAAACACTGTTTTCGACCTCTTTTCTTGGGCTTGCGCCACTTGACCGAGCGAATCATTGCTCGGTTGAGCGGGCAACTGCTCAGACCATGCAAAGACTGCTCGGGCCGTGTAGACAGAGTGACGTTTATTCTTTGTTTGGGCGACCCTGCGCTGCTCGACCGAGCAGTCGAATGCTCAGTCGAATCAATATCTACTCTGACCGAGCTGATGCTGCTCGGGCCGTACAGGCAGAGCGATGTTTTGTCCATCTTTTTCGTGTCTGCGCTGCTTGATGTGTCCATATTTTCTACCATTTTCATATCATCATTTCATTGCATTCCATGCCAATGTCGCATCCAAATCCCATATTTTCTTACGATATCGCATTTCTGACGCTATATTTGAGTTTCTTAGTGTTTTATGAGTTTTCATGGATTTTGGAGTGATTTGGGACCCGACATGGGTATGGACACATCTGACCCGACATGGGTATGGAGGCATTTTTATGGCGTAATAAAAGTGTGTGGTGGTGCATAAAGTGTATAGGGAGAAGAAAGTACTGACAAGAATGAGACGACGTTGCAATCCTTCATGTGACTGTTGCTGATCGGGAGTATCCCCCAAGTTGCTCCTAGAAACACCCTTTTATGTGACGACATGTACCTGAAATGATAGAGAGTAATGTCAGGCAAGGAGAATTAATGGGAGGAGATCTACTCGGCGTTAGTCTTGCTCGGTTCAGGCTTAGGAGGGATCGGGCGACGGCAGCTGGGAAAGGTGGCGGTGATTGGGGCGGAAAAACTGAGGAGTTGGGATAGATAAAAGGATTGAGTTTTGTTTTAAAGAGGGGGGAGAGGAGAAAGAGGTTAACCGGATTTGGGGGGGTGGCGGCGGCCGTGAGTAGCCCTCGAGGAGGAGGAGGCGGCTATGAGTTATTGACTGGGTCGAGTGGAAGGGGTAGCTCAGTGGTAATTAGGGTAGGACGACTAAGGGAAAGAGTTAAAGGGCAAGTTAGGGTAATTAAACAGCTCGAACCCGACTGAAAAAAATAAGCCCCGAAATCAACCACAACCGACTTGGATCGAGAAATCTGATTGCTCGATCGAACTAGCTACAAGATAAATTCAGATATAATTCAAATACTCCCTTCAGCCTACTCGGTCGAGCAGGCTGCTACTCGGTCGAGTAAGAAACTGCTCGGACCGAGCTGATGCTGCTCAGACCGTGAAGGCAAAACACTGTTTTCGACCTCTTTTCTTGGGCTTGCGCCACTTGACCGAGCGAATCATTGCTCGGTTGAGCGGGCAACTGCTCAGACCATGCAAAGACTGCTCGGGCCGTGTAGACAGAGTGACGTTTATTCTTTGTTTGGGCGACCATGCGCTGCTCGACCGAGCAGTCGAATGCTCGGTCGAATCAATATCTACTCTGACCGAGCTGATGCTGCTCGGGCCGTACAGGCAGAGCGATGTTTTGTCCATCTTTTTCGTGTCTGCGCTGCTTGATGTGTCCATATTTTCTACCATTTTCATATCATCATTTCATTGCATTCCATGCCAATGTCGCATCCAAATCCCATATTTTCTTACGATATCGCATTTTTGACGCTATATTTGAGTTTCTTAGTGTTTTATGAGTTTTCATGGATTTTGGAGTGATTTGGGACCCGACATGGGTATGGACACATCTGACACGCCCGTGAGCTCGATTGGCGAAGCTCTACGGGAGTTTTCCATGTTTTGGGAGCCATGGGAGGAGTGGAGGAGAGAGCAGGAGGGAGAGAGGAGCTTCAGCAGCCTCAGGAATTTAATTCCCAGGCTGCTCGACCGAGCAGAGCAGCTGCATGGTCAATCAGACGCAAATCAGGAGAATGGAGCTGATACAGGGATCGCTCAGACCGAGCAATGCATCTGCTCGGTTGAGCAGCTATTCAGTCCGAAGTCCGATCAATCCAGTACATGACCCGAGCAACTTCTCAGCGACCGAGTCAGCCTCTGCTCGGACCAAGCTGAGCTGACTCAACTTATGCATGCAGAGTGAAGATTTGGAGATTTTTGATTCCCTGTCAAGCTCGGTCGAGCAGCACATCTGCTCGGACTGAGCGACCGACCGAGCAACGCATTGCTCAACCGAGTCACCTACTCGGTCGACGATGCTGAGGCCATTTCTGGAAATATTTTCTGAGCGATTGTCGCGCAAATTGGGGAGTGAAGGCTGGCAGCTGGCGACGTTCGAGTGGGCGATTCATTTTCTGAGTTTTTGAATACTTTTTGGGGAGCGAAAAAGGAGGCGAATTCTTGTTAGGTTTTAGATTAAGCTTTTGGAGACTTTTGGATTGAAAAATTATTAGATTGTTATTTTGGTTCTCTATTGCGATTGCGTATTGGAATCATTGGCTTTTCTTCGGATCTATTAAGTGGTATTTTTCTTCATCTCCCGCTGTATGTGTTTGATCTTCATTCTATTAATTTGCTAAGATGTTTTCGTCTTTAAAAATCGTATTTTTATCCGTTAACATTGCCATGAATGAGTAGATCTTTCTAGGGTCGATGGGTTAGCCCTAAGATCCTAGGGGGAAGACGTAGATCTGGATCCCTACGTTGAATTAGGGATTTAGGGGAGCATTTCGGTTGATTCTACCGAATCCCTAGATAACCCGTACTGAGATCATGCCCACGGTCTGTGGAATTGATGTGCTTAAGGGGTATCTTTGGTATTCGAATAAGGAAATCGGTGGATCCAACCAA
The DNA here is from genome assembly GCA_030789695.1 of Scilla litardierei. Classification (NCBI taxonomy): domain Eukaryota; kingdom Viridiplantae; phylum Streptophyta; class Magnoliopsida; order Asparagales; family Asparagaceae; genus Scilla; species Scilla litardierei. The sequence continues at coordinate 27,287,305 of CM061140.1, read as the reverse complement.
GGCTCATGACCATGCTCGGCTCGTGCTTTGAGGGGATCCATCGACGAACTATACGTTGACGGCTACCGCCATTGCGTCAACGAGAGTCACCGAAATACCTCACAATTCTATCCCACCAGAGTTGTACGAATTGGGAGATTAATCCCCTAACCCTAATGCAACGTAAGGATTCTATTTCAACGTCGATCCCCGACGATTATAGCGGTGATCCCTAACACCCTAGTCCTTTTTATTATTGAAACAACAACAACACCCCAACCAATTCCTTCAAACCCGATGGCTATCTCACTTCGAGATATAGAAGTGAACTGAGAACCCAATTACACTATCACCGTCCCTGTGGGATTCGATATCATTTATACTACAACTTGACACCGTCTGCTTGCGGATCGAGCCCGGAATTGAAACCTAGGGGCCATACCATGCCCGACGATCATGACACCGCCGGGTGGAATCTAGGTGTAGGTTTTGGGTGCGTCAAGTTTTTGGCGCCGTTGCCAGGGACGGCAATAGTGTTTATCTCAGTTTATTTTTATTTTTGGAAGTTTGCTAGCACTCTAATCATTTCTCACCTTTCCACCATTTTTTATTCTTTTGTTTATTACCGTGCTACTGATGGTGTTTATCTGAGTTTTGTTGGTGCATGAACACTCGCTTTGGGCATCTACTAGAGAATTATTATTCGATCCTGAGATCGAGAAAACAGCACGTGATTTAAGTGCCTCCAGCAGAAATCCTTCTCCCTCTGCCCAGATGGCAGACAACAACAACACTCCTCCTCCTCGCAACGGGTCCATCAGGGACCATATGATGCCAACGTTTGGAAACAACTCCTCTATTCTTAGACCGCAACTGGCGGTAATGAGCTTCGAGCTGAAAACGGGGCTAATCAATTTGATGTAGCAGGAGCCCTTTCATGGGCATCCCCATGAAAACCCCAACCACCACATCGATACATTCCTTGCAAAGTGTGACACTTTCAAGGCGAAGGATGTAAGTGATGATGCTGTGAAACTGCGGCTTTTCCCGTTCACTCTGAGGGATAAAGCCTCGTACTGGCTGCAGGCCCATCCTCCCAATCATTTCACCACATGGGAGAAGCTGGCACTTGCCTTCGTGGATAAGTTCTATCCACCTTTGAAGACAGTACGGATCAGGAGAGCCATCTCGAACTTCAAGCAGCTCCCGCAAGAGTCACTCTATGAGGCATGGGAGAGGTTCAAGGACCTCCAGCATTAATGTCCTCACCACGGGATTCAGCCATGGGATTTGGTGCAGAGCTTTTATAACAGGCTTCAGTCTAGCACCAAGATGATCATAAATGCCGTGGCGCAAGGCGCCTTACTAGATATGTATCCTGAAGAGGCTATAGACTTATTGGAGCACATGGCAGCCAACAATCAGCACTGAAGTGAAGAAATAACTATTGTGACCCGGACCCCCGAGGTCAAAGCTGCTAGCCATTTGGACTCTCACATCGAGACCCTATGCAAACAAGTAGCCAGGATTGAACATCGCATGGATTCCATCCCGGCATCACCCAGCACACCGGCCTATCATCCTGCAGAGGAGTATGTAGAGCATGGGTATATCCCCAGTGAGGCACAGTATGATGGTACGGAATTATCAGAATCTGTTCAGTACGTCCAAGGAGAGGGACGGAATCAATGGCAGCATCCAACTACTAGGAATCATCCAGGGTTTTCTTACGGAAACCCAAGTGGAGGGCTGCAACCTCCACAATTTCAGAGACCTCCGCCCCCTCCTCAGCAGCAACATGGGCAGCAACAGAATCAGCAGCAGGGCAGATTTAGGCGAGCTGGGCCTTATCGACCGCCGGGATATCAATTCAACCGACCGCCTCAGCAGGGCTATGCGCCAACCCCGCCTCGGTCAAATCTGGAGGCTACATTGGAGACCTTTATGAGTGGTCAAGCCCACTTCAATCAGGACACCTCGACCCAGTTTAAAAGTATAAACACTTCACTAGATGAACTGAGGGGTCAGATGTCCCAGCTCTTGAAGAACCAGGGGAGGTTGCCCTCGCAACCAGAGACAAGCCCAAGGGCCCAAGCTAATGATGTGGTTTCTGTTACTACACGTGGTGGACGGGTGACTGACCCCATCATGATCCCAGTGTTGAACAAGGAGAGAATTACTGTTGAAGAAACCGTTGATGACGGTGATAGAGAAGAGGCTGCTGAAGAGCATATAATTATTGAGGAGAAGGCAGACCCTCCATCCATCACACCTACTGCTAAGCCACCTCCTGTTGATGCTACAAAGAGAAAAGCTACCCAACCTCCCCCACCATACCCACAGAGGCTAGCCCTAGCCAAGATGGAGAAGAAATACTCCAAGTTCACGGAGTTGCTGAAGGGAATCCAGTTGAACATCCTGTTCATGGACGCTATCACGGAGATCCCAATCTATGCCAAATTTTTGAAGGATCTGATCACGGGGAAAAGAAAGCCTGAAGAGATAAAGCTTATGGAGGACTCCACCTCCGTTATCAAGAATCATCTCCCCCGAAAGCTACCGGATCCGGGGAGCTTCACCATGCCGTGCTTCATTGGAGTGATGCCTATCAGCAGAGCTTTGATTAATTTAGGGGCTAGCATCAGTTTGATGCCCCTACCTATATTTGAACGGTTGCAGATTGGAAGCGAACTAGAGCAGACAAATATGTCCATCCAGCTTGCAGATCATTCGATCACATACCATGTGGGCATAGCCAGGGATATCATTCTCCAGATATCCCCTGGGTTATGTGTTCCTGTTGACTTCATTATCATGAATATGCCTGAGGGAGGGAGCTCCCAGCTTATACTCGGCCGCCCCTTCATGGCGACGGCCGGTGTTCTGATCGATGTCCGAGAAGGGACTCTATCTCTGAATGTGGGGAACATCGAAGCTGAATTCCGGCTGCAGAAGACGATGAGAGCGCGCGCTCACGAGGAAGGAGCCAGTAATTTGGAGCTTTAGGAAGATGAAGATGTTGAAGATTTCACTTCTGAGGGGGTCATGAAGGACCCAATGAAAACATGAATTGAAGATGGCGACGACCCAACCTACCACAAAGCGGTCACCGCATACATCCGAGTTTTGGATGAGGAAGTTCTAAATCGTTCTCTGAATCATGAAGGACCGGAGGCCATAGAAAAATCGAGGGAGAGACTTGAAGCAGGTAGACACCAAGTGCCGCCAGATTGCACCATCGGAAAGAACGACGCGCGACTTCCACGTGCTCCAAACGACAACTGATAAAGCAAAAGGGAGTCGAGCTCATGACTAAAAATGAGTGCTTATTGGGAGGCAACCCAATTTCTTAGACTTCAAATTTTATTTTTCAATTTTCTTATTTTGACTTCATTTATTTTAGCAGCTGCTCGGTCGAGTAGACGCAAAGCAGGAGAATGGATCTGATACAGGGATCGCTCGGAATGAGCAGTGCATCTGCTTGATCGAGCAGCTATTCAGTCCGAAGTCCGATCAATCCAGCGCACGGCCCGAGCAACTTCTCAGCGACCGAGTCAGCCTCTGCTCAGACCGAGCTGAGCTGACTCAGCCCGTGCAGGTAGAGTGAAGATTTTGGAGATTTTCAATTCCTTATCAAGCTCGGTCGAGCAGCACATCTGCTCGGACCGAGCGACCGACCGAGCAATGCATTGCTCGACCGAGTCACCTACTCGGTCGGTGATGATGAGGTCATTTCTGGAAATATTTTCTGAGTGATTGTCGTGCGATTTGGGGAGTGAAGGCTGGCAGCTGGAGACGTTCGAGGGGGCGATTTATTTTCTGAGTTTTTGAATAATTTTTGGGGAGCGAAAAAGGAGGCGAATTCTTGTTAGGTTTTAGATTAAGCTTTTGGAGACTTTTGGATTGAAAAATTATTGGATTGTTATTTTGGTTCTCTATTGCGATTGCGTATTGGAATCGTTGGCTTTTCTTCGGATCTATTAAGTGCTATTTTTCTTCATCTCCCGCTGTATGTGTTTGATCTTCATTCTATTAATTTGCTAAGATGTTTTTGGCTCTAAAAATCGTATTTTTATCCGTTAACATCGCCATGAGTGAGTAGATCTTTCTAGGGTCGATGGGTTAGCCCTAAGATCCTAGGGGAAAGATGTAGATCTGGATCTCTATGTTGAATTAGGGATTTAGTGGAGTATTTCGATTGATCCTGCCGAATCCCTAGATAACCCGTACTGAGATCATGCCCATGGTCTGTGGAATTGATGTGCTAAAGGGGTATCTTTGGGATTTGAATAGGGAAATCGGTGGATCCAACCAAGTCTTGTGATCATGCCCGGCTCATGCCTTGAGGAGATCCATCGATGAACTATACCGCTACGTTGACAGCTACCGCCACCGCGTCAACGAGAGCCACCGAAATACCTTACAATTCTAACCCACGAGAGTGGTACGAATTGGGAGATTAATCCCCTAAAGCTAATGCAACGTAAGGATTCTATTTCAACACCGATCCCCGATGATCTTAGCGGTGATTCCTAACGCCCTAGTCCTTTTTATTATTGAAACAACAACAACACCCCAACCAATTCCTTCAAACCTGATAGCTATCTCACTTCGAGATATAGAAGTGAACTGAGAACCCAATTACACTATCACCGCCCCTGTGGGATTTGATATCATTTATACTACAAATTGACATCGTCCGCTTGCGGATCGAGCCCGAAATTGAAACCTAGGGGCCATACCATGCCAGACGATCGTGACACCGCCGAGTGGAATCTAAGTGTATGTTTCGGGTGCGTCACTGCTCGATCGAGAAGAGTGACTGCTCGGTTGAGTCTTCTGCATCCCCTTTTTAGCTCCTTTTCTTTGGTTTTCTCTTCAAATATGCTGCTCTTCTTCCGCTCTCTTCCGTTTAAAATGTCGATTTTCGTGCCCCTTCAAGTTCAACCTGTAAAGAGGAAGAACCCATCAAATTTTTGTGTTTTTAAGAGGAATGAATATCGCTTTTATTTGGGTTTCTTAGATAAATAGAGTAAAAAATAAGAAGTTGAAAAAGAAAATCTAAGGTATAAGAGATTGGGTTGCCTCCCAATAAGCGCTCGTTTTGAGTCATGAGCTCGACTCCCTCAAGTTTTTCAACAGTCTGCAGGGGATCCCTCGAGGAAGTATGTCTCTTCTTGCCCTATTGGTTCTCCTGCTCTGTACGGTTTAATCCTCTGGCCGTTTACTTCGAAATTTCCGTTTTTGCCTTCGAGCTCAACGGCACCCCCGGAGATAAACCTACTATCTTGTAAGTGCCGGACCACCTTGACTTTAATTTTTCGGGAAAGAGGCATAATCTTGATTTGTAGAGGAGTACCTAGTCACCAACATCATGGCAAACCACCGTGATGTTCCAGTCGTGATAAACCTTGGTTTTCTCCTTATATATCCTTGCATTCTCATAAGCGTGTCACCGAATTTCGTCAAGTTCATTGCTGTGTAAGGCTCGTCTCGTGGCGGCACTTTGGTAGTCAAAGTTCATTTTCTTTGCTGCCCAATATGCTCTGTGTTCCAATTATACCGGAAGGTGGCAAGCTTTTCCATACATTAGTTTGTAGGGGGTTGTGTCGATGGGAGTTTTGAAGGCAGTGTGATATGCCCAAAGGGCGTCGCCCAACTTATGTGACCAATCCTTCCTCGAGGCGCTAACTGTCTTCTCTAGGATGATTTTGATTTCCCTGTTGGATACCTCCACTTGGCCACTAGTCTGAGGGTGATAAGCAAGAACGACCTTGTGATAAACTCCATATTTTTTCAGCATTGTCTCAAACTTCTTCTCGATGAAATGGCTCCCTCCATCACTTATAATCGTCCGGGGGACTCCAAAATGAGGAAAGATGGTATTCTTGAAGAACTTGGCTACTACCCTTGCATTGTTTGTCGGGGTGGCCATGGCCTCCACCCACTTCGAGACGTAATCAACGGCGACCAAGATGTACTTATTGCCGTTACTCGATGGAAAAGGTCCCATGAAGTCAACGCCCCAACAATCAAATAGTTCTATCTCCAAGATGCCATGAAGGGGTGTTTCATTCTTCTTCGTGATATTTTCCGTCCTATGGCATCTATCGCATTTCCTGATGTATTCATTCGCGTCTCTGAATATAGTAGGCCAATAGAAACCACTTTGAAGGATTTTCGCCGTGGTTTTGGTGACAGCTGTGTGTCCCCTGTATGGTTGATCGTGGCAATGTGATATGATGGAGGTTGCCTTTTCCTTTGTGATACATCGTCTGATGATCCCATCAGTGCATGTTTTTAACAGGTATGGGTCGTCCCAGAAGTAGCTCTTGGCATCGTGTAGGAACTTTCTCCTCGAGTAGGTCTGTAATGACTCATAGTGCCATATACACTAGGGCATATATATTTGTATAATACATAGTGTATTTTTGCTTACTCTATAGTGTATGTATGCTTGGATATGTTTGTGGTGTGTGTAGAAGTCTTGTAGTGTGTATAGTAACTACCACATTGGTTGCCTATAGATGACTATTTGGGTGTATGTATAGCCATATGGATGTGTTATGGTATGTCTATGGTTGCATCTCGTACGGTGTAATGATATGTGTAGGAATTTGGTGATATTGGTCCCTTTTGAAGTGTAGTGCATAAAGTAATGTAGCAGATATAGTAGTGCTTAGTTATATAGTAATGTAGTATAGTAATATAGTATGGTATTATTATTATTATTATTATTATTATTATTATTATTATTATTATTATGCATTATGATCATTTTTATTTATTAAGTATTCTTACCTTTTATGTGTAATAGGAAATGGGTTATGTAAAGAGACTAGTGTGAAGAGGGTTGTGGTTAAGGGTATTTTGTAAATTAGTGAGGTGTATGCATAGTAGGAGGGCACTCTTGTAATTAAGTTTAGGGGTGTGTGTGTAGCAAGATGAAGAGTGTAGAGAATGGCAAACTAGTAATTAGATGGGTTTCTAGAAGTTAGATATTTATTTAACCTTTCTCCATTTTTCTTCATTCTTCTTCATCTTTCTACATTCTTCTTTACTCTTCTCTCTTCTTCATCTTTCTTTTATTTTTCTATTTCCTATTTTTCCCATGGGAGGCTGAAATTTCTAGAGCTAAAACAAAAAAAAAAGAGGAAAGAAAGAAAGAAAAAGAAAAGGAAAGAAAGAGAGAAAGGAGAGAGGAAGAGGAAGGAGAAGGAAGGAGGAGAAAGAGAAGAGAAGCTCTATCATCCTAAGATTGAGGTAGAAATCCAATTTCCTCTAGTGTGTTATTTGGTTGTCATTTTTAGAATTGGTTCATGTTTAATCTTGAGCTAAATACATCATTAATTTCATGAAACCCCTTTTGTTCTTGATGCTGAAAGTTTATCCTGCAAATCTGAAACTTTAACTAAGTGCTGAGATTCATTGGCTATTAGGAATGCTCTGAATATTTTATATGATATTTATCTCGTAGTTATGAGCAACTTTCATGTTCATCACTTTTTCAAATTCGAACTGGAAGTTGGGGTAAAAATTCGAATTGTGCAACATGCCAGGAATTCTGTCAAGCTGTACACATTTCAGTAAAACGAGCACCACTACCTGCACACATCTTGGAGTTTGTTGATTTTGGTCTTGTTGGAACACTAACAAGTTTTTCTCAAAGTCCATCGCGGTTTTTATGTCGAAATTCTGGCTATAATATGCCCAAAATTGGCTTTGAACACAGACACAGAAATCTGTCTGCAGAACAGTTTTGACACCCTTTACCAATTAATTCACCATAAATCACACACTTAATATTTTTACATGAAATTTTATCTGTAGATCTAAAACAGATATATCTTCAACTTTTATTTATAAAGTTTTGTCAAATTCTCAAGATAAATGGATGAAATATGTTGATCTTTATGGATGTTCTTGTCATTTCAGCAAGCTGAGGTGTTTTCTAGTGTTCAAACGATGTGTTAGGGCTAGTTCTATTACTATCATTATCATTAATGGATGTTGTCATTAACTAAGAGAAAGTTTCATGATGCTAATTGGTGATGATATTATAGTGTGCCAATAACCAAGCTAATAATACCCCTTAGGTGTTTGTGGAAATGTTGAGTTAGTTTCATGTTGCTATTCGTTCATGTTGCTATTAGTCTCATGTTGTTTTTAGTTCCATGCTATTGGTTTCATGCTATCATTTTCATGTTGCTAGAAGAGGATGTCATCTTGCTTTTGTTTAACTAATTTCCTGTTGGATTAAGGGATATTGGCATATGTTTTGTTGGCTCATGCTTAATTAATGTAATGTTGTAATCAATGGTGAAGTTGTACAATTACATGTGTTGGGATCGTATGTGTTGGAAATGAGAACTATGTGGCGAACGTTGTGGTTGGAAAGATTATATGTGTTGGAATGAAAGGAGGTGAAAATGGCGATTGTTATATGATTCCTTTTGTTACATGATACTTTTAATTGAAATGCTAAGAAATGGCTAAGTCCTCTTAAAGGAGGGTGACACGGGGATTGGGGGACACTAAGTTGTGGGGAAAACATGAGGGGCTGGACTGGTGGTTGGTGGCCCTCCTGTTCTTGCCCGAGTGGCGGGGAGTGGCAGAAATGGGGAGAATTGGAGAAATGTGAAGGGGAAATAAGGGGAAAACAGGGCTCCTTTAGTAAGAGCATGTCTCGGGGAGTTTGCCTGTTCCACCCCAACTGGGGGTGAGGTCCAGTCCCAAGAAGGTCTACCCACTACTTAGGGTCCAAATCATTAATAAATAACTTTCGTTACTTTGTAGCATTATTAAATGCTGCTTATTTGACATTCTTTACTTGTAGCTTCTATGTTGTATCCCTTGTTATATGCATCACCTATTGTAGTTCTTTTCGCTTGCGTTTATTTTACTTACGTTGTTGCACTCTTTTGTTGTTGTACTTTCGTTATGTTATGCATTCAATGCTTTATGTTATACATGTGTTCCCTTTAGCTTATTCTATACTTCGTTTGCACCTTGCGATGAATGCATGTAGAATAGTTGCATTTTCATAATAGCATACTAGAGGGAGTTGGCATTCCTACTGGGTCACGCGTTGACGTGCCCCCGTTGACTTTTTCAGGTGTGGTTTTTGGAGATGGCTGTTAGAGCTGGAGGCTGGTCTGGAGTTCTGTTGTTGGGAGTTGGAGCTTAGGTTGGTTGGTGAGGGGTGAGGAGAGAGCCATGTGTAATTTGGATTTTCTTTTGGGGTGAGAGATGCTTGTACTATATGAATTGATGCAATGGGATGTTTGAGATGTATATGAAATTGTTCAGTGTTGGCTTTCAGTAATTCTATGTGTCTTTGTGTCGATCTGTGTTTATTGGTTGGTTGTTTGTTGAATACTACATGTACTATTCCCAGCAATGCGCAGTGGACCTGCAGATACGTTTTAGTTCTCGTCGCGTACCCTGCCTCCCTACGTATCCCAGGGAGAGGGGCGTGACAAGGTCGCCAACTCGTGCGGGACTATGTCACTTACCAGGTAGTTCACTATATCTACGTACCAGGGGGCTTTAAAGGAATTCACCGCAAATAACTGTTCGTCGGTGAAAGAATCGTCAATTGGCAAGCTGTCATCCCCGTGCTTTTAAATTAACCACGACAGGTGGTCTGCTACTACATTCTCCGCTCCTTTCTTATCTTTGATCACAAATCAAATTCTTGGAGCAGGTGGGTCCACCGTATCAAACGCGGTTTAGCATCCTTCTTGCTCAGTAGGTATTTTAACGCCGCATGGTCCGTGTGGATAATCACTTTGGACCCCAAGAGGTATGACCTGAACTTCTCGATAGAGTAAACCACGGCTAGCAGCTCCTTCTCCGTAGTGGTGTAGTTCTTTTGAGCATCATCCAAGGTCTTGCTAGCGTAGTATATAGCATGAATCTTTCCTTCTTTCCTTTGGCCAAGGACAACTCTCACTCCTTGGTCACTAGCGTCACACATCAGCTCAAACGGCATATTCCAATCTGGCGGCTATATAATCGGGGCTGAGATGAGAGCTTCCTTTAACCTATTAAAGGCTAGCAAACATGCGTCAGTAAACACAAAAGGAGCGTCCTTGGCAAGGAGCTCCGTGATAGGACGAGCAATTTTAGAAAAATCCTTTATAAAGCGGCGATAAAAAGCTACGTGCCATAGGAAACCACGGATGCCCTTAAGGTTAGTGGGAGGTGGTAGACTCTTAATAACTTTGACCTTGGCTTTATCTACCTCAATTCCCTTGGAGGTGATGACGTGGCCATGCACAACCCCTTCTGTCACCATGAAATAACACTTTTCCCAATTCAGGGTCAGATTATTGTCATGACACCATTCTAAAACCTTGGATAAATTGGCTAGGCAATCATCAACTCGGTGCCATAAACAGAAAAATCGTCCATGAAGACTTCAATAATATTCTCGATGAAGTCTGAGAAAATAGACGTCATGCACCTTTGAAATGTGGCAGGTGCATTACATAGCCCAAACGGCATTCTTCGATAGACGAATGTGCCATATGGGCATGTGAACGTCGTCTTTTTTTGGTCTTACCGATACAACAAGATTTGGAAGAATCCTGAGTATCCGTATTGGTAACAAAAGTATTTGTGTTTGGCTAAGCGCTCAAGCATTTGGTCAATGAAGGGTAGAGGATAATGGTTCTTTCTGGTGGCCTTATTGAGTTTCCTATAGTCGATACACATACGCCAACCGGTGACAGTCCTAGTGGATATTAGGTCATTTTTTTCATTCCTAACGACTGTCATGCCCCTTTCTTGGGGACAACCTGCACATGGCTAACCCATTTACTATCGGAAATGGGATAAATAATGTCGGCCTCTAATAGCTTCAAGACCTCCTTCTTCACTACTTCCTTCATATTGGGGGTTAATCGCCTTTGAGGCTCAATGAAAGTGATCTCCTTATCTTCAAGATGAATCCTATAGGTGCATATTGTTTCACTGATGCCCTTTAGGTCAGCAATGTTGTACCCCCATTACCTTTCTATGGGATCTAAGGATTTTAGGAGGCTTTCTAGCTGGGGTTCGGTGAGGGCTGCATTGACAATAACATGGTATGTGGAATTTTCGCCTAAGAAAGCATATTTCAAATTAGCATGAAGAGGTTTTAGTTCTACCTGTGGGCGCTGGACCCCCGTCATCTCTCATATGTGAGAAGGATGCGTCCTCAACTTTTGGTTCATAAGGTGGAAACTCTTCGTTGGCAGAATCATAGGAAGAGTATGAAGATGATGGTATGTCGTGGCAGACGTCTGCAGATTCCGTTTCTATAGCACACCTGTCAACAGAGGTAAGGTATTCAGGTGCGCATTCACTATCAAACATAGGACTTGGAGAATTTCCCTGGTCAATGTCATTTTGTGATGGTGAGGGATCCGTGTACTCCTCATATATGTGTTCTTCACATGTTGAAATCTGTGGGACGTTATCGTTGTAGAAGCGTAGCGTGTCTCCCTCGTATCGCACATAGATTCCATCCGCAACGGGGATACCATCCAAGGCATCCGCATTGTGGAAAGCATTCGCAATAGAAACTGAGAGCTCTTGTGTAACCGGGTCGTCTGTAGGGAACTCCGCTGGACTATGAGCCCATACATCAGATACCACACTTTCCATTATATCCAATAGCTGGGAATCATCCAATGGCTCCAATTGACGAGTCTGTCTTCAACTCGCGTCAACAGGTAGGGCTTCAATGGTTTGGAGGAACATCACGTCCTCTTCGAAGCTTATGTGAATGTCATCCTTAATGGTACCTGTATCAGAAACCTTGTTCATTATATGATCCATGACCAATTGTTGATTTGTGTTACCTGCAACATAGGTTCCCAAGCCGATTAACCGAACTGCATCAATCAATTCTCTTGCTGCGCATTCAATCATGGATTCGTCCATGCGTGAATCCTGAAGACCATGTAAATGATAAGGAGAGAAGCTAAACTCATCTGATTCACTGTCAAATTCACTGGTCCACTGTACTTGCATCACCATTTCCATCACGTCTGACTGGTCAAGAATAATTAGTCGCTGGAGGGAGATGTTAGTGGCGAGGCAACAATAAAAAGAGAATAAAAGGGTGGGAAGGTGACAAATGGAAAGATTTGCTAGTAAACTTATCAAAATAAAGAATAAACTGAGATAACACAATTGCCGTCCCCGACAACGGCGCCAAAAACTTGACGCAACTGGAACCTACACCTAAATTCCACCTGTCGGTGTCATGGTCGCTAGGCGTAGTATGGCCTCTAGGTGTCTATCCCGGGCTCTATCTGCAAGCGGACGGTGTCAAATTATAGTATAAAGGATGTCGGATCCCACAGGGATGGCGACAGTATACTTGAATTCTCAGATTATTTCTATATCTCGAAGTGAGATAGCTATCGGGTTAAGAGAATTAGTTGTGGTATTGTTGTTGATTCAATGATAAAGGGAACTAGGGTATTATGGATCATCGCTAGGACCGTCGGGGATCGACGTTGGAATAGGATCCTTATGTTGTTTGGGGTTAGGGGATTAATCTCTCAATTCGTACCACTCTCGTGGATTAGAATTTCAAGGTATTTCGGTGGCTCTCGTTGACGCAATGGCGGTAGCCGTCAACATAGCGATATAGTTCATAGGTGAATCCCCTCAAGGCACGAGCCGGGCATGGTTACGAGCCTTGGTTAAATCCACCGATTTCCCTATTCGAATCCTAAGGATACCCTTTAAGCACATCAATTCCAGAGACTGTGTGCATGATCTCAGTACGGGTTATCCTAGGGATTCGGTAGGATCGACCGAAATACTCCTATTTTATTCCCAATTCAACCTAGAGATCCAAATCTACATCTCCCCCTAGGGTCTTATGGCTAACCCATCAACCCTAAAAGAGACTACTCACTCATGGCGATATTAACGAATAAAAATACAATTTTTAGGGGAGAAAACATCATAGCAAATTGATAGAATGAAGATTGAGAAACTTACAACGAGCAATAGATCTAAGGAAAAACCAAGATTCCAAACCGCAATAGTAGCAATAGAACTACCAAAAATTATCCAATAATCTTCAAGAATTTAATCTAGATCTAACACGTATTTTCTCTCTAATCTCCTCTAAAAATTAATTCAAAAGCTACAGAATGAATCGACTCCCCGAAACGCTGTCGCAAATCCACACTTCACTCCCTCAAGCGCGCAACAGACAGCCCGAAAATATTTCAAAAAATGTCCTTCAGCATCGTCGACCGAGTCAGTGACTCGGTCGAGCAGGCTGTTGCTCGATCTGTTGCTCAGGCCGAGCAGCTGTACTACTCGACCGAGCATGACAGTAAATCGCGCTCCTCCAAAAATCATCACTCTGTCTGCTCGGCCCGAGTCAGCTCTGCTCGGTCGAGCAGACAGCTGACTCGGTCGCCAAAGGAGCTGCTCGGGCCGTGCATGGGATTAGTCGAGCGTCAGAATTAAGGGCTGCTTGACCGAGCACCATGAGTGCTCGGTCCGAGCAGGCTGCGTATCTGCTCTTTTCTTCATTTTGCATCTGCTCGACCGAGCAGCTGGTCTGCTCGGTCGAGTCGCCTGGAAAACTATTTGCTGAAGCTTCTGAAGCTTTTCCTCTCCTCTTGTTGTCTCCTCCACTCCTCCCACGGCTCCCAAAACTCGACGAACTCATGTAGAGCTTCGCCAACGAGCTCACGGGCGTGTCAGATGTGTCCATACCTATATCAGATCCCAAATCGCTCCAAAATCCCTGAAAATTCATAAAACACTACGAAACTCGAATATAACGTTAGAAATACGATATCGTAGGAAAATACGGGATTTGAATGCGAAAATGGCATGGAAAGCGATGTCATGATGCTATGAAAAAGGTGTAAAATATGGACACATCAGTCATTGAAGCTCAAATTTTAAATGGGGATAAAGCCGGTTGTTTTGTGTTTATTCCAAGAATATCTTTGTCTCCATCGGTTACAGAATTACCTTTTCATATGACAAGAAGGCAGTTTTCTGTCTGTGTGACATATGCCATGACAATTAATAAAGCCCAATGACAATCTGTAAAGTTCGTTGGAATTGATTTGCGGACCCTAGTTTTTAGTCATGGACATCTTTATGTGGCACTTTCAAGGTGCACATCTTTTGATCGTGTATGTGTCCTTCTGCCCAATATAAATAACACAGTAAACATCGTTTACCCAGAAGTTCTGCTATGATTTTCAATGTATGATAAATATTGTATGTAAGTTTTTAAATTTCTTTCTTTACATTGTTTTGTTTATATCTCGTTTAAATGATCTTTTAAAAAATTATTTATCGATTGTTGTCTAACATGCAGGTATATCATTATCATATGTTGCCAAACTTTAAAATGCGGACACACATTACTATATATGGCAGGGTAAGAAATATTTTCCTTTACTACATTTCACTGCATGAATTAATAGTTTTCAATATGCATAGTTTGATATAACATTGGATTGTATTTTTTTATAAATGGATGGTGATGAAGATTTGGCAAAAACTGTAAGTCTTTAATCATAATTCTAAATTATATAATTTATCTACTATGTTTGCTTAAACGTTTTTGTTCTCATAGGTTCTATTACTTAAAAACAATCACATAAATGTCAAGCTACGTGGTTATATCGGATTTTGGTTTGATAAGGTATGCATAATGTTACAAACATTACCATTTTGCCATTAAAATTTAGTTATTGATTATTATTATTATTATTTTCAGCAAATTGCTAAAAGAACATTACATATAACGGCGACAAGTAACATTGATGACAAAGCAAACTGCTTTTTTGAGGTAATATAAAAAGCTTAGATTTTGTTTTCAAAATATCCTTTTCATTGACCATCCAAATACCATTTTGTTATAGAATTGGAAGATGGTTCTTGCTAAGCTTGCATGGTTCCACAAAGCACGACATCCACCACTCCAACTGAAAAAGGTAAATAACTGTATAACTTTAAATTTTTTTCATATTATCAAATATATATTAATTTTTGTAAGAAATTTATGTTCTTAAATTATCTAGGTTATTGCTCATCCCATTAACGCTCCATTTTGAATTGAGATTGACACGTCTTCTTTTTATAATGTGATGAGGAAAATGTTTTCTGCTTAAACATGAGGAAGGTAATAAAAGTGAGGTATACAAAGTAATTTGATATATCTTCGTTTCTAATTTTTCTATTCTAATCTATGATTTTATTTTTTATTTTCAGTACACGATGCCCTAGCTTCTTATGTAAATTTTGTTGGTTTTAAATGCTTGTGTGAGAGATGGTGTTTCTGCAATTGGAATGCATGGTTGTTCATTCCAAAATGTATTTTTGTGTATATTTGTACATAGTTAAGTGTTTCTTCTTTTAGCATATAGTTTAGGTTGTGTGATATTATAAGTCGATGTAAAAAAATGTTGTCTTATGTACTATTTTGGTGGAAAATATGATTTGGGGAAAACCCCCCTTCAAAAAGATCTATTCGTACGACTATCTCCATTGTAGAAAGAAGGAAAATTTTATTAATATCTTTATCACAATGAATTTTCTTATTTATTTCTTAAGAAGGAAAATTTTATTACTATTTGAAGCTAAATTTGGTGAGTTCTCTGATGATGAGGACATGATCATCTGCAGCCTATTTGCTACCATTGGAAGTAGGTATGTTTATGTAACAATTCAAATTTTATTCTGTTCCATTTATAAGAAGGAAAAATCTTGACGTTTGCCCTAAACCTTGCGATGCATCCGGAGACTTCGCTTGATTTCCCTTTGTTCGATGAGTTTGAAGAGGATACCAATGGTTTGCTCACTTCCTCTTGACTACTTTTCATTCAAATTCTTTGGAAGGATTGGGTGGTCTTTTTGAAACCCCTTTCTTATTGGCTTATGGGCATAGCAATGTATTTTTTTTTGCATGTATGGAGTATCCATGCTTTAGCCTGTTTTCAGGATCTTCCCATTGCCATACTCTTCTCAGCTTCCAATGGTGTCAGGTACTTCTCTTCTTTGAACACTGAAATAATCTTCCCATGTTTTGTTTGCATATGTCATTAGTTTTTAGGAGTACACTACATGTTATAAGATCTATTTGTTATCAAAAGGTTTTACACTTTTTAGAGGTCATACCTGGAAGCTAGAGAAATTTGGTGGAAATTTTTTGACTATCAATAACCTAGAAGCTGGACATAATGTGCATTCAGTAAGTTGGAGAAAATCTTGAAACAGTAGGCACTGATTTTTGCGCAAGGATTAAGTCATTTTCTGTCAACCCCCCTGTTTTTCATTGGGATTGAGCAAAATTGGCAAGGATGAAGTCATTTGCAGCAAGGGTGCTGGAGTTCTAAAGAAATTTCAGTGACGTTAATTATTTGTCTGAAAATTAGCAATCTAAAGAAATTTAGGGAAGAAAATCTTAGAATGATCCAATATGCATGCAATAGATGAAGTAGGATTCCAGATCATATCAATTATTTCCTTCTCAATTTCATGATTAAGTAGAGCACAATAAAAATGATTCTAAAAGAGAGTGTATCAAGAGGCCAAAACTATCAAGAGGGCAAATTTTCTGAGCATATATCACATGTAAATATTAATCTTGGCAGCAATCTAAAGAAATTTAGGGAAGAAAATCTCAGAATGATCCAACATGCATGCAATAGATGAAGTAGGATTCCAGATCATATCAATTATTTCGTACTCAATTTCATGATTAAGTAGAGCATAATAAAAATGATTCTAAAAAAGAATGTATCAAGAGGCCTTAGGGCAAATTTTCTGAGCATATATCACATGTAAATATTAATCTTGGCTTTGCAATCAAACTCTTAGGCTTGCTCTAGGAAAAAAAAACTGCCTGAACTGTTTCCCCTTTTCACCACCCTGGGAAGTCTTCTTTTGTAGGAATAGTTATTTCCCACCATATGTTTAAATTCTTATCAATCAAACCTTGGAAGTGCACAGTCGATATAGGAATTCATCAACACGGAGTTGCCAATTAATCTGAACAAGGGTTTTTATGTTAGAATACAATTGATGGTATGGCTTTGATGAATTACTTTCGAACTATGTTGGGTAGATAGTTTGCCAATTGCCCAAGTATGCAGCAGTTAATTCATCAAAACCATATTGCATCAATTGGCCAAGTATGCAGCAGTTAATTGATAATTTGCCAATTGATGTTCTCAAATCAATTAAACTAATACTTGCAATTAACGATATTGCTGCATTTTGATGTTCTCAAACTGATGTTCTGAAGTTATAATAACTGGTGCATTTTGATGTTCTCAACCAATTGATAGCATTGCTGCATAGTTGGCCAATTGGAAGATACCATATTGCATCAGTTTTACCAATTAACTACAAGTATCAGTTTGAGAACATCAGTTATCATAAGTATCTTTCTCTTTTGTGCAATTATAAATAGAGGCATCTTCCACATTATGGCTGTTATACCTTATGGATTCAATCATTATGTTCTTTATGAGGGAACTTTTTGTATTATAAAGGAATCAAGTTGGGAAATTGATTATGCTCAGTTTGAGAACAAAAAACAGGGGCAAGTATCAGCTTGAGAACATCAGTTATCATAAGTATTCAATCAAGATCAGTTATCAAGTATCTTTCTCTTGCAATAATCTTATTCATTTTGCCCTCAGGGAACGGCTCCTCTTTCACTTGGGGAGCAATCCATTGTATCTGAATGTTAGTAATATCCAAGTTAAACATTTGCATGAAAAAATTACGATTCTCCAAATGCAAATGCTTCGAGCAAATATGAAAGTATTGAATTTTTCATATTGAACAGGGACACGTAGGTTTCCACTTACAAGATATTAGTTTTGCTATTTGAAGTTTACACTTGATCATCATGGAAATTTGGAACACTGTAATTTTACCACCAAAATGAAGTAAATTCTCATTCTATTACTTTTGCTATTCAATTGGAAACTATGCAAATGTTGGATCAAAATTTTCAATGTGAGTGCACTATGAGCATGTAAAAGAATTAGGCCCCTTTTCGTAGGAGAGTCCTTAAATGTTGTAACTGATAAGAAGAAGTGCAATGTCATTTGTTTGCAATATGTAACGCTCCTTTAGGTACGAGATCCCTTAATTTGGTAGCTGATTAGATGAAGTGCATCGTTATTTGTTTGTAATGATCTAATAGTCCGTTAAGTAAGAGAGCCCGTAATTGTGGTAGCTAATTAGATGAAGTGCATTGTTATATGTTTATGAAGATGTAAATAGTAGGCAACAGATTTGACAGGAAATGGAATTGGTGTTTGTTGCATGTACTATATTCGTAGTCTTGATGGGCTATAGCTTGAGGCTGTTGGAATACGAATTAAACTTTTTACAGATTGTTGCTTGAAATGTGGTAGTAGCTTTACGACCAGAGGCATATGCCTAGAGTAATATAGTTGATCATATTTGCATATCATTCTATTGATGTGTATGATGAAAGGACATGTTTGAGCCATTTTCTTATATTTTGGTTTATACATATTTTGTTTTAAAAAGAACGCAGCTTTGCTTTCCTTTGATCCTAGTAGCACTTTGCTTTGCTTTTCAAGCTACCCAAAAATATCTATTTCTGAGAAATGTTATGCATGATAGATGCAATTATCCATCTATAGATATACGCAAGTATCAAAACTGAGATATCATATCTCATGATGGTTGGTTGTGTCCAGATATAAGCATGTATCATGATTGTTGGTTGGTTGTCACCTATGTACAGATATATGCAGTTTACCAAATATATGCAGGTATCCATAGGAGCATCATCTGATGTTGCTTCAGTGATATTTTGATATTTCGATATTTCGATATTTTGCTTCACATGCTTCTTACTGATAGCTAACTAGAAAAAAATATGTAACTTCACATGCTTCTCATTGATATTTTGATGAGAATACAAGCATCAAATTAAGGGAAAAAAGAAGGAAACTGTGGTAAAGTATCAAAATGAAGCTTTTACTCATATCTGAAGCTGGTGGCATGTATATGTGAAGCTGTTGGCATGGCCCATGAAGTTTGTAACGGTCACCTTCCGATTGTAAACATTTTAGCGCGTAGTCGTGTTTCATGTGCGTTTTGAGTATTTGATTTTTATTACTGCTTTCCGTAGTTCAAGTGCGCGACCGAACCCCGTACTCATGATCCTCTCTAAGGCTCGATCGCTCCTGTATTTTCTTTGTAATTTTTGGATGTCCGAAGGCGAAGTTGTATATCTGATTATTTTTATTACTATTATATTTAAATACTTTTATCCTCACTTTCAATGGTTTTTTAGAATCTGAAGGATTCCTTCAATTGGTCAAAACCCATAATCATGACTAATTAATCATTTTTAAGCAAAAACTTTAACTATTTAATTTTATAATCTAACTGTTGACATTTTCTTAAGTATAACATCTATTAATTCAATTTTAAAAGGGGCTAATAAAATCTATACTGATCTGTGTGTACTTGAATTTTTTTATAAAAAAACAAAACTTTTCTTACTTAATCACTTTCATTTAAAAAAACTTAACTAATAAAATCCTATAGGATCTCTCCCCATTATCTCCCCATTATCCCACGTCGCCTCAAATCTCTCCCACGTCAGAGCCCCCACTTCCATCTCTCTCTCTCTCTCTCTCTCTCTCTCTCTCTCTCTCTCTCTCTCTCTCTCTCTCTCTTCCCCTACAAATCAACGAAGCTTATCCCCTATCGTTTTAGCGATGGGAACCCGAGCATTCACGTTTTTTTCTCTTTCCAACCTCAAACAAAAACTCTGCGGGCTACCCCTAGGCCTTCTCACATCCGAGCACCCTAGGAGCCGAACCCTCTCCGTTTCGACCTACATCAACCTTCCTTCCCCGTCGTGCGCACCTTTGGTCACCACGCCCAGCCACGCGCAGATCGCCGGATCAGCACCGCGCGACCCCCATCACTGCAGGAAGCCACCTCGCGTGGCCTCCTCCCTCACTGCGTCGCCCAGCGCCTCTAGCCCCCACGTGCAAGCACAGGCGCGGCTCCTCTCCTCCACACGCAGACACAATTTCCCGCTGTCCCCCTCTCCACGCCGTCAGGCCGCGTCAATACACACACTTGAGGCGCCATACTCGTAAGTTGATTCTTATGTGCTTTTTAAAAAAATCAGCAGTAGGCTTTGAACCATTAAATAACATATCTCGGAGATTTGATTAGTTTGTGTGCTATTTGTCAATATTCAAAATCGACAGATTTCTATACTGTTGTTACGATCGAATTAGATTTTAAGGTGATCAAGACAATGTTGATAGGATGATATGGAATCAGGCATGTCCAAAATTTGTCATTTTTAGAAGGGGTAAAATTTTAGTGGACTCCACATCTTACCCCCTTAGAATGAGACAATGGGAATCTAACAATTTATGAGTATCAAATATTCTACTGGTCTTAAATATTTAATTCATTAATCATTAATCTGTCCCAGCACCTTTGAAATTAGAATTCACATAGGAATCTTAAGATTTTCTAGCTATAAGTCAATTGTACGTCTGAAATGCCATGTCTACATATGTTACTTTTACAACATACAATATTTTGTTGAAATACGATCATAGGTCCAAGAGTTGGTACCTTAGTACAAATCATCAGTAGCATATGTACTTGTTAGTACGAATTATTTGGTTGGTGGCATGAGTAACACTTGTAAATGAGTGCTGTAATTATAATATCAGTCATGTTAATAGTGGGTTAGCAACAAGTAAAGTTTTGTTATATAATGTTAGTATATATTATACCATAGTGTTAGTTAATAGATTACATTTATAACATGTCCTAAACTCCACCTAGAATAGAGGACCTAATTAAAAAAAGAACTATTATTTAATTCTGTCGAAACGAACCTAATTCGGACATGTGTTTAATCGAACAGAGAATCGGTCGTTCAGCGTAATGCTCGCCGAGACGAACCCACGACTACCGGAAACAGGCAAGTGATACTTGCCAGTGTTATTTAGGCCACGTTTAGGCCAATTTTGTGTACTAGCGTAAAAGAGACTAGGCGATGAAATGATAGTGGCCTAGACGCCTTACTAGATCTAGCTTGCAACGAAGCTAGATCCGACACCTTTACCATGCTTTCATTAATGCTATCATGTCACGTTTATTTTCGATTAACTGAACGCACTCTTATCTGCATTTCTGCCATGTCATTCATGCATCGAAATGTCATCATGATTGTGTAGTACACGCTACAATAAAATGGTTAACTATTGAGGCTAAGCACCTGCCTTGCGGGCACAACCCCTATGCCAATAACACTTCCTGGCTCGTGATCCAGAAGATGGGTGCCAGTCCATATACACGTGGAGGGGTAGAGTTAAACGGTCGCTTGAGCGTAGAAGTGAGCCTGTACAGCCATTTCAGCCAAAAGACGGAAACTCTGTGCACAAAGTGATAAATCAGTGAATCGTGAATCGTGAAATAGTGTTTTCGTAGTTTCGCTACGACGTGCATGTTTGCTTCATCATGTCATTTTAATTGTTACATTTTTTATATGTCATGTCATATCATTATGTAGAACTGCTAGTCGCTTTACTTTTATTTAAATCCTTGCACAAAAGTCCTCCATTTTCCTTTGGGAGACTTTTGCTGACATGTGCCCTCTTCTCTTTGGTTGTCACATGTCAGGTCATGAGTCAGAGTTAGTCGCAGAGGACGAGCAGTTCGCGGACGTAGAGTTTGAGGTTCCCGCAGAGGTTGAGTTTGAGGATAGTGGTGACCAGTCCTAGACTCACTTGGAGTTTCCTTTTAGTTGTTGTTTCTTTCATTAGTTGATGCTAGTTTTCGGTGCGTAGCACCTATCTCTCTGCTGTATGTTTCGGCCATGCTTTAGGCTTTTTGTTCAGACTATGTACTTTGAGACTTTTCTGTGATGTTTGGAATATTTGTTGGATGTCTGGTCTGCTTTTGTTTATCATTGTTGTTATTTCGTCGTAATGCAAGGACCTGCCATTTGTATCATACATGGATGCTTATCAGACTGCAGCTTCACAGCTCCAAGTCTGAGCGGACCTTCTCACGTCTCGCTTTCCATACTTGAGAAATATGGTGTGACAGGTTTTAGTGGTGGCCCATGCAGGTCCTTTTTGTATCCGCAAAATATCGGAACAATAATAATGATAAACAACATCCAATTAAATATTCGGAACATTCGAGTCATAATTAAGTCTAATCTAAATGTTTTCTTGTCTTAGATGGCAGGAAGACGCAATGCTCGAGCTGGTAGTGGATCTGGAGCTGGTGGTGGATCAGCTGGTAGTGCTGGAGCTGATAGAGAACCCACTACGGCTGAGATGATGAGGATGATGCATCAGATGATGCAGGTTCAGCAGGGCATGCTTCAGAATGCCCCTCGCTTCGAGCCGGGAGCGAAGCAGTTTCGGGAGCTGGGCCCGACATATTTCAATGGGTCGGAAGGACCATTAGCTGCGGACGAGTGGATGAAGAATACAGAGGATAATCTGCTTCTCTCGAAGGTTAACCTGGCTGGATGGGTTGACTTGGTGAAGAAGCAACTGAAGGATAATGCTCGTAGCTGGTGGGAGTAGAAGAGCAGATGCTGATGAGACCTATCCCTTGGGCCACTTTCAAGGCGAGATTTGATGAGGAGTATTTTCCTCGAGCTACGAGGAGGGAGCTGATGCAGCAGTTTATCAATCTGAAGCAGGGGAATCTGACGGTGGATCAGTACCACCAAGAGTTCACCAGACTGAGCCGCTTTGCACCAAATTTAGTTCAGACCGCTGAAGATCGAGCTCAGAGATTCTTGCAGGGTTTATCTTTGGAGCTGCAGATTCTGATGTCCTCTTCAGACATAGACTCTTACCAGAATTTGCTGATAGCTGCCAAGAGGCAGGAGCTGATTGCCAATCAGAGGAGAGGGTAGTATTCAGGTGCAGGGAAGAGGCCTATGGAGCAGGCCAGAGCTGTGGTTAAGCCAGTGATGAGGCCTAATCAGTCCATGCAGTTTAAGAGGCCAGGTGGGCCTAGTCTGAAGACGTGCAATCAATGCGGCAAGACATGTCATGTGAAGGATCAGTGCATGAGCCTTTTGGGCCAGTGCTTGATTTGTGGTGACGCTTCGCATACTTTGAAGGATTACCTGTGTGCTAAGTAGCCGTGAAAGGCACCAGTCGGAGTACAGCAGTAGAGAGCTCCAGTAGCTGCCGGATGTGGAGCGCCTCTCATTCCCCAGAAGCAGGCATTTCAACAGGCCGTTCAGCTTAGGAGGCAATCTTTCACGATGACCGTAGTAGAGGCGGAGGCTGAGGACGAAGTAGGTAATCCTCAGACTAGTCTTTACTTGATCTTGCATGTTAGATTAGATCTTGTTTGTTAGAATAGGTTTTGATTGCTAGTTTATTTGTTAGGGGTTATTCTTGTTTATGCTTGTCCCGCTCGGGTTCTCTTCGAATCTGGTGCATCCATGTGCATCTTATCTCAGAGTTTCGTGGACAAGCATTCTCTGTCGACTTCCCCTCTTTCCAAGAGTTGGGATATCGCTACAGGGAATGGTGTGATCTCGGTATCTCTTGGTTGTCAATCTTGTCCCTTGGTAGTCTGTGGATTCGAGCTTTACGCCGATTTTATCGTCAACGACATTACCAATTATGATGCCATTCTTGGGATGGATTGGCTTAGTTGCTTCTTCGCTACGATCGACTGTCGATGGAAGAAGGTGGTGTTTGAGATTCCTGATTATCCGACCTTCGAGTTCAGTAGTGGTAGCAGTTCGCTTGGGCCAGTCAGATTTCGGGCCAAGCCAGTAGAAGAACTTGTAGCTATGCAAAGTAGACCAGCTGTGGTGAGAGATTTCGATGGTGTCTTCCCCGAGGAGTTGTCAGGACTGCCGCCCGATCGAGCTCTTGAGTTCTCGATTGATCTTATTCCGGGAGCGCATCCCATTTCAAAAGCACCATACCGTATGGCTCCAGCAGAGTTGGAGGAGCTAAGGAGACAGTTGGATGAGCTTTTGCAGAAGGGTTATATCCATCCGAGTGTGTCTCCGTGGGGAGCACCTGTTCTATTGGTGAAAAAGAAGGACGGTTCGCGTCGGATGTGCGTGGAATACAGAGAGTTGAATACTGTTACCATCAAGAACAAGTATCCGTTGCCGCGGATAGACGACATTTTTGATCAGCTTGGAGGATCGAGGGTATTCTCTAAACTGGATCTCAGGAGCGGATATCACCAGCTGAGAGTGAAGAAGGAAGATGTGCAGAAGACAGCGTTCAGAACGAAGTATGGACAGTACGAGTTCGTGGTTATGCCTTTCGATGTGACCAACGCACCCATGGTTTTCATGAACCTGATGAACCTGATATTCTATGACTTCTTTTATAAGTTCGTCGTTATCTTTATTGACGACATCTTGATCTATTCGAAGTCAGAAGAGGAGCATGCTGAATACTTGAGGACAGTTCTGGAGATTCTGAGGAAGCATCGCTTGTATGCGAAGTATTCCAAGTGCGAGTTCTGGTTGGATAGAGTTGCCTTTCTTGGACAAGTGGTGTCAGGAGATGGCCTAGCCGTGGATCCAGAGAAGATCAAGGCTATCAGAGCATGGCCGACTCCACAGTCAGAGTCTAAGATCAGGAGTTTTCTTGGGCTAGCAGGATATTATCGGCGCTTTATCAAGGATTTCTCTCGGATTGTAGAGCCGATGACTAGACTGACGAGGAAGGATATACCGTTTGTTTGGTCCGATGCCTGTGAGGAGGCTTTTTCTATTCTGAAGGAGAGATTGACGCTGCACCTGTTCTAGCTGTGCCTGAAAGGAGTGAAGGTTTCGAGATCTTTTGCGATGCTTCTGGCAAAGGTCTCGGTTGTGTTTTGCATCAGCATGGGCATGTGGTCGCGTACGCTTCTCGGCATCTTAAGGCTCATGAGAAGAACTACCCGACTCATGATTTGGAGTTGGCTACAGTCGTATTTGCGCTCAAGATTTGGAGGCATTTCTTGCTGAGTGAGAAGGTGAAGATTTTCACTGATCACAAAAGCTTGAAATATATCTTTACACAGAAGGAGCTCAACATGCGACATCGTCGATGGTTGGAGCTCATGGAGGATTATGAGATCGATTTGCAGTATCATCCTGGCAAGGTGAATGTGGTTCCTGATGCAATAAGCAGAATTCCAGTGGTTATGATGTTGAATTCACAGTGGATGCAGCAGGATTTTTGTGAGTCTGGTACTGAGATTGTGCTACCTGGGGAGGTTTCATCGTTGATGAGTATGCAGATACAGTCGCTGATCGTGGATCGGATCAAGGCAGGTCAAGCTGGAGATCCGAAGTTGAAAAGGATCCATGAGCAGGTAGAAGACGATCTGCGGACTGACTTTCTGATTCATGAGGATGGCTCGCTGAGATATGGAGCCAGAGTTTGTGTGCCAGCTGGAGATATTATAGAGGAGTTGCTTGTTGAGGCACATAGCTCACCATATTCTGTGTATCCTGGAGGCACCAAGATGTACAAGGACCTTCGCCTGAACTATTGGCGGCATGACATGAAACGGAGTGTGTCACGGAGCATTGCCAAGTGTTTGGTATGTCAGCAGGTTAAGGCGAAGTATCAGCAAATGGCTGGGTTGCTACAACCGCTTCCGACTGCATGACAAGAGCAGGCTATAAGCATGGTGCATGGGACCAACACTTCTTTTTCTCGCCACGCCAGCCACTTCATTCAATCAATCATATGTTCTATTCCGGGACACTTGCATTCATGACTTTATTCTTTCTTGGTTCTTCAAAGGCCGGCTTATTACGCTGCTTACTTATCTAACGTAAGTGGAAGTGGTAACACATCACTATATAGATTTCGTGACTGGACTACCTCAGAGTCCGAAGCAGAATGACGCGATTTGGGTAATCGTAGACCGATTGACCAAATCTACACACTTTATTCCTTTCCGAGTGGGACAGTCCACTGAGACGCTAGCAAGGAGATATATGAAGGTAAATTCTTTAACTCTCTGTTTTATTTCCTTTCTCTAGTTTAGAAAGTGATGTAACGTGAATCGTGCAGGAGATTGTGTGACTTCACGGAGTCCCCGTGAGTATCGTGTTGGACAACGACACGAGATTCACATCTCAGTTTTGACAGAGTCTACAGACGAGTCTGGGTACGAGTCTGAGCTTCAGTACTGCGTACCACCCGCAGACGGATGGCCAGTCAGAGAGGGATTTTAGAGGACATGCTGAGAGCGTGCATGTTGGACTTCAAGAGATCTTGGGAGGATCATTTTCATCATGTGGAGTTTGCCTACAATAACAGCTACTAGGCAAGCATTGGCATGGCGCCATTTATGGGAAAAAATGTCGATCGCCACTGAGCTGGGATGACATTGGAGACATGGAGCTGTTAGGACCTGAGATGATTGTTGAGACGGTGGATGTTGTGAGGAACATTAGGGAGAAACTACGGTTCGCTTAAGACTGTTTCAAGCATTGGACAGATGATAAGCGGCGACCGTTGGAATTTCAGCCTGGAGACCATGTTTTTCTCAAGATCTCTCCGAATCGAGGAGTCAGTTGATTTGGAAAGAGAGGCAAGCTGAGTCCAAGGTATATTGGACCTTTTGACGTTCTGGAGAGAGTTGGAGTTGTGGCATACCACTTGGCGTTGCCGCCCATCACTAGAGGGAGTTCATGACGTGTTTCACGTATCTCAGTTACGTCGATATGTCAGTGATCCATCTCAAGCTGTGGATTTCTCGGAGATCACGGTCCGGCCGGACCTGACCTATGATCATCAACCAGTTGAGATTCTGGACAGACGGCAGAAGCAGTTGAGGAATAAGACCGTCGACCTAGTTAGAGTGTAGTGGGGTCATGGTTCACCTAGGGAGTCTACCTGTGAGCGCAAGGAAGAGATGAGAGAACGCTACCCGCATTTATTTCCTGAACTTTAGTTGATGTAGATTCCGAGGGCGGAATCTTTTCTTAAGGTGGGTAGGATGTAACGGTCACCTTCCAACTGTACACATTTTAGCGCGTAGCCGTGTTTCGTGTGTGTTTTGAGTATTTGATTTTTATTACTACTTTCCGTAGTTCAAGTGCGCGACCAAACCCCGTACTCATGATCCTCTCGGAGGCACGATTGCTCCGGTATTTTCTTTGTAATTTTTGGATGTCCGAAGGCGAAGTTGTATATCTGATTATTTTTATTACTATTATATTTAATACTTTTATCTTCACTTCAAAATTTTTTAGAATCTGAAGGATTCCTTCAATATCGTCAAAACCCATAATCATGACTAATTAATCATTTTTTAAGCAAAAACTTTAACTATCTAATTTTATAATCTAACTGTTGACATTTTCTTAACTATAACATCTAGTAATTCAATTTTAAAAGGGCTAATAAAATCTATAATGATCTGTGCGTACTTGAATTTTTTTTTAAAAAACAAAACTTTTCTTACTTAATCACTTTCATTTAAAATAAAACTTAACTAATAAAATCCTATAGGATCTCTCCCTATTATCTCCCCATTATCCCACGTCACCTCAAATCTCTCCCACGTCAGAGCCCCCATTTCCATCTCTCTCTCTCTCTCTCTCTCTCTCTCTCTCTCTCTCTCTCTCTCTCTTCCCCTACAAATCAACGGAGCTTATCCCCTATCTTTCCAACGCTGGGAACCCGATCATTCACGTTGTTTTCTCTTTCCAACCTCAAACAAAAACTCTGTGGGCTACCCATAGGCCTTCTCACATCCGAGCACCCCAGGCGTCGAACCCTCTCCCCTTCGACCTACGTCAACCGTCCTTCCCCGTCGCGCGCACCTCTGGTCACCACGCCCAGCCACGTGCAGATATCCGGATCAGCACCGTGCGACCTCCATCACTGCAGGAAGCCACCTCGTGCGGCCTCTTCCCTCACTGTGTTACCCAGCGCCTCTCGCCCCCACGCGCAAGCACATGCGCGGCTCCTCTCCTCCACACGCCGACACAACTTCTCGTTGTCCCCCTCTCCACGCCGTCAGGCCACGTCAATACACACACTCGAGGCGCCATACGAGTAAGTTGATTCTTACGTTATTTTTAAAAAACTCAGCAGTAGGTTTTTAAACCATTAAATAACATATCTCGGGGATTTGATTAGTTTGTGTGCTATTTGTCAAGATTCAAAATCGGCAGATTTCTATACTGTAGTTACTGTCAAATTAGATTTTAAGGTGATCAAGACAATATTGATAGGATGATATGGAATCAGGCATGTCCAAAATTTGTCATTTTTAGAAGGGGTAAAATTTTAGTGGACTCCACATCTTACCCCCATAGAATGAGACAATGGGAATCTAACAATTTATGAGTATCAAATTATTCCACTAGTGTTAAATATTTAATTCATTGATCATTAATCTGTCCCAGCACCTTTGAAATTAGAATTCACATAGGAATCTTAAGATTTCCTAGCTATAAGTCAACTGTATGTCTGAAATGCCATGTCTACATATGTTACTTTTGCAACATACATTATTTTGTTGAAATACAATCATAGGTCCATGAGTTGGTACCTCAGTACAAATCATCAGTAGCATATGTACATATTAGTACGAATTATTTGGTTGGTGGCATGAGTAACACTTGTAAATTAGTGCTGTAATTATAATATCAGTCATGTTAATAGTGGGTTTGCAGCAAGTAAAGTTTTGTTATATAATGTTAGTATATATTATAACATAGTGTTATATTACATTTATAACATGTCCTAAACTCCACCATAGGATAGAGGACTTAATTTAAAAAAGAACTATTATTTAATTCTGTCGAAACGAACCTAATTCGGACATGTGTTTAATCGAACAGAGAATCGGTCGTTCCATAGCGTAACGCTCGCCGAGACGAACCCACGACAACCGATATTATCGGAAACAGGCAAGTGATACTTGCCAGTGTTATTTAGGCCACGTTTAGGCCAATTTTTTGTACTAGCGTAAAAGAGACTAGGCGATGAAATGATAGTCGCCTAGACGCCTTACTCGATCTAGCTTGACAACGAAGCTAGATCCAACACCTTTACCATGCTTTCATTTATGCTGCCATGTCACGTTTATTTTCGATTAACTGTACGCACTTTTATCTGCATTTTTGACATGTCATTCATGCATCGAAATGTCATCATGATTGTGTAGCACACGCTACAATAAAATGGTTAACTATTGAGGCTAGGCACCTGCCTTACGGGCACAACCCTATGCCAATAACACTTCCTGGCTCGTGATCCAGATGATGGGCGCCAGTCCATATACACGTAGAGGGGTAGGGTTAAACGGTCGCTTGAGCGTAGAAGTGAGCCCGTACAGCCACTTCAGTCAAAAGACGGAAACTCTGTGCTCAAAGTGATAAATCAGTGAATCATGAATCGTGAAATAGTGTTTTCGTAGTTTCGCTACGACGTGCATGTTTGCTTCATCATGTCATTTTAATTGTTACATTTTTTTATATGTCATGTCATATCATTATGTAAAACTGCTAGTCGCTTTACTTTTATTTAAATCCTTGCACAAAAGTCCTCCATTTTCCTTTGGGAGACTTTTGCTGACATGTGCCCTCTTCTCTTTGGGTGTCACATGTCAGGTAATGAGTCAGAGTTAGTCGCAGAGGACGAGCAGTTCGCGGACGTAGAGTTCGAAGTTCCTGCAGAGGTTGAGTTTGAGGACAGTGGTGACCAGTCCTAGACTCACTTGGAGTTTCATTTTAGTTGTTGTTGCTTTCATAGTTGCTGCTAGTTTTCGGTGCGTAGCACCTATCTCTCTGCTGTATGTTTCAGCCATGCTTTAGGCCTTTTGTTCAGACTATGTACTTTGTGACTTTTCTATGATGTTTGAAATATTTGTTGGATGTCTGGTCTACTTTTGTTTATCATTGTTGTTATTTCGTCGCAATGCAAGGACCTGCCATTTGTATCATACATGGACGCTTATCAGACTGCAGCTTCACAGCTCCAAGTCTGAGTGGACCTTCTCACGTCTCGCCTTCCATACTTGGGAAGCAAGGCATGACAAAGTTGTTGGCAAGGCATGGATATTTGAATCTTTTACTCATATTTGCATACATTGTTTGGGTGCAGGGACTCTAAGTGCGTCTGAGGGGTATGCTACATGTAGCATCCAAACTTGGAATATTTGCGAACAGCTTTTATATTTTGTCATTGCGGATCATCCTTATCTGGGTACCAAACTAAGGATCATCCTTATCCGGGTACTAAACTAAGGATCATCCTTTTCTAATTCTATTCTATGTTTCAAATAGTTTTATTTTTTTCTGATTCTATTCTCATTTATATATCTTTTGCGTAGAGCGGGTTTATAATGTTCGTTGATTAATTTGTTTACTTGCGCTCATTTCTGTGACAACTGCTGCTCAACTGCGGGTTCTTTGTGTTCTTACTGCACGTACTCTATGCAGTATTTCTCACTAAGCTTGGAATGAAGGAATCATTAACACTTCCTGGATGGTTAGAGAAAGCAATATAAAAGTGGAAAGCTTCATCTTATACATATTTATGTGGGGGGTTTAAGTACAGGATATCAAATTATACTAATGTATCCAATATCATTTTTGTTGTATGATAGTCAAGATCCATGTTACACATTCATTAATAGAGACAATAAGCAGTCTGACTGATGCATGCCAATTGAAGAAAAGTAAATCCGTTCTTATATTAAGTCTGTGTTACTCTTTGCAAGAACACATAATTAGAATAATTATTTCTTAAATTTCCTCTATGTATCACCGAAGAGTTATTTTAACATGCATTATCCAACACAATTCAGCAACGTTTGCTTCTCGCTTTACCGTTCATCTCCTCAATAAGTAGTCATTCTTAAGTTTGATAACTTTTTTTGAATCTGTCCTACGTGGCAACCAAAATATGACTATGACAAACTTTGTTGATGACTAGGAAAAAGCTTCAAGTCATCTTATGCTGACTAGGACAAGGGTTAAGAAAATTTTTTGAATTGTTTTTTGGGGGGAAACTATTTAGGGATTTGAAATTTGAGTGGGAAACAAAAGTGTTGGGGGGAGCCAAAACAAAAGTTAGGGTATGGTTTGAATCTTGATTAAATTAAATTTTGTGGGTGAAACTAATTTTTTTGGGGGAACTAAATTCCTCCTGGGAACTAAATTTTGAGGGGAACTAAAATTGTGGGGGAACTAAAGTTTTGGGGAACTAAATAAAAATTATTGTGATTTACTTATCTTTGTTCTGATGCATCAAAAAAATTGGATAATCTAAGATTTTGATAGGAAATATTTTAAAGAAACTGTGCCCTTACGGCATGGGTTATGATCTAAATTTTGTGGGAAACTAAGATTTTGTGGGGACTAAATTCTCTTTGGGAAGTAAATTTTGGGGAAACTAAAATTTTTTGAGGGAACTAACTAATAATTATTGTGATTAAATTTTTAAGGGAACAAAGATTTTGTGGCGGGGAATATCTTAAATGAACCGTGCCTTAAGGGCACGAGTTATGAATTCTAGGGCTGATTAGGACAAGATTTAGCCAAAGGCGCTCGCTAAATTTTTTTACGCAAATTTGTTGTTCCGCGTCAAAGGCGCCCACTCCGAATTTATTGTTCCGCGTCGACGGCGCCCATACCGAATTTGTTTTTCGACGTCGAATTTTTTGTTCCACGTCGACGGCGCCCGCGCTGAATTTGTTGTTCCAAGCCGAAGGCGCTCGCGCATTGTTCCGTGCTGAATTTGTTGTTCCAGGCCGATGGGAGCCACATCGAATTTTTTGTTCTACATCGAATTTGGTGTTCGGCGCCGAAGGTGCCCGTACCGAATTTGTTCCACGTTGAAGGTGCATGCGCCGTATTTTTTGTCTGTAGAAATAATTTTTTGGGGGGACAAAGATTTCACAGGGGAATCTTAAATGAACCGTGCTCACGGGCACGAGTTATGACTTGTGTGTGTGTGTGTGTGTGTGTGTGTGTGTGTGTGTGTGTGTGTGTGTGTGTATTGTTGTTGTTCTTTGTTATTTATGAGGTTGTCTTAGATATTATAGTGGAGCAATACTTGT
Source organism: Scilla litardierei (assembly GCA_030789695.1). Lineage (NCBI taxonomy): Eukaryota > Viridiplantae > Streptophyta > Magnoliopsida > Asparagales > Asparagaceae > Scilla > Scilla litardierei. The sequence goes on along the minus strand of CM061140.1, from coordinate 27,255,220 downwards.
TCTATCTCAGCACATGCGTAGTGGCCTGCTTGTTCTCTCTCTCTCTCTCTCTCTCTCTCTCTCTCTCTCTCTCTCTCTCTCTCTCTCTCTCTCTCTCTCTCTCTCTCTTCCCCCCTCTTCTGCTCTTTTCACCCTCACTCTTCAGGGTCTTGTGAAAGTTTTTTAATTCCGGGTATTTTGGGGAGCGAGGTGTGACATTTCATGTTATTACTTTGATGGTTTTTACACCACTTTTACATCTCATATGGATATCCTTGCATATCCATTCATTCTCATTGTGTACTTTCTTTCTTTTAATTCCATGTGAAAGCTAATATGGAATTAAATGAAAGCTAAAAGGGAATTCAACGTACTTTGTCTTCAATGATAGTAATATGAAGTCTACAATTCAACATGATTTCTTAATAAACAAACTGAAATAATAGTTCACAAGGTATTCATGCTTCTACATGGATTTATTGATTTATAAACTATCTTTCATAACAAGATGATCATAACTACAACATCAGGGGAAACAACACATTAACATGGTTTGTCAAGGGAGTAGACAGAATCAAGATTTATCATGTGTTTAATACTTACATCATGGAACTTAAGAAGAATAACAATCAGATAAATAACTTAAAGTTCTGGCAGAACTAGAACTGGCAAGACATGGTCACACTGCCGTATGAAGATTTCATACAGCCATGTGGAAAGCTCACAGGAAGCAACACGGCCATATGGCCAAATCTATACGGCCGTATGGATTCGAGTTGGTTGTGAAGGAATGAGCACACAGCCGTATGGTTTAGGCCATATGGCCGTATGAGTTTTGATGATATGGCAGTGTGGATTTCAGAGTGCAACCATACAGTCGTATCTAAGTTACAAAGCTTCAAAGGTGACATGGTAGTATGGTTTTAGCCATATGGCTGTGTGGTGCTAACTTTCTCTACGCGGTCATTCTTTCGATCGTATGACTACTCTAGGACACTATACGGTCGTATGGAAAGGACCATACGGCCGTGTGGTTTCATCTGCTTCAAATTCGACAGCGACAAACTCCAAAACGTTACGCGATTCCAACAAAACCCTATCTAACTTAATTAGAACCCTACATCAGCAGTCCACCTAGAATTCTAGGCCCTTCTTCTCCTTGAAGACCCTCTGAATGCTTCTCCTTCCACCTCCTTCTTCCAAACACTAGGGTATTGTGTTCGTTTTGGTCTTGGTGGTGAAATGGCAGTAAGGGAAGAGAAATGTGGTTTAGACTGTGAGAAAGAGGGGAGAGGAATGGATTATTCTCTATTTCTCTTTATTTTTCTCTTGATTTTTCCCATATTTTTCTTTTTGTTTTCCTTTCTTAATCTTCCTAATATCCTCATCACCCTCCCTAATCTCCCCATGGTTACCACACGTCCATGGAGTAGGTGAAGGTTTAGGAAATAATGCCACCTCTTAAGTAGGTGGTGGCATTACTAGGATTTTCTTGTTTTTCAATTTATTTAATAAATAGAAATACTTCTTTAATATCATATACTCTTTTAATACTATTATATCATATACTCCACCTACTTAATTCCATGACCATATAAAATTATTTAAAATAATTTTAAGCTTAACAAAATTAAGGAAAAATACACAAAGTCTCCCAAAAATTTATACGCGTATTTATACACCCATGAAATTGTATTAAAACACATATACAAGATTTAGGGTCATTACATTAGATAATTGATGATTTGGGGTATGTTAGGATGCCAATTGTCGATGTATATCGGTCTCCTCCCTTGTGGATAATTAGTTTAGTCATCGGCGAGAGTCAGGACTAATCTAGGGTTTTCGATCCCTATATAAATACATACTACCGGTGTAGCCAACAAGAGTCGGGCATCGATTAGAGCCCTCCTAATATAGATCCAAATCCTCATTAACGAGAGTGGTGTGGATGAAGATTAAGGATATTCGTCGGACTTAATGCCCCTAACATATATCGATGTGTCAGCGAGAATCGACATCGATATATGTTAGGTAGTTCTATCATAGCATCGCGAGAGCGAGGGGTAGGGATAACATAAGGGACTATCCTATCATGCATCACGAGAGTGTGTGATAAGAGAACGCCCTTAGGTTAGACGACCTCTCCTGAGTCCCAATGAATCCAACAATTGGTTAAACCCTAATTCGATCCTAACCCTTAATTCAATGTTGGGGATACCCTAGCCCTAGAGATTTTATCTCTTGATATTTTCCTTATTTATCATCTCGACCATCTATCGATCGCGTAGCTTTCTAACTTAGAGAGAAATTGGTATTCAACGACTGCCTCCCTGCGGACAACCCGTATAGTGCTACGACGACGCCGTGCACTTGTGGTCTATAAATATTAAAGCTTTGCAAAACACGTACACCCGTTTGTGGATTTGGAATGCTCGACAGCTTCGGATGAGGCCCTAAGGGATAAAATCTCACATGCTCTGAAGGATTTCCTCGCCTCAAAGGGCGGTGGTTCCTCATAATCTTGTTGTGTGATGATTTCTTTTTAAACTGATCTGGAAGAAAAGATGAGCTTATGTTATTTTCTGTATTCTCCGTGTATATGCCCCCTCAAATGACTCTACATTTAGCATGGACGATAGCTAAAGTTGAATCATTGAATATCAAGCATAACATACTAGGTTTAGTTGTAACTATTCCAAATAGCCTAGCTCGCTTGTAGGGATGAAAAGTTCGAGTGCATAGCCCCTCGACTTTTGTTCAAATATACGGGTCGTTTGGTTGCGAGGGGCATGGTTCCTTCGACTTACGGTCAATGACGAGGGTCATTCGGGACATGGTCCCTTCGACTTACGGTCGATGACGAGGGTCATTCGGTTGCGAGGGGCATAGCCCCTTCGAATTACGACTGGTAATGAGGTGGGTCGTTCAGTTGCGAGGGACGTGGCCCCGTCGACTTACGGTCGACGAAGAGGTGGGTCGTTTGTTTATGAGGGGCATGGCCCCTTCGACTTACGATCGACGATGAGGGTTGTTTGGTTGCAAGGGGCATGGCCCCTTAGACTTATGGCCGACAAGGAGGTGCGTCGTTCAGATGTGAGGGGCGTGGCCCCTTCGACTTACGGTCGACGACGAGGGTCGTTTGACTACGAGGGGCATGGCCCCTTCGACTTACGGCCGATGACGCGGTGGATCGTTTGGCTATGAGGGGCATGTCCCCTTTGACTTACATCCGACGACGAGGTGAGTCGTTCGGGCATGAGGGGCATGGCCCCTTCAACTTACGACCGACGATGAGGGTTGTTCGGTTGCTAGGGGTTGTGGTCCCTTTGACTTACAGTCGTCGACGAGTCATTTCCATGATCTAGGTAATATATGGCCAACCTCATATTTATGACTCATCTTATCAAATTACAAAAGGAAAAAAATAATTGATACAACTCACTCTTTTCACCTGTATGCTTATTGATGATACTTTCGCAAGTCTTCTGCATTTCAGGAATGAGCGGGCTCCTTATCTTTCATTGTAGAGAGTCGTTAAGTGGCTGGGCCAAGGACATCGGTCACCTTATAGGGGCCTTCCCATTTTGTGACGAGCTTTCCTTGTCGAGCAATCTCTGGGGAGAAAACTGCCTTTCGTAACACGAGATCGCATATGTAGAAACTTTGCCCTCGAACCTTGGAGTTGTAATAGCTGGCCAAACAACCCTTCTGCCTAACGAGGTTGGTAAGGGCTCGTTTCTTGACCTCGTCGATCAATTGTAAGTTGAGCTCGAGTCCTTCTAAGCTTCTCTCTTCATCAAAGTATCTGAGTCGAAGAGGCTCCTCGCTTACCATGACAGGAACGACCACTTCACACCTGTAAGGGAGCATAAAAGGGGTCTCTCCTGTCGAGTCTTTGCGAGTTGTCCTATATGACCATACTATGCCAGGGAGTTCTTCTGGCCACACGCCTTTACCTTCACCTACTTTCTTTCACAATGGCTCCTAGATACACTTGTTGGCCGCATCAGTTAACCCATTAGATTAAGGATGGGTCACAGAAGCAAAGTGTAACTTGATCTTCAACTCAGAACAACACTCCTTGGATCCGCCACTGTCAAATTGAGTCCCACTGTCTGTTACAATGGAACGAGGGATTCCGAATCAACAGATGATCGACCTGTAAATGAAACTTTTGGCTTCCTTCCAAGTGATGAGAGCTAAAGGCTCTGCTTTGACCCAACTGGTGAAGTAGTCTACAACTACGATCAAGAATTTCCTCTGTCCACTTGCTGGTGTTAACGGGCCAAGGATGTCATATCCCCATTTTGCAAAAGGAACTGGGCTGATTATGAGGATTAGATCCGTTGGAGGGGCTGAGTGTCACGCCCCACTTCCCATTATACTTGGGAGCAAGAACGCGAGCAGGTCCGCATGTGCTTAAAGCAAAGAAGAAGTACCTTTTTCTTTCTTCTTTGACTTAAGCAGAATAAGTGTTTGTGTATTAGGCTTGGTAGATTTTTGCTTGCGAACATCAGAACACCACATAATGTCATTATTACAACTGCAATGTCTAGGTTACATGTACACAAATAAGACCTGGCATGGTGATCACTCCATATTTTACACCTTTTTTCTGCATGTTTTCATTACGTTTTGATCGCCCATATTACGTTTTTCACGATTAGTCGACGATATCGCGATGCTTTTCACTATTTCTTGTTTTTGTCGTATTTCAGGAAATATGGAGCGATTTGGAGCGAAAATGAGATCAGAGGATTTTCACGCACTTCGGAGTGTCACCCACGGCTTATTGGAGGACTTATCAGCGATAGAAGATGAGCGGAAGAAGAAGGAATTTCATAGGATCGACAAGGAGGCGAAAAGGAGAAGAAAGGAGCTCAGGAGCACCTCACTCGGCCGAGCAAGACTGCTCATTCGGCCGAGTGAAGGATCATACTCGCCCGAGTGAAATGGATACGCATTGAAGATTTTCCATGTTTCCTCGGCCGAGTAAGGAAGTCCACTCGGCCGAGTGAGAAAGCTCACTCGCCCGAGTGGTACAGAGAATTTGTCCAGAGAAGCTGCCAACTTACTGGAATTTTAGAGGAAGCCCACTCGGCCGAGCATGATTGCTCACTCGACCAAATGAAGAAGACTACTCGGCCGAGTCAGCCCGAGAGACAGACCCCTGAAAACCCCGAAGTTACTGTTATTTTATAGGGTTTGTCACTCAGGCGAGTGACAAGGGTCACTCGGCCGAGTGACCCTCTCCGACTGCTGCTAGGACTGCGGATTATGGGCTGCGCAGGGGCAATTTTGTCACGAATTTTTGGATGATTTTGGCTTGTATTTAAGCCTAGTTTTTATCCTAATTTTAGGAGAGACTTGAATTATTTTTTAGAGACTTCTATTAGGTTTTTGACGGCTATTCTTTTGGAAAAATCTCAGCTGGAGATCATTGGCGACATTATTGGTTTGTTCTTTCTTGTTAAAAAACTCATTTTTATGAATTGTTTCTTATTTGCAAAGAATTGTGCCATGATTATAGTTGTTATTTCTGAGATTTTCATGATGATTAGTGAGTAGTTCTGTCGTTCTAGGGCATGGGGATGAACCCTATGGACCCGATCTTTGAATTGTGATGAATTTGTATAATTGTTGCTAGAATTGATAATGGTTAGGTTGTGATCGATTTATTATGAGTAGCTAGGAATTTATATCGATTGGGATTTGCAAGAGATTGGATCCCAATTGATAGGAAGGCCTAGATATTGGATTTAGATTGATAATTGAAATTCTCTAGATTTGGTTTGCAAGAGATTGGACCAAAGCTAGGATTTTTATTATTAATCTATACTAATATTCGTTTGCAAGAGATTAGACGAATACAAACTATCATAACCTAGATCGTAGCTCGAGTTTGCACGAGAGTGGGCTCGAGATGCGATTGGACGATGATGTCAATCTTCACGCTAGCGGCTTAGGGTAGAGTTTGCACAAGAGTAGGCTCTATTCTAGGTTTGCTATAGACCGGCAATAGCGCGAAAGCGTAAGCTTGGTTCTATATTAAGTTGCGACTAGTTCACCTATATTCAAGCTTAGCAATAATGAAATTTATGATTCAAAAGGATGAGAGACGGTCCGTAGTGGGGATTTCCTATCCCTAGACGCCTTTATTATATTGATATTTCTTGCTATTTGAATGATTGTGACTATTACATCAAAACTATTCTTATTCTCTTGATAGCTAGGTAATCAAAGTAAGATACTGTCATTTGTCCTCCCTGTGTTCGATACCCGCTCGCCACTACACCGTGCGCTTGCGGTAAGACTAAAAGTCATTTTTCGGGTGTATATCCGGACGCGATCAAGTTTTTGGCGTCGTTGCCAGGGAGGCGACGGTATTTTATTTTCTTACTTAGTTATTTCTTTTTTTTTATTATTTTTATCTTTTTTATTCCTCTATCATGCTAACAATTCTATCAAAGCTCTATTTTTCTGTGCATGTACACGAGATCGACGGAGCATCACGAAGATCTATTATTTGACCCGGAGATCGAGCATACCAACAGGAGGCTTAGAGCGGAGAGGAGACTGGCTATAGAGAACGATTGTATGAACCGATGGGAGATACCGGAGGAATTAGCGGCACGCATGGCTAGGCTAATATCTATCAGAGATAGTCTTCGGCCTAAGACTACTTCTACTACCTCATCCATTGCGATGCCGGAGTTGGCGGCGGACAAGAATTTCGAGCTCAAAACGGGACTTGTGATCTTAATGCAACAAGACCCATTCCATAGGAACTCCCATGAGAATCCACACTACCATCTTTAATTATTCTTGTCCAAGTGTGCCACCTTTCAGATGTCCGGTGTACCGGTTGATGCTATCCGACTGCGCCTCTTCCCATTCACTCTTAGAGTCAAAGCTTTGTATTGGTTGAGGACGCAAGCAGAGGGGATCTTTACTACATGGGATGAGTTGGCGAGTGCTTTTGTGAACAAATTCTACCCACCATCCAAGACCGTCAAGATAAGGAGCGCGCTCATGTCCTTCAAGCAAGGACCACAGGAGACTCTATTTGAGGCATGTGAGCGCTTTAAAGATCTCCAACACCAATTCTTCCATCATAGCATTGAAGCATGGGAGCTAGTACATAGCTTTTACAATGGACTCCAACCGGGCACCAAGCAAATCATCGATGCAACCGCTAATGGAGCCATATTATCTAAGACACCGGATGAAGCTACGACCCTACTAGAGGAGATGGCCTCTAACAACCAACAATGAGACGACGAGAGAGGAAATTCTTCATCCTCCTTGAAGCCAACAAGCATTTATGAGGCCAAGGCAGTAGCGTAGCTTTCTACGAAGTTTGACTCTCTCCACAAGGTTGTGGAGAGATTGGAGAAGTTAATTACCGAGCCACATGGAACTCCCGCCACATTTACACCGGGAGGCAATATGAGCGATTGGCAAGACCAATCTCAAGTTATGTTCGTTGGAGGAGAGCAAGGAGAGGGTGCTATAGAGCAAGTCCAATATGTTGCGGGGAACGCCGGTTATTGGGCCAACCCGGCCACGAGGAATCATCTGGGCTTATTATATGCTAATAATGATGGAGCTTTAAACCCACCACCGCAACAACCTCAAGCTCAGCCTCCACCTCCACAACCTCAATATCAACCAAGAGGGCCACCACAACAAAGCTACCCGCCTAGGCAACAAGCGGGACCATATAGGCTGCCGGGTTATAATCAAGGGTGGAGGGCTCCAAACCCACCACAAGTGCCACCGAAATCGGATCATGAAGCTAGGGTGGAAGAATTCATGGTGGAGAAAAAGAAGATAAATGCTAGATTGATGGCTCAACAAGACTCTCTTAATACTGTCGTGGCACAACTAGCGGAGCAACTTGCGTTGCTTAACAAAAACACTCAACAATTACCGGCTCAACCAGAGCAAAACCCACGGGGAAATACCGGCCACATCAACACGGTGGTGGTGGTAACTACTAGGGGCGGGAAGGACACTACTCCCGCCATGGTTCAAACCAAGGAGCCCGTGGAAGAAATTTTGGATGACAAGGAGCCGGCGATTGAGGAGGAGTGCCCAAAAGGGCTGCAAGAAAGTGAAAATTCTGAAATTGTGAAGCCACGCAAGGAGCGCACCTATATGCCGCCGGTACCCTTCCCACAACGGTTGGCAAGAGCTAAGATTGAGAAACGGATAGCCAAATTACTTGAGTACTTGCGGGGAGTAAGCCTCAATATACTTTCTTGGACGCTATTGTAGAGATCCCGTCATACGCCAAGTTTTTAAAAGACTTGATTTCGGGAAAAAAGAGAAAGGAGAAGATAATGCTTGCCGAGCAAGGTACATGGTTCACCCAGAAGGAGAAGGAGCCCACAAAATTCAAGGATACCGGAAGCTTCCACATTCCATGCACACTTGGAGGAGTCCCGCTACAAAAGGCTTTGGTAGATTTGGGAGCAAGTGTGAGCCTAATGCCCCTAAGTATGTTTAAGAAATTGAATACGGAGACCGACTTGAAGCCGACGGATATGAGAATACCACTAGCGGACGATCGGGTTACTAGGCTGGAGGGAATTGTAGAGAACATACCGCTCCAAGTACCGGGAGGAATTTGCTTGCCGTGTCAGTTTGTAGTTATGGACATCAAGGAGGAGGGCGATACTTCGCTAATCCTTGGACGCCCCTTCTTAACCACCGTCGACGTGATAGTTGACGTGAGAGAGGGCACTTTGTCTTTAAATGTCGGAAACATCGAGGTAGAGCTCCATATCCCTAAAGCAATGAAGCATATGCCCTACCAAGAGGAAGTGGATTACGTGGACCTCCTCGATGAGGTGATCGATGAAGCTATACCACATTCTATTGGCGCCCTACATGCTGATGGCTTCGAAGAAGGCCAATTTTCTAGCAATGGAGAAAAGTTGGAGGACCCGCCGAACCATTCCACGGTTGATAACAAAGACGACGCTGATGTCGAAAGAATTAGGAGCTATGCAAGCTCTCCACAGCCAACAATTTGAAGAAAGCTTCGCCTGATAAGAGATCGGCATCACCGGTGAAGAAAAAGAATGGTACAAGCTCAAGCTTAGGGGACTTATCCCCCAACACTACCTATGATGAGGGGAAGCCGAGGAAAGCCCACGAGCATCAACAATTAAATCCAAGTGTGCTTCCCGACAAGTTTGACGGGCACATCTCACATGCGCCGAATATTGAGCACTAAACGAATATCTTAAGGGGTCGAGCTCAAGACCTTAAACGAGCGCTTGTCGGGAGGCAACCCAATGGTTTTTATATTATTCTTAGTTGAATTCTATTTTTGTTTTAGATTTTTCTTAGTGTTTAGAGTCTAGAGTCAATAAAAATCGTGACAACGGGCTCTATTTTTCATGACAAGAGATGGAGAACGAGAAATCATTTACATGGAGGACAAGGAAGAGCACCCCAGGAACGCGCTCAAGCCTCATGAGGAGGAGGAAACTGACGGGGACGAGAAAAACAGAAAGTGGCACAAAAACAGAGAGTCGGTGTAGAAAACAGCAAGCCACTCGGCCGAATGAACTTTTCATTCGGCCGAGTGAAGACTCTACTCGGCCGAGTAGAGTACTGATCAGGGAAGATCCTACAGACCCACTCTGTAATTTTCTGTAGTTTACAGTATTTATTTGCCATTCGGCCGAGTGACTATGTTACTCGGCCGAGTGAATCTGATACCCTACATGCTTCATAATCACTGAGTGGCCTTGCCACTCGGCCGAGTGGAACTTGTCCATTCTGACGAGTAGAAAAAGCTGCTCGGCCGAGTCGTAACTATAGGGATATTTCAAAAAAAATTTAAACGCTGAGCCATTCGACCGAGTGAACGCATCACTCGGCCGAGTGACCCACACTTTATAAGCCAAAGCCCGCGAACCAAATCCCAAAAAATCAAAAATTTCCCAAAATTTTGCACCGAGCCGCTTCGTCTCCCTCACAGTGCCCAAATGACAGCACCCCCCTCTGCCCGAGCACGCCCCCTCACCGGTCGACCGCCGCTTGCCGCCGGTCGCCGACGACCCGCCGCCGCCTGCACCCGCCAGCGGCGCCGCCCCCTTCGCCGAACATCCCCCATTTCACCCAAACTTCCTATTTCATCTCCAATTCTCCAATCCGTTAGCTTGGGGGAGCTTGGGGGAGATTCAGGATGCTTTAGAGCTCTGCGGAGGAGGCGACTCTTCGCACACTACACTTTTTGCTCTCACGTCGTGCTCGGGTACACTCGTTTCCTATTTTTTTTGGCACTTCGCATATTACTTGGGTGGGCACGCTTCACGAGCTTCATACCCCCACGTCTTAGGCCACACACTTGGGAGCCCGCTTCCAATCGAAAGAGGTCAGGCAATCCTGGCTCCTCTTCTCCCCTCCACCTAGCCCATCACCACCTACGCAGTCGCCTCCTACCGCACCCATTCCACCACCAGCACCGCCTGCCCCCGTGCTCGATGCGATGGGGATCACGTTCAGAGATGACACTCAGCGCGCCAGATTTAAGCGTATCTCCCATCGCTCGATCGTACCCACTAGGTTTGTACACATTGCTGACCTTGAGCGCCTAGGGGTACTAGAGGGGCTATTCCAGTTGTATGACAACGTGTGGTGGCGTGATTTCTTGTCGGTGTTGACAGACACTTATATCCGCCCGACACTAGAGGTCCTTAGTTCTATTTCTCGGATCCCTGGAGGATGCTCCTTTCGCCTGATGGATCGAGAGTGCGAGGTCACTCTCGACATGCTTAGAGCATTCTTTCAATGGCCCCCTGTTCCGGACCCTGACCGAGCTTACAGTCCCACGCACATCCCACCCTCGTCATTCGACACGCATGCTTTTTGGACACGTATCACGGGTTCTCCCCTTGCCTTTGACCCTAGTCGGGCCAAGGCCTCCGCCATCATCCACCCATGCCTCTGCACTGCATAGCGCCTTATGGCGACCACTTTCTTAGCGAGGTATGAGCCAGGGACGTTGTCGACGCCAGAGCTCTACATGCTCTACGTGATGACTCGATCGCAGGCCTTCGATCGAGGAGGAGACATTTCAGTCCCCGCCGTCGAGATTGACATTGCCGGTTGGTACATCCATCGCATCATTATTTCTGTCGGTGCTAGGATGCCCATCTGTTGCGGCGGTCTGATTACCCTCTTGGCCCTTTTGTGCGGAGTTGACCTCCCAGCTGGCTTGCTGAGACCACTGGTCCCCACCTCACTCTCCATAGATGTTATGGCCCGGATGAGGATGCTTCATCCTCATGGTCAGCACCACTGGGTGTGGCTGCACGGTCCCCACAGTGCCGATAATATGATTCTTTCGAGCCCTGCTCGGACGCATATTGGACCCGCAGGCGGGGAGTGGATTCCAGCGATGGATCTCCTCATCCATGCCGCATACATGCTTGAGCCTGAGGGTGCTCAGCAGGAGCCCCTCCTTCCACCCCTTGACCCCATGATACCTCAGCATGTGCCAGATCTGTCTGCACCTCCCGACACTTCTGTCCCTACTTCTGTCAGTGCCGGGAGCACTTTAGCTGAGTCCACCACCACCACCACTGTGCCCATGTCCATAGATCCTATTTTTGTTGTGAGCCCCGAGCGTCCCCCACCATAGTTGAGTGCGGCGAGCCCTCTTTTTCCTCCGCAGTGGAGACCCTTTCCTCTTTCTAGTTCTCGACCACTGGAGAGTCATTTCCTGCGCACTTCACGGCCTCCATACTGCCGCTGTATTCTCTGATAGTGTTGTGACGTCTGACCCCATGTCTGTGTCACTGACCTCTCTAGCCGCCTCGTCGTCTGCCACCACTTCAGTTTCTGCTGCTGCTCCATCCTCTTCGACCTTTCCTGCGTCTCAGCCTCCCACAGAGGCTGAGCGTCACTTAGTGAGCACATCACCACCGCACCACCCCACAGTTTCACATATCCTTTACGGTAGCCGTGCTAGACAGTCCTGATCTTCACCTGTTCGACCTGTTCGACCCTCTGCCCCCACCTCCCCCTGACACCCTAGTTCAGCACCTCTGTGCTCTAGAGGGGGCAGTTAGTTGACTTAAAGGATATTTTCGGGCTCTCTCGGCTACTGTTAGCGTTGTCCAGTCCCGCGTCGCGTTACTTCCTGGTATTCAGGCTTGCCTGAACCAGATTCTTGAGCGACTGCCTCAGCCACCCACCCCCACCCAGCAGCCTCCTCGACCACCACCTCCGCCACAGGATGGTGCTGGTGCCCCACCACCCACCTAGGCACACTCTGGATGCCATTCATATTTTTGCTGCTGTTATTCTGGATATTTTCTACCTGCTGATTTTGCACCCCTCCTCCACACACGTTTTGGTCACTTTTTGGTATTATCTGTCTATATCTTTTTTGGGAGAGAGTGAGTACTTTTGGAGACACTTACATGGTACTAGTTTGATCTCTGCATGCATCAACTACATACCCATCTCATTTTTATTTTATTTTCATCATGCATGCATCCTCACCCACCCCACCCATATTTTGTCTATCAGTGTGCCACACTTTGCACATTGAGGACACTGTGCACTTAAGCTTGGTGGAGTGAGTTCTCACGCACTTTTTATTTTTGTCGCCTTTTGTTTCCATTTTCTCACTTTTCTTTGTTTCTACACACACTTTTTCACCCAAGTTTTCCCTTTTTGCATGCATCATGTTTTTCTTATTTCTTTGAGTGTGCTGCATTGTACAGTAGTTTTTTATTTTCCTTTTATTCTTATTTCTTTTATCCTTTTTGCTAGAGATGAATTTTCTGTGATAATGATGACGTGGTATTAGCTTATCTCTATATGCATATTATCTTGTCATGCCATAGTTTTTATTTCAGATATCATATGCTATGTCTTGCTATGCAATTGAGATAGTAACCCGCCTCTTCATATATGAATATGGATGAAACTGTTTTATTAGCTGAGTCTGATGATTTTTACTGTATTCTCTTCATAGAAAACACACCAAGCTTCACGCATTGATTGCTTATATCTGAAGTACTGCTTTCTTGTCTTACATCACTTCTTATTGCACGAAAATTGTACGCTTCAGTTTCAGGTTGATTGAATGTATGCTAGGTTGATATAACTGGATTAGTTTACTTTCTGAGATTAAACTGAGTAGATTACATTACTCTGCAAGTTGTCGTGCACATTCTATAGAGTGAACCGAGTGTTACATATATTTCTTTCTCCACATATCTTGAGCATTATTTCTATACTTAAAATCATTGGTGAATCTCCCTTTAGCGATTCTTATATTGGCATTTTTCCCCCGCTATAAAAAATCCATGCTCCAACCCCCCAAAATCAAAAAGAAAAAAATTCACGTATATCTTTCTATCTTTTGATTTGGGATCACAGTTGTAAATAAAAAAGGGAGAAGAAAAAAAGGAGAAAAAGAAAAAAGAGAAAAGAAAAGAAAAAAAAGAGAAAAGAAGTTTATACATGATCCCACTTCATATCCTTTCTCTCTTTCTTCCCTCTTTTATTTTTTATTTTTGTTCCTTGGAGCTTCAAAAATGGGGAATGTTCTTATTGCTAGATTTGATGCCACCACGCTTATAGATAAGCTTGGGGGAGGGGATCCAATAATGTGTGAGAGAGTGACTACTTGATTGTGCATGACAACCTAAGCTAGGTAATTTTCTATACTCGACGAGATTACTAAAATTTTTACGAAATCCAGGAATTGAAACTTAGTGTGCATCTCATGAAAACCACTCCTTTATATTCTTATTGATTCATATTGTGTGATACTTCTTATACTCCAAGTAGAAAGAGATCAATTGAAAAGTGTGTGGTCTATGATTAAATATACCGCTTTAGATGCTTCAGACGATGTTAATTCTAGAATGATTCCATATTTCGTACTGTTTTGATATTCTTGGGGTTCTATTCTGAATGCATCCCTATATGGTCATGATATCGAGATAAAAATCTTTGGCATGTGTTTTATATTCGCCGTGTGCTATATGAGTAAGAAAAACCCACGTATTGAGGAAATGATCTAGCACCTCCCTCTTTATTTTCTTTCCTATCTTCTATTTCTTTTTCCTTTTCCTTATTTTTATCCACCGGGTTCGCCTTTTACTCATCTTCCTCAAGGACGAGTAAGAGGTAAGCTTGGGGGATTTTGATCACTCCATATTTTACACCATTTTTCTGCATGTTTTCATTACGTTTTGATCGCCCATATTGCTTTTTTCACGATTATTCGACGATATCGCGATGCTTTTCACTATTTCTAGTTTTTGTCGTATTTCAGGAAATATGGAGCGATTTGGAGAGAAAATGAGATCAGAGGATTTTCACACACTTCGGAGTGTCACCCACGGCTTATTGGAGGACTTATCAGCGATAGAAGATGAGCGGAAGAAGAAGGAATTTCATAGGATCGACGAGGAGGCGAAAAGGAGAAGAAAGGAGCTTAGGAGCACCTCACTCGGCCGAGCAAGACTGCTCATTCGGCCGAGTGAAGGATCACACTCGCCCGAGTGAAACGGGTACGCACTGAAGATTTAATGTTTCCTCGGCCGAGTAAGGAAGTCCACTCGGCCGAGTGAGAAAGCTCACTCGCCCGAGTGAGAAAGCTCACTCACCCGAGTGGTACAAAGAATTCGTCCAAAGAAGCTGCCAACTTACTGGAATTTCAGAGGAAGCCCACTCGGCCGAGCATGATTGCTAACTCGGCCGGATGAAGAAGACTACTCGGTCGAGTCACCCCGAGAGACAGACCCCTGAAAACCCCAAAGTTACTGTTATTTTACAGGGTTTGTCACTCGGGCGAGTGACAAGGGTCACTCGGCCGAGTGACCCTCTCTGACTGCTGCTAGGATTGCAGATTATGGGCTGCGCAGGGGTAGGTTTGTCACGAATTTTTGGACGATTTTGGCTTGTATTTAAGCCTAGTTTTTACCCTAGTTTTAGGAGAGACTTGGATTATTTTTTAGAGACTTCTATTAGGTTTTTGACGTCTATTCTTTTGGAAAAATCTCAGCTGGAGATCATTGGCGACATTATTGGTTTGTTCTTTCTTGTTAAAAAACTCATTTTTATGAATTGTTTCTTATTTGTAATGAATTGTGCCATGATTATAGTTGTTATTTCTGAGATTTTCATGATGATTAGTGAGTAGTTCCGTCGTTCTAGGGCATAGGGATGAACCCTATGGACCCGATCTTTGAATTGTGATGAATTTGTAGAATTGTTGCTGGAATTGATAATGGTTAGGTTGTGATCGATTTATTATGAGTAGCTAGGAATTCATATCGATTGGGATTTGCAAGAGATTGGATCCCAATTGATAGGAATGCCTAGATATTCGATTTAGATTGATAATTGAAATTCTCTAGATTTGGTTTGCAAGAGATTGGACCAACGCTAGGATTTTTATTATTAATCTATACTAATATTCATTTGCAAGAGATTGGATGAATACGAACTATCATAACCTAGATCGTAGCTTGAGTTTGCACGAGAGTGGGCTCGAGATGCGATTGGACGATGATGTCTATCTTCACGCTAGCGGCTTAGGGTAGAGTTTGCACGAGAGTGGGATCTATTCTAGGTTTGCTATAGACCAACAATAGCGTGAGAGCGTGAGCTTGGTTCTATATTAAGTTGCGACTAGTTCACCTATATTTAAGCTTAGCAACAATGAAATTTATGATTCACAAGGATGAGAGATGGTCCATAGTGGGGATTTCCTATCCCTAGACGCCTTTATTATATTGATATTTCGTGTTATTTGAACGATTGTGACTATTACATCAAAACTATTCTTATTCTCTTGATAACTAGGTAATCAAAGTAAGATACTGTCATTTGTCCTCCCTGTGTTCGATACCCGCTCGCCACTACACCGTGCGCTTGCGGTAAGACTACAAGTCGTTTTTCGGGTGTATATCCGGATGCGATCATATGGCCGTTACAAACAGTTACACAAAAATAAATATACCAGAATAAAATGCAACAAAAGTATAAGAATTTTCTTTTAGCGATGTTGCGAAGCACGTTATTCCTCAGCAGTGGATCTCAGTGTCCAAGTACTCCTTGTAAACTAGCTCAGCCTCAAGGTATGCTCCTCTGCAAAATCTGTCTCAGAACTTGACGTATGTTTTACAAGATAAACAAGATGGAAATATACGTCAGTGAGGGTCGCTCGGCAAGATTTAAAATGTTAAGAAAATGAATCCTCGGTAAGATAATACAATAGTAGAAGTATAGTTTCACAAATATTTGTGGATGAGTACACAATATGATCACAATAAAGTAAAGCATGGGCAGCGTAAGAGAATAAGTGAGCATAGAGAGTGTAGTGTGCAAAGTAGTGAGCATGGCAGAGTGTGGTGTACAGAGTAACGCGTAGTAAGCATGGTAAGAAAACTTAGCATGTTACACAGTTTATAATAGCAACAGCAGAAGTAAAATAGTGCATCATTCAATCTCCTAATCTAGTGACAAGCCCAATGTCCGAGGGCAGAAGAAACTATAATTACACCCAAACCAACGAGAGCTACCCGTGGTGGTCATGTACTTACCGACCCTATCCGAGCGACGGTCAAATTTATCGGTGGGGTGACATCCAGCATTCCGACCTCTACTACAATGGACTACCCCACCCAAAAGAGTCAATACATGTCTGTACCATTCAATGTATGCCACATGGCCCAATATTCTGTAATTGCCCCAAAGGCCTCAATTTCACATTTCATTTGGAGTAAACCATCCAAAGATGGTGTGGCACAAGTAATGAGGCAAGCATGCAATGAGGGCATTTTATGAGTGTTTTAGCATGGTAGAAACATTTTTCACATATAAGTTTGCATGGTGACTCAACGAATTATAACATCAAAACCCACCAAAAGCTGACGTAATGATTTACACTTATGAGAGAATTAATTTCAGATGTTAGATACTGTTCTAAAACATTATCAGTAACTTTAAGGGCAACAATTACATTCTTCAGAAATTCAAACTACAAAACTATTAGTCTTGCAAAATTAATTTATCACAATCTACGCACTAGATTTTTATGCACTTGCTGTCATAATTGTCCTTGTGATGAATACTTTTAAGTCACGTGTGTTACAGAAAGGCATTCACGAGAAAATTGCTCCAAATGTTTTAAACACAGGTTTAGCAGTAATTACGCGCGACTTCAGAAATTCACATAAAATAATATACTTGCCTGATTTGCACGATTTTGGTGCCCACGCGATCGTAAGAGAGGCGAGAATTTATAATTTCCTTCTGACATTGCTTTCGTCTCCTGTCCGTATGCAGGTGAGGCGACGTGGGTCATTGGAGAGTGCGACTCGCTGTAGGTTGAGAGCGAATGGAGAACGACAAACGGCGCAGTGACTGAGGCATGGTCTGGGTGGTACGAGACGTCAAGGGGGCGGCGTGGAGCTAGAGGAGGTTGCGGGTTGAGCTCGTGGCGTTCGGGAGATGCCGGTGGCGATGGGTTTGCAGTTGGTGGAGATTAAGGGTGGCACTGTGGGGTTGCTGCAGTTGGTGGCACCGAAGTTAGGGGATGGGATAAAGGCCTGCATTGGTTTTAGGGGTGGCGTGGGGAGGCTGAGGAGAGGGCTGTGGGGGTAACGACGATGTCGAGGGTCTGGGGATGCCGAATGGTTGCTAGAGTGGAGGGAGAGAGAGAGAGAGATCGGGGAGTGGGAGGCTGCCGAGGGATTTGGGTGAAGGTATCGGTGTCGGGCTAAGGAAGGAGGTCGCCTGAGTTGTTTGGCGGAGGAGATGAGGCGGTGGAGAAAGGAGAGGGCGGCGGCGGCGTTGGAAAGCGTCGAGGCTGCTGGTGGTGTGAACGTCGAAGAGCTTGGGGAGGAAGGCGGAGTTGAAGATCGTTGTAATGCTCCTAAGTGATAATACTGGTATTCCTCCTTCAAGAGTGGGGAAAATTCACACACTAACCACTAATTTGGACCAAGTGTACTTACATGTCCAACTAGTTGCAATTACACCCAAAGAGGGGTATTTATTAAAATGGATATGAATGACAATGGAATACTTGTAAATAATGAAAGTGATGAGCTCCTAATGGGTGATGGCAACCTTGTATTTAACCCACTTAGTTGAGAGGCTTTTTTTTAATTAGAGGCTAGGCATGGCAAACTTGTAAATAAATTAAAGCCTTAAGATATTTTTTCTCTCCTCCTTTCTACAAGCTTCTTCATTTTATCTATTTTTTGTTTTTCTTTTGTTTCCCTTTTCTTCATTTCGTTTGAGCTCCCTTAGTGGTCGAAACTTGCAGCATAAAAAAAGAACAAAGAAAAGGAAGGAAAAAAAGAGAGAGAAAGAGAGAAAGAGGAGGGGGTTGGAAGAGGAAGAGGGGAGGCTTGCTACTACATCTAGGGGTTTATTTAGCTCTCCTCCAACCATTCACAAGCACTAGGAAGGTAGGATTCTCTCCACACTCTCAATATGTTGCCATGTATAGAAATTTATGATTTTATTCATTAATCTTTTGTAAAAATTGTCATTTGGATCAAATGGAGAATTGGGTCAAGATTAGTTTTGGTTGATTTCATGTTTTGATGTTAGGGGTTATTTTCCCTATGATTCTTTGAGCAAGATTATCTTTTTGTGATTAGAACATGTTTTTCTTGTAATATTACTTAGGTTGTAATTGGAAAAATTAGATGAATACAAGGAAAACTCTGCCGAAAATGTTTAGAGCATTTCATGAGCATTTCTATAACATTCTAAGCAATAGAAACTTAAGTTAGGAAGACTACATAAAATTCCACTTGCTACCTCTCACAAAAATTCCATGTTTAATGACAACCCACATGTAAAATTAAGATAATTGAAAAATTAATAAGAGAGTTTTTGCCAACTTCCTAGTTAGAGGCTCTAAATGATTTTAGAGAGCGTAGAAACCCTAATAACCATTATTTACAAGATCCTACAAGTTCACCTTAAGCAAATTTTGATTTCCATAACAAGTTGGCTTCATTTCAATAGGAAGGCGAACTTTTTCCATGAACTTAATAAAGGAGTTTGTGAACATTCAAATTTAAATAAAATTTCCTTAGATGATACAATATATATATTTATAAAAAAAACCCTAAAGCGTGAAGTTCTACGATAATCATTAAGTTTTCCTCTTCCAAAATCCCAAACTTTATAATGTCTACTTTGAATTTTTCATGAGAAGGACCGTTATTACAAAAGGGTTTATTATTAAAATTTCTCCTTCTTTACAACCCCTCTTTTGGCTATAGGAGTTAGATCTTGCATCTTTTTCCCTTGAAGTTTAGCATGGCACAACAAATACTTAGCTAGCTTTAGGAAACCCTCGCTGAAATGCTTAGGTTAGTCCCTTGATTAATTAACTTGATTAAATAACTTGATTAATTGGGTTGCATTTTCCTTTTCCTTTAAGAAGTATGTTGATGGTAATGTTGAACGGAAGTGGTTCAATCACATTACATGGCTACATTTCTTAATATGTGGGTGTTGGTTCTTATGGCTGCATGTTGAATACTTTGTTCCTTGTAGTTAAGGTTCATACCCTTATGTTTTAATTAAGCAATTATTGAATGGTGAATTTTACTTATGCCTCGAAGGCGTTAATGAAGATGCTTATAATGCCATGGCAATGTTCCCTTTATATATGAGAATGAGAATGTTGGTTTAAGTCGTTACATTGAATGATGGATATTCAAAATTTTACACCATTATGATAATCCCGATACAATGCTAAATGTTAAATGATTAAAATGAAAGCCCGGGATGTCTCTTTCCACTTTAAGGTGGGTGAGCATCTTAGGGAATGGGGTGGGGGAACCCAAGCATTAGGTGGACATTATGTGGACTGGACTTTCTAGGTTGTTTTCTTTGACCCTCCTACCGCGGGGAGTGGTCGTGGCCCTTTGGGATGTGTGGTTTCTTTGGCCTTCGAGGTCGTGGCCCTTTGGGGTCGTGGAGAGTGATTGAGTTACGAGGGCTCCTGACGAGCTAGCACGTCAGAGAGTCGGAGATTCTTTCCACCCGCCTTATGGGTGAGGTCCAGCTCCCTTGTGTTCCACTTGATGTTTAGGTTCGAACAACGAACATTAATTTAACAAACGTTGTACTAGTGACCCATGTGCTGTGTTGTGATTATGGCTTGTGTGGTTGAGTTTCCTACTAGACACGCTGTGACGTGTCCCATTCCCCCACTCTCCAGGTACATGTTCTGGGACTACAGCTCACCTGTCGAACTATCGACGCCCTGAGGGAGACTCTTCCAGGCCAGGAGCCCAGAGCAGTTAGTTAGGGGTCGGGTGTAGTGGGTCGGGGTAGTTTTTGTTAGCGGATACTTTTGTTTTCCCCTCAGCTTCTGTGCCACGTGCCCCTGCTGATAGTATTTGTACAGTATATGATGTTGTGGTATGTTGATAGTAGATGGTCTGTGATGTGCACTCGTACGTTCCCGCTTGTTACTTGCCGCCGCCTCGCTGTACTTTCTGTGTTGTGCTGGAGCTTTACATTTCGTGCTTTAATTTTGCACCTGCTTTACTTGCCTGTGTTGTTCTAGCAGTTGCAGTGGCCTGTTAATTTCTTATAACGCCTTAACGCTTAGTACTCCCCTACCGTGGCCGTCACCCCATTTTCCCGTTTTTGGGCACCGGGGCATGACAGGTATAGTGGTAGCCCATGCAGATCACCGCACACTGCGATTATGGAAGGACGACACAGGTAATGCTCCGAGACTTCAAGATGTATATAAGGTACTAATTTAGATTTGTTCTATTTCTCCTCTGCAGTATGGAGGCAGGGAATGGGACATCTGGCGGCGACGGGACACCTGGAGGGTTTGGAGGGACCGGAGCTTCGGATAGCTCGGTAGACCGGACCTCAGAGTCAGCCCTGATGGCGAAGGTCCTGATGGGGATTTTGGACCACTTGCAGCGGTTGGAGGACAGGGCAGCGGGACATGAGGCGCCTGCATCGAAGGCCCCAAGTTACAAGCAGTTCCGATCCTTGAGACCCGTGTATTTTTCCGACAGAGAGACCAGCCTAGAGGCTGATGAGTGGCTGCGTCACACAGAGGATGACCTAACTTTGGCTGGCATACCCCCAGAGGCATGGGTAGAATTGGTCAAGCGACAGCTGACTCATCAAGCCCGAGATTGGTGGCATGCCCAACAGAGGCATATGACTGGGGTAGTGGAGTGGAAAGCCTTCAGTGAGAAGTTTGAGGCCCATTACCTTCCAGGAGAGGCGAGGAATGAGTTGAGGCAGCGGTTTGAGCACCTGACGCAGGACGGTAGACGAATACGATGCAGAGTTCTCTTTACTGGGCAGATACGCCCCAGAGTTAATGGTGACGGATGCTACTCGAGCTAGACGCTTCTGCATGGGCCTGGACCTAGAGGTCAGAGGGGCTATGGCTACACAGGACCTGTTGACATACGAGGCAGTGCTTAGCATGGCTCGACGATACGAGCTGCACTTGAGGAGTCTGGGAAAGCTTCCAGTTATCGACAGACAACCTGTAGCACCACATAGAGCTGTTCCTTGCCTGACTCACCAGGTGACCTTCAAGCGATCCGGATATCTACCAGTACCTCAGAAGGGGCCTGCTTGTTCGAGGTGTGGGAAGCCTGGGCATGCAGCCAAGGATTGTTGGGTTATGGGTAGACAGTGCTACACCTGCGGTAAGATGGGGCACTTCAGTAGG
This sequence comes from Scilla litardierei, assembly GCA_030789695.1. NCBI lineage: Eukaryota > Viridiplantae > Streptophyta > Magnoliopsida > Asparagales > Asparagaceae > Scilla > Scilla litardierei. The sequence goes on along the minus strand of CM061140.1, from coordinate 27,233,499 downwards.
GATTACCCCCGATAGAGACGGCCTATGGAGGCACCCGTACCAGTAGCAGCTGCACCGTCTCAGTCGAGGGCTCTTCTACCGGCACCGCAGCGGTTGGCTCTTCCACCACCGTCGGGGCCGCGACCGACTGCTCCGAGGGGACCTCTAGGGAGGCCTCCACAGCACGACTTCCAGAGGTAGGCTCCTGATCCACAAAGGCCACCGCAGTTTCAGATGACAGCAGTCGAGGCCGAGCGCTCAGGACAGGTGATCGCTGGTATGACCATAACCCTAGTCCTTGTATTTCATGGTTCAATGTTTAGCTATTGCTAGATGGTTAGTTGTTTGTGATGTGCTATTATAGGAATGGTTAGAGTAGCTTCATATCCAACCTGGTCCTTGTTTGATTCTGGAGCGTCACATTGTTTTTTTATCCAAGGGATTTGTGGCAAAGCATTCTATAGTTGTTGATTCTTTTGCTGCTAAGTGGAATGTGTACACTGGTAATGGTATAATATGTAGTGTGTCAGGATTACGAAATTGTTCCGTGGAGTTGGGAGGTCGAGAGCTATATGCAGACTTTCTAGTGATTAAACAACCAGATTATGAGGCGGTATTTGGAATGGATTGGTTGGAGATGTTTTATGCGAACATAGACTGTAGATTAAGTAGGGTAGTCTTTCGAATCCCTGGCCACCCAGAGTTTGACTTTTGTAGTGGTACTCGGGCTCTGGAACCCTTGAAGTTTAAGGCGATGTCCTTGGAGATGAAGATTGAAGCTGAAATAGTTTTGCCTAAGGTTGTTCAGGAATTTCCAGATGTATTTCCCGATGATATTTTTGGACTACCTCCAGATAGGTCTGTAGAATTCACTATTGACATATTGCCGGGCGCACAGCCAATAGCGAAAGCTCCTTAGCTTATGTCTCCACCTGAATTAGTTGAGCTTCGCGATCAGTTGACTGATTTGTCTGATAGAGGACTGATACGTCCGAGTGTATCCCAGTGGGGAGCACCAATGTTGTTAGTGAATAAAAAGGATGGAACTCAAAGGATGTGCATTGATTACAGGGATCTAAACAAAATGACAGTGAAAGACAAGTGCCCCCTTCCTCGGATTGATGACATCTTTGATCAGCTCGGTGGTTCACGAGTGTACTCGAAGCTGGATTTACGAAGTGGTTATCATCAAGTGAAGGTGCGGGGATCAGATGTTCCGAAGACGGCATTTAGAACTCGGTATGGGCATTACGAATTCTTAGTGATGCCATTTGGAGTAACTAATGCCCCAGCAACCTTTATGAGGCTGATGAATCAGGTCTTCATTGATTATTTGGATAAGTTTGTGGTAGTCTTTATTGATGATATTTTAGTGTATTCAAAGACTGAGGATGAACATGCTGAGCATTTGTGGATGGTGTTGAAAACTCTTAGAGAGCAACGGTTGTATGCTAAGTTCAGTAAATGTCAATTCTGGATGACTAAGGTCGCATTTCTGGGACACATTATTACAGGAGAGGGAGTGTCGGTTGACCCAGAGAAGGTCGCTGCAATAGAGAATTGGCACACCCCTAGATCAGTCACGGAGATCAGAGTTTCTTAGGGTTGGCCGGATACTATAGAAAGTTTATCAAGGACTTCTCCAAGGTTTCCTCACCTCTGACTCATTTGACTAAGAAGGAAGTACATTATATGTGGTCAGAGGAGTGTCAGTGCGCATTTGAGGAACTAAAGCGTCGATTGACCACAGCTCCAGTGTTGACAATTCCTGACCGATCAGGCGGCTTCGAGATTTTCTGTGACGCTTCAGGAAAGGGACTTGGTTGTGTTCTTCATCAGCATGGACGAGTAGTAGCTTATGCTTCCAGATTATTGAAGGTGCATGAGCAGAACTATCCCCATGACCTAGAGCTGGTTACCGTCATATATGCCCTAAAGTTGTGGAGACATTTCTTACTAGGTGAACATGTAAAGATCTACACTAAGTTTGAAATATGTCTTCACTCAGAAGGAGTTAAACATGAGGCAACGCCGTTGGCTTGAATTAATGGCTGAGTATGACATTGATTTGCAGTACTATCCAGGTAAGGTGAATGTGGTGCCTGATGCTCTTAGTCGACTACCATCTGTGATGAGGTTGACTATGCAGCCTCAGCTTGGAGGAGATATAAGACGGATGGATGTTGAAGTGATCCTTCCAGGCGAAAGGGTAGATATGTTGGGTTTGTAGATTCAATCTGACCTGATGGATAGAATTAAGGCTGATCAGCTAAACGATGTGAAATTGAAGCGGATTCGAGAACAAGTCGAGGCAGGGCTTTGGAAAGACTTTTGTATTCATGAGGATGGTTCCTTAAGGTTTGGGAACAGGGTGTGTGTGCCAGCAGGAAATATTCGAGAAGATCTGCTGAAGGAGGCACACAATTCTCCTTATTCTATTCACCCTGGAGGGACCAAAATGTATAAAGATCTGCGACGATACTACTGGTGGTATGGGATGAAACGAAGTGTGGGGAAGAGCGTGGCTTCGTGTCTAGTTTGCCAGCAGGTGAAAGCAGAACACCAGAGACCCGCGTGCTTATTGCAACCCCTTCCGATACCGGAGTGGAAGTTGGAACAGGTAACCATGGACTTTGTGACTGGTCTACCGCGTACTCCGAAGGGAAATGATGCTATATGGGTGATTATCGACCGATTTACTAAGTCAGGACACTTTATTCCATTTCGACTTGGCCAGTCTACAGAAGTCTTAGCTCGGAAGTATATGGAAGAGATTGTAAGGTTGCGTGGAGTTCCTGTGAGCATTGTGTCGGATCGTGATACTAGATTTAGGGACCCATTTGAAGTTCAGTATCGCATATCACCCACAGACAGATGAACAGTTGGAACGCACCATTCAAATATTGGAGGACATGCTTAGGGCTTGCATGGTGGATTTCAAGGGGTCCTGGGAGGACCATCTCCATCTAGTGGAATTTGCTTATAATAACAGTTATCAGGCAAGCATTGGTATAGCTCCCTATGCGGCTTTGTATGGTAGGAATTGCCGATCACCTCTGAGCTGGGATGATGTGGGAGATGGCGAAAATTTGGACCCAGACCTAGTGACTGGTACAGTGGATGTATTGCGGACGGTCAGAGAGAATCTTCGTGTAGCCCAAGACCGTTATAAGCACTGGGCAGACACGAAGCGGCGTCCACTTGAATTTCAGCCTGGTGATTATGTATTTTTGAAGATATCACCAGTCCGTGGGACGATCCGGTTTGGTAAACGTGAGAAGTTGAGCCCTAGATATATAGGCCCATTTGAAGTTGCAGACCGGATAGGCGAAGTGGCCTATCAGTTAGTGCTGCCTCCACATCTTCAAGGCGTACATGATGTGTTTCATGTATCGCAATTAAGAGGATATATTGGAGATCGTAGTCATGTTGTGGACTACTTAGAGATTGAATTACGTCCAGACCTGGCATATAAACAGCAACCAGTGGCAATTCTTGATCGACGACAGAAGATGTTGAGGAAGAAGGCTATTAATTTGGTCAGGGTCATGTGGCAACAAGAATCTCCTGGAGAATCAACTTGGGAGCGAGAGGATGAAATGAGGGAGAAGTATCCTCATCTGTTTGTTTAAGGATCTTTCGTATGTCTGCCATGTAGATACCCTCTTTCTTGTTTTGAATTCCGAGGACGGAATTTCTTTAAGGAGGGTAGGGTGTAATGCTCCTAAGTGATAATACCGGTATTCCTCCTTCAAGAGTGGGGAAAATTCACACACTAACCACTAATTTGGACCAAGTGTACTTACATGTCCAACTAGTTGCAATTACACCCAAAGAGGGGTATTTTTTAAAATGGACATGAATGACAATGGAATACTTGTAAATAATGAAAGTGATGAGCTCCTAATGGGTGATGGCAACCTTGTAATTAACCCACTTAGTTGAGAGGCTTTTTTTTAATTAGAGGCTAGGCATGGCAAACTTGTAAATAAATTAAAACCTTAAGATATTTTTTCTCTCCTCCTTTCTACAAGCTTCTTCGTTTTATCTATTTTTGTTTTTCTTTTGTTTCCCTTTTCTTCATTTCGTTTGAGCTCCCTTAGTGGTCGAAACTTGCAGCATAAAAAAAGAACAAAGAAAAGGAAGGAAAAAAAGAGAGAGAAAGAGAGAAAGAGGAGGGGGGTTGGAAGAGGAAGAGGGGAGGCTTGCTACTACATCTAGGGGTTTCTTTAGCTCTCCTCCAACCATTCACAAGCACTAGGAAGGTAGGATTCTCTCCACACTCCCAATATGTTGCCATGTGTAGAAATTTATGATTTTATTCATTCATCTTTTGTAAAAATTGTCATTTGGATCAAATGGAGAATTGGGTAAGGATTAGTTTTGGTTGATTTCATGTTTTGATGTTAGGGGTTATTTTCCCTATGATTCTTTGAGCAAGATTATCTTTTTGTGATTAGAACATGTTTTTCTTGTAATATTACTTAGGTTGTAATTGGAAAAATTAGATAAATACAAGGGAAACTCTGCCAAAAAATTTTAGAGCATTTCATGAGCATTTCTATAACATTCTAAGCAATAGAAACTTAAGTTAGGAAGACTACAAAATTCCATTTGCTGCCTCTCACAAAAATTCCATGTTTAATGACAACCCACTTGTAAAATTAAGATAATTGAAAAATTAATAAGAGGGTTTTTTGCCAACTTCCTAGTTAGAGGCTCTAAATGATTTTAAGAGCGTAGGAACCCTAATAACCATTATTTACAAGGTCCTACAAGTTCACCTTAAGCAAATTTTGATTTCCATAACAAGTTGGCTTCATTTCAATAGGAAGGCGAACTTTTTCGATGAACTTAACAAAGGAGTTTGTGAACATTCAAATTTAAATAAAATTTCCTTAGATGATACATTATATATATTTATAAAAAAACCCTAAAGCGTGAATTTCTACGATAATCATTAAGTTTTCCTCTTCCAAAATCCCAAATTTTATAATGTCTACTTTGAATTTTTCATGAGAAGGACCGTTACTACAGGAGGGTTTATTATTAAAATTTCTCCTTCTTTACAACCCCTCTTTTGGCTATAGGAGTTAGACCTTGCATCTTTTTCCCTTGAAGTTTAGCATGGCACAACAAATACTTAGCTAGCTTTAGGAAACCCTCGCTGAAATGCTTAGGTTAGTCCCTTGATTAATTAACTTGATTAAATAACTTGATTAATTGGGTTGCATTTTCCTTTTCCTTTAAGAAGTATGTTGATGGTAATGTTGAACGGAAGTGGTTCAATGACATTACGTGCCTATATTTCTTAATATGTGGGTGTTGGTTCTTATGGTTGCTTGTTGAATAATTTGTTGCTTGTAGTTAAGGTTCATACTCTTATGTTTTAATTAAGCAAATATTGAATGGTGACTTTTACTTATGCCTCGAAGGCATTAATGAAGATGATTATAATGCCATGGCAATGTTCCCTTTATATATGAGAATGTTGGTTTAAGTCATTACTTTTAATGATGGATATTCAAAATTTTACACCATTATGATAATCTCGATACAATGCTAAATGTTAAATGATTAAAATGAAAGCCCGGGATGTCTCTTTCCACTTTAAGATGGGTGAGCATCTTAGGGAATGGGGTGGGGGAACCCAAGCATTAGGTGGACATAGTGTGGACTGGACTTTTAAGGTTGTTTTCTTTGACCCTCCTACCGCAGGGAGTGGTCGTGCCCCTTTGGGGTGTGTGGTTTCTTTGGCCTTCGAGGTCGTGGAGCGTGATTTAGTTACGAGGGCTCCTGACGAGCTAGCACGCCAGAGAGTCAGAGATTCTTTCCACCCGCCTTATAGGTGAGGTCTAGCTCCCTTGTGTTCCACTTGATGTTTAGGTTCCAACAACGAACATTAATTTAACAAACTTGGTACCATTGACCCATGTGCTGTGTTGTGATTATGGCTTGTGTGGTTGAGTTTCCTACTAGACACGCTGTGACGTGTCCCTTTCCCCCACTCTCCAGGTACAGGTTCAGTGACTACAGCTCACCTGCCAGACTACCGACGCCCTGAGGGCGACTCTTCCAGACCAGGAGCCCAAAGTAGTTAGTTAGGTCTCGGGTGTAGTGGGTCGGGTAGTTTTTTGTGAGCAGTTACTTCTGTTTTCCCCTCAGTTTTTGTGCATCATGCCCCTGATGATAGTATTTGTACAGTATATGATGTTGTGGTGTGTTGATAGTAGATGGTCTGTGATGTGCACTTGTACGCTCCCGCTTGTTACTTGCCGTCGACTCGCTGTACTTTCTATGTTGTGCTGGAGCTTTACAGTTCGTGCTTTACTTTTGCACCTGCTTTACTTGCCTGTGTTGTTCTAGCAGTTGCAGTGGCCTGTTAATTTCTTGTAGCGCCTTAACGCTTGGTACTCCCGTGCCGCGGCCGTCACCCCCTTTTCCCATTTTTGGGCACCGGGGCGTGACAATCGTCGATGGTGTTGGCGTTGGAGAGGAGCTGGGAGGGGGTCGTCAGAACTTAGGGCTGCTTGGGGTTTGGAGTGGTGGTCGCCGGGGAGTTACGTGGGTTGCTTGTTGTCGGGGGTTGAGGGCTTGTCAGCGGCGACGTGGAAAGCTGGAGGCGGGAGGGAAGACAGCGAGAAATATAGGGGAGGCACGGTGGTGGGTTAGAGGAGCTTGGTTCGCCTTTCGTAGAGGGGAGGTGGCTTAGGGTATGCAGGGTGACGTGCGGTGGGTGATAATCGTGGGTTGTTGCGACGTGGGTTTGTTGCGCGAGATCCGATAGGATCTGTGGCATGGGTTGCTAGGCTTGAAGTCGAAGATCGCGCCTTGCATGGAGAGCATGTGGGCAGTTGCGACTTTTGGGGGGGTGCGTGAGTGAACATGGGAGGTTGATGTAGAACGAGGGTTTCCTTAGTTTTGATTTTTGTGAAGCCCAGAAAATGAAAGAATCCAAACGGAAGAAATAGACGAGTGGAAGAGAACGTGGGATTCTGTTGCTAAAATCATGCACAGAATCGCGTAGAGATGGTTAGGATCGTACCCACTACGATATTAGATATATTAGTCAAGTTGTTAAGATTTTTTTAAGATAATATTTAATTAGGAAATCAATGTGATTAGGAAAATCGGTTTAGATGTGATTAGGAAAATCAGTTTAGTTAAAATATTTAGATTTATTATATTTAAATTAGATTTAGGAAATCGATCTTGTTAAGATAGATCAGGAGATTCAATTTAATCAAGATATTGAGATAATACGTAATTTTAGTTAAGATATTTAGATATGATTTGATTAGAAGATGAATATTAAGTTTTTGGAGATCAGTCGTCAAAATATCGCAATGCAAGAGATTTGTTACAACGATCATGGGGAGATATGATAAGGTCATCAGTTAGGATTTGTTGGATTCATTAAGATAATATGTGATTATGATAATCATTTTGATTTAGGTATTTAGATCAGGATCGGATTGGATTTAGAGAATCAATTTAATGAAGACTTTTGCATTAGGAGAATTCATTTAATTAAGATATTCGGAGTATGATCTCGCCACTGCAATCAACGTCAACCAGAAAATATAAAGAAGATACCAATGCGATCGTGAAGTCGCGAGGGTCGTGAATAAGGAATCCGATCACGAGTTCGAGTTCGGAGAAAAATAATAATAAAATCCTAAGACAATTATTCAAATAAATCAACTAACGAAAATACGTACGAAATATGTACGTACAGAAACATGTCGTTACACTGAGTTGAGCTTTGCGAACTTCTGACACGCGGGGAACCTCCGCACATACTCGTCCGCCTCTTCGAACATGGTTGGCCAGTAATAGTCTTGCTTTAGGGCTTTCAAGGCTAATTCCTTTTCCCCATAATGATTTCCGCAATCGCCTTCGTAGATCTCCCAGATCACATAATTTGCTTCCTGTGGAGTTAAGCACTTGAGGTAGGGAAGGCATCATACATGGTCTATTGTCTCTTGTACAACGAGCCTTCGTGCAAGACAAATTGGTAGGCCCTCCGCTCTAACTTTCATGCCTCTTTTGGGTCGATCGGCTTCTCCCCAATATGAGGTATTTGATTATGGGATCCATTTACGTAGTTTCTTGGTCGACACAGAGCAGTTCCTCCTTCGGCACACCTGGGCATTGGAGATGATGCAGGTACACGGCTCGTCCTAACCCTGCCGGTGATGACGACGCAAGCTTTGATAAGGCTTCAGCTCTGAGGTTCTGCGACCTGGGCACATGATGGATCTCCACCTGCTTGAACTTGGTTAACTCACCTTTAGCGATCCTCGTATTGTTCTGCATCGTTTCCTCTCGAGCATTGTAACTTCCGTTCAATTGGTGGACTATCAAGTTGGAGTCATTGTGGAGGTGAGCCACATGTGCCCCTAATGCTCGAGCCAAGCTACGCCCATTGATGATAGCTTCATACTCCACCCCATTGTTTGTGGTTTGGAAGTCGAATTGAAGAGCGTATTCGAGTATATTGCCCTCTGGTGTTTGGACAATTATACTCACTCCGCTCTAGGTCCGAGTTGCTGACTCGTCTACTTGCATGATCAACGTTCCTTCATCTCCCCATGCGGCTGCTAACGAGCCAATACATGTCGAGGAAGAAGAATGATGGTTGAAATTTGAGTTAACAACTTGTACCTCTGCTGGTGGGTTGTTATCATAAGTGAGTTCACCGATGAAATCAGCTAGGGCTTGTTCTTTGATGGCAATCCTTGGCTTGTATTGAATGTCGAATTCACTTAGTTCGACCTCCCACTTCGTCATTATCCCTGACCAATCAAGCCTCTTCAGAGTTTGCTCTAAAGGGGTGTCAGTGAGGACCAGAATGGTATGTGCTTGCAAATAGGGTCATAGCCTCCTTGCAGACTGGACTTGAGCGAACATCAACTTTTCTATTCTGGAGTAGCTAACCTCGGCTCCTCAGAGGACCTGACTTACATAGTAGATCGGTCGTTGTACTTCTGAATCTTCTTTGACGAGGTCGAGCTTATAGCCTCCATAGTGGCGGTTAAATAAATGATCAGCTGGTCACCTTCATCCGGCTTAGTCAGAAGCGGTGGACTGCAGAGATACTCCTTTAGCTTTGAGAAGGCCTTCTTGCAATCCACATCCCATTCGATGGTCTTCTTGTCTTTCGAAGATGATGTTATCGCATTCCTTAACACCTTGAAGAAAGGTAATGACTGCTCGGTCGATTTTGACAGAAATTGACCAAGGGCCGATATCCTTCCATTCAACCTCTGAAGCTCTCTGATGGTGGATGCTTGTAATGAGATTTATGGAGCAATTCTGCTAGATTTGTTTGTTTTTAAGCAAATATTTAATCTTTTTATTTAATTGATTTAGTCATTGGCAATTATGGTTAAATATTATTATTCCTGATTAAAAATTAATGTTCATTCGTATGTTTGAAAATCTTTCATGAACAAGATTGATTGTGTGTTCACGAACATATTTCTGAACATGTTTACAAACAAGCTCGATAAGTCTTGTTAACGAGAACATTCGATGAACTACTCGTGAATAAGCTCGGCAAATGTTTATTTACGTTCGTTCGGTAAGCTTAACGAATAAGATTCAACAGATTTTTAGAGCTTGGTTAGTAAACGAACAGAGCTTGAACGTGGATTTTGTTCATGAACAAAACTAAGCTCCAAGTTCAAGCTCGTTCGTCACCGCCGGAGAATTAAAGGCCAAATAGCAAATCAGAAACCCTTACCGCACACTCATACATCTAAGTCTCAAAGGGCCGAAGAAGAATCTATTTAACGTTCAGGTGAACTTTTATTAACAAATATCCAAAAAAGGGGAGGGTCTACCTCACCTCAAACAACAAATTTAACTCTTCAAAATATTTGAGAAGAAAAAAAACAAAAGAATGTAATGAATCACTGTAAATGATGTATGTACAACCTAATAGTTATTGTGAATCAAAACCCTAATCAATTAAACCATCTCTCTGGCCTCCTGATCAAGCCCCTCCAACATGCCCTGTGCAACAAGCATCCTGCTCCTATTGATAGTAATCAAACACAAGTAGACATGTTCTTCCAACTCCTCCAAATGCCCTTCAAACCCTAGCCCTACCTCCCCGCCCCTTCCTTCCATCTCCTTCACCACCTCCTTCACCATCACACACTCTCGGTTCCCCACCACCATCCTCGCCACGTCACGCCCGTGCTCCACCTCGTCGTGAACTCTCCTCACCATCCGGCTCATCGTGTCGAGGTCCTTCCCAACGATATAAGCCCCCTTCGCTGCCGCATCAACCCTAACTTTCGCTCTTTCTAATCTCATCCATCCTTTGAACCACCTACCTACTCCCCTCACCCTGCCTGCAGCCAGAGTCGCCAGCGGTGCAGCCGCGATGGCAACCGCCGCATGGGTTGCAATCACAACAGCTGCTACCACTGCCGCACCCAAAATAGCGACCACCGCCATGCCCGAAGCTTTCTTGGTGAACTTGATAATCTTTAGCCTTCGAGAGATCTTATGACGGGCGGAGGCGAGGCGGCGGATCAATGCGGGGCAAAGAGAGTGGATGTGGTGAAAATGGGATAGGTTTTGTGGGGAGAGGGGGTTATCAATCTTTAACTGGGAGGATAGCTCGGAGAATGCTGAGAGCTGGGAATGTTGGGATGCTGTGGTGAGCCTGGCAAGGAGGTGATGGATGAGCCTATGGTGGTGCCGGGCACGGTCGATGGAGGACAAGAGGGAGGCGCAGGCGGCGCCGGCTTGGGAGGTCGTGTCGAAGAAGTCGAAGAGAAGTCCGTTGAGGTGCAGATGGAAGCGGCCGGAGCACGCAGGGTACTTGCGGGCAGTGGATGCGTGGAGGGATTCTTGGCTTGGCTCGAGATGGAAGAAGTCGTGGATGCGGCCATCGTTGTAGCGGGTGTAGGGTGAGGGGGAGGGTGCGGAGTGGGCAAGCCGTAGTCTCTGACCTTCATCTTCTCCGTCCTCTTGATCTTGATTCTTCTCTTTTGGGGTGATCGCGGCGGCGGAGCTTGATGATCTGTTGAGCTGGTGATGGGCCTTGGAGTAGAGATCGGTGTAGGATTTGGTGCGAAGGGCTTTGGTGTATTCTTCTTCAAGGTTCAGCGAGCTCCAAGGCTTGATCGGGCGTCTAGTTGCCGCCATTGAGAGCTCTTGTTGATGTCTTTCACCTGATGAAGAAGAAGAAGAAGAAGAAACATAAGAGAGAGGGTGTAGTTGGACGATTCTTGCAAGATTGTATTATTGAGTAATGTGTTGCTTTGGGAGCAAGTCACTTGAGACGGGGACACAATTACTTAACTTCTAGTGGAAGCTTTCACCTTGACAACTAGCGAACAAAAATCATAACTCAACATTTAACTCAAAATTAAAATATTTTTTCTAAGAACAGCCCAAAATATTCAAACTTGAATCTTTTCTATCTATTTAGTACTTATAATGCAAAATTCCTTTGTTTTTCATCTTTTAGGGTTAACATGACAACAAATTAATTTTAAAAAGCAAGAAAAAAATCAACAAGATGGTGCAAAATGATAAAGATTTTATATCAAAAAACACGAAATATAAAATAAATATTGAGGAAAACGAACAAATTGAGATTTGGGTGTTGAGATCTATGAACGTCTCACCTGAAGAAACCATGCTGAGAGTGGACTTGGATGAAGAAGATGACATCAACTTGGTCCACATAAATTCTGTATATATATTCCACAAAACAATAGAAAAATTTGTCACCAACTTTTAGTTAAATGAGAGGTCATATTATTGGCAAGAAGCCAGCAGATCTCATCATTTATAACAGGCGGGGATCAACGAGGAAGTGAAGCTTGCACCGCTTGCTTATTTTGGTCAAGTTTAACACGTTAATGGGAGAGTCAGAAGCGTCTCCCTTATTCGCGTCTCTCTCTCTCTCTCTCTCTATGCGTGTGTGTGATCACTGTGCTGTTAGTTCAATGCATGCTGGCCGTTGATCAACTCATAGTTGATGATCTTACGGGAAAAGGCAAGGGTCACAGACACACAAGCACACGCCAACTCCATTTCTCCCCAAACTTCCTTTCTTTGAGCTCGCACTCATCCCCTTGTCATTGCACTTCGCAATCATTTAGTTATGTCCTCTGATTTTGTTTGCACATTGTAATCCTTTGTTTGTTGTTTTCCTTTGTTAATTATTAATTACAAGAGTCCCAGAGACTAGGTCAATTTGAGGAGGTATATTTGGATGTTGGTCGATAGAGATGGGGAACACATGGAAATCTCGTGGAGATGGTGGCTGACTGGCTGGCAAGGAAATGGAGTTTACGTGGGGCAACTTTAACTGATTCTACTGTTTTAGGGTTGGTAGCTTTTAGGCAATTGCTGGGTCAAAATGTCATGTTCTCATATAAATTTAACCAAGGTACCTCAAAGTTTGGAAGCTCAATTGAGATGGGTGAATGATGCTCTGGTATGCGTAGATGGACTCTACCTCATGATAAGAAAGAAGGAATTGATGTAGAGGGTTGCGGCCCTACGCAGGAGACGTATAGAATGTTGTGGCCCACATCAGAAAACTTTGGCCATATTTACATCAAAGTGGGCTTTAGTCCATCATGGATGGTGTTGACGGATAGGTTCCGGTCAACAGTAAGCTGGGCTGACTCGGACGCATGTGATGACATAGACCTTCGTCAGCTGATATGTGGGACATGTGACGATGGTAACCCAGGTCTGGATGGATCGCGGTCAAGCTACTATGATGAAGCCCGACCTAGCTCTGGGGTGCTCTGAGCTGTCTGAGCTATTCGTTGAATTTCCTGCCGATGTATCTGAGCCACTTGCCAAGCTATCTGCAGCACAATTAAACGTCAGGGGGGTCGGATCTGGGTTTCGACCCAAGTCACATCTGATGCTTAAGTCAGTATGAGACTTAAGAAGACTCGGAGCAGCCGCATCGACCTAAAGGGAGATCATCCGTGCAGCCGTCATGCCGAGTGAGGGAGGAAGAAATATGTGTGTGGAAAGTTACGTATCAGAGTTGTGAGAGTACCTTATACTTAGTATTTCTAAAGACTTGTCCACTTCTTCTCTCGTCTCTTGGACATTTTATTGGTCCCCACATCCCCTCAGTGTCGTTTGTTAATAACGACCTTGCAATAATGGTAACACGTTCATCCCTTGAAAATAGACATAACGGATGTCCGCTCAACCTGAAATAAAGAAGCCTATTATTAACCATCTCCTTAAGGCTTGGGAGCTCAACGGGCATATCATGGACCATTTTTGACTGGGTAAATGGTTGGATCTTTATGTAGGATTCATGGGCTTGATGGGTAGCCACGTCTTTCCTCGTGGGCCCCATTAATCAGATGATAATACTTTACCCGTCTTAGGGGCGGTGCCAATGCTGTAACAGATGGGACTATGCTAAAATAGGGAGACTCTACGTGGAGCAAGATGGTAAAAAGGTAGTTAGATTTGGACTTACACTGATGGAAGCACCCATCAATCTTCACTAGCTATCGATCAGATGAATGTAAAACCGAGCGCGTGGGGGGTGCTCACGCGGGCTCACCCAATGTAGGTTAAATTTTTTTAATGGCACTGAGATTTTAGCCACGGACATTTCCATGGCCATTACTTTTCTATGCCACAGAAATGTCCATGGCTAATTAATTAAGGCCACAGAAATATCCATGTCTAATGATTAAACGTCACGGTAATTTTTATACGAAGAGTCCGTGGGGTAAACTTTAATGGCACGGGCAAAATCATGGCCAATAGTAACTATTGGCTACAGAATTTTCTATTGATGAAGATTTCCTGACACGGATTTATTTTTATCGATTTTCCGTGGCGAGAAATTTTGGCCACGGATTTGTCCATGGCCGATATTTAACTATTGGCCACGAAAATGTCTGTGACCAAATAATACGTTGGCCATTTTTTGGCCACGGAACCATTTCCACGGAGTTTTCTGTGGCCAACAATCTGTGGCTGAAAACCATTTTTCTACCTGTGGTAGCTTATGGTGCAAGGATTTCATGAGGTCCTCGCACCGGAGCCCCTTCTCTAAAGAATCAATGGTGACCTTCTCACTGTAGGTTTCAATGCCTAATCTCTCGGAGTTGAAGCGCTTCAAGATGCCCCTCAATGTTTCACATGTCCTCTGCACCAGATTGACCGGATGGTCCAAGCTTCTCTTCCTCCTCCATCCTGCCATGAATTGTTGGAAGAAGGTATGGGCGAGGCTTCTGAAGCTCCCAATGGATCGGTTGGAGAGCCCATTATACAACTCCTTCACCGATTTCTGGAGAGTGGTATGGAAGCCTCGACAGAGCAGCACATCGTTGTCTCCTTGGATTCCATGACCCCTTTATAGTCCTGACGTGTTACCAGGGGTCGCCTATGCCATCCTACTTCTCCAGACTGGGCACCTTAAACTTAGATGATAATTGAGAGGAGGCGATCCTATTTTTCATTGGGTTATGGTCTGTTAGGAAATATGTATGCCCTCGAGGCAATTTATCTCTGCGTATATGTACAAACATCTTTTTCGAAATAACAGTAAGCTATTTGGTAAGAATTTACCTAAGTAAATAATAATGTATCTACATTAGAACTTAGGTAAATTCTTGAGACTTGATGCTAGGTCAAACAAGTATCGAGATGAGGATCTCGATCATAGAGAATTGCTTGACCGTTTGTAGCATAAGTCTAGAATTGTTCGTGGTCGCAGATGTCTTGAGAAACGGATATCGATATATCGGATAGACCATTGGGTCTTTGTCTTCACCATGACAATGATCTCAAGGTCATTCGACTTGGTGAAGTCGGAGGTGAGACACATGTGCTCATTAGACAATGAGTTCACTGAACGACCCAACGAGAATTTTCAGATGGTTAACACTAACTAATTTTTCAATGATAACTCTCAGTGATGATAGGCAAGTTGGTCCATAGACTTGAGGTCATTGTACGAACCTGTATGTGAAAGGCGTCAGTTTGATCTCTGACCTAGCTTCGTGGTAAAGTATATTGAAAGGTCTTTGGTTGGATGACACTTGAAGTGTGCGAGGAGAATAATGACCAAGAAAGGATTCGTCTCTCCCGTTTTGGAGGAGTTAGTGTCGCATGTGTTGGTTCGTTCTTTAGTGAAAACTTTGGCCAAAGTAGGTCGGAAGAAGTCCAATATTGATAAACTAAAGACCGATGGAGAATAACCGAGTTCAAGCTATTAGGATTGACAGTTGACTATACCCTAGGCTTGGCTAAGCGACATAGTTATGACGAAGGAACTAAAAATGCGGTATTCATCATGGACACAGTCAGGTTGGTCCTGACAATATTACTCATGTCAATAGGCAAACCACATGATAATGATTATACCGAAACAGGGACGTCACCTGCTGCTCGTGGTATATGCCGTCTGGGGTTTCGAGCCCCACCTGTAGTAGGGTCAGGCTGTAGGGTCTCTCACAGAGTGAAAACTTTGTTAAGTAATAGGTAGAATTAGGGAGAAAATACTTCGGATGTATGGGAATTAATTGTGTTGCAAAAGGTTTGCGATATAGAAATCGGAATATTAAAGATGTGTGATTATTGCATATGATGCAAAGGGGTTTACATATGTCGTAAAATGTTTACGAGTATATTCTATATAGTAAACGCATATAAAATGGTTACAAGGGTTTTCAGAATGTCATGGTCAACACTCATGTTCGAACGGCTCCAAAATAGCTCAAACGACCTAAAATTTGAGCAAATCAACCCTTAAAAGCCCATATAGGGCATTACGGGTCGGACACGCCCAACCCGCGGGCTAGACCTACGCCCGCCTGGTTCGGCGCTGCACGAGCCTGCTGGACACGTGCAGCACACGCTCCCGCGTGGGGCGCGTGCGCAGTGGGTCCCACTACTAGGGCTTTGTACCCTTCTCTTCGATGGCTACATTCTTGTGAAAATGAATGGGGTTTTGGGCCATCTTTGAGTCATCGTTTGAGGGGTCAAACAAAATCAGAATTGATCATCATTTGTTTCTATGCGTTCACCATTCAGTGCTCTTCGATTTGATATATGATATCTCTTGCGAAGCTCAACAATGAGGGAGAAAAAATTCATTGAAGTTGGGTCTTCATGAAGGTCAAACTTGAAATTAATTTTATCCTCAAATTATTAGTCCCACATCGGAAATTGATAAATGAGGAGGGGTGATCTCTCTATATAAATAGGGGCTAGCTCCCCTCCTTGAAACTCGTACCAAGCCTCGGATCTAGGGAACGGCAAAAAGTTAAGGGCAAACCTAGATCGAAAAGGCAAAGATAATTAATTCCCTCTTTCTCCCTCTTCTTCCTTGCTATTGCTCGAGCTCTAGCAAGGATACGAAGGAGTTCGGATCAGATCCGAAGACTTGATGGAGTGGATCCACTCAAGGTGAAATTTTCTGGAGCGAGTGGTTGACTTGGCGACAAGGGGGTTGCTCGCCTCGGGACGCGGTTCGGTTCGGGAGAAGCGGCTCAGCCCCAACGCATGGCACTGGTTCATGGGATTCTACGTCTTGCTAACGTGCAAGGCAAAGGTTAGTAGTTTAATTTATGCATTTTTAAATTGCAGATACTATTATAGATTTGTCCTTAGGGCTTGGTCAGACCCACCCCGGCTGGGATAGTAGAGATTTTAGATATGGTTCTTTATTCCTTAGGGCTTGACTTAAAATAGTTTTAAGTTATTCTTTCCGCTGCTTTTATGATTTCGTCGTCCGCCCGACTTAGGTCGGCCATCAATTAGGAGCCCTAAGGGTCGCACAAAACCCTTCATATCCATCTTCCGAGCTTACCGAGGGGAACGGTGTCACCGGACGTCTCCCCTGTGCATAGGTCGCCTCGGTCGGTCATTGGAAGCGATCGAAGAATCACTCCCATAACCACCTAAGCTGGCAGTGTGGGTCTGTCGTCAGGTGGCATCCCTCCGGGACTACCTCTTGTGGTCCGCCTGAGGCTTTCAGCGTGGGCTCCTACTCCGTTCCCCTCAACTCCATAGGTACCGTTTGTCGTCTCGGGTAGGGCGGAGGTTGCTCGCTTGCGCAGGGAGATGTCACAGACGTTTGGAAGTGGCTGCAGACAAGTTAATCCCGGTTATATTGCCCCTTCTCTTCTCTTCGTCTCGGGGTGAGATGTGGGTCCGTGATCATTGCAAAGACGAGGGGGCATCCCGAACCGCTGCTCCAGGTCTAGGGACTCCTCTTCTCGGTCTGCGACTATGGCAGACCGTATTGCAAGGTGTTGTCGGGGGTGGTTCGGGAAGTTAGATGAGCTTCTTGTTGGCCGATGCTGTGAACTGGTGAGCCGTTCTACGACTTCCGCCAACATTTGTATGTTGGCGTTCACTTTCCTGGTGAACAGGTGAAACTGCTTCGAAGTCACTAGCTGCGACTCGGGCATCTCTCTAGTACAAGTGCCGATGTCCATGGCGGGCAGTGAATTGCTTGCCTCCTCCATGATAGTTGGTAGTTAAGGCCCCCATTGGCAGGCGGAGTCATGTCTGCTGTGGAAGATGACACGAATGCTGACTCGTTTCACAAAGACGGCGCCAGATGTTTCAGGCTATTTTCTCACAACATGTATTGGTGAAAGGGAGTCCGAAGGGTGCAGCTGACATGGCAGACTAGGTTGACCGTTGGGGCGATGGCCGAGCTAACTCCGGGAAAAGCGAGCTCTAGGTCGAGCAGAGCTTCGACCGTATTGTTCTCTTCGACGATCTGTAAGACAAAAAGCTCGTTAAGGAGGTTGGATCAGGATTCTGACCAAATCCTATTCGATGCTTAAGTCAGATCGTGACTAAAGAATACTCTGTGGAACTGATTCCGACCTGTTGGGTGGTTGTTCACTAGTTCATGAGCCAAGCTATATGGAGGAAGAAATATACTTGGTGGAGTAGATTTTTAGAGTATAGGAGCACCTGAGTATCAGATATCTGAGGTCCGTCCCTAGCTCCTTCCTCGTTGGGCTATTTGTAGGCGAGCACTTTGTCAACGCTCTCCTCCCATGATGCCTGTGCATTCATAGCGTTTATTGCCTCTATGTCGTGATGTCTATATTGATGACGAGTTAGTGGGCAATCATTGACCGCTCGGATTGAGGAAGGGGTCCCCTAATTGTGGGAGCCCAGCGGTCCATCAGGCTGTAGTCATGAATAGGGAGACGGTGTCACGCGTGTGAGGGTTCCTGGGCCCGAGCACTGTGCCGTACTGGGCCACTCAGCTAGTCGCGGTCAGCTCGATGGCCTTTGGACCTGTAAAGGGTTGTATCAGATGCCATCCGCGATGGTATCCGATTAGGCTTGCAAGTTTGGGATCCTCCAAATATCTATGCATACCACTTCTTTTTTTGTTTTTAAAGATTTGGTGGATGTTTGTATTTTACCCATTCTTACTATGCTCCACTGTATTATATGTTGTTTTTCGTGCTTCAGATCTCATGTGTATTGGTTTCCCAGGCGACTCGGTCGAGTAGCATGCCACTCGACCGAGCTGCAGGTGCAGAGCAGAAGCAGCAGAAGACAGAGAGTTGTGGGGTGGTTTTCTCATGACTCGGGCGACCACTTACTCGTCGAGTAGGAGGCTACTCGGTCGAGTAGCATGCTACTCGGTGGAGTTAAAGAGGGATTTTGGTGGGTTCAGAAGTCCGAGAGTTTGTGGTTTGAAGAGAGCTTTGTAGGGAATACTGATTCGGGCCGAGTAGCTATGCTACTCGACCGAGTCGACTCGACTCCGTATCAGCGCGTGCCAGCTCGGTCAAGCAGCTCAGGTTGTCGACCGACTCGGGCCGAGTCGGCGAAGGCCCAGCCGAGATGACCAACAGCCAGATGCATTTTTCCTCAGGTTTTGGGGATCCTATTTAAACCTAACTATTGTTTTAGCCTATGTTAAGACTCTATTGGATTATTAGAGTGTTGTAGAGCCTTTAGCCACCCCCTTGGAGATTTATTAAGGTTTTGGATTTCTTGAGAAAAGGTGATGTTTTTCCTTTTCTATTCTTCCATTGTTTTCATCTTCCTTGAGTGGATTAGTGAGGGCTTGTGGGGTTTAACAATTTATTACTCACGTGAGAGGAAGCGAGGTTTGTAACCCTAGTTTGTTGGATCTCTCTGATAGTGAAATCGTCTCGGAATGCTGGATGTAGGTTGTTTACAACCGAATCAGGGTAAATCTTCTTGTGTCTGTGTTTGATTTATTGTTGCTGTGATTCGTTTGCTTTTTTCTATTGCAATGTCAACTGGGAATTTTGTTGGGTGAATTAGGATTATTGCTAGCCCTGAATTTCTGATCAATTTTTTAGGGTTGTTATTTTCCCCGTGGATCCCAAGGATGTCCGCTTGCGCCGATGGTTTATTTCCCAACATTATCTATATTGGGTAATTTTCTGTCTTTGCTTCACTGTCTTTTGGCTTCACAGTCGAGATACTCAAAAAATCGTGAGGAGTTTGATGCTATTACGTGCCACCTCAGCCTGAATCACGCGCGAATCAGCGGGGATGCTGGATTACTGTGGATCGTTCAGGACTCGAATATGCGCGGGAACAGTCAAATTCGCGGTTACACCTACTGACACGTCAGCTTTCGCTTTCTTCGTGAAAAGATTTATATCTTCCCCAAAGCTGAAGCGATGGCCCCAACAGAACTCCATACGCTTCTATTTCCGTTATCTCTGGGACCCACCACATTGACGGCGACGTCGGCACCGGTGAGAGATGACGTGGCGCCGCCGATGATCCCATCATGGATCATGATTAGCGATGACCGCCACTAATTAATCACAGATCTGGGCCCTAAGACCTCGAGCAGAATTTGAAGCGTGCAGGCAATCGCCGGTTTGAGATGCCACGTGATTCTTTTTGCACTGTCAGACGATCGAAATTAATGATCTTATAATATTTCAGTTAATATTTGGAGATGTACAGTTTTCTGGCTGATTAATTGTTGCTTAATTAATCTCTGAACCCAACATAGTTAATGTAGAAGGCTTTTCTACATATGGTTCATTTTCATCGATTCTAGCAAATTTTGGTTTGCGTACCGCCTGATTGAAGCAAGCTAGAGATCAAATTTTATTAATTATTTTATTAGTAAAAAATAAAATTACATAATTGTTGCGGGGTGGAACTCGCGTACAATGAATTTGTATTGAGGGAAATCAAGGGCACGGTGGTTATAATGATGAGAGGGTTTTGGTGGGCTGTTTAACAAGTGATTAGTGGGGTGAAGAGGCTGAACTTGCCGCCGGGGGAGACCACGTGGTCAAATCTCACCGGACGCGGCGGAGGAGGATCGGGTGGCGGGAGCCGAAGGCGGATGTCGGCCGAGGGGAGAGCTATCCTGCACCACGAGCAACTCGTCAGAAGGGCTGGGTTGGGGTCCAACCCTTAGCCCCTCCGATGCCTAAGTTAGTAACTGGACTTAAAGCGGGGGCTAGGCACGCAGGTCGGACTGAGGGTGTGTCGACCGTACGTGACGAGCTATATGTGGGAGAACAAAGATATGGACGATCTTTGCCCTCGTGTGTGGATAATGGATTCAGAGAGAATTTGCCAACCCCCTCACCGTAAGAAGTGAGGGGGCCGGGTATTTATACCTGATGGGAGATGATTAGGTGGGGCTGACCTGGCATGCTGACTCGACGTGCTGAGTTGGCTCGGCTATCAGCGGAAGCTTCGGACGAGGATGTCAGGAACAGGAGTGTCTGCCCCGCTTTTGTCAGACGGCGCAACGGCCATGTGCACTTTTGTCGGGGTGTCAGGGCCGAAAGCATTAAGTGTCAGGGGGCTCAGCGGCCAGGGGGCGCTTTGTCAGATGGTCGGGCGGCGTTAGTGTCAGTCGTGTCCTTACACTAGGTTGTTTGTCGTGCGTGATGAACTAAAGGTCCGGCAATGATATCCCCGGCGGCGGGGCTCGTGGGGTCCCGCCGGGTCGTCCTGTTCGGGGGTTGTCCGGCCCGGCCGCGCACCTTTTCGGTCGCAGGTCGTGGACCGCTGGCAGGGAGGGATATGCACGTGCCTCTGTCAGCATCCCCGACGGCACTGTCTGGGCGCTCCCCAGGCGCACGGCCCCTGGCGGGCCGAGCGACTGCGGTTGTACGCCTCGGCCGGGAGGGGGGTGCTGCGAGGTGCGCCCATTCCCATGTAGCCTCGGACCTCCGGGACGGCGGCCCTTTCGCGAAGGGGAGAGTCAATGAGGTATGTCAGTGGTTCTGGGCGGGAGCCGGACTCCTACGATCTTTGGGTCGTAACAATCTCCCCCGGCATTCGAGTGCGAGGCAGAAGCCCGGCTCGGCTCGGATGACGTAACACTACCTCTCTTCTAACATGGTTCGGACTTGGGTCCACGCTCAGGAGTGGCGACGCGGCTCCCGCGGAGCATTGCCCGCTGTTGCGGGATCGCGAGATCTCGTCCCGAGTCGGAGCCACGCGAGGAGGTGGGACACTGCGATTTGGGGAGGGGCGTTGCCCCTTAACGACGTGCCGTTGTATGTGGCGGCTGGGTCGGACTTTGGGGGAGCTCGGCTTTTTTGAGAAGGCCATGGTTTTCGTTGTGATGTGTTTACCGGACGTGGTTGTTATTTTTGCGGGGCTTTAGCCGCACTGTGTCTGGTGAAATTCCTAGCTATTATGCGCATGGGCTTAGGGTGAGGAGTCCGTAAGGAGGAATATTATTCATCAGCCTTTACAGGAGATCTAGATGGTATTTACGACAATAGGGCAGGTGTGACCAAACCCGTGGTCGGGGCGGGAGGTTGTTTTAACTCGTCGCCCGCTGCATCGGGGTGAGCAGGTCCCTGTTGCGGGGCGGCCTTCCTTTCTACTGACCGCTGAATTATTTTTGCCTCACTGTCCGGGGGAGAGCTGACGTGCCATGAATCACCGTTTGGCTTCATCGGGGATGCAGCCCTGCGGTGACCCCCCCTCGGGAGGGCTGACCCGCGTTTGTTGGGTGGACCTCCTTCCTTCCCCTCCCTTGCTTCATCGCGTTCTGTCTCGCTGTCGTCGTGATGGATGGTTGCCCGGCCTGGCCGGGGATCCCGTACATCGAGGGGGAACCCTGGAGGAGACGGAGGACGAGGTGGAGGTGGTGGCATCGCCCTCCTGGAGGGGGAGTCCGACGGGCCGTCCTCACGGGGAAGGTTGGGGGCATGCAGGTGGGTCGTGGGGAGACCCGTTGGGGGTTTCCACCCTCACACCCGGTAGGGATCGCCGTGGGGTGGATGTTAATTGGGGTGTGGCGGCCCGCTGCTAGTCTTCCGGACCTGCTGTTTCATCTGGTTAAAGCAGGAGGAAGGCTGGCAGGCGGGACCTCCCATGTGTATGGGGAATATCCTATCAGAGGTCGCGGAGTGGAAGCGGTCACCGGAGGGGGAAGTGAGGCCTGTCGGTGGACATCGGCCTTCTCCGTAGCTCGGTGGGGCGTCCAGGGCTTTTTCATACCCGGTGTGAGGGGATGCGATTCCCTCTCGTGTACCTTCTCCTCCTCCCTAAACTCTGAAGGGGGGTACTTATAGAGGGATTCTACTGAAGGGTTCGTCTTGGATAATGTGAGGGACTAGTGTCATTAATGGGCCCCGCCGAATCACGCGCTTTGGGAACCGCTTTTTCCTGGCGGCACCTGACACGGTTCGTCTGTCCTGGCCTCTCAGGGGGCATGTTGCTGCTGATGGCGTGTTTTCCGAGCGTCCTTTCGTTTCGTCGAGTCGCATCGTGGCTGCCTCCTTGGGAACTGACGCCTCGTTTGCCCCGGTTTACGTTCCTTTGTCCACCTTCCTAGGTTCGACTTTTCAAGGATCACGGGTCTGCCAAGTCCGAGGTGTGGTTACGCGGCGAGGCCTATGCCCTGTGGTGGCTAGGGTTGGCCCTGCCCCAGAGGTTCGGAGGTTCATGATGATACACTCATGTGGAAACAACCAAGTTGGGGAAAGCGGGTAGATGCGTATCTCGTATATATAAAATAAAAACTTACAACTATTGGTAGAACTTTAGCAGGTGCTTTGCATTCCAAGGATGGGCTAGCTCACTCCCGTCTGGGGTTGCCAAGATGTACGTGGCTGGTCCGATGATATCGATGACCTTGTAGGGCCCTTCCCATTTGGCGGCCAGCTTTCCCCGAAGGGCGGTCTCGGGCCTGAAGGTGGCGTCTCTGAGGACCAAGTCGCCGATCCTGAAAGTCTGCTGCTTCACCCGGGAGTCGTAGTGTCGTGCCATCCTCTGGCTGTGCCTGACGAGGTTCGTCAGGGCTCGGTCTCTTATCTCGTCCACCAATTCGAGACTGAGGCCGAGCCCCTCTCCATTGATCTCTTCGTCGAAGAGTTTTAGCCGGAGCGTCTCTTCTCCAATTTCTACGGGAACGACCGCCTCCGATCCGTATGCCAGCATGAACGAGCTTTCTCCGGTCGAGGCCTTGTGGGTGGTGCGATAGGACCATAGGATTCCCGGAAGCTTGTCGACCCAGGCCCCAAGGGCGGCGTCCACCTTTTTCTTCATAGGGTTGAAGATGCATTTATTTGCGGCCTCCGCCATTCCGTTGCACTGCGGGTGGGCAACTGACGCGAAATGGAGTTTGATCCCCCAGCCCGAACAGAAGTCACGGAAGCCTTCGCAATCGAACTGCCTTCCGTTATCTGTGAATATCGCGCGGGGTATCCCGAAGCGACATATAATGGACTGCCAGATAAAGCCCTTCATATCCGTCCACGTGATACGCACCAGCGGGTCGGCCTCTACCCACTTCGTGAAGTAGTCCACGGCGACGACTAGATATTTTCTTCCCCCGGAGGCCTTCAGGAAAGGTCCAAGGATGTCGAGTCCCCATTTGGAGAATGGGATCGGGCTCACAATGGGCATCAAGTTGGCCGGAGGTGCAGTCGTCCGTCGGCAGAATTTCTGGCACGCGTCGCACCTCTTGACGTATTGAACCGCGTCCTGGATCATTGTCGGCCAATAGTACCCCTGGCGCATTATTTTGTGGGCGATGGTGCAACCGCCATGGTGGTTTCCGCAGAAGCCTTCGTGCACTTCGCGGATGACTTGCTCAGCCTGCTCCGGGCCCAAGCACTTTAGATAGGGCAGGACATCGAAGTTGGCACCGCGACGGCGGTACAACACTCCGTCGAGGAGTATGAATGACAGGGCCCGCCTCTCCACCTTTTTAGCCAGCATCCGCTCCTCGGGCAGGTCCCCCGTCTCCAAGTACTTCATAATGGGGGTCATCCACGTTGTCACTGTGCCTGCACACATTAGTTCTTCTTCGTCAATGGTTGGGGTCAATAGGCTTTCGACGTAGATGGCCTTCCCGATCTCGGCCGCGGAGGAGGAAGCCAGCTTGGACAGGGCGTCCGCCCGAAGGTTGTTGGAACGGGGCAGGTGCTGGACGTCCGCCTTCTTGAACTTGCGGAGCTCGATCTGGATGCGCTTAAGGTAGCGCTTCATCGTTTCTTCTCGGG
Source organism: Scilla litardierei (assembly GCA_030789695.1). Taxonomy (NCBI): domain Eukaryota; kingdom Viridiplantae; phylum Streptophyta; class Magnoliopsida; order Asparagales; family Asparagaceae; genus Scilla; species Scilla litardierei. The sequence goes on along the minus strand of CM061140.1, from coordinate 27,209,035 downwards.
CCTCGAAGCTTCCTTGGATCTGTTGAACGACGAGCCGTGAGTCACTAAGGAGCAACACATTCGTCGCCCCAACCGCCCTGCCGAGCTTCAGCCCGTTGACCGCGGCCTCGTATTCCGCGACATTGTTGGTTGCCGGGAAGTTGAAGCGCAGGGCGTATTCCAACGAGCACCCGTCGGGGGTTTGAATGACGATACCCGCCCCTGTCCCAGATCCCGTCGCGGAGCCATCGACGTGGATGGTCCATAATTCGTCCACGTCCATTCGGGAGGGCCCTGAGGGTCCTGCCCCCCTTGCCCCCCGCGGGGACGCGGTCGCCGATGGGGGCTCTGGTTGGTCCCCAGGGGCGTCCCCTGCAGTGCACTCCACCACGAAGTCGGCCAACACCTGGCCTTTGATCGTCGTCCGGGCTTTGTACGTTATGTCGAACTCGCTGAGCTCGACACTCCAGTTGAGCATCCTCCCCGACCGCTCCAACCTCTTCAGGTTTTTCTCGAGGGGCATGTCGGTGTGGACGGCGATGGGATGGGCCTGGAAGTATGGTCGGAGCTTTCGAGCTGTGGTGATCAGGCAGTAGGCGGCCCTCTCGATGGGACTGTAGTGAGTCTCGGCCTCCCAGAGGATCCGGCTGGCGTAATATACAGGGCGCTGCATGCCCCTTCATCCTTGATTAAGACGGAACTAACGGCCTCTTCGTTGGTTGCCAAGTATAACCCTAGGGGTTCGTCTTCTTCCGGCCGTGCGAGGAGCGGCGGACTTTGTAGGTAAGCCCTCAGCTCTGCGAACGCCCGTGCACAGTCGTCGTCCCATGGGATCACTGATCGGTCCATATTTTACACCTTTTTTTCTACATATTTGCATGTCATTTCGGTTGCTCATATTGCGATTTTCACGATTATTCGATGATATTGTGTTACTTTTCACTATATCTTGTTTTTGTCGGATTTCAGGAAATATGGAGCGATCGTGAGCAAAAATGAGCTTTAGAGATTTTCACCCACTCCGGAGTGTCAACCATGGCCCTTTTGAGGGTTATTCTGCAATGGAAGAGGAGTGGAAGAAGAAAGAACGTCGTAGGAGCGACGGGGGAGCGAAAAGATGAAGATTGGGCATTTTCAGCATGCCACTCGGCCGAGTGAAGGAGTCACTCGGCCGAGCAATGAGACCCCGCTCGGCCGGCCAGATCGGACACGCAACAGAGATGTATCAGCGTGCACTCGGCCGAGCATCGCACGTCGACTCGGCCGAGTTCGGAGACTCCGTCCGCCCGAGTGGCACCCAGACGACGGCAAGCAAAAATGTCCAACTTACTGTAATCCGTCAGTCTGCCCCAGAAGCCTGACTCGGCCGAGTGACGAAAGCCGTCCGCCCGAGTACCAAATGCCCCTCGGCCGAGTGATATTTGCCACTCGACCGAGTGATGCCGAGGACACACGGCGCCCAGATTTTCAGACATCCTCCTACTCTTTTCAAATCTGCTATCATTCCAGCCATCAAATTATTTTTCTCATATTTTTTATGGATAGTAGGCTTCATGACGATTCCAACGCCGCCAAGAACGCGTCAATCGGAGGTCGGATGAAATCTGGGGAATTTCTGCAAGTCGATGCTGCAGTGCTGGAATTTGCATGTCAGTGTCACTCGGCCGAGTGACATTTCCACTCGGCCGAGTGACCAGTTTTTGACAGTTTTTGACAGTTTTGACAGAGTGCTGTTTTCTGGAGTTTCTGCAGGAAAGCTCACTCGATCGAGTGAGATTTCCACTCGACCGAGTGAGCTGTCCACTCGACCGAGTGAGATTTCCACTCGACCGAGTGAGATATCCACTCGGCCGAGTCGTAACTGGCGCAGATTTCTGGGCACGCGCAGATTCAGTTTTGGGCCCGATTTTCAGGGGCTTTTTAGGCAGTTTTGCTAGGGTTTTGGGAGAGTATTTAAGGGGTTTGTAGCCACCATTAGAGAGAATCTCCATTTATGTTTTCTTAGCCCCCATATGTTTTCCTTAGGATTATTTTAGAGGTTAGGCCATGCCCTAGGCCCCCTCTTGGATCTAAAAGCTTGTATTTTGGATTGAAGATCTTCATCAAGCTAAGTATTTTCTTCTTTTTATTTGAATCTTTGTTTTTTCTATCTTTTTGTATGCAAGCAATGATTTCTATTGATTCTCATATCCTTATTGCTATGCTAGAGTAGATTTGTTGTTCTAGGGTTTGGGGATGAACCCTATGGATCTAATTTCAGATTTGTGATGAATGAATTTCTATATTACTAGAATTGCTAGGAGGTTAGGTTGTGATTGATTTACTACGGATAGCTAGGGATTTCCATCGATTTGGGATTTGCAAGAGATTGGATTCTAATCGATGGGAAGGCCTAGATATTCGATTTAGGTTTACAATTGGGTTTCTCTAGATTTGGTTTGCAAGAGATTGGACCAAAGCTAGGATTTTTAATTGTAAATCTATACACATATTCGTTTGCAAGAGATTGGACGAATACGAACTATCACAACCTAGATCGTAACTCGAGTTTGCACGAGAGTGGGCTCGAGGGGCGATTGGACGATGATGTCGATCCTCATGCTAGTGGCTTAGGTTAGGGTTTGCAAGAGATTGGGCCCTAACCTAGGTTTGCTATAGACCGGCAATAACGCGAGAGCGTGAGCTTGGTTCCACATTAAGTTGCGACTAGTTCACCTCAACACAAGTCTAGTAATATTGAGATTCACTATTCACAATAACGAATGACGGTCCATAGTGGGGATTCCCTAGCCCTAGACACTTTTATTATATTGTATTTGAATCGACATTTGACCAATTTCTCTATCTCCGACACCGACATCCATCACCATTGCCACTACATCATACCATAGCCATCTCCACCAATAATACATTCGTAGTCCAACCAACCTAGGATAGATTGGAGCCAACACCACCTCCTCGTGTTCGATACCCGCTCGCCACTACACCGTGCGCTTGCGGTAAAACTACAATCGTCGTCCCGGGACGTGTATCCGGGGCGCGATTAAGTTTTTGGCGCCGTTGCCGGGGAGGTGTTTCCGTTGGTGCCAATTTGTCACAATTAGGTTGATTAGACTACGAAAAAAAAATAAATAAATAAAAAGGAAATTTTCACCCCTGCCACCATTATTATCATTTCTATATTCTTTTGTGCCATGATATCTTTTCTCCAGGTATTTATCTTTGTTGATCAGGTGCTATGGATTATACTACATGGACCACAGATTTTGATCAGAATGCTCAGACGGGAGATTACTATTTTGATCAGAGTGCTCAGATGGGAGAATACTATTATGATCAGAGTGCTCAGATGGTAGAATACTATTTTGATCAGAGTGCTCAGATGGGCGAATACCTTTTTGAGGAGATGCACTGGCCCGAGCTTGATGAGAGACAAAGGATCTTTTTTGATGAGATGCATGCACACCAGGTTGAAGTGCAAACCGGGCTTGAAAAGGGTAACCTTCTATTGGAACGGGTGAAGAGGCAACTTGAAATGAATATGCTCATGCTTAAGGTTGAAGGGATTTCCAAAGATATCAGTTCTGCTTCTTCATTTTATGGGCAAGAAGCATCGCCAGACTTACTACCAGAGCCAGAATGTGCCGTCGTCGATCCCACTTCCTACGATACATCTATTGCATATGAAGAGTGGATGGACGAAGAGGCAGTGAAGGAAGCAGAAACTGAGTCATATGCGCAGCCAGAGGAGGACGCATTTCAGAGATTATTGGAGGGTCTCTTGGAGTCAGTGAGGTTCACCGGTTCAGAGAGCATTACGTCAGGTGATGCATTTGAGCTACGATTTGCAGATTTTGTTATGAACCGTGTTTCAGCTGCAGGAACAATTGAGGAGGACATCCATGTCAGACTTGAGGGGGATAGACTATATTTTCGGATTTCTTGCGGGCATTCCCCTCCACATGATACATCCCCACAAGCTGACACACATGAGCAGCCAACATCACCATCCCAGGGAGAGCCTACATTGATAGTCGATGAGAAGGCAAATGAGCACACTATCGAGCCAGAGCATGCTTTTGAGGATGCCTTACACACAGAGCCAGAGCTTATCACCGAGGAGGTCATGCATCGGGACGAGGACACAGCCATTCATGAGGATCCCGAGCACTATCCTCCTCCATTAGAGCTTCCGCAGCCACCTCATCCTCCCACTGACGCAGAGGACTACCCCACAGAGCTTATGGCTCCCCTTCAGGGAGATCTCTTTACTCCCTCGCCCTTTATCTTTGATTTCCCTCCAGTGTATGATGTTTTTTATGATTCATCGTGCCTTTTGCAGGATTCATGTACATACGATCAAGAGGTACGATGGGACGTATATGTGGAGGAGAGCGAGGAGTTAGCACCCATGGACACATACGAATATGATCAAGGGGTGCACTGGGATGAGTCCGACGATGATGAGGAGCATCTTGATGGGGTCCACACCTATGATCTAGATTTACCTGAGCAGCATAGAGAAGACACCGTGGAGACAGCTATCACGGCACGTGAGGATATTGGATTATTTTCAGGGAAGTATCGTCCACCACTATTTATTTCATATATTTCTATTGACGATCCTCTTTGGAATACTTTTATTATGAGGGTGAAATTTTTGCAGCGAACTGATGCATCCTATTCTCTGCAGGGTACAGGTGGAGTCCTTGTGGGAATGCTGGAGGATGCATTGCTAGAGTTCGTTGGTGTCCGTGGACATGTGCGCCTGGCAGAGCCACGGAAGGAGCAGTTGGAGCAGTTGCCTGCACCGGAAAAGATACTGGATCCGCCTTTTGCTATAGGTGATATCAATCCAGTAGTGTAGAAATTTTTATGCTTTCAATAAACCCGAATCCTCTCGACAGCGAGAGGACCGTATAGATTTGCTTGAATAAATATCACCTCATATGACGGCAACAAAAATTTTTACACCCCAAACCCATTATATATTAATTGCCCACTTTATATTTTGATGTGTCACATCCTTTTTGCTCACCACCCACCGAGCATTTCTTTCAAGTGAAACCTTACTTTCTTATTTGTTTGACTTGATATCGCTTAGCGAAGCCGTGATATTTTTGATCGAGTCATTTGAATAAGATTGTTTGGTATAAGCTTGGGGGAAAGCGCTCTCATGCATCATTGTATGTGCATGTAGTTGCATTAGGATTTCATGTCATTCATTTCATCATTTTTCATTCACCCCCTTATTATTATCGTTGTTCCTCATATTCTTCCACTATGATCACATTGAGGACAATGTGAAGTTTAAGCTTGGGGGAGTGCATTTCCATGCCATTTAGATGCATTAGTTGCATTTTAACCTTATTTTTAGGTTTTTTGTTGGAATTTTTCAAAATTTTGCATCATCTTTTTGAATTTTCCATCTTATTTTCCTTTTATGGGTGTTCATGCATCATATTGTGTGCTTGATTTTTCTCTTCTTTCATCTCTTTTATTTTATTTTCTTCATTTTCTTTTCCTTCTTTTCCTTCTTTTGCTAGATTTGTTCCTTATGATGATATCTCTTATTGCTTTAGCAACCATCACGTGGCTTATTATTCCATGCCATGCTATTTAGTGTATTCCATAGTCTTGCTATTCACATATGCTTGCAAATCTATTTTTTTTGATGATTCCTCTACATGAATGCATGATATTAATTGAAACTGAATGTATGGATTAGTGTTTAGTATGCTTTTGTTGGAAATGCACCAAGATTCACGCATCATTAGTATATCTGAAGCATCAGTTTTATTGTCTTATTCACCTTCTGGTGCATGCTTGATATGATTGTGCGCTTTACCGCTTGACTTCACTCTTTATTGAGATGATTGAGAATATCCATGCTTACATATGAGTTTTAGTTGAAGTATTAATTTATTGAACCGTTCGTGCACATCTTATAGTGAACCGAGTGCTACATTATTTCTTTCTCCACATATATCTTTTTATACTCTACATGTCACTTGAGTTCACCTCCTAAAGCTACTTATATCGCATCTATTTCCCAAAAATCCCCACAAAAGAAAAGGTTAGCTCCAAAAAGTCCAAAAAGCCAAAAAGGAGCCAAAATCCAAAAATACAAATCATATAGCTCCTACAAAAATCCAAAAATACTAATGAGAAACAAATAGTTCAAAAAGAAAAAAAAAAGAAAAATGTTTCTCTATCTTATTATTGGAGCCACGAAATACTTGGGAAAACCAAGGCAAAAATCCCATTTTCCACAATCATATTCCTTTAGATGTGATGCCTCAAGCTAAGCTTGGGGGGGTGAATTCATTTGACCATATGAGTGAGTATGACATTAGAGTGGAGACGTGCATGAATGGGAATATTCGATAATGCTTAGACTTTGCAAAATATATTTGATATGGAGATTTTTCATGATTTGAAATAAATATGTGAATGCCATGACTCTTATTCTATTCTTTATCGCATGCTTGGTGTGTACCTTATATGCTTCATTTATAACTTTTGATTGAAAAGTGCATTGCCAACATTTGTATATTAAATCCTATGAAATGTGTGACGTGGATATGAATTGTTTGTATGAATTTAGAGAATCCCTTTTGTTGTTCTTAAAAGATTGCAAGTACCATGTTTATGTAAGATATGAAATCCTTATAGCATGCGATTCGTATTTTCCAAGTTATCATGATGTGTAGCTTATGGCTTGAGATCTGAGAGAATAATCTAGCGACCCCTTCCACCTCGTGTTCTTTCTTTTCCATTTCATTTTCTTTGTTTTCATCTCCCGAGTTCGTCTCTCTACTTTTCTTCCTCGAGGACGAGTAAGAGGCAAGCTTGGGGGATTTTGATCGGTCCATATTTTACACCTTTTTTTCTACATATTTGCATGTCATTTCGGTTGCTCATATTGCGATTTTCACAATTATTCGATGATATTGTGTTACTTTTCACTATTTCTTGTTTTTGTCGGATTTCAGGAAATATGGAGCGATCGTGAGCAAAAATGAGCTTTAGAGATTTTCACCCACTCCGGAGTGTCAACCATGGCCCTTTTGAGGGTTATTCTGCAATGGAAGAGGAGTGGAAGAAGAAAGAACGTCGTAGGAGCGACGGGGGGAGCGAAAAGATGAAGATTGGGCATTTTCAGCATGCCACTCGGCCGAGTGAAGGAGTCACTCGGCCGAGCAATGAGACCCCGCTCGGCCGGCCAGATCGGACACGCAACAGAGATGTATCAGCGTGCACTCGGCCGAGCATCGCACGCCGACTCGGCCGAGTTCGGAGACTCCGTCCGCCCGAGTGGCACCCAGACGACGGCAAGCAAAAATGTCCAACTTACTGTAATCCGTCAGTCTGCCCCAGAAGCCTGACTCGGCCGAGTGACGAAAGCCGTCCGCCCGAGTACCAAATGCCCCTCGGCCGAGTGACATTTGCCACTCGACCGAGTGATGCCGAGGACACACGGCGCCCAGATTTTCAGACATCCTCCTACTCTTTTCAAATCTGCTATCATTCCAGCCATCAAATTATTTTTCTCATATTTTTTATGGATAGTAGGCTTCATGACGATTCCAACGCCACCAAGAACGCGTCAATCGGAGGTCGGATGAAATCTGGGGAATTTTTGCAAGTCGATGCTGCAGTGCTGGAATTTGCATGTCAGTGTCACTCGGCCGAGTGACATTTCCACTCGGCCGAGTGACCAGTTTTTGACAGTTTTTGACAGTTTTGACAGAGTGCTGTTTTCTGGAGTTTCTGCAGGAAAGCTCACTCGACCGAGTGAGATTTCCACTCGACCGAGTGAGATTTCCACTCGACCGAGTGAGCTGTCCACTCGACCGAGTGAGATTTCCACTCGACCGAGTGAGATATCCACTCGGCCGAGTCGTAACTGGCGCAGATTTCTGGGCACGCGCAGATTCAGTTTTGGGCCCGATTTTCAGGGGCTTTTTAGGCAGTTTTGCTAGGGTTTTTGGGAGAGTATTTAAGGGGTTTGTAGCCACCATTAGAGAGAATCTCCATTTATGTTTTCTTAGCCCCCATATGTTTTTCTTAGGATTATTTTAGAGGTTAGGCCATGCCCTAGGCCCCCTCTTGGATCTAAAAGCTTGTATTTTGGATTGAAGATCTTCATCAAGCTAAGTATTTTCTTCTTTTTATTTGAATCTTTGTTTTTTCTATCTTTTTGTATGCAAGCAATGATTTCTATTGATTCTCATATCCTTATTGCTATGCTAGAGTAGATTTGTTGTTCTAGGGTTTGGGGATGAACCCTATGGATCTAATTTCAGATTTGTGATGAATGAATTTCTATATTACTAGAATTGCTAGGAGGTTAGGTTGTGATTGATTTACTACGGATAGCTAGGGATTTCCATCGATTTGGGATTTGCAAGAGATTGGATTCTAATCGATGGGAAGGCCTAGATATTCGATTTAGGTTTACAATTGGGTTTCTCTAGATTTGGTTTGCAAGAGATTGGACCAAAGCTAGGATTTTTAATTGTAAATCTATACACATATTCGTTTGCAAGAGATTGGACGAATACGAACTATCACAACCTAGATCGTAACTCGAGTTTGCACGAGAGTGGGCTCGAGGGGCGATTGGACGATGATGTCGATCCTCATGCTAGTGGCTTAGGTTAGGGTTTGCAAGAGATTGGGCCCTAACCTAGGTTTGCTATAGACCGGCAATAGCGCGAGAGCGTGAGCTTGGTTCCACATTAAGTTGCGACTAGTTCACCTCAACACAAGTCTAGTAATATTGAGATTCACTATTCACAATAACGAATGACGGTCCATAGTGGGGATTCCCTAGCCCTAGACACTTTTATTATATTGTATTTGAATCGACATTTGACCAATTTCTCTATCTCCGACACCGACATCCATCACCATTGCCACTACATCATACCATAGCCATCTCCACCAATAATACATTCGTAGTCCAACCAACCTAGGATAGATTGGAGCCAACACCACCTCCTCGTGTTCGATACCCGCTCGCCACTACACCGTGCGCTTGCGGTAAAACTACAATCGTCGTCCCGGGACGTGTATCCGGGGCGCGATCAATCACCTTCCTTTTGTCCTTAGCTTCACCAAAGGCAGTGCGCAAGACCCTGAAGAAGGGGAGCGACTTGTCCACAGATTTCGACAGAAATCGCCCCAGAGCAGCGATCCGGCCATTCAGCCGTTGCAAGTCCCGGATCGTTCGGGGTTCCGCCATATTGATGAGGTCCGTCACCTTGTCGGGGTTCGTCTCGATCCCCCGCTTAGTTATCATGAAGCCTAGGAATTTCCCCGACTGCACGCCGAAGATGTACTTCGCGGGGTTCAGTCTTAAGTTGTATCGGCGGACCCTTTGGAACGTTTCCTGTAGGTCGGAGAGGTGGTCTGGGGCCCTCCTACTCTTTACCAGCATGTCGTCGATGTAGACCTCCAAGTTTTGCCCCACCTGCGGGCCGAATATTCGGTCTACCATCCGCTGATAGGTCGCCCCGGCGTTCTTCAGTCCAAAGGGCATCTTGGTGTAACAGAAGGTGCCATTATCGGTGACGAAGGACGTCTTTTCCTCGTCCTCCTCCGCCATCGGTATCTGGTTGTAGCCTGAGAAGGCGTCCATAAAGCTTAACAACTCGTAACCGGACGCCTGGTCCACCAAGTGGTCGATCCGTGGTAGGGGGAAACTGTCCTTTGGGCACACCTTGTTGAGGTCGGTGAAGTCGACGCACATACGCCATTTTCCACTGGGCTTCTTCACCAAAACGACGTTGGCGAGCCAGTCCGGGTAGTCTACTGGCCGGACAAACTTGGCTTTGAGGAGCCGCTCTACTTCTTCCTCGGTCGCCCTCTTCTTTTCGCCCCCCCGGCGCTTCTCTTCTTCTGTCGGACCAGTCGGGCTGTTGGGTCCGCGTTCAACCTATGGGAGATCATCGTCGGGTCAACCCCCGGCATGTCTGCGGGTGACCAGGCGAATATATCCACGTTTTCCCGGAGCAGGCCGACGAGGGCCGCCCTCAGGGCGGCCAGGAGTTTTGTCCCGATGGAGACGGTTCTTTCTTCCTCCGTGGCTACGGGCACCTCCTCGACCTCCTCGACCAGGGTCGGCCGCTGGTCGCAGAAGTCCTCCCTCTCGTCGGGGATGAGGACCGTCAGGGCCCGCTTCGGGCTCCTGCGCCTGACTGGTCCCTTGTCGCGGCCCCCAGACACCTCCTGGTTTCCCCGCACCAGTCCCACCCCACGCGGGGTCTGGAATTTCATCATCTGGTGTAGCAGGCTGGGGAGCGCCTCTATAGCCGTCATGTATGGACACCCTATGATTCCGTTGTACGCCGACGCGATGTCGACGATGACGAACCGTGGCCCCCTGGTGACGACCCTCGGTTCCTCCCCCTGAGTCATCGACAGGGCGATCGTCCCCAATATGGGGATCATATGGCCGGTGAAGCCGACAATGGGGCTCGCGCAGGGCTTTAGGTCCGTGCGCCCCCACCCCATCCTTTCGACCGTTGACAGGAACAGGATGTCGCAGGAACTTCCGGTGTCGATCAGGAGCTGGCTGACGACGACCGCCCCGATCCAAGCCTCGACGACGAGGGCGTCATCGCGCTGACTCCCGACCTCCCGCTGATCTCCCTCGGTGAAGGTGATAGGGGGTCGGTTTGTCCTTCTCCGCTTCGGCCTGCTGTTGGCGCCCGCTACCATCACCTGCCGGGCACCCGCCTCCGTGGTCATGGGCGACGTCCCACCCGGGGGCGGCCCCCCTCTTATTACCTCTATGTGCATGATCGCCCCGGGGGGGCGCGGCTCCTCCTGACCGTGGTCCGCTGGCGGCTCCGGCCCCGTGCCTCCCGGGGGGCTCTCTCTCCTTGTATTGCCCGCATGTCCCCCACGAAGCCTCCCAAGTGGCCAGCCTGGATCAGCCGCTCGATCTCTCTCTTAAGAGTGTAGCAATGGTCGGTGTCGTGGCCGTGGTCACGGTGATATCGGCAATACCTCCGGAGATCCCGCTTTGCCGGATCCGACCTCATCCCCCTGGGAGGCTCCGACAGCAGTCCGGCCCTCGTCGCCGTAGCTAGAACCTCTAACATGGGGGCGTTGAGCTGTGTGTAATGGGCCTGCAGGGGGCCTTCCTGTCTTGGAATGGCTCGGGTGGCCCCTTAGGCCGGGGCAAGCTCTCGGACTGGGCCAGGGCGGTCCTGCGGGCGACGCCCCGTCGGGTCGCGCCTTGGTCAGGCCAGTAGGTCGTGGCCCCGATGTCCCTCCTCCTGCCTTGGCCGAGGGGGTGATTTGGGCTCGCCTCGGAGCGGTTTCACCGGGGGAAATAGGGCCTTCGTGCCGAGGGTCTCTTCGGCCAATGCATGCCTTTCCGCCATAGCAACCAGCGCCTCATAGTCGACCGACGGATCTCGGAGCAGGGATTTGTGGAGGCTCCGAGTCCGCAATCCCGTCTTGAAGGCCAGCATGAGTACCTCGTCGCCGCAGGTCACTACCGCCCGTCTCTCATGCTGGAAGCGGTGCAGGTATCTACCCGTCGTCTCCCCTTCTCCTTGGACTATCGTGCTGAGATAGTCCAAGGGCTTCTTCTTCGTCCGCCCGGCCCGAAACTCTTGGCAGAACTTGTGGGACAGCTCGTCAAAGCTCCCAATAGATCTTGCGGATAGGCCGAAGTACCAATCCAACGCTGTGTCCCTCAGACTTTGCGAGAAATGCCGGCACAGGAACACCTCATCCACATCCTGCGCCTCCATTGCCCCCCGGTATTGTTGCACGTGCGTGAGGGGGTCTCCTCTCCCGTTGTAGGTGGCCAGGTGGGGAGGTTCGAACCTTACTAGCCTTGGGGCGGACGTGATCCACCGTGCCAGCGACGTGGCCTCCTCCGGGTAGGCAGGGCGCTCGGGCGCATCCCCCCTTCGCCATTCGGGGTCTGGCTCCGGTCGCGCCTCAGCTGCCGACGGTCCTCCTGCCCCGGGGAGTAGAGTGACAGACGCCTGGGGGGACTCCTTCCCCGGGTTGAGGATTCGACGGGTTGCGGGCTACGGTTCTCCCAGTACCATCGCTCTCCGGCCGCCTCCCCCCGGATCTCCATCCGCTCCTGATTCTCTAGCAGAAGCCTTTCGCGCTCGGCTGTGAGGAAGCGTAGTTGTCGACAAACAGCTTCCTCGTGCAGGTGATCGGGGGAGTGGTGCTGGCGAGGCAGACTCCCTCCTCCCGGTGGGGACCTGGCCAGCAAAGGGCCGCGCCCGTCCCCGAGCCGCCGGCCCGTCGCCGTCACCTCCGGGATTTTCCGGTTGCCTTCGTTCTCCCTCCTTAGCCTTTCGCGCTCTGCGATGATGAAGCGGAGCTGGTGGCGGCGGTTTCTTCGTCCTGGTAGGCCCGCCGGGCGGTCTCGGCCGCTTCGTCCAAATGCCTTTGCGCGGCGGCCGCCTCCTCCCGGCGCCTCCACAGCCGCGCGACCTCCATTTCCTCTTCTAGGAGCTTCTGCTAGGCCGCAATCTCCTTGGTGAGCCCCATGTCTCCCCCTCCTCCTCGAACTGAGGGTGAAGATTTCATCTCACGTTTGGGGGCTCCGAGGGGCCGGGCGGTGGCTCCGCTCCTGCCACTGCATAGCCTCCCATCGCCTGAGTAACGGCCTCGAAGCCCTTCAGGATTGCGCGGGCCGAAGTTTGGACTGTCTCGGCGCCTATCCCCGGAGGGGGGTCAGTCGCCGGGGTGATTGGCAGAGAGAGTGGCTCCTGACCCATGGGCTGTGGTCAGGGTTCCGAGTGATCAGCATGGAGTCTAACATGAGTGTGACCCTTCGTTCCCACAGACGGCGCCAATTGTTGCGGGGTGAAACTCGCGTACAATGAATTTGTATTGAGGGAAACCAAGGGCACGATGGTTATAATGATGAGAGGGTTTTGGTGGGCTGTTTAACAAGTGATTAGTGGGGTGAAGAGGCTGAACTTGCCGCCGGGGGAGACCACGGGGTCAAATCTCACCGGACGCGGCGGAGGAGGATCGGGTGGCGGGAGCCGAAGGCGGATGTCGGCCGAGGGGAGAGCTATCCTGCACCACGAGCAACTTGTCAGAAGGGCTGGGTTGGGGTCCAACCCTTAGCCCCTCCGATGCCTAAGTTAGTAACTGGACTTAAAGCGGGGGCTAGGCACGCAGGTCGGACTGAGGGTGTGTCGACCGTACGTGACGAGCTATATGTGGGAGAACAAAGATATGGACGATCTTTGCTCTCGTGTGTGGATAATGGATTCAGAGAGAATTTGCCAACCCACTCACCGTAAGAAGTGAGGGGGTATTTATACCTGATGGGAGATGATTAGGTGGGGCTGACCTGGCATACTGACTCGACGTGCTGAGCTGGCTCGGCTGTCAGCGGAAGCTTCGGACGAGGATGTCAGGAACAGGAGTGTCTGCCCCGCTTTTGTCAGACGGCGCAACGGCCAGGGGCACTTTTGTCAGGGTGTTAGGGCCGAAAGCATTAAGTGTCAGAGGGCTCAGCGGCCAGGGGGCGCTTTGTCAGATGGTCGGGCGACGTTAGTGTCAGTCGTGTCCTTACACTAGGTTGTTTGTCGTGCGTGATGAACTAAAGGTCCGGCAATGCTATCCCCGGCGGCGGGGCTCGTGGGGTCCCGCCGAGTCGTCCTGTTCGGGGGTTGTCCGACCCGGCCGTGCACCTTTTCGGTCGCAGGTCGTGGACCGCTGGCAGGGAGGGATATGCACGTGCCTCTGTCAGCATCCCCGACGGCACTGTCTGGGCGCTCCACAGGCGCACGGCCCCTGGCGGGCCGAGCAACTGCGGTTGTACACCTCGGTCGGGAGGGGGGTGCTGCGAGGTGCGCCCATTTCTATGTAGCATCGGACCTCCGGGACGGCGGCCCTTTCGCGAAGGGGAGAGTCAATGAGGTATGTCAGTGGTTCTGGGCGAGAGCCGGACTCCTACGATCTTTGGGTCGTAACAATAATAATAGTATAGCACAATGCAATCATTTCAGAACTATTATTCTATTGAAATATACATAAATTAATGCTTCTATACACCTAAAAAGATCATGAAAATAATAATAAATAATAATACTGTTAAACTAGTACATAGATTTGATAAATCCAAAATCAATAACATTTGAATCACAAAACCAAAGGCACGTGGCATCAATTCAGGAAACAAAAACAGCTAGCTGTTCTTTTGACATCAAGTATCTAACTCGAACCCAATCCAGTCACCACTCCCCGTTCAGGTTTCAAATGTAACAGAGGAGATCAGAAACATAAGACATACGGCTTCTCCGTTGACAATGCAACATAGGGCTGGGCTTGCGTAAGGAATTCCATCTGCAAGATCTCAAAATATTGAGCTACCAAACTTTCATGATCTCAAAATAATTAGACCCATGTTTAGTTAAAGATTTCTAAGCCAAGCCTTGATGCGGCTGCTTCCCACAATATTGAGCTGTTTTCCCCCCTCAAAAAAGCTACCATTGTTGTGAGTTGAGGGAGGCTTTTGGCCTCCCTTCCCTCATTATCTCTCCATTACACCCCACTACTTAGTAGTGGGGGTCCCTTGGTATTCTTAGTACCTCATACAGGATGAATATATAAAGAGACATGGCTTAGTGCCATGACTACTCAACCATTTTAGATTGATATCATCTCTTGAGTTCTAACACGTTATCAGCATGATCTCTCGTTCTTGAGCTTCTCCTTTTATCCCCTCAAATCACCTTCACCGCACTTAGGAATCTTGCTTGCTGCGATCCGTTGCGATGATTTCTGCGCGTTGAAGCTCGATCCCTCGGAATCTTTGGTTGCAGCGATCCTTTGCGGCGATTTCCACGAGGCTTCGAAAGCGGGGATTCATTCTACGGATCTTTATTTTTTTTATCGATCTTCCCTGGATCTTTGATCTAGAGGTAAATTTTTGAGAAACCCCTAGATCAAAAATCTGTACATGCGCATGCATAAAAATCTGTGAAATATTATTTCTAATTCTTCTTTGGAAAATCATATTTCAATATCACAGTTTTTAAACATCTGTTTTAAATTAATTATTAAAAAAATAAAAAAAATTTGCAGATTGGAATTTATTTGTTATTGGTAAAATTTGGGCTATTTCAAATTGCAAAATCCCTAAATTGCACAAATTAAGCTAATTCTAATCAAAATTTTATATTGGGAAATTTGAATTGGGTCAATTTGCTGCTCATGTAACCCATGTCGTCGATTGGATGAGAGGGCACCGCCCCATCTTGCCCCTCTGCCTTCGTCGGAAACCGCTTTTGTCGGCCCCCCCGGACGGGGGGTACTCTATCGCGCTGCCGACAATCCCTGTCGGGGGGCGTCAACCTTCGGAGGGGGGGCTTCTGATCACCTGTCGGGGGGGCGTCAACCGTTGGAGGGGGGAGGGGGGCTTCTGATCGCCTGTCGGGGGGCATCCCGTATCGTCGCCCCCACCGGGGGGGTCTCCGGCAGCTCTGTGCCCCCCCGGTCGGGGGTCCTCCGGTAGCCCCCCGGTCGGGGGGCCTCCCTCCTGCCGGATTGCACCGGAGCGGTGAATGACCGCCGGGGGCATCCCTCCTGCCGGATCGCGCCGAAGCGCTCGCCTGTAAACGGATGTGCAGCCCCCCGTCTGGGGGGCACCTCAAGCAGGATCGCCGCCCTCCCCATCGAGGAGCCGGCCTGGAGTCGAAGCACCGCCCCCTGTCACGTTTTCATAGAGGACTACAAAAAAAACAGAAATAAAAACTACAATACAAATATTTGGGGGAGGCTTTTCGACTTCTATGGCGGCTCATTTTTCCCAACCCCCTTTACTCCCCTAAAGCTCTAATTAGGGTATAGGGGAGAAGAGGTATGGGCCTAAACTGATGGGCCTGAAGCTCGGTAAATAACAGATTTGACATTAAAAACTGGGGTTTTTTTTGTTTACGGACCTGCAGCCCACAACCAGCCCTCGGGCATCTGGCCTGCACGCCATTTATATTTAAATTCATATAATACCCTATTAAATCCGAAAAAATACTGGAAAAATCCAGAAATATCATGGAATATCAGGTTGATGATATTTTAACTCTTTTCAGAGTTTTTGGTTTAAATTAAAATTTTGTTAATGAATTTTTATGTGCAATTCATTTTTTCATAGCTATATTTAAAATTGGATAAAAATTATTTTACGTTTTTAAACGTTTACAAGGATCCTGAGACCGCTCTGTCGTTAGGTTAGTTATTTAACCTTACGGGTAATGACGTTTTTCATGTGGTTCAAGTAACTTTTTAACGTAAATTTAATATATTTATCCAATAAAATTGCCTGCGAAGTTATATAATTGTATTGATCATGCATGGGTGTTTGCGTGGTTGATTTTTATATTGCATGTAGCATATATAAACTGCGTGGATGTTGTAAATAATTCAGTCTTGTGGTTTGGGATCGGCCATTTTGAGATACACCTTGTTATATTCCTCGCTTTCTTTTTCTGTTTTGAGAGATATTGTAGTGAGTTTATAATGTAAAATGTCAATGACCGGAGCTCAGCCAATATGAAGACGGAGAAGAAATCTGCATTATTCTGGGACCCAAAATGGGTTCCCAATTTGTATTTTTCATTACTTTTGTATTTCATCTTCATGGACAGTATTCGAACACTTTTTGGACATTTTTTCTAAGGGTATCTGGCCGATCCCCACATGACTGATTATTTATTTATTTTTGCGTGAATTTATTTTTCGCAAATATTAATTCATGCGTATTTAATTACATAAATAAATGGCAATATTGGCGAGCGTTGATTTCGATGTACTGGATGCGGCAGTAAAGAACTATCTGAGCTATCGGGTGGACCTGAAGTTACACCTGCGCTCAATGGCTCTTATGAGTACGAATCTGGCTCCTACTACACTGTGGTTATAATGATGAGAGGGTTTTGGTGGGCTGTTTAACAAGTGATTAGTGGGGTGAAGAGGCTGAACTTGCCGCCGGGGGAGACCACGTGGTCAAATCTCACCGGACGCGGCGGAGGAGGATCGGGTGGCGGGAGCCGAAGGCGGATGTCGGCCGAGGGGAGAGCTATCCTGCACCACGAGCAACTCGTCAGAAGGGCTGGGTTGGGGTCCAACCCTTAGCCCCTCCGATGCCTAAGTTAGTAACTGGACTTAAAGCGGGGGCTAGGCACGCAGGTCGGACTGAGGGTGTGTCGACCGTACGTGACGAGCTATATGTGGGAGAACAAAGATATGGACGATCTTTGCTCTCGTGTGTGGATAATGGATTCAGAGAGAATTTGCCAACCCACTCACCGTAAGAAGTGAGGGGGTATTTATACCTGATGGGAGATGATTAGGTGGGGCTGACCTGGCATACTGACTCGACGTGCTGAGCTGGCTCGGCTGTCAGCGGAAGCTTCGGACGAGGATGTCAGGAACAGGAGTGTCTGCCCCGCTTTTGTCAGACGGCGCAACGGCCATGGGCACTTTTGTCGGGGTGTCAGGGCCGAAAGCATTAAGTGTCAGGGGGCTCAGCGGCTAAGGGGCGCTTTGTCAGATGGTCGGGCGGCTTTAGTGTCGGTCGTGTCCTTACACTAGGTTGTTTGTAGTGCGTGAAGAACTAAAGGTCCGGCAATGCTATCCCCGGCGACGGGGCTCGTGGGGTCCCGCCGGGTCGTCCTGTTCAGGGGTTGTCCGACCCGGCCGTGCACCTTTTCGGTCGCAGGTCGTGGACCGCTGGCAGGGAGGGATATGCACGTGCCTCTGTCAGCATCCCCGGCGGCACTGTCTGGGCGCTCCCCAGGCGCACGGCCCCTGGCGGGCCGAGCGACTGCGGTTGTACGCCTTGGCCGGGAGGGGGGGTGCTGCGAGGTGCGCCCATTCCCATGTAGCATCGGACCTCCGGGACGGCGGCCCTTTCGCGAAGGGGAGAGTCAATAAGGTATGTCAGTGGTTCTGGGCGAGAGCCGGACTCCTACGATCTTTGGGTCATAACAATAATAATAGTATAGCACAATGCAATCAATTCAGAACTATTATTCTATTGAAATATACATAAATTAATGCTTCTATACACCTAAAAAGATCATGAAAATAATAATAAATAATAATATTGTTAAACTTGTACATAGATTTGATAAATCCAAAATCAATAACATTTGAATCACAAAACCAAAGGCACGTGGCATCAATTCAGGAAACAAAAACAGCTAGCTGTTCTTTTGACATCAAGTATCTTACTCGAACCCAATCCAGTCACCACTCCCCGTTCAGGTTTCAAATGTAACAGAGGAGATCAGAGACATATGACAAACGGCTTCTCCGTTGACAATGCAACGTAGGGCTGGGCTTGCGTAAGGAATTCCATCTGCAAGATCTCAAAATACTGAGCTACCAAACTTTCATGATCTCAAAATAATTAGACCCATGTTTAGTTAAAGATTTCTAAGCCAAGCCTTGATGCGGCTGCTTCCCACAATATTGAGCTGTTTTCCCCCCTCAAAAAAGCTACCATTGTTGTGAGTTGAGGGAGGCTTTTGGCCTCCATCCCCTCATTATCTCTCCATTACACCCCACTACTTAGTAGTGGGGGTCCCTTGGTATTCTTAGTACCTCATACAGGATGAATATATAAAGAGACATGGCTTAGTGCCATGACTACTCAACCATTTTAGATTGATATCATCTCTTGAGTTCTAACACGTTATCAGCATGATCTCTCGTTCTTGAGCTTCTCCTTTTATCCCCTCAAATCACCTTCACCGCACTTAGGAATCTTGCTTGCTGCGATCCGTTGCGGTGATTTCTGCGCGTTGAAGCTCGATCCCTTGGAATCTTTGGTTGCAGCGATCCTTTGCGGCGATTTCCACGAGGCTTCGAAAGCGGGGATTCATTCTACGGATCTTTATTTTTTTTATCGATCTTCCCTGGATCTTTGATCTAGAGGTAAATTTTTGAGAAACCCCTAGATCAAAAATCCGTACATGCGCATGCATAAAAATCTGTGAAATATTATTTCTAATTCTTCTTTGGAAAATCATATTTCAATATCACATTTTTTAAACATCTGTTTTAAATTAATTATTAAAAAAATAAAAAAAATTTGCAGATTGGAATTTATTTGTTATTGGTAAAATTTGGGCTATTTCAAATTGCAAAATCCCTAAATTGCACAAATTAAGCTAATTCTAATCAAAATTTTATATTGGGAAATTTGAATTGGGTCAATTTGCTGCTCATGTAACCCATGTCGTCGATTGGACGAGAGGGCACCGCCCCATCTTGCCCCTCTACCTTCGTCGGAAACCGCTTTTGTCGCCCCCCCGGACGGGGGGTACTCTGTCGCGCCGCCGACAATCCCTGTCGGGGGGGCGTCAACCTTCGGAGGGGGGGCTTCTGATCACCTGTCGGGGGGGCGTCAACCGTTGGAGGGGGGAGGGGCTTCTGATCGCCTGTCGGGGGGCAACCCGTATCGTCGCCCCCTCCGGGGGGGGTCTCCGATAGCTCTGTGCCCCCGGTCGGGGGTCCTCTGGTAGCCCCCCGGTCGGGGGTCCTCCCTCCTGCCGGATTGCGCCGGAGTGGCGAATGACCGCCGGGGGCATCCCTCCTGCCGGATCGCGCCGAAGCGCTCGCCTGTAAACGGATGTACAGCCCCCCGTCTGGGGGGGCACCTCAAGCAGGATCGCCGCCCTCCCCATCGAGGAGCCGGCCTGGAGTCGAAGCACCGCCCCCTGTCACGTTTTCATAGAGGACTACAAAAAAAACAGAAATAAAAACTACAATACAAATATTTGGGGGAGGCTTTTCGACTTCTATGGCGGCTCATTTTTCCCAACCCCCTTTACTCCCCTAAAGCTCTAATTAGGGTATAGGGGAGAAGAGGTATGGGCCTAAACTGATGGGCCTGAAGCTCGGTAAATAACAGATTTGACATTAAAAACTGGGGTTTTTTTTGTTTGCGGACCTGTAGCCCACAACCAGCCCTCGGGCATCTGGCCTGCACGCCATTTATATTTAAATTCATATAATACCCTATTAAATCCGAAAAAATTCTGGAAAAATCCAGAAATATCATGGAATATCAGGTTGATGATATTTTAACTCTTTTCAGAGTTTTTGGTTTAAATTAAAATTTTGTTAATGAATTTTATGTGCAATTCATTTTTTCATAGCTATATTTAAAATTGGATAAAAATTATTTTACGTTTTTAAACGTTTACAAGGATCCTGAGACCGCTCTGTCGTTAGGTTAGTTATCTAACCTTACGGGTAATGACGTTTTTCCTGTGGTTCAAGTAACTTTTTAACGTAAATTTAATATATTTATCCAATAAAATTGCCTGCGAAGTTATATAATTGTATTGATCATGCATGGGTGTTTGTGTGGTTGATTTTTATATTGCATGTAGCATATATAAACTGCGTGGATGTTGTAAATAATTTAGTCTTGTGGTTTGGGATCGGCCATTTTGAGATACACCTTGTTATATTCCTCGCTTTCTTTTTCTGTTTTGAGAGATATTGTAGTGAGTTTATAATGTAAAATGTCAATGACCGGAGCTCAGCCAATATGAAGACGGAGATGAAATATGCATTATTCTGGGACCCAAAATGGGTTCCCAATTTGTATTTTTCATTATTTTTGTATTTCATCTTCATGGACTGTATTCGAACACTTTTTGGACATTTTTTCTAAGGGTATCTGGCCGATCCCCACATGACTGATTATTTATTTATTTTTGCGTGAATTTATTTTTCGCAAATATTAATTCCTGCATATTTAATTACATAAATAAATGGCCATATTGGCGAGCGTTGATTTTGATGTACTGGATGCGGCAGTAAAGAACTATCTGAGCTGTCGGGTGGACCTGAAGTTACACCTGCGCTCAATGGCTCTTATGAGTACGAATCTGGCTCCTACTACTGTGTCTACGGCCCAGCAGCGACCCATGCTACTTCAACCGTGACCCCTGAAGCGGCGCAGTCATCTGTCTCTGATATAGATAATGCGAAGGCCAATATCTACATTAGGAGACACAAAAATTGGACCTTAAAAGGCGAATATCCGACAGTAGAGGATCCACTTGAGTTGTGTAAGACACTGGAGGCATGTTATAAACATCAAATTGATGTTATACTGCCATGTGATAGTTATGAGTGGGAAAAAACCTCCGACTTCAGGATTTCAATTCTGTGTCTGAGTATAACTCAGCACTCCATAATATCACCTCACGCCTGAAGCTGTGCGGTGAAGAAGTCTCAAAGCAACGCATGTTGGAAAAGACTTTCAAGTCTTTTCATGAAAAGGATGCAATCCTCATGCAACAGTACCGTGAAAGACATTTCACGAAATTCTCTGACTTACTCTACTGCCTCCTAAGGGCAGAGCAAAACAGAGCCTTGTTACTAACCACTCATAACATATGCCCTGCTAGGACTGCTCCATTCCTTGAAGCCCATCTTGTTTCTTCCCAGAAGACGAAGAACAAGAAGAAGGCCAGAAATTACAAGGTTAAAGCTGTGATGTAACCGGCTAGAGGACCTCCACAGAACAATAACTACAACCAGGGGAAGAAAAAGAATACGTGGACAAGTAAAAACAATGGCCAACCATCTATTCCCAAGAAGAACTGGGTGGACAAGTACCATAGATGTGGCATGACTGGACATTGGTCCAGGAACTGCCGCACTCCACGTAATCTCCAGGATCTTTATCAGGCGAGCCTGCAGCCTCGTCCTGAAACAAATCTGGTTGAATCTCATCCTTCAACCAAGCTGACCGCAAAATACTTTGATTACGACGACTTGCCCGACTGAGTCTTATCTTAGTTTGCTTTTATATGCATTTTAAATACTAATTTACTTCATCTGTATTTTCTTTTTAAACAAAAGAAACTTTATGAATGCATATTTAGCTTTATTTTATAAAGTCTTGTCATTCAAATATATAGATGAAGTGTGATATATTGTGGTCAATGCATCGATGCACTGGTGAAGCATTTTAATTGCTCCCACATACAACAAGACTAAAAGATGCATATTTCTCTCCTAAATCATAGATTAAATCTCCCAAATTTCAAGGATATTTCGTTTAAACGAACATAACTTGGAAACTATGGATAATAAATAGTGAATATCTTTATGTAACTCGTCAAGAGAATGGCCAGAAGACCATCTACAAATGATTCATTGGACTCCCGTAGAGTCCCTATCATTATTGATATTCATCCTATATAAAGCCAACTTGAATGAGCACCATAAGTGCCTTTCATTGCCAGAATTTTCAACTCTGGCACAATAGACCTGGTCATCCTGGATCAGCGATGATGGACGCATCATCAAATGAATCCCCTGGAGAACATGAAGATTCTTCAAAAGGTTGAGTTTCCTTGTCCCCATTTGTCAAAAGGGAAAACTTATAAAGAGACCTTCCCTCCTGAAAGTGGGATTAGAGTCTCCTGGCTTCATTGAGAGAATACATGGTGACTTTTACGGGCCTATTCACCCCGCAAGTGGCCCATTTTGGTACTTCATTGTACTGATAGATGCATCTGCTAGATGGTCTTATGTGTGCCTTTTTGTTCACCCGCAACCTAGTTTTCTCAAAAGCTGATAATATGGGTGAATTCACTACACATGTCTTTCAAGCTAATGTGAATTGAACATGTGGGTCGACCTAACTTCTCAAGCCAATGGGTTGTAGCCCGAAATGATAGTCGAGTCTCAATCCTCGTCCGATCGACGTCTAACCGTGAGAGGGGACTTGAAGAATAGGTTGGACTTCTAGGTGTAACCTTCGATGGGTAGTCAGAAGCCATGGTAGTGGTGGCTCTAGTGAGTATGTCCGAGGGTTAGTCGGCGCCTAGCACTTAAAATCCACTCACCCCTACCCTCTGTAGTGCCCTGGGAAGCCACTGCACATGTACTAGAGGGGGGGTGAATAGTACTTTTAAATAATAAGGAGTGTTATTCCTAATTATCGTGCAATTAACAAACAACGATGCGGAATAACTACAATCAAGAAATAATGCAAACGCAAACACAATGGTTTAATGGGTTCGGATCCACCCAAGTCTCCCCGACTTGTTCCCGGTGATCCTACGTCCCAACCACCCGGATCCCTTCCGGATACTTGAGTTAGAAAACCTCTAACCCAAGATTTCCAATATGAACACTTGCGAAAACCTCACAAGTGCAATCGACCTACAATCGATGACCGTGACTCCCACAACCCGGGATCACGCAAAACCTCTCACAACCGAGAGTATACAATTCAAATATAACTGAAATGAAATGCTTACCAACAAAATACCTATGCCTTGAGATTTCTTACCAAATTAGGGCAAAGAGGATTTTGATGGAGGAAGAGTCACCAAACCCTAGCTTCAAGAAGATGACCAGCAATGGAAGCCTAGGGTGGAGATGGTGACCTAGAATCAAGCTTCTAGCTTGAATGGCTCACAATGGAGAGAATCTCTCTTGAGGATTTAGGACTCAAGAACTTGAGGGAGAGATTCTTGTGAGAAGAGAGAGCTTGGAAATAGAGTTGATTGCTCTTCTCTTTTGATCTGAAAATATCTCCAATATGTTGCTTAACCCCTTCAAGAAATGAATCAGGATTCTATTTATAGGGGCAAGGAAAAACGAGTTCAAAAAGATCCCAACGGCTCTTTTCTAAACCAGACTAGTCGGTCAAAGAAGGATCACTGACCGACTAGTTCATCAACTAGTCGGTCGGAGATACAACGTAGACCGACTAACGGTTGAACAGCCAAAAGGTGAAGTTCCAGGCAAAGACAACTAGTCGGTCTAAGAAGACTTGCCGACCGACTAGTTTCCCAACTAGTCGGTCGGTGAATGATCTTTGACCGACTAACGTCGAAATAGGGTAGGTTGACTTCAAGATGACTTAGTCGGTTTAAGAACAAATGCTGACCGACTAGTTTCTCAACTAGTCGGTCGGTAAACGTTCTTTGACCGACTAACTCGAAACAGTAGCTCAGGCTGAAAAAGACTGAACACAACTAGTCGGTCTAAGAAGGATTACTGACCGACTAAATCGTCATCTAGTCGGTCGGTGACTCTTCTTTGACCGACTAACTGTAGTCATAGAAAGAGCTGAATTAGAGAAGGCAAACTAGTCGGTTTAAGTAGAGTTTCCGACCGACTAGATCGTCATCTAGTCGGTTGGTGACTCTTCTTGAACCAACTAACATGCACACGAAGCCGAGGGAAGAAGCGATAGGCTTCGGGAAAGTTTCTAATGGCTTCTATGATAATCCTAGCTCTAAGATATGAGCGAAATGAAGATTATAAAGTAAGTCCTACTCAAGGCTTAACATTCTAATCTATGAAGCTAGAAGACTATAAAATAAACCTTACGAGCCGTCTCCAAAGCTTCAATCTTCATTCCTCTTGACTTCAATATTGCTCCTTGAGCTTTAACGAAGCTCCAGGCACACGATCACGCGTATTGAGAAGTCTTGAGACGTCGCTTTTGTTGTACGTGGTATTTTGGCGACGATCTCCATAACTGCGCTCACAAATAAGTTAGTATACTTTATTTATGTTTGCTCATCATCCAAAACCAAATCCAGGGAATCATATCACAACATTCTCCCCCTTTTTGGTGATGACAAACCAACATAAATAATAATCAATAATAATGATTCAATAGAAATTTACTTACTCTTCCTGCATTAATGACACGTTAGTTCCATATTCAATAAAATTCATTGGCATCATGCAGATAAGGAAGATATGAGATATGAACCACATATTGACATATAGGATCTAAATCCATTTTATATCTTCACTCCCCCTGAATCTAACACATCAAATTAGATTCATGGTAAATTCCTTTGAATTATTAGTTAGCACATTGTCATTATTATATCTCTCCCCCTTTGGCATTAGCAAAAAGAGCGGGAGGAGATCAACAACCCAATCAATGGCTAAAAATAACGCATGGGAGTCGAAGAATACGACCAAGGTCCAAAATAACACCAATACAAAATATCAAATGTAAAATACCGAATAAAACCAAAGCGTGTCAAGGAGACCAAAGTCGAAAATCGGAAACCGAAATCATCAAATCATCGGAGAAAATCGGGAAACGAAATTACCAAGCCATAGGCGAAAATCGAAATACGAAATCATCAAGCCATAGGCGAAAAACGAAATCCGAAATCATCAAAACTCAAATCAATTTCACTTATTGAGTTTTGGAACATACTCTCCAAAATCAATAGAATGCATGGAAAACAATTCTATGTTTCCATAGAAAGAATTCTATTACATCCATAAAATCGTCGAACGACGAAATCAACATCAGAGACAAAAATAATCCGATGTCCATACCAAATGTAGCATGCAAGAATGTTATGCCAAAAAAAATAGATAGAACATCATATAACAATGGCATACACTAAACTAGCACCAAAATGATACCAATCGTAATATAATCTACCAATGGATACCAATGAGAATCAAAAGTATGAACATACTTACAACATTAAGCTCCCCCTACTTTGGTGCATCACTTAAGCACCAACAACTCCATTTGAGTGAAAATCCTTGAAAATCACGGAGTTGGTAGGGTTGGTATCCCAAAGCGGATTGAACCTTGAAAACTTCATTTTGGTATCCAAAAATCCTTTTGGATCCAATGTGTTAGGCAATAAATTTAGCTAACTAAATTCAAATTAAATGTAACCCATAAAAACCACAATTGCTTTGGTACCCTTAAAATGAAATTAAACTTATGATACCAAGCAATGAAGGGTCAAAAGGGAACTAACCCTTCGGAAACCAAGTCCAAGAGGAACTTGATTTCCCAACATAATCATCATTCAAAATAACATCATTTATAAACGATTTCACATACAAATTCTTAGCATGCATGCTTGTGTTCTTTGGACCCCAAATAGTGTATGTCTTGGGAGTCCTAATCCTATTGGGAACATGCATACGTTGTTGATTTCTATGTGATGCATGACGTGGGTAAGCATATGGCATGCGATGCAATGGTGCATGACGATAATTATTCATATGATAATGAGGATGAACATATGAATGTGGAGGAACACGTGCATGAGTGTGTCTCACAAGGTGTGCACGTGCTCGTGGGTGCGGAGCATAAAAATCATCATTTGTGCTAACATGTGGGGTAGGATGTGTGTTCCTACGTGGCATGGTATACATGTAAGCATGACCCTTCTTTGGAGGTCCACCCAAAGTGGGTTTCTTTCCAAATGGGGGCGTGTTCCTAGCGGAAGCACCATTGGTAGAAGATCTACCCATGACGTGTTTACTTCCACTAGTAGAAGCATCGGAAGATGGCCTAACAAAGGTGGCGGACGATTTGGATGACTCTCCCATCTTATACCCCAAACCAATGTGATGATTGGCCGGAGGTAAGTCATTTAGGATATCATCCAACTTGCCCTTACCTTTGTTGAATTCATGAATTCGGCCTAATGTGCTCTCATGCTTCTTGGTGAGAGAATGCAAAGAAGCATCCAAAGTGGACACTTGCGATGCGAGTGCACAAACACGTGACTTGAGATTTTTATTCTCAATACTCAAAGTTGAGATTTGAGACGTCAAATCCGCTATCACATGTTCATCCGAATCCTCGATATGAACATGCTCAAGTTGAGACTTGAGATTTTCAATCTCATTTCTCAACCCATCAACAACGGTGTCGTTGTTGACGATGAAAGGCTTAGGCGAGTTTTTAAGACTATCTAATTCATTTTTAGTCTTCATAAACTTAGTAGCCATATTAGAAAACTTATTCCATAGTTGTTCATTGGCTATTCGAAGTTCATCATTGGTTACCTCTTCGCCTTCATCCTCGCTTCCATCCTCGCTTTCATCGGAGGAGGTCTCTTCATCACGATCCTCTTTTTCCATGAAGCACGTGTGTGCATTCTCCATTCTTTCATCGTCCGACTCTCCACTTGAGGAGTCGGAGTAGGTGAAGGTACCTACAAGTCCTTTCTTGTGCTTTCTCGACTTGTCGTGCTTGGATGCCTTCCACTTCCCCTTATGTTTGTAGAGAGGACAATCCGGCTTGATATGTCCTGGCTTATTGCAATTATAACACACGGGAGTAGAAGCATTAGTCGAAATAAATTTTGATTTACGATTCAACTTACCTTGTCGGAAGAATCGGATGAATTTCTTTGCCATATTGGCCAATGCTTCCATGTCCAATTCTTCGTCCTCTTCTTCTTCTGAATCTTCATCATCGGTAGATGGAGCGGCCTTGAATGCAATTGCCTTTTTCTTTGGCTCGTCTTGCTTCAAGTACGCCTTCATCTTTTCCTTCATTCGGATCTTACTATCCTTATGTACCTCGTAAGACAACAATGTACCCATTAGTTGTATGACGGTGTATTTATTCATGTCGTTACCTTCCTCGATGGCGAAGGTACGCTTTTCCCAATATGATGGAAGACCGTCGATAATCTTCGCAACTTTCTCCTTTTGGGTATAGACCTTCCCAAGAGCTTCCAAGTCGTTTGATATATCCACGAAGCGAGCGTAATATTCCTTCATGGTTTCGCCCTGCTCCATATGAAACAACTCAAATTCTTTATTAGCAACGACGAGTTTAGAATCTTTTACCGTACTCGATCCTTCGTG
Source organism: Scilla litardierei (assembly GCA_030789695.1). Classification (NCBI taxonomy): domain Eukaryota; kingdom Viridiplantae; phylum Streptophyta; class Magnoliopsida; order Asparagales; family Asparagaceae; genus Scilla; species Scilla litardierei. The sequence continues at coordinate 27,181,402 of CM061140.1, read as the reverse complement.
CAATATGAGGAGTTGGTTCCATATTTGATATGCACTCTTACATGTGCATATCTTGTTGAAGTCCTCGGGCTCCAACGCACAATTCAAGGCATTCATTGCCTTGGCATTGGCTACTTCCGCGGCGACCTCCGCGGGAGTCCACTTCGCAAAATCTTCTTCGGAAGGCTCGACATACTCCGTCATGGTGGCTCTACATAGTGAAGCGCTCCGGAGGAAAATTTGCATCCGGCATTTCCAGTACCCGTAGTTGGTACCGTTGAAGTGTGGAGGCCTGACGGAGGATAGTCCTTCCATAAATGAAGAAGCTCCATCGCGGTTCTTGAAGACGTTATAGTCGTTGTTCGTCATAGCTCTCAACTTTGGCTATGTGTAGCTTTGAACTTGGCTTTGATACCAATTGTAGTGCCCTGGGAAGCCACTGCACATGTACTAGAGGGGGGGTGAATAGTACTTTTAAATAATAAGGAGTGTTATTCCTAATTATCGTGCAATTAACAAACAACGATGCGGAATAACTACAATCAAGAAATAATGCAAACGCAAACACAATGGTTTAATGGGTTCGGATCCACCCAAGTCTCCCCGACTTGTTCCCGGTGATCCTACGTCCCAACCACCCGGATCCCTTCCGGATACTTGAGTTAGAAAACCTCTAACCCAAGATTTCCAATATGAACACTTGCGAAAACCTCACAAGTGCAATCGACCTACAATCGATGACCGTGACTCCCACAACCCGGGATCACGCAAAACCTCTCACAACCGAGAGTATACAATTCAAATATAACTGAAATGAAATGCTTACCAACAAAATACCTATGCCTTGAGATTTCTTACCAAATTAGGGCAAAGAGGATTTTGATGGAGGAAGAGTCACCAAACCCTAGCTTCAAGAAGATGACCAGCAATGGAAGCCTAGGGTGGAGATGGTGACCTAGAATCAAGCTTCTAGCTTGAATGGCTCACAATGGAGAGAATCTCTCTTGAGGATTTAGGACTCAAGAACTTGAGGGAGAGATTCTTGTGAGAAGAGAGAGCTTGGAAATAGAGTTGATTGCTCTTCTCTTTTGATCTGAAAATATCTCCAATATGTTGCTTAACCCCTTCAAGAAATGAATCAGGATTCTATTTATAGGGGCAAGGAAAAACGAGTTCAAAAAGATCCCAACGGCTCTTTTCTGAACCAGACTAGTCGGTCAAAGAAGGATCACTGACCGACTAGTTCATCAACTAGTCGGTCGGAGATACAACGTAGACCGACTAACGGTTGAACAGCCAAAAGGTGAAGTTCCAGGCAAAGACAACTAGTCGGTCTAAGAAGACTTGCCGACCGACTAGTTTCCCAACTAGTCGGTCGGTGAATGATCTTTGACCGACTAACGTCGAAATAGGGTAGGTTGACTTCAAGATGACTTAGTCGGTTTAAGAACAAATGCTGACCGACTAGTTTCTCAACTAGTCGGTCGGTAAACGTTCTTTGACCGACTAACTCGAAACAGTAGCTCAGGCTGAAAAAGACTGAACACAACTAGTCGGTCTAAGAAGGATTACTGACCGACTAAATCGTCATCTAGTCGGTCGGTGACTCTTCTTTGACCGACTAACTGTAGTCATAGAAAGAGCTGAATTAGAGAAGGCAAACTAGTCGGTTTAAGTAGAGTTTCCGACCGACTAGATCGTCATCTAGTCGGTTGGTGACTCTTCTTGAACCAACTAACATGCACACGAAGCCGAGGGAAGAAGCGATAGGCTTCAGGAAAGTTTCTAATGGCTTCTATGATAATCCTAGCTCTAAGATATGAGCGAAATGAAGATTATAAAGTAAGTCCTACTCAAGGCTTAACATTCTAATCTATGAAGCTAGAAGACTATAAAATAAACCTTACGAGCCGTCTCCAAAGCTTCAATCTTCATTCCTCTTGACTTCAATATTGCTCCTTGAGCTTCAACGAAGCTCCAGGCACACGATCACGTGTATTGAGAAGTCTTGAGACGTCGCTTTTGTTGTACGTGGTATTTTGGCGACGATCTCCATAACTGCGCTCACAAATAAGTTAGTATACATTATTTATGTTTGCTCATCATCCAAAACCAAATCCAGGGAATCATATCACAACACCCTCAACTACGGATGGGGTGAAGTAAGCACATCCAAGCCTATTCCTAAGACTAGAACCCTAATTAGTAAGATATTTGGGGTGATCCACTCACATGAACAACCCACACTATAGTTTAGCTAAGCCTTAGGCACAAAAATCTACTCTACTAACATCACAACAAGAGATAAATAGCAAATGGGGAAAAACATAGCAAAAGCAAGAGAAATGAAATTAAAGACAACACAATGAAATTAAACTAAAAGCAAATAAGAATTCATTACAAAACACTAGCATTAAGAATGTTACAAGTACAAGGAAGAACAACCCCAAGGGGGGGAGAACCCTAGAAATTCACAGAAAAAAGGATCTCCTCTCTCAATTCACACACAACCGTTTATAGTTTAGGCAAAAATATAACGGCACATGGCCGTGCCACGAAACTTCACGGCTGTGCGGCCGCAAAGCAGACTATGGCGTGCCATCACCATTGATACGAGCACGGCTGTGCAACATGCCAGCATGGCCGTGTCGATCTTCTTCTCAACCAAAATAGCTCCATGTAGCATGGGCGCGGCACGGCCGTGCAAAACGCATGTGCTGCCAGTGAGCTCGTTGCTTTGTTGCAGGGAAATATGTACGTCCGTGCAGCTGATTAGCACGGTCATGTTGATTTGTTGTAGCTTTTCCCTTTCGCCATATGAAATGGAACGGCCGTGCACTAGCACGGACGGTCATGCTGTCAGCTCTTCAGCCAGTGTCTCCACTCCTTTAGCTCTCGATCTTCGCAAATCTCCACCGTATTCCCTCCCAAGCTCCAAAAATCACATATTGACATCGTTTCAGCATAAATTCTATGAAATGTACAAAATGCATACCTAAAGCATCAAACTGATAAAAATGTGTAAAACGACGAAAATAACGGGAATAACACTGAATAAATAAAGAAAATATGAGGAGAAAAGAGTGGAAAAGGTGTATAAAATGGGTCTAATAAAATCCCCCGAGCTAAACTCTTGCTTGTCCCAAGCAAGACAAGAATAAAGTACGGGGAGAGATTGTTAGGAGAAATCCAAGGATCACCCTCTCGAATCCACACAAGCACACCATTCATGCAAACAACAAAGCATATGGATCAATTTCCACACATGCACCAAATTTGACCAACGCGGCAGGGGACTAGAACACTATCCTCTTCACGACGTCAGGTCTAATAAGAACAAATCCGTGTAGGGCTAACCTCAAATCACAATTTCTCGGCAGGCTTAGGCTAGAGGAAAGCAACACTAAATCAATGCTTCCGAAGGCGGAGATCAAGAAGGTGCAAGGTATAGGCTAGGTCTCTCCTGAGTTTGGGAAGATAGTGTCGTTTCTACTATACCACGGTAGCGGGCATGCTCAAAACCATACATTATTCTTTATTTTATTTTATTTTATTTTTCTTAGGGTTTAGGCAGTTCGCGTAGCGAGATTTCGGCCAATGACTCCCGGCCCGGCCAGACGAGCCTAGGGCATTAGGTCAAAAGGGACCCCTCGTACCTAACCTCTCAAATCGCCTAAAACCTGTTATTTTCATGCACTCTCCCAAACCTCGTCTTTCGGCGCGAATCTCACAGATTCCTGATGCCCTGAGACCCGGCTACTCGACGAAGTAGGGAGATTAGTGCACTTATTCGGCAGCTCTCTCTTTTTTGTATTCACAAATTTTTTTACCTTGTCGGCACCATGGTATAGGGAAATACGATCTGAATCCAAAACCAAACTCCATTAAGGCTAAGTCTACTTTATGGAATCGGAAGCGCCGAGGTTTGCATGATAAAAGGGTGATTAAACAACCAGCCTATCCTATCGGGAAAGAGACTGGAGCTAGCTCTATCTCACCAAGGATGAGGGTTAGAAATGAAATCGTAACATGGGGGAGTGTGGAAGACATGCCACCGAAAGGAAATGAGAGTGCACGCAGGAAAACCGAACCAAATCAAGCATATGCAAAATGAGTGCAGGAGTGAGGTTCTCCTAGTGGGGTCATCTCCTTAGATTTTGGCAAAAATGGTGAAAAATGAAAAGGAAAAATTGAAGTGAGGATGGAAATTTTGAAAAATTAACGGAAAAATGGGTGACCTCCCCCAAGCTAGGCATGAAACGCCTCTCCCCCAAGCTAGACTAAGCATTGTCCTCGATGCTTGATGACCATGAGAAAAGGGGAGTGGAAGAGGGTGGGTGGGATGGAATGGGGATGCAATGGGCAAACACTAAGTGCAAGGGGAAAAATGTGGGGTGCATAGGAGAGTCTCCCCCAAGCTAGCATGAAGCATAATCGCAAATGAAATAGTAATGTGAGAAATAGGGACTAAAGCATTCTTGGGAGGTCTATGGGAAAAATCAGAGCTAAGTGGGGGTAGAAAGTGTGTGAGACGAATGAGAGATAAAGAAATTTATTGAATAAAATAAAATACTAATACGCTCCTCTCGCTAATCGAGATAAGACGAGATTATTAAGAAATTATACTAGAAAGCAGGTAAAATTATCTACACTACTGGATTAGGATACACCTATTCGAAAGGTTGATCCTTGATCTTTATTGGAGCATGAATCTGTTCTTCCTACTGCTTTCGTGGCTCAGCTAGCAGTTTTACTCCATGAATGTCGTCAGACCCAAGCAACGTGGCTCCTTGCATTCCCTGAAGGCGTTCACCTGTAACCGGCAGGGAACAAGCCATGCCGGCCCGATGATAGAAATTATTACCCCCAATGAAAATCCAGAGATAATCATTAGAAGTCAAAATAAAATCTAAAGAAGATTGATGAATACTCCCTGGAGGAATTTCGCTACTCTCGGGGTGTACGACCGGATCTTCGCTCTCCTCGTGATCTATCTAGTCAGGTACTGGCACGACCAAGCGTGCCGCAGGTAGATATGTATCTGTTTCCTGCAGGAAGCACGTCGCGTTAGAGATATCTGAATCTAGGAATAAATAAAATAAGGCATGAGATTCAGATATGGAGAAGTCAGGGATGCAGAGACTTCCCTGATTGATGCGGTACTGATGCTCGAGCTCAGGTGGGACGAGGAAAGGATGCAGTGCAAATGATGGAGGAGAACATGACTCGGCCCAGATGAGATCGATCGTCGTGCGTGTGGCCGAACTCATGTACTCCTCGAAGGCACGCATGGACGTCGTAGTCTCCTCGATGCACATGCATGGCTCCAACTCGGGGACATGACAAAAAGAAAAGTTTGCACAGGCTCTTCAATTTCTGGCGTTTCGCTCCCGCCCATGCAAATCTCTCTGATTTCAGCACTGAATTGGGTCAGGAGCCCCTCAATCTTTGCTAACGCCCCATGAGGCTTCTGATTTATTGTGGGGGTATAACTTAGAGTGATGTCGCCAGCATGATATGAGCCAATGATACTACCTGCAGCTGGGGAGGCAAACACATTAGAAAATAAAGAGTTTTGTGCAAAAAGATTACCTCTCATGGTGTAGGTGGACGGCGACGTGTTGGGCCAATAGGTGTCCTCCACCATAAAAGTGGATTCTCCTCCACCGAGCCACTAAGTGGCGGATAAGCTTTGGGTCGCCATAAAATGTTCCATCTTGGCTATAAGGCTCCCCTTGGCTTCCAGAGGAGGCAAATATGGTGGAGGACTTGGATGTCAGTAGGTTGGATAAGGGCTGTAGGTATGTGGGGGTGGGTCATTGGGGCTAGCATAGTATGTGCACAGGTTTGTAGCATGCCCCGGTAGACCGCACATCCCGCAGTTCCCTGCAACCTGCAAAAATTGGCTCTGTGCTCCCTTCCGAGCATCGTTATTTGCCAAGACATCAAAAGGATATGAAAATTTTCCATCTGGCATCCACATCTTTACTCCAAAAATCACCTGGCTTTAAAGATGAAGAAACTAAAGAAAGGTCATCAGTAAACAATAAATAGCACAAGTTGAGGGTAAAAATTTTATTTTATTAATTTTTTTATGTGTAGTCTAATAGATACACAATTAAATCGATATCAAACCGATTGTCTTACCGGCAACGGCGCCATTTTGCTCGATGCAAAAGATATTTATAGTAACCGTGAGCACTACGGATCGTATGCAACGGGTGTCGAACACAGGGAGGCGATGGTTTGAGTACCGATCAATTGTATACCTAGCTAGCTATGCGAATGGAAACGAAAAAGGGATAATTACACTAAAAATACAAAGATAAAGAAAGGTGCCAAGGGCCAAGTGTCACCGCTAATGCAAATTGAACATGTGGGTCGACTAGCTTCTCGAGCCAATGGGTTGTAGCCCTAGATGATAGTCGAGTCTCAATCCTCGTCCTCTCGACGTCTAATCGTGAGAGTGGACTCGGAGAATAGGTTAGACCTCTAGGTGTAACCTTTGATGGTTAGTCAGAAGCCATACTAGTGGTGGCTCTAGTGAGTGTGCCCAAGGGTTAATCTGTGCCTTGCACTAGAAAGCCACTCACCCCTACCCTGAGCTACGAAGTGGGGTGAATTAAGCCAATCCAAGCCTATTCCTAAGACTAGAACCCTAATTAGCAAGATATTTTGGGTAATCCACCTACATGAACAACCCACACTAGGGTTTAGCTAAGCCCTATGCACAAAAATTTACTCTACTAACATCACAACAAGAGATAAACATCAAATGGGGAAAAACTTGGCAAAAGCAAGAGAAATGAAATTAAAGACAACGCAATGAAATTAAACTAAAAGCAAATAAGAATTCATTACAAAACACTAGCGTTGAGAATCTTACAAATGCAAGGAAGAACATCCCCCAAGGGGGGGAGAACCCTAGAAATTCGCAAAAAAGGATCTCCTCTCTCAATTTGCACACAACCATTTATAGTTTAGGAAAAAATATAAAGGCGCACGGCCGTGCCGCGAGACTGCACGACCGTGCCGCGAGACTGCACGACCGTGCAGCCGTAAAGCAAATTAGGGCACGCCATTGCCATTGCTACGAGCACGGCCGTGCAACATGCCAGTACAACCGTGTCGATCTTCTTCTCGTCCAAAATAGCTCCAGGCAGCACATGCGCGGCATGACCGTGCAAAACACCCATACTACCAGTGAGCCCGCTGCTTCGTTGGAGGTAAATATGCAGGGCCGTGCAGCCAGTTAGCACGGCCGTGTCGATCTGTTGTAGCTTTTTCCATTGGCCATATGATATGGCACGGCCATGCACTGGCACGCACGATCGTGCTGTCAGCTCTTCGCCAGTGTCTCCACTCCTTTAGCTCCGATCTTCGCAAATCTCTGCCGTATTATCTCCCAAGCTCCAAAAATCATGGATTGACATCGTTTGAGCATAAATTCCCAGAAATGTACAAAATGCATACCCAAAGCATCAAACTGATAAAAATTCGTAAAAGCTGTGGAAATAGCGGGAATAACACGGAATAATAAAGAAAATGTGAGGAGAAAAGAGTGGGAAAATGTGTCTTAAATGGGTCAAACATTCATGCAGTGTTTTTTCTTTCATGCCAGTAACAGGCATGTGGATGTGTGCTTTTAAATTATGCAATTAAATTTATCGTCCTCAATATCCTGTGTAGCCTGACCCTTAGTTAGGTAGAACCATTTTGAGACTGTTATATCTACCTATGTTTGTTAGATCCTTACTGAGCACGTATTGACGTGTCCCTCCCCCGTTCTCTCCAGGGTTAGAGTCATGACATGGCATAGTAGGATCCCATCTAGGAGACAACCCGTGTTTCGAGCTAGAGGTGGAGCCCTCAAAGGGTGACTTCGTGGAGCTGAGTTCAAAGTGGTAATCTAGGGAGTGAGTTGTACTCGGTGTGTGGACATCGTTCTTTTGTAGGTTTGGGGAATTCTTTTTTGTTATCCCCCTTTTGTACTTGTACAGTTCATGTATGTTCAATGTATCTTTAACTTAATGTATATGTAAACCATTCATAACCTTGCGATGTATCTGTGGATATCTGTGTTGGAGCATTTATATTTTTCCTTGTCTGTACTATTCTAGCAGTCGCAGTGGCATGTGTGAAATTATTAATAAATCACGATTAACGCTTAGTAGTATTTAGGGTCAAAGGGTCAAAGCCTTGAGTCTAAATATTGTTGCGGCCTTATCTCTCCGCATTCTTTATGAATACTCGAAAATGTACGTATTTCTACGTATTTCAAAGAACCGGACATGACACAGAAGTGGGACTCCTCTGCCGCCGGCCTCACCCTCTTCTTCACCTCTTGCATGATGGCACTACCGGTGCCTCAGCCTCAATCCCTAAAGATCTTGCATGTTTAATCGAATCTTTTGTTTCCTAATTCATTGTCCAAGATTGATTCCTGAAATTTAGTACGCCATCCTAAATAGTAAAGACATGAGAATAATAACAAACAACACAGCACGACATATGGTCATTGGTAACGCAGTTCGGTGCGCACACCTATATCTGCGGGGCCCCGCCCAGAAGTTCAAATTACTCCACTAAAATAATGATAATTACAATCACCAATACTATTTGATACTAAGGGAAACAAACTCCCCCTCAATACAAACCGCAAAGGGTTGACCTCAATCAACCCCGTGGAGTAATTTGTGCAAGCTCCCCTTGCGTGCAAGATTCCCTTGCAATACTGACCAAGATCAACTCCCTTGATCCCCTACCTCTGTAGTCGTCAGCCTCCTCCCGGAGCTTTAGAGAACACTTTCGCAAAAGCCGATCTCCTTGAAAAAGCGATAAATCTCTTCAATGCAATTTCCAATTTTTAACTTCGCTCTACAAAGTTGTTAAGTTGTAGGTCAACAAAACTTCCGGTAAAATCACTGAGGATTTACCGAAAAACATCAAGTGCAGCAAGGCGAGATAGATCAGATAAGTAGAGATCTTCAGCAGACAAACTAATCTGAACCCGAACAAATATCTTTTACAAATCTACAAACTGCTTCAGCAAATATAACAAAGAAACCCACCCGATCCGTTCTTGAAGGAGAAGATCTGAAACCGTTCAATAGACACGATAATACCTTATCTCCAAATTTATAACAATGAGCCTTGTCCTCAATCCGTCGTTAAATCAAACAGCAACAAAGAAATCCACGGTAACAGGTCTCTGAAGATAGAACAGCACGTTCAACATTACTTATGAGACAATGTTCAACATTTCATAAGAACACATTGTCTCATATTCACAAATGTTGAACAATAAGTGCAACATTTCATGTAACATATTGTTCAACAATCCATAAGAATCATTGTGCCACAAATGATAAATAATAGACTTAACAATCTCCCCCTTTGGCTTTTAGTGGCACAATCAAAGCGAATAAGATCTGATATCATCATATGCATAAAACCGACAGAAGAGATAAGGACGAGAATAAAGACGTACCAAACATTAACAAGAACATCAGAGACCACAGTACTTCAGGAAGATCATACAACAAAAAATTACTCCCTCCAAAATGTGCAAGAAGTTTCAGATCAGATCTTCAGAATACACCATTCAGAATACACCACAGCATCTCACCAGAGTTACTCATCTCCCCCTTTGTGACACCAAAAGCCAAAGATCATACCTTGTCAGGAGACACCTTAGCTTGAAGCTGAGCAATCCTATCCTGGAGAAAAACCTTCTGAGCCTGAAGAAGAACTCGCTGACTTTCAAGCATATCCAGCTGATCATCAACAGATTTGACCGCCCTCTGAAGCACCAATAAGTCATACAGTAGATCTTGCACAGAAGCTTTTGATGAAGAAGTTCTTTTGTTGGCAGGTTTGGAGGCAGAGTGAGGAGATGTAGATGAGGACGGCATTGAGGACACAGGAGAGAGGACAGATAAATCGTCAATTTTGCCGGCAACGGACTTGGTCATGAAGCTGATCAAGTCACAAGACACGGGAAGCTCAGAAGACTCGGGAACAACTCCTTGCAAAAACAGTATCATGGAAAGAGGGAGGCATGGGGCAGTGCAGTATTGGGTGCAGACGACTCAGATAGAGAAAGGATGGAATCAAAAATAAGTCGACCCAGATTGAACGATTTCTTAGTCCCGGCAGCAAACAATAGTTTGCACATAGCATTGGTGACAATAGACATGTTGGAAGTTGGCAACCAATTTCGGGTGGCAATACGATATAGCAAGAAGTACTTAGCAGTCAGTGCAGATGAAGGAAATGAAAACGTCTTCGGCCAACACGTATATTGTCCACCTGTGACCGTCTGGATAAATAAGTCATAGTCTTCACCAACAGAGGCTCCATACATAGGGAGGTTTTGATTGCACGGCCACTTAAGAAGTTTGTTGATGATAGCAGGAGAGAACGAAACTATCTTGCCCCGAATAAACACCCTGAACCCCCATTTGGAAGTGGAATCCGCAGAAGACTTGAAGAGGTTACAGTAGAATTCTCGGACCAGAACAGGATAAAAAGTCTTAAAACAGCTTGCTGCTTGGAGGAGATCAATGTCCTTGAGAAAGACTAAGAAATGGGTCTGTTTAAAAGAAGAGACAGCAACAGACTTTTCACCAAAAATGGATCGCTTAGAGTAGACATCCCATCGATTCTGGCAAGACTTGTCAAAAAATTGATAGGATAAAGCATTAGCTGCAGACCCAGCCGAAGGAGAGAAGGAACTAGAACCACCAGATTTCTTGAGAATCTTGGGAGTGGAAATCCTGCAAGACCTGGAGGAAGCTTTGCGCTTGAGGGACCCAGATCTAGATCTGCGAGGATGATAAACAAGGGGGGTCCACACTGGGATCATCATTCAACTTAGGATCCTCTTCTTGAGCGCAAGCAGAAGTTCCGACATTAGTTCCAACATTTGGAGAAGGTCCAATATTTTCACCCAGAGACGTGGTTTCCTCAGCAGGAGGAACACTCTCTTCAACCTGATCAGAGGAAAACATTACAAGGATAGTCTCATCATCAGCAATAAATGCATTAGTCTCTAAATCTGTAACAACTCCATCCTTCTTGCCTTCAGGACTCAAAGAAACAGCACTCTCATCCATAGAGTGAAATACATTATGAGAAACATCCTGAGGATCCGATACCCCAGCATCAGCCGTATCAGAGAGACACATGTCACTATGACAATCAGCATTTAGAGCAGAATCAGGGGCAGCATGATAAGATGATCCTTCACCAATATTCAGACCATCAGAACCTTCATTGTTGATGTCTCTACTAGAACCATCATCTCCTCCACCAATATCCAGACCATCATTTCCAGTCAAAGGATGCTCTGAGTCGGAATCATCCAACACTACAATCTCTGAAATTTTTACAGAGGACTCAGGAGGGTTCCAAGTCTTAAGCACAACCATATCATCAAAAGGAACTCTCACACTAATAAATTTTCCATCCACATCTTTAAGAGAGACAGAACCAAAACACGTTTTTGACAAATCCAACCAGGAAATATTCAACTTGCGATCCATACGGCGAAGATACCAAAACCAATCTTCCACAGTTACCGGGTGAGGAAACGATTCGTCTTCTTCAGAGGGTGACAATTGAGACGTAATCCGAGAGCAAGAATCAAGAATAATTGGGGGAAAAGGTACCACAGCCAAATTCGAACTAGAACAAGGTTGCATGTAGACGAACAATAATGGAGATGAGGAAGTAGATGAAATACCAGCAGATGATGCCCTAGAAGCGCGAGGAATAACTCCTTTCCATTTGGAACGAGGGGATGAAGACGAGGTGGGAACCTGACGAGGCGATGTAGCATGACGGGCCGAACGACGAGGATTTGAGGAGGGTCTTTCATTTCGAGCACGACCCATTTTTGCAAGAGAGGAACGAAATCCTTTGATGAAAAATCAAGAATCAAGAACCCTAGATTACCTAAGAGCCGCCCCTTTTTTTTCTTGAAATGTTCAAATGAGATGAAGAGCACTTAAGAAAACCAAAAAGAGATATAAATGCTGAGGGAAGAGAGTAAACTACCAGACAAAACTTACAAAACGAACCAAGACCCCTTTCAAAGTTGCAACATAATGTACAACATTGTGTCCAACATTATGTGCAACAATAAGTCCAACATTAGATGTGACACAGCTCAAGAGCTTATCGTAAACCTGCTTGAATCCAAAGGTTTCGTAAAAATGTCAGCCAACTGACTGGTAGTATCAATATATTCCATGACGAGAATCTTCTTTTCAACCAACTCTCTGATGAAATGATGTCGAATGTCGATATGTTTGGTCCTTGAATGTTGAACAAGATTCTTGAAAATGTTTATAGCACTCTGGTTGTCACATAGAATGGTCAAGACATCTTGATCAACACCATAATCTGTCATCATTTGATTCATCCACAGAAGTTGAGTACAACAGCTCCCTGCCGCAATATATTCTGCCTCAGCTGTTGACAACGAAATCGAATTCTGCTTTTTACTGTACCAGGAGACTAAGTTGTTTCCGACATAAAAACACCCTCCTATGGTACTCTTCCTATCATCAGCATTACCTGCCCAATCAGCATCACTATATCCAGATAAGAGAGTATTGGTGTCTTTGGAGTACCAAATGCCATAGTCAGCTGTTCCATTTATATACCTGATTATGCGTTTAACAGTCGTGATATGTGATTCCTTAGGACAAGCTTGGTAAAGAGCACACACCCCAACACTGAAACTGATGTCAGGTCTACTCGCTGTCAAATACAATAGGCTTCCTATCATGCTCCTGTACAGAGTAACTTCTACTTGTTTTCCACCATCATCCTTCGAGAGCTTTTCAGTAGTACCCATAGGAGTGCGAATTTGATGGGCTTTCTCAAGACCGAACCTTTTAACAAGATTCTTAGCGTACTTACTCTGAGATATAAACAGCCCATCGCTAGATTGTTTAACTTGAAGACCAAGAAACATATGTAACTCACCGACCATACTCATTTCAAACTCTTTTTGCAAAGGTCGATAAATTCACGTACCAGGTGTGGTGAAGTAGATCCAAAAACTATGTCATCAACATAAATCTGTGCAACTATGATAGCCGATCTGGTTCTCTGAACAAACAATGTCTTGTCAGCTCCCCCTCGCTCATAAGGTATCTGGTCAGTCTCTCATACCAAGCTCTAGGGGCTTGCTTGAGTCCATAAAGAGCTTTCTTCAAACGATAAACATGACTAGGCAAGAATGGGTCTTCAAACCCCTTTGGTTGTTCAACATATACCTCCTCATTTAAGATCACATTTAGAAAGGCACTTTTCACGTCCATTTGATGAAGCTTGAAGTTGAAACTACATGCCATGGAGAGAAGTAACCTAATAGATTCCAAGCGTGCCACCGGAGCAAAAGTTTCGTCAAAATCAATTCCCTCGATCTGCGTGTATCCCTGAGCTACCAGTTGAGCTTTGTTACGCGTGACGTTCCCTTTTTCATCCGTTTTATTTTTGAAAATCCACTTAGTTCCAATGACATTCATCCCTTTTGGTCTCTCAACAAGGCTCCAGACGTCATTACGTTGAAATTGATTCAGCTCCTCTTGCATCGCCATCACCCAGAAGTCATCGAGTAATGCTTCTTTAACATTCTTAGGTTCAACACTGGATAAAAAACAAATATATCCAGCAAGATCACGTTAATTTACCTGACTAGTGCCTCTAGTGCAAAGACCATCTTCAACATTCCCAATGACAAGTTCAGGAGGATGATTTCGAATAACTTTTGTAATCCCACCCGAGGAATGAGCTTCATTTTCATCTGATTGAGATTCCCCAATGGATGTTGTTCCCTGAGAAGTACCATTCTGACCGGTACTCTCAGATGTTGAATCAAATGTCGTAACATTTTGTTCAACATTTTCATCCTCTTCATTAATCTCTCCTTGAGAACCAGGCCCCTCACGAATAGCAACTTCACCCTGCTCGAAATCATCAACGACAACATTGATAGACTCCATCAAAACATCAGTGCGATGGTTCAGAACCCTGAAAGCACGACTCGTAATAGAATATCCGAGAAATGTCTCTCTATCACTCTTAGCATCGAACTTTCCCTTAGAAGTTCGATCCTGCAAAATGTAACACTTGCTACCAAAAACATGAAAGTAAGAGACATTTGGTTTTTTACCTTTCCAGATCTCATAGGGAGTTTTCTCTGTTCTGGGTCTCAGATACACTCTATTTATGGTGTAGCAAGCAGTGTTGATCGCTTCGGCCCACCATTTGGTACTGACTTTCCTGGCGTTCAACATCACGCGAGCCATCTCCTGTAGAGTGCGATTCTTCCTTTCAACAATTCCATTTTGTTGAGGAGTCTTAGGTACAGAAAACTCATGTCGTATTCCCTCTGCCTCACAGAAATCAGCAAACAAGTGATTTTCAAATTCCTTACCATGATCACTGCGAATTCGTATAATTTTTCCAATAGTAACTCCTCTCTCTGTCTGAAGACGGGTGCAGAGCTTCTTGAAGGCATTGAAGGCATCAGACTTTTCTTTGAGAAAATCTACCCAAGTGAAACGAGAGAAGTCATCAACACAAACAAAAATGTACTTCTTACCTCCCATGTTGATTTCCGTTGTGAGTCCTATCAGATCCATGTGCAGCAGCTCCATATTCTTAGAGGTGGTGATGGTCTGAAGTTGTTTATGGCTAGTTCTCTTCTGTTTTCACAGCTGGCAAGGACCGCAGACCCCTTCTATTTTCTTGGACAAAATAGGTATCCCACGAAAAGCTCCGACCCTGGTGATTTCAATCAAGGTTTTATAGTTTACCTGACCAAGTTTTTGATGCCACTGTTCGGAGATTTCAACACTGGCAGTGAGGCAGCTGTTAGCTTCCTGAAGCAGATAGCAGTTGTCAGCCGATCGTTTCCCAGTAAGAATGTTAACTCCAGCTTTATTCAGTACAACACATGCATCTTTAGTGAACTGAACAAACAACCCTTGGTCGCATAATTAACGTATACTAATCAGGTTTGCCTTTAAGTCTCGAACATGCATGACATCCTTCAGAGTAATAGATTCAGTCATCTTCAGTTCTACCTTCCCAATGACTTTGCTTCTCTGGCCATCACCAAAAGTAACGTGTCCTTTATTGCATGTAGTGTACTCTGAAAGAAGACCCCGATTTCCTGTCATATGTCGAGAACATCCGCTGTCGAAATACCACGTGTTTTCCGAGAAGGCGACCATGGAAGTGTAGGCAACTAGGCTGTGAATACTAGACTTCCTTATCCATCTCTTTACGATCCTTTTCTCAGGATGTCCTGTGTTTCTTCCTTCACGTTGATGTCTCATCCGACTGAAACACCTGTTCTCAGTGTGACCTTTGCATTGACAGTAATTACAGACCAAGTGCCTGAGGGTAGTACTCTTTTTGTGTCCATCCTTTTGACTCCCTTGCTTGAAGTGACTGTTGTTGCTCTGACTCTTGACAGTTCGACCATGAACTTCCTTGGTTAACTGAAGATAGCCTCCTCTATTGAACCCTACGCCCGTACGATCTCCGGATACTTTTCCCATGCTTAGAATGTCATCAAGCTTAGTCTTATCAGAGTTCCATTTGTTAAGAACACTCTCTGCCTTCTCGGCTCTCAGCAGTGTTCTCCTCAGTTGTCCCTCTAGATTTCTGAAATCTAGCTTGATCTCTCCTAGTTGAGTTATAGCATCTTCCCTTTCACCTTTTAGTCTAGTGTTTTCTTTCTTCAAGGACTTGTTTATCTCACAGATCTTTATCCAATTTGCAAACATGATTTGATATGCAGATCGAATATCAACTTCGTCAACTTCTTCATCCTCACCCGTATCAGAAATAGATTTACTGTCTGATGTTGCACTAAATGTTATAACATTCTTCTTGACATTCTTACATTTATCCTCCAACATGGTGCGAATTGTGCCCACACTAGGTCCAATATTGCTAGTAATGTCATCAGTACATTGATCATTCATAATGGCCATAAAAGCAACATAATTGCTGACAATATCTTCTTCTCCAGTACATCCTTCGGACTCTTCATCACTCCAGGAACTTGCCAGAGATTTTCCTTTTTGTTTCTTGATGGTGTTCGCACATTCGGCTTGTATATGTCCAAATCCTTCACACTCTCTGCACTGAATTCCCTTGCCTCTATTCTTTGGTTCATACTTCTGTATAGGACGGTTGTTACCTCTACCCGCAGGAGTGAAATTTGGACGAGCTTCCTTGCTAAAATTTCTGAAGTTCTGACCTCTACTTCCTATTTTCCTCATCATTTTACTAAAGTTTTTGGTTAGCAATGCTATGTCGTCTTCAAGATCAGTGTCATTCCCTTCATGCGAAACATCAGTAGCTTCCACCTTTAGAGCCACTCCTTTCTCCCTTTTATTTTGCTTCAAGTTCATCTCAAAGGTTTGAAGGGACCCCATCAATTCATCCAATCTCATATCACATGTATTCCTAACTTCTTCAATAGCAGCAATTTTGGCTGAAAATTTTTCAGGTAGCGATCTTAGAGTTTTCTCCACTAATTTCTTTTGAGAGTACTTCTTTCCCAATTGAAAAGCCTGATTAGCTATATCAAGAAGTCTTCCATTGAATTCAGCCACAGATTCATCATCGTTCATCCTAAGATTTTCAAACTGAGAAGCCAGAATTTGAAGTTTAGATGCTCTAACAGTGCTTGTCCCTTCATGTATGTTTTGGAGGATGTCCCATGCTTCCTTCGCAACTTCGCAAGTAGAGATCAACTTGAACTGTTCTTCATCAACAGCAGTGAAAATTGCATTCACGGCCTTCGAATTTCTCAGTGCCGCACGTTCTTCTTCGAGACTCCAGTCTTGGGCAGGTTTGAGAGATTCATGTCCTTTCATGTCATCAACAGTATGAGGAGTCCAGCCTTCGATAGTGGCCACCCAGGCTTTCTCATCAAGCGATTTGATGAATGCGTGCATCCGAGATTTCCAATATGTATAATTAGTACCATTGAGCAATGGAGGCCGAGTCACAGAAGCTCCCTCCTTCGTGTTCATGGTTGACGTACTCAAACAGCAGAATCACACCCCCTTTGACAAACAAAGAATGCGGATGACCTGCTCTGATACCAAATGAAATTTAGTACGCCATCCTAAATAGTAAAGACATGAGAATAATAACAAACAACACAGCACGACACATGGTCATTGGTAACTCAGTTCGGTGCACACACCTACATCTGCGGGGCCCCGCCCAGAAGTTCAAATTACTCCACTAAAATAATGATAATTACAATCACCAATATTATTTGATACTAGGGGAAACAAACTCCCCCTCAATACAAACCGCAAAGGGTTGACCTCAATCAACCCCGTGGAGTAATTTGCGCAAGCTCCCCTTGCGTGCAAGATCCCCTTGCAATACTGACCAAGATCAACTCCCTTGATCCCCTACCTCTGTTGTCGTCAGCCTCCTCCCGGAGCTTTAGAGAACACTTTCGCAAAAGCCGATCTCCTTGAAAAAGCGATAAATCTCTTCAACGCAATTTCCAATTTTTAACTTCGCTCTACAAAGTTGTTAAGTTGTAGGTCAACAAAACTTCCGGTAAAATCACTGAGGATTTACCGAACAACATCAAGTGCAGCAAGGCGAGATAGATCAGATAAGTAGAGATCTTCAGCAGACAAACTAATCTGAACCCGAACAAATATCTTTTACAAATCTACAAACCGCTTCAGCAAATATAACAAAGAAAACCACCCGATCCGTTCTTGAAGGAGAAGATCTGAAACCGTTCAATAGACATGATAACACCTTATCTCCAAATTTATAACAACGAGCCTTATCCTCAATCCGTCGTTAAATCAAACAGCAACAAAGAAATCCACGGTAACAGGTCTCTGAAGATAGAACAGCACGTTCAACATTTCTTATGACACAATGTTCAACATTTCATAAGAACACATTGTCTCATATTCACAAATGTTGAACAATAAGTGCAACATTTCATGTAACATATTGTTCAACAATCCATAAAAATCATTGTGCCACAAATGACAAATAATAGACTTAAGAATTCCTTTTGCGTTCCTAATGGTGATACACTCATCATCTACTGTGATCTCCCAAAAGGAAGGGAAGAAGATCGATCGGTTTCTGGCCACGATCTTTGGCAATGTCAGCTCCGACCTAAACCGGTTCCCTGACAGCGAGGATGAGCTTGTCGGTAATGTGATCAATAGAGGTAATCACTGTCAATGGCCTCACCCTCTTCATTTTAGTTTATGTTTCTGAGAGGTCCTGAGAATGTTTGAGCATGAAATTTTGATGTCATAATAGCTACAACTTTATGAATCCAGTGTTCTAAATTGCAATGACCACTATCTTTGCCATTGCCTGACGCATAAATGGCAACATCTTTATCACGGATCTCTAAAGCTTTTCGCAACAACAAATATCATTGTCAATAGGACATATAACAACGAACATGTTGTCGTTGCCAAAGTCTTCGATAACGGAAGTTACAGCAACGACATATTGTCGTGTCTATGGCAACGACTTTTGGATTTTTAGCCACGACTTTTGTCGTTGCCAAAATTTAATCTTTTTGTAGTGAATGAAATTACCATGTTGATGGACTCTTAGGTTGGATATGCCTAAACCTTGGATGACACAATGGTTGAGGTTTTTGGCTTTGGTTAAATTGAGTGAATGAACATTAAGGAGTAACTTATTGCTTAGTAGAGTCTGAATCGGTAGGAAGCTCAGGTATGAAACTCTGAATTCATGCATCCATGCATAACATAGACAGCCTGGAGGTCGAAAGATCCCACTCATCTCCTCCGATGCTTAAATTGCTGGCGAGTTAACATAGTAATAAATAAGTATGGAATCAAGCATTTCTCTTTGGATATGCATCTGTGTTTAATATATTGTAGAGAGAACTTTGGCATCCAAGCTAAATGTGTAAAATGAATTGGGGCTCATAGTTTGGGATATGCGAGTCAATTGAAGTCCCAAAAGGTTTGGAATAATATACATCGGATTGGACCTTACCTTGTCACGTCCTTGCTATGTTCGGATGCAAAAAGAATAGGTAGAAAAATTAATCATCAAAGATCCAATATAATGTTCTTTTCTGTCTCTAATTTTCGGGAGAAAGTTCCCTTACTTTATTAGTTGCATTGTTGCAATACCTAATTCACATAAATGAACAAATCTCTGCGAATCCCTTGTAAAAAATACATTGGGAAAAAAAACGAATTCCAAATTAACATCTCTAGAAAGAATCAAAGAAATTCTCAACAGTAAATTAAATCCAATCCGAATCAAGCCATCTCTGATGCCTCCCGCGTCTCACGTGCAACAAGCCTCCGGCTCTTGTTAATCGTAGTCAAGCACAAGTACACATGTTCTTCCAGCTCTCTCATCTGCTCTTCAAACCCTAGCCCAACATCCCCTCTTCTCCCTTCCATCTCCTTCACGACCTCCGCCATCACCGTCTCCCACCCTCTGTTACCCGTCACCATCCTCGCCACGTCCCGACCGTACTCGACCTCGTCGTGCACTCTCCTCAACATCTGACTCATCGTATCCATGTCCCTGAAGACAATGTAAGCTCCCTTTGCCGCCGCGTCCACCCTAGCCTTCGCTCTTTCCAGCCTCACCCACCCTCTAAGCCATCTCCTCGGCCTTGGTCTCACTCCACCACAGGCGCAAGCAGCCGCCACCGGGGCAGCAGCTGCCGCAGCTGTTCCATGCGTCGCAAGGACGACAGCGGCGGCCGCCGCTGCACCGAGCAGAGCCATGATCGCGATTCCCGAGGCTCTCTTGGCGAACTTGACGAGCTTCATCCGTCGAGCGATCTTCCGACGGGCGGTGGTCAGGCGGCTCATCAGCGCGGGGTAGCGTGAGTGGACGTTGTGGAAGTGGGAGAGGCTATGCGGGGAGAGGGGGTTTTCGGTCTCAAGGTGATGGGATAGCTCGGAGAATATGATGGAAGGGGAGGCGGCCGAGGGGATGTCGTGAAGGAGGGCGTAGATGGCATGGTGGTGGGTCCGGGCGCGGTCGATGGAGGGGAGGAGGGAGGCGCAGGCGGTGCTGGCCTGAAGGGTGGTGTCGAAGAAGTCGAGGAGGAGATTGTTGAGATGGAGGTGGAAGCGGCTGCCGCCTAATCTTGTGGACGTAGAGGAGATCAGGAGGGGCTCTCGGCTACGTTGGAGGAGGAGGTCGTGGATGCAGTCGTCGTAGGATCCATACGACGGGAGCGAGGAGTGGGCGTGGCAAAGCATCGTGGTCTTCATCTTGTTATATGCAGTGGAGGTCCGATTCAAGTTGAGTTGGCGTTGCCGCAGCCTTGAGCAGGTATCGACGTAGGACTTAGCGTGGAGGGCTTTGATGTATTCCTCTCTCACCTCGTGATTTAATGACCTCATCGTCGATAACTTTCGAATACACAAAATCGTGGATCAAGCTAGCTTAATGATAATGTAAGTTGGAGTTTGGGAGGCCATCCGGCTGTTTATAAAGAGAAAGATCGGGCGGAATCTCGTACCTTCCCTTTTGATCCACGCGCCGCCATCCCGCTGCTTCCCGCGTTTCCGTCTCTGTGTTATTTTACGCCAACGACGGACGTAGTTGTCGATTGATCCTGGCCCTCCATCAGCTCTTTGTTTCCTGGAGAGAGACTTGATGGACGCGGCCAAATCACTTCACGCCAGATTCGCGCAACTTTCCAGCTCATGCTGTTAGATTGCCGTCGCTTTCCCCGCCATAAATTATGAGATCCAAGCTGTCATTTTGTTATTTGAGCAGAAAAGGTCAAAATAAAAATGGTGGCTTTTTTTAGCAAAGAAGCCGCATCAAGGCTTGGCTTAGAAATCTTTTAACTAAACCTTGGTCTAATTAGTAATTATGACATGAATTAATACTTGGGGCTGATCTGGTTCATGCTGCCTTCGATGGTTGGCTTACCCTGACGAACGGCATAAATGCATGCTGATCAGTTGGTTATCAAACTTGGGAGATTTCGTCTAACATTTAATACGAGTAGAGAACTCTATAGATGTTAGTGTTGGAACTTATCCAACTAAGTTGGATCTTAATCCAACGTTGGGCTAATATGCTATAAATACTTATATAAGTGCTACGCTGTCATACTAAGCCCAATATATTAGTGATCTGATTTTAATTAAGTTAAGTGGGCTTAAATGAGTGAGGTAGGTTGTGGGCCTTTATGTGTGGTGACTATTGGGCTTCAATTCGTTGATGGGCCGAATTGGAAACCCTAGGACTACGGAGGATAGCCCCTATTTATATGCGGTCATGATCCCCGGAGCACACGAACAAGTTAGTTGACTTTTCTACACCCCGTCGCTAGGAGAGAAACCTGGAGAAAGCCAAAGGATTTCTCCAACGGTTGACTCGTGATGTTCTGGAAGATCATCCGCCACGTTATTGTCAGGATCTCTGTCAGAATATTAGCGATGGATTCAAGTACGCTTCCGCTAAACAGAGTAGGTAACGTTTTAACATTCAGCATGCGTTTATCAAGATCTGTGTTATTTGGCTTGTACGCACATCTAGATCTTTTGTTTTTATAAGTGGTACCAGAGCCACCATGCTTGGATCTTATTATTCTGCCTGCTCGTAGTAGATCTGATAAAAATCCGATTTTTAATCTGTTTTATATTCGGATCTATGCAAAATTTGGTTTTTTGATTAATTTTTTCCAATAAAAAAATTTATTTTTACTAACTCTAGATCGGGGGCGACCCGCCAGCCGCCGCCCGACATGGCAAAAGAGGTGGTGGCTATGCCGCCCCCGTCAGGAGATCGGCGCAGGCAACGCCAGCACCGACACGGGACAGCAAGGGGCGGCTCAGCTGCCCCTGTCAAAAAAAGGGTTGGGGGGACCTGCACCCACCCCCCTCCCCACGCGTTAGGTTTCAGGAAAGGCAACGGCGGCGGCGCCCCCATGGGCTTTTAGGAAGGGGCGGCCACACGCCGCCCCCAGATCAGGAATCCGGCGGCGGGGGGTGCCATCCACCCGTCCGCCGGCAAGAACAGACCCCCATCGAAGGTGGGGATTCTGTCGAAATCGCACAGAAAGGGGGGGGGGGGTCGGCCGCCCTCCCCGGTTGGGATTCAAGAGGGGAAAGGGGCGGCGGTGCGCCGCCCCATTAGGCCACCGCCGGTCGAACCGGGGAGTGGGCGCTCCGCCGCCCCTCCCCTGCGTAACAGCAGCAGGCGCCCTCAGACGCCTGCACGACAGTAAACGGGGCGGCGTTCGCCGCCCCTATTGGCCAACGGCAGGAGCCGTTGGAGCCTGCGCGATGCAGAAAAAGGGGCGGCCTGCGCCGCCCCTGTCAGTTGCAGCCGGTGCCGGCCCCCCTGCCGACGCCGGATCTGAAGGAAAGGGGCCGGGGGTGGCCAGCCCTTGGTTGAGCCAAAAATTCTGCTATGGTTTCTAACCCTAGCAGACTTTGGGCCAAATTGGGCCCAAACAGATTATTTTTCAAAAAAGTTTTATTTTTTCAGCATATGGGCTTTTAATTTGGGCCTCTTTTGGGCCTGTTTGGGTTATTTGGATGATTTGAACACCATTTTGGGCTTGTCTCTTAAGTATATTAACACAACTATAGATGAAGAAATAATAAGCTCTTTCATTCATATATATTTCCTTTGAGGTATAATTTTTTGTGTTAAAATAGTTTAATTAAATTCAATTTTAGGCACACTACATTATATATATTTCGAAATGATTGTAATTAAATCAAAACCCCACCAAAGTGGGCTTTATCGTGGCAATTACTCTTATTTCGATATATAAAAAGCTACGGACGTACTTTCTATGTAAATTTAGTGCCTAAAATTGTAAATTTAAATTCATTAAATGAGTAAATAAATGGTTAAGTGTATATATATATATTTCCTTTAAGCCCAAATTTTGTGTGTTAAATTATATTCGTTCCATTTTAATTCTTTTAGGCATTCTTCATTTTATTTATATGTTTCGAAATAATTTTAATTATTACGAGACCCCACCAAAGTGGGCTCTACAGTTAAACTATTACTATTTTGGAATGTAAACGGTTAAATACATACGTTGTATGATCAGTTGCCTGGATGAATTTTAAATGGATCGAAGAAGTAAATAAAAGGCTTTCCCGTATATTTACATTTAAGTTCAGTTTCATTTAAATTCAATTTTTGGACACATTAGATTATATGTTTCAAAATAATTTTAATTATTATGGGATCCCACCAAAGTGGGCTCTACAGTTAAATTATTATTATTTCGGAACATAAACGGTTAAATACATACTTTTGTATGATTGGTTGCCTAATATTTAATTTAAATTGGATTGAGGTATGAAATAAGAAGCTTAATTTAATGTATATTTCTCCTCAAAGACAAAACTTTGTGTTAATTGTGCTGAAATTAATTTAAATTCTAAGTTTAAGTCTTAAAACCATATATATATATATATATATATATATATATATATATATATATATATATATATATATATATATATATATATATATATATATATATATATATATATATATATATATATATATATATATATATGGGAGAAATGGGGGTCAGCGGGCCTAGGAGAGACTCCCTCCTTGGTTGTCCGCGTGGCTCTATCGCCACCCTCCATCAAGCTGGAGGCTGCATCAGCTCAAATCAATTTATTTACGCGTTTTTTTGCAATCACCCCCCTGCTTTTCACATTTCTCTTTCCCCCTTGCGTGTTCCCCAGACAT
Organism: Scilla litardierei; assembly: GCA_030789695.1. Classification (NCBI taxonomy): domain Eukaryota; kingdom Viridiplantae; phylum Streptophyta; class Magnoliopsida; order Asparagales; family Asparagaceae; genus Scilla; species Scilla litardierei. The sequence continues at coordinate 27,157,630 of CM061140.1, read as the reverse complement.
CCTCTCTCTCTCTCTCTCAGCTGGGAAGAGTATTCGATCGAAACCCTAGATCTCCCATCCCGCGTTCCCAAGATGTCATCTCCTTCTTGCCTCTTCGTGCTATCTCCTCTTCCCTCTTTGTGCTATCTCCTCCACCGGCTCAAACGAGCTCCGCCCCTCTCTGTGCGACCGACCTAGGGCACCCAGCAAGCGATCGATCGGGGGTTTCGCTCGAGCCGGCTCGAATTTCAGCGGCCGCATCCTCACTTCTCGAAGCTACTGGAACGTCCCCGCCCTCGTCGTTAGGGCTTCTGCTGCAATCGATTCATACGGGAGCTCGTCTGATTTTGCGAAAAGAATTGAGCAGGCTTGGCTAATCGCTCAGGTGCCCCGATTGCCATTTTTTTTCATTTTTAAAATTTAGTAAGAAAAATGGAGGATCTTAACGTGCAATTGTTAAAGAATTGATGTTATTGATTGCTTTAGGTTTAATTTACACGGGATTTTTGGTTTGAATCCGATTCTTAGCAGAAAAAGGAATTTGATAATTATGTGTTATCAATGTTATTAAGCGTTGTTCCCTGTTTTTGGCCTGCGTTTTCACCCCCAATAGTATGAAAAAGTAGAGAATTTGATTTGGGTTGGTATCTCTAATTGACTTTGTTACTTGATTAGGCTGAATTTTGGTATTTAGAATTTCTTGTCTTATCTAACGCATGTGGGAGTGGCTAATCTTGGTTGGTCTTTTATACATCTTGTAGTTTTGGTGATGTGAAGTTCTCAACCTGATTATCCCAATGGCAGAAGTAAAGATCTTTGCGAAAGGGAAATGAAGGATTTTCCTGCTAGGGGTCGCTATATGGTAGGATTCTCATTCAATTTGTTTCTTCAGCTCAACGAAATTTGCAACGAGTTCTTTATTCTTTTTCTGTTTTGGAATTGATCAGGGGCAAATATTGCGACATGATATTCTTTTAATTAATATGTGATATTAAACAAAATTCTTAAAACAATATTGGTGGGTTCAAATCAAAATTAGAGTAAGAGTTATAAGTTATGGAGATACAGACAATTTTGTGATGAACCCACCAAAATCTTGCTATGAACCCACCAAGAACTTTGCTATGCAGATTAACACAATTAAATGAATATTTTTGGTATGAACCCACCAAATTTTGAGCTATTTTTAAGCAGACAATTTGGACGGGTTCATAGCAAAATTTGTTTGATTTATAACCATCAAATTCCCAAGAACTTTGCAATATTTTTTAAACATACAATTTTAAAGTTATTATGGAGATTAGCACAATTAAAGGAATGCAAGATTTTGGTGTGTTTGTAGCAAAATTAGAGAAATTGATTTTGGTTGCCATTATGAATACTGCAGGGGATGTTTCCGTGTCTTCAGAGCAGAGTCTGTACGATGTTGTGTTGAAGCAACTAGCAAGCAGCTTTGGTGAAGGATCAGAGGATGAGAAGCAGCAGGACGTGTCTCGATGTGAAGCTTGATATCGGCATGCCCAGGACTCTGTATCTGTTGAAAGATTCTTATGATCGGTGTGGCCAAGTTTGTGCAAAGCATGCCAAGACCTTCTACTTTGGTTAGAATCTCTCTCAGCTGATGTTTACAGATTTTTTTAGCCATTAAAGCACCATGCTGACTAATTTATTTATACGCACCAATGACAGAGAATGGATATTGAACTTCAATAAGCATAGATGGCCAGCCCCTATATGACCAGTGTATTCATTGAAATCAACTCTGGTGGCAATTTTGAAAATGTTGCAGACCCTAACAATGAATCAAAATCAACAATGGGATACATCAGTAAAATAAACCAGAACTGGTTGGCAAATGCGTATAATCATCATTAAAAAAATTTGAACCAGAATAAATAGAAAAACCACATGTTTAAGCAATAAAGAACCCCATAAGTAAGAGTTATAAGTCTAGAAATATATGTTAGAGTTACAGGCTGTCAGGCAATTTTTTGTACACAGAAATCCTCACATTTGAATAATAGGTAAAGAGAATGGGAGAAGCTTACAATTAATATCCTCTCATTGGCTTGGTTGGAAATCATAAAGAAAGTAAATTATCCACAATTAAGTAAGTTTACAAATGAAGTTCAATTATACTTGTCATACTTTTACAAATTTTTGTGTGGCATACTTTTTGTGCAGGAAACTGGGTTGCACTGGAGGTATGAATCTGGAGACTACACATTTTCAGAACGCACTGGAGGCTTCCCACAAAAATCTGAATGTATGCGCATTTTTGCCAAAGTAGGCAAAGCATTTTTTTTTCCTATGTAAATCTGAAGCTTGAAATGTGATACAAAGATTGAAGCAACCTGAACTGGAAGATACTTGGTGTCATTGAAGAAACCTGAACTAGAATTGAAGCAACATGAAGTGGAAGATACTTCGTGTCATTGAAGCAACCGGAAGATATTTGGTGCCATTGAACCTGAACTGGGATTTTTTTGTTTGCGACAATCTGTTGGAATTGGAATTATATTATGTCTATTGTCTGTATCAAAACTGGAATGTATATCAAGTGCATTTGGTATATTGATATTGGACTGTATATCAGGTGCATTTTGTATATGTTAAGTTCTTATTGTATCATAATATGTGTATGTGTATGAGTATCATAGTATGTGTATGAGTGTGTAACATTTGTATGTGAGTGTAAGCGATTTCTGTGTATCATAGTTAAAACAGCTTTTTTCTCACCAGGTCTGATTATATTAGCACGGTACATTGTGTTCATGTCAAAATATTCTCAATTTCCAATCTCCATCAAGAGCATTTCATTAAAATCTAGTTCATCAAGAACATCTCTTTCATCATGTGCACGACGATGCAAAACGATAAAAACCATCACAAAACATGGGAAAAAATTTATTAGTTAACCTTTCATTTTCAAAAATTATGACATTTTAACAGAAAGCATCAAAATAATTGGTAGCTTTGGTAGATTCGGCCAGCACGGACACAGCAGCAGAATAGCAATTTTCAGAACAAAATCACAGGTGCATACTTCGGATATCAACCCAAGAGTTGTCATCATAAAACTAGGGATCGATGGTGATTAGCTCCTATATTGAACGATATTAATTCTCCAGGATACAATAAACGTTTGCCCCCTTTACACACTGCAACCACTCATTACTCCTCCCAAAACAAAATACAAACACACAAATAGATGAAACAAACATATAAAGATGAACCTTGAAACACGACCCATATGAAAAATTTCTGGCCGGTTTATTCTAAAATCAGAAGCCAGCATCCATCACAAACAGCACCCCGTATTCTTAATGATGCATGCCCCATGTGAGCGTCACTGCGAAAGGACCCACGTAGCCTGTCTGCCAACCTGTTACAGCCATTGTACACCACACCATGATTCAGCAGCAGCGTCTCCCGTCTCCTCGGACTGTCCTTCCTTTGAAATGTGAAACCCTTCAATTTTGCGGGCAACGATCATTTCCTCCCATCCTGTGATCCTGACGCATATGATTCACCTCCAGGAGCAAAGGGCACGCAGTACACAAAATAAAAGCCAGATGTCTTCTCTTCATCATCTCTTACAAACATTTTTGCATACTTCTTCTGATCAAGATGTCTTCTCTTCATCATCTCTTACAAACAGACAGGACTCACATAGTTTGATGCCTGCACCATAAGAGCATAGAACTATGAGCAACTTTTATAACAATCTAATTGGAAATAGTTTGATGCATGAAAGTGACTACCACTGCATGAATGAAACTAGACACTGATGTTGATATGTGAACATCTCAAAGATGCCAGGCATTGGTGAGCCTAAAAAAGGCTGATATCACGTTTTAAATTGCAGACATGGAGAATATATCCTTGTCTTTCTCGTAAAGAGCACGAAAATAATACCCCTATTACCAGAAACTGGAGGTTGATTTGATGCCAGGAAAATTGAAATCCAACGCATACTCTAAAATTGCAGAAGTGTATCATTATAAATCTAGATTGATGTTGCATCCCTATCATCCTCTCACATAATGACATTCAGTTTGTTTCAGCTTTACAAAGAAACTGAATAAAACAAATAACTATTATAACTATGGTGCCAATAATGTAAAGACATAAAGACAAAAAAACAAATTTGCATCATGAGCATGTCACAACAAAAAGAAATTAACAGTCATGGTTATTCACTGCAAAAACAGGTTTCCATGGCCAAGACAGCAAAGTACAGATCACAAATTCACAATGCAATCTCCATCTCTTGATGAATATATGCATAGTTATAACCATGCATTAAGAGAATACACATCAACCTTACATCACATGCTGAACTCCATGGCACAAAAAGATTTTCTTTTCATTTTTTAAACCCATAATTCATGATCAGTGTGACTATTCTGACATAATCTTGCAAGTGAATGTGCCAAATATAGTATAGCTCTTTTAGCTATCTAACGTTTTGCATTCATGTGGTACAAATGCTAACGGACTATAATATATGTAACTTGAGTTCTGAAACATCTAGAATGCAAAAAAATCATCTGCAGTGAACAATATTTGCATATGAGATGTGAGATATTGTGAGATGTGAGATATCAGAAAAAATCATACCTCCAGATTATGAATATTTGCATCCACTTATAGAATATGAAAATTCATACATCTAGAATATGAATATCTACATCCACTATGAAAATTCATACCTCTAGAATATGAATATCTGCATCCACTTACAGATATTTGCATTCACTTACAGAGTAAAAAAACTCCAGGCTCTCCTAGAATGCAAGAAGGATGACCTCAACATTTTTAACAGAATCCACTCACTGAAGTGACCACAGAGATCACTGAAGCTGAAGATGAAACATAAATTCAAATAAAACCATAAATTTATTGAAGTTACTACAGAGTTTATTGAAGCTGAAGAAATGAAACCATAAATTAAAATAAACAGAAGCTGAATATTCTATGCCCCATATGCAGTGAACGCTGACATTTAACGCTGACATTTAACCATATTCAATCTTCTGTTTCCATATCATGCTTTTTCTGCAAAAAAATAACCATATGCCGATGATGAGAATAATTACAACTACAACTTTATGATAAATAAATTTACTCTTACCTGGACAGGACAATTAGTTCTATAGTGTCCCAATCCTTGGCAATTCCCACATTTTCTTTGCTTAATAGATTGTTTTGACATTGAAGTTTCGATTCCGGACTTGAATCTACTAGGAAGCTTTGGACGCCCCTTGCATTTGGCCGAACCAACTGGATCCCGCACATGGATTTCTTCACCATCTATTAACAATAACGGTGAACTTGAACCTACTTCACTTCGATCAGCAATGTCTTCGCTATGATTCATAGACTTCAAATCTTTCTCCGCTTCAATGTAATACTCTTCAAGTAGACTCTCGAGCTTTGAAAGATGTGTTTTTGAAATAGATATAAATTCAAGAATTCCATTGAACTTAGATCTAAGGGCCCAGACCCTTATAACTCCACATTGCTCCATGTTCTCTCCTTCTCTCCTTGAATTCATCACACTATCATAACCGACATTCCTATGTCGGGCTCCAATGGTCCATCTATGTAATATATATACTTCTGGGATTATTTTCACCATATGTAGATGCTTGATATACAATATATGCTTACATAAAATCCCATCCGTTTGAAGCATCCCACATGTGCATGTGACTTTAACCTCTGTTGCTTGATCAAATGTGACTTCCTCCCATTTTTCTCGGTTTGAATCAGGTTGACCAACAGCATAAATGGTAGTAGTTGAGATCTTGCTAACTTCTTCACGAAATAGCGAGAGACCTTCAATGAGCTCATTTTGAAATTTTTTAAAAACATTTCTTGTGTATATATTGCCTACTTGTTTCTCAAGTGTATGCGACAGACACATAGTGGGAACAACATTCAATGTCATGAAGTCTTCACGGCGTTCGACTGCACGACGCGCACATACAGCTTTATCATATTGAATAATAAAATCAACAAGTCTTGTATTTGCATTCACATAACCATCAAAAAAAGCATTGATGCTTTCACTCCTTTGGGTTGTAGTCATGCCGGCCCAAAAAATATCTTTCATATATGCATCTATCCATTGTTCACGCACCCTATACATTGATGAAATCCAACAATCTCTGTTCTCGTCTATGCCAAATTTTTCCTTTATAACCTTCCAGTTTTCCTCACATTTACTCACCGTGGTAGAATACATCCATTTATTAAAATAAATCATAAAATCTTCACCATATTGCTTTTTTAATATCAGTTGCCTTTCAGCAATATGCTTACCGATGTGCCACGAACAAAAACGATGACGAGTACATGGCAATACTTCCTTTATTGCATCTCTCATCTGATTATCCTGGTCGGTAATAATAGCTTTTGGAGCAACCCCATGCATGCATTTCAGCCATTGGGTGAATAACCATATGTATGTATGTTTGGTCTCATCTGCAAGCAAAGCACAACCGAAAAGAATTGATTGACGATGATGATTAACTCCTGTGAATGGGGCAAATGGAAGACTCAGACGATTAGTTTTGTAAGTAGAATCAAATACTATCACATCCCCAAATCTCAAATAGGCATCTCTCGCTTGCCCATCAGCCCAAAAAACACTTCTAAATGTTCCATTATAATCAACTTCTACAGAGAAATAAAAATCTGGGTCTGAATTCCTCCTATCTTGGAACTTCTTAATGACAGTAATGCATTCATCACCAATATTATTCTTTAATGTTCTTATATGATCATTGCATTGTTGCGTTGTTACATGCTCCTCTTCTTGACTTTCCATTCCAACATTAATTGAGCGTGCAATATGCAAAGGACGCATTCCAGCTCCATGACATTTCTCTATCCACGATCTGGTACTCTCTAGCTTATGCTTCTGCTTATGTGAAAAGTGGTTTGCAACTTTATCTGGACTACACAATGCATGATTTTGATGCTTCTCTATGAACTGGCTAACAATCCATGTATTTGAATTAGACAGCTTGATCTTCATCTTAGCATGACAACCCACCCTGGTTTCAGGCCGCCTAATAACAAGTTTTCCAACCTCTCTTTTATCTGAAATTCTCTTAATTCCAGCCTTGTTGCACACAAAAGTCCGACTAAGAACTAGACCTGGAGTTGAAGCTTTTTTAGATTTATCCATGGACTCTCGTCGGATTCCAAAACCTGTCTTCCTTGCATATGCATTGTAGAAGTTATATGCATCCTCGTGATTGTTAAACTCTTTCCCTACTTATGGAACGTCTCCATTATAATTTGTCTTAGTCGGAGATGTTTGTGATAAATCATTTATATCCATTGAACTATGATGAGGATAGCCACGTATCTCATCCGATTGGACATCTACCATGACGTTATCGTCGAATGGAAAAGGCTCCTGTAATATTTTGGATGGTCAAACTATTTGCATAATTAATAAATAATACAATACACATTGAAATAATACAATGAAATACTTCAAATGAACTTTCTGTGCTTACCATTATAAATACGTCATTGACTGAATTGGACGATATGGGATGGCCTCCTACTATATCATCAGGTATATGTGCATCTTGTGATTCTGACATGCTATCCTTGTCTGAATCAAAATTGTATATGCGTTTATCATATTGCATTTTAATGATGCGAGAATCTAGCTAACTTCTAATTTACTACACAACCATTTATGATTTTCAGAGTACATACACAATTTAAATGACAAGCATAATGACAGGCATAATGAGAGAAGCAAAGAAAACACAATTTGAATTCAATAATAATTCCTTGTCAATGGCAGCAAACTTTCTTTTCGTAAAAACTGTAGACAAAGCTTTAATATCTGTTAGAGTTGTTATATTATTTAGTATGAAATAGCATTAAGGTGAAAGTCTCGATTTGCAAAGCTTGCTGAATTCCGATATCAAAACATGATGCACAGGCTCTACATTACGTAGAGGGTTTATCTCCAATTTCTACCATTTTTTTCACAGTTACGCTAATTATTTCACAGCAGAGAGAGTTTTTTCAGATAACTTTGAATAAATCTGAAACATATATATAGTTTTGACAAAAAGACAATTTTTAATTTAAGCTGATGGAAATTTTAATCATAGAACTACTAGTTGTAACTCGATGATCACCCTTCCATACCTGAATTACAACTACAGCTGGAAGGAGATGAGCACCCAGGGAACGCGATTGAGGGTGGGATCCAAGGGCGCTGCGAAATTTATAGTTTATTGAAATCGAAACTTTTCAAAATAGAAAATAAATTGCAGAACATCAACACTCAAAAAAATGAGGCATTTTTGAAGTTTAAAATTTTACTATTAAAATCAAAATAACTAAAGAATAATCAGAGAAGGAAGAAATCTGGGCGACAAACCCTCAATGAGAATAAATTCGGAAAACTCTAATCCAAAGTTTAGAACAGAGAGAAACATAAAGATTATGACTTACCTCTCTACGAATATAGCAATTACGTTTGCATGACAAGGACACGTTAAAATTTAAGTTTTTTTAATTTTTATTTGTAGCTTTCCCCCTCTCTGATTAGGATGTTAACTAAAAATAAAAAATTCATAGTTTTAAAGCAGAAACATGTTTAATTTGGGGATTTTCATTTTTAGAAAAACTGAAAGTACTCAGAAGGATTTTTTATGATTTTCGCACACAAGGGAGAGGGAGGGAGAAATACCTGATGCTAACTCTAGGTTCTTCACGCGAGGGATCAGATGTGATCGGAATGGGACTTGATCCGAAACCCTTCCGAGAGTAGAGGGGGGTGGGTGGATATCGGGGGTTTTGGCTTTGGATCGCCCTAGGTTCTTCGCGCGGGGGATCAGATGTGATCGAGACGGGACCTGATCTGAAACCCTTTCGAGAGTGGGAGGGGGATGGGTGGAGATCGGGTTTTTGTCTTTGGATCGAGATGAGTGATGAGTTTCAAACTGTTTTTGATTTGGATCGAGATGAGTTTCAGCGTTTTTCCTGTATGGAGATTGAGACGAGGGAGAAGGTGGAACGCTGCAAAAGTTTCTGCGTGGAGATTGAGACGAGGGAGCAGGGGCTTCATGCAAAAATAACAATAGTTTTCAACAAAACCTGCTACAAAACCCGTTAGTATCTCGTCCTTTGATGGAGGGTGGAGATTAAGCCATGCGGACAACCAAGGAGGAAGCCCCTCCTAGGCTCCCTGACCCCCATTTCTCCATATATATATATATAACAAGTTTCCTTCATACCTTGGTATGAAAATTCAGTTTGCCTAAATTTAGATTTAAATTAAAACACAAAATTCAAGTGTTTTCTATGGGAGCAAAAAAAAGTTTTAACATATATTTCTCCTTAATGATAAGTTTAAAAGGCCTTAAAGAATTTTGTGCACTAACCATCTAGTAAATGGCCTTAAGGAATTTTGACACATTTTAAAGTTACATATAAAATGGGATATGTTGTATATATATATATATATATATATAACTTTATATGTATCACTACTGCAATTGACTCTATACGTAACGATTATAATTTAAATCATTGCTAATAGATCCTATTAGTAATGATTAGTATCATAACTGTTGCTAATGTTTTATTAGAAATGGTTATGTTTTAATAGAAACAGTTGCACAAAATAATAAGTTTTAAATAATTAAGAAAATACTATTTTTTTAAATCTACAGTATAACTAAGAGTTTTTGTGGTATTGGAATTCTATTAGAAACAGTTATCTTATTTCTTATCAGATTTAATCAATCACTTTCTTTCCCGCGGACCCAAAATTTTTCCCTCTGCCCAGACTTTTTCCCTCTACCGAAAACCTCAGATTTTCCTCTCTAAAACATGCGATCCGAAGCTAATAAATTTGGGTGGGAACTTTTTGCGCTAAAATTTTTCCCAAGCAATCACGTCCGCTTTAACTTTTCCCTCTAACCAAAAAACCTCCGATTTCCCTCTCAAAACCAAAGATCTTGGCATGCGATCCTAAAACTTTTCCCTCTAACCAAAAAACCTCCTATTTCCCTCTCAAAACCAAAGATCTTGGCTGCGATTTGAAGCCAAACAAGTTTGCGTGGTAATTTTTTCCCTAAATTTTTTCCCTCTAACCAAAATCCTCCGATTTCCATCTATAAACTGCGATTTGATGCGATTTGATTCCGATTTCCATCTATAACCTGCGATTTGATGCGATTTGATGCTAAAACCTCCGATTTTCCCACTGCGATTTGATGCTAAATCCTTCGATTTCCTTCTAAAATTTTTTGGGTGAGAATTTTTTGCTTAAAGATTCGCTTTTCTTCTATTTTAGGTTTAACCCCTCTCTTTATTCTCTGATCTGAACAGGCATCAAGAAGATCAAGCACTGTCTACTAAGTAAATGCCAACCTGATCGATTGATACGAAGATTTTGGAAGACCAAGCACCCATCAGTAAATTCCAATCAATTCTACAGAGATCGTGGGAAGAAGAACCACAGGTAAGCATCGATCAACCTAATTCTAAGAACAATAAATTTTTACATGACCTGATCTATTTTTTTTGGATTTCTTTGGAATTTTTTGCAAATTATTATGAGATTAGGGATCAATTGCTACAGAGATTGTGGGAAGAAGATCAATCGCTCAAATTTTAACCATACTTTTTTGCATTATTCAGTTGATCAAAGGTATATATGCATCGATTTGATTATCTGCCCAAAAATTAGTTTGTTTGAATATTTTTTTCGGATAAGCATGTGGGGATGCTAAATTAAATCCAAATTAGATTTGACCTTATAAGCCATACCCAATCGTCTCAAGTTGTAGCAGCGATTGAGACTAAAGTTTCGCATTTCTCTGGTAAAAAATACATTTACACGCGCGTCATCTTGGATAATTACTTTTAGCAGAAAAAATTAATAGCAAGTTGCAATTTATACTGTTTAAAATACGGCTATTTGTATACTCGAACATAATCTTGTCTAGGATTTGTGTGTATTGAGCTTAGATTAACGACAATAACTAATTATCTGTTGTCTTATTTCACGACATGTGCTCGTTGCTAAGTTAAATACAGATTTTTAGTATTTTCAAGCCAGCGATAACCGATAAAAATGCGATTTTATAAATGTCTCCTTGAGTATAGATGTATTAACTTAAGTTTTTGGGTAAATTGGTATTTTCTGTACCACATAAGTTGGGATCTTTGGGTTTGTTCCTAACATAATCCTATCAACTGATGTAGTGTTTTTTAAATGGTTGCATTCAGAATCATATCAACTAATGTGGTGGTTTTTTAATGGTTGCATTATTCTCTGTTTAGATTTATTTCTTGTTCTAAAGATTCTTATTTTATGTTGCTTCTCTGTTGAAGAGTTGTGTTTAAAAAATAGGTTGTCATTACTTGTGATTATGGACATGCTTATCAGGAGCTTAAAATGTCGTTTAGGAGTTGATTAATTTGCATTGTTATTCTACTGATAATTGGGTTTTAGGAGTTTTTAATGTGACTAGGTATGTTGATGAAAGAAAGAGTAACAGTTCTTTGAGATCTGATTCTATTAGATTCAACAATTGTGTTAGAAATCTTATTCTTATTGATTATCCCACTGGTGGTCATAAACTCACTTGGTCTAATAGTAGGATTTGTCCTAGTATGCTAAATGTGACATTTTTTTGGTTTTAATAATTGGGATTAGTCTTTTCCTTGTTCGTTTGTTCAGACTTTACTTAGAGATGTATCTAACCATGTGCCACTTGGAACCACGTGTGCAACAATCATCTCTCATTTCAAAAGCACTGAGGAATTTAAGTCAATAATAGATATGCAAATTTCGTCCCTATTGCTTTTTAAAGATAAGGAACTGTAAAGTTCAATATACATTTGCAGAGCATAACTTGCCCACATTAGGGCTGTAGTTCGCAGCTGTTTCAATCTAAAGGACACACCATAATGAAAATGATGACTGTACATTTAAAAATACCCTTTTTCTGGGTCTATGATATTATAATGTACTATTTGTTGATTATCTACACAGTAAATATCTACAAGTTAAAATCGCTTATATATGTCATATTATGAAGCAGTATAATTCATCATATTCCTAAATGGAATGCATGTGCCAAAGAAAGGATGAAACTGATGTTGTCATGAGCTCAACATGGTGAATGCATGGTTAAAAACTACTAACCAATAAATATTGAAATGTTATAAGAAAAATTTTCAGCAGAACAAAGACAATCAGAACACAAAAATATCCGCTGGCAGCAAGAAAGGAATGGAAATTGGTATTTTCTGTACTAGCTAGTGTTAATAATAAGCATCATATGCATTAGTATTTGTTTAAATCATTTTTTGAACATTTTATCGTTCACCTGTGTCTTGCTTTATGTATCTCGTGGCAATTTTTTTCATTGAAACTAATATTGTTTGTTTAAAATTATCAGGTCAGTAGTTAAGAGTTATTCAAGAGATGGAGTATGATTATATTGGGGATAAGAGTTGGATGTATACTGGGTTTGATGACTTCTTTATAGCAGGAGTTGATAGTTTTATTGAGTTTGCAATCCAACATTTACCAGAAGGACGGAGAGACATATGTTGCCCATGCAAAAAATGTGAAAACCAGTATAGTCATGATACTCAAACCATTAAGATACATTTAATTGGTAATGGTTTTGTACGCGATTATACAAAATGGTATTTTCATGGTGAAACTCGAAAGAGGAATCGAGAACAAATAAGTGATGTGCTTCCATCTAGAGATGACATGATAGGAATGTTAACCGATGCACGTCCATTATCACCTTATTATGATTATACTGGGTCTTCTGAAATGATAAATAACAATAGAAGAGATCGAGATGCAGAAAGGTTTGAAAGTTTGATAGAGGATGCTAGAAGACCACTTTATCCTAACTGCCAAAAGTACTCAAAATTGTCTTTCATAGTTCGTCTACTTCAAATAAAGTGTTTAAATAAATGGAGCAATAAGTCACTCTCCAGTCTCCTTGAATTACTAAATGACTTATTACCTGAAGACAATCTTGTGCCAAGGAATTGGTATGCGGCAAAGAAGGTTATGGATGATTTGGGACTAAAATGCAATAAAATACATGCATGTCGTAACGACTGTGTGTTATTTAGAAATGAATATGAGAAGCTTGACAAATGCCCTGTATGTGGTACATCTAGATGGATGAAAAGAAGAGAAAATGGTTATGGTAAAGATGTGCCTATCAAGGTCCTTCGTCATTTTCCTTTAATTCCTAGATTACAAAGGTTGTTCATGTCTAATAAAACAGCTGGAGATATGACATGGCATTACACTGCACCTAAGGAAGATGGGAAGATTAGCCATCCAAGAGACTCCAAGGCTTGGAAGCATTTTAGTCTTCAAAACACTTCGTTTGATAGTGACCCTCGTAATGTTAGGCTTGGACTGGCAAGTGATGGGTTTAGTCCATTCAAGCTGATGACTGGTGGCAATAGAAGCACATGGCCAGTTGTATTAATTGCATATAATCTTCCACCATGGCTTGTCATGAAGCAGTCATATTTTATGTTATCTCTTCTTATTGATGGTCCTAAATCACCAGTGTTACGCCTATTTGACCGAGACCCATAAAGCACGAGCCCAAGAGCCCACCTGCATCCTGAAAGCCCATTCGGCAAAGGCCCTACAAGGGACCTTCTCGAAACGTCGATCCGACCCGGCCCCCATAACCCGTTGGCCGTTCGCCCACTCCTGCGAAAACCGCTCCCCCGGACACGCGACCACTAAATGGCGATAATGGGGAGGTGCTGGCATGGCGGAGAGAGCGGCGGCGAGGAGGGACGGATGGGGCACGATCGATGGCGGGCGTGGGACGTGGGCCAGAGCCAATCACGCTGGGAGCTCTACAAAAGGGTCAGGAAGACGACGAAGAAAAGGACCGCATCTCAGGTAACAAAACCTAAGGTACTCCATCAACGACCTCGTTCCCCCAATTCATCTCCTTCCTCCCCCGCTCGCGCCGAGAGACGCCGTTACGATCTCCTCACGAGTCGGACCGTCTCCGCCGGGCCTCCTTTCTCAGATCTCTATCTGACTTAGGCATCGGAGGGGATTTGGCCGGAACCAAGGTCCGGCCCCCTGACGAGCGTTCTCGTCTGCGCAGGTGGACAACAGATCAACGGGCCGAGGCTACCCCTCGCCCCTCTCCGACCACTCGATCAACCGGACAGTGAGGCTTCCCCTCACCGTCAGCCTGCCGTGGCCGAGCGCGTCCTACCGAGGCCGAGCGTCCTAATCGGGTCCGAGACTCTCCCTCGCCACCCGTCGGCCGTGCATCTACCCGGGCAACTGAGGCTACCCCTCGTCCCCCTTCCAGCTGAGGCCGAGCACACCTGTCCGAGGCCGAGCGTCTCAACCAGGGCCGAGGCTTCCCCTCGCCCCTTCTGCACCGATTCGAAGCCCCCGAGGGACCCAAAGCGGGCCCCTTGACCACGTTGACCGGGTTCTCCACGGTCAACGCTTTGCAGTGAGAAAACACTCTGAAACATCCGGCGCCGTCTGTGGGAACGAAAACTGTCCCACGAAGAAACAAACCACATCTGCGATGACGCGGCCCCCCTCCTCTCGGCGAAAGAGGGGCGAGGCCCCGACGCGGGGCAACAGGCCCCGCCATCGTTGCCAAGAATGGGCACGGGACCGACGCGAGGAGAGTCGTGAGGAAAGGGCCGGGGTGCCCTCCCCTTCCCCACCGGTTGGGAGACCGAGTGCGCCCGTAACGGCACGCAGCTCGGACGTGGCTTTGGTGGTATCAGTGGTCATAGACACTACCTTAGTGCGACGGCTGCTTGTCGACACCGGCAGCTCCTGTGACGTCCTATTTATGTCAACCCTGGAGAAGATGGGTCGGCAGAAAGGAGACTTGCGACCTCGTTCGGGTCCCGTGGTCGGATTCACGGGTCACTCCACCCCCATCATCGGCACTATCCATCTCCCGGTAACGCTCGGAGACACACCAGACTCTGTGACCCTAGCGGTGGAATTCATCGTATTGGGGATCGGGTCGGAGTACAATGGGATCATCGGCCGACCCTTACTCAACGCCATCGGCGCGATGGTCTCGACCCTCCATCGGACCATTAAGTTCCGAACGCCGGGGGGGGATGGGGCAAGTCGAAGGTGACGCGGGGAGACCGAATACCTGCTATCAACTGGCGGAGGAAGGTCCCGAGGATCGTCTAGCTGACCGGATGGCCGCGCTCGACTTAAGGAGTGGGCCTAGGCCCACCCCTGCGGAGGAGCAGGAGCAAATCCCGGTCACGGACATCGAGGGCCGGTTCGTCTCGATCGGGAGAGGGCTGAGCCCGGACCTAAGGGACCAGCTGATCGAATGTCTGGAGGCGAACCTGGACATCTTCGCCTGGTCGCCTGAAGACATGCCCAGCGTGGACCCCCAGGTGATCGTCCACCAGATCAACGCCGACCCCAACTTCAAACCGGTTAGGCAGAAGAAGCGTAACCTGGGCGGCAAGAAGATGAAGGCAGCCTCCGAGGAAGTGGAGCGTCTCCTCGATGCCGGCTTCATACGAGAAGTCTGGTACCCGGAGTGGCTGTCGAACGTGGTGATGGTCAAAAAACCCAACGGGAAGTGGCGAATGTGCGTGGACTTCAGTGACCTTAACAAGGCCTGCCCCAAGGATAGCTACCCCCTGCCGCGCATCGACCACCTGGTGGACAACGCCTCGGGATACGAGATGCTAAGCTTCATGGACGCTTACTCCGGGTACAATCAAGTCCAGATGGATCCCCGGGACGAAGAGATGACAGCCTTCACGACGGACCGGGGAACCTACTGCTACAAGAAGATGCCCTTTGGCTTGAAGAACGCGGGGGCCACCTACCAGAGAATGGTCAACAAGGTGTTCAGCTCCCAGATCGGGAGGAACCTAGAAGTCTACGTCGACGACATGCTTGTCAAGTCAAGGCGGCCGGAAGACCACATCGCCGACTTGCGGGAGACCTTCGAGCGGTTGCGGCGACACCACATTCGGCTCAACCCCGCGAAATGCACGTTTGGGGTAAGATCTGGCAAATTCTTGGGATTTATGATAACTAATCGTGGTATTGAAGCTAATCCCGACAAGATCGAGGCGCTGGTTAACATGCGCGAGCCGACGACGATCAAGGAGCTACAGAGGCTGAACGGGCGCATCGCAGCCCTGGGGCGATTCCTTTCCAAATCAGCGAAAAGATCGCTTCCCTTCTTCAAGGTCCTGAGGAAAGCAATCGCGGAACCTCCGAACAATAGGAAGACGATACTCTGGGACGAAGACTGCTCCCGGGCGTTCGGGGACCTCAAAGAGTATCTCCGCAGCCCCCCTCTCCTGTCCAAACCCCGGGAAGGGGAGTCGCTGAGCCTTTACCTGGCGTGCGCAGAGGAGGCTGTGAGTTCGGTGCTGATCCGGGAGGACAGCGGGGCGCAATGGCCGGTATATTACACGAGCCGGATCTTGAAGGGGGCGGAGGTGCGATACTCGCCCATGGAGAAACTGGCGTACGCCCTCGTCCTCTCAGCGCGAAGGCTCCGACCCTATTTCCAGGCCCACACCATACTAATCCTGACCAACTCACAGCTAGAACAGAACCTCAAGAGATTCGATCGAATGGGAAGGATGCTAAACTGGGGAGTGGAGCTGAGCGAGTTCGACCTCCGATTCAAACCGCGCACGGCCATCAAGGGACAGGCCCTAGCCGACTACATCGCCGAATGCACGACGGAAGGAAATGGCCCCCCAGAGGGAGAAGGCCCGGGGACGGTAACTGCTCAACCCTTGTCCTTTCTTTCGACTGACCACTTCCAGCCAGAGGATCCAGGAGCGTGGATAGTTCATGTGGACGGGTCGGCCACGTAGTCAGGAGGAGGGGCCGGGATTGCGATCCGATCTCCGGAGGGGAACATCTCGGAATACGCGTTGCGGTTCGAGTTCCCGGCCACGAACAACGTGGCGGAATACGAAGCTGTGATCAACGGCCTGAGGCTGGCCCTGGAGCTCGGGGCCGAGTCCGTCCGCCTCCTCAGCAACTCGAAGCTCATTGTCAACCAACTCTTAGGGAGTTACGAGGCACGGGAGGAGGCGATGCAGAGATATCTCCCAGTCGCCCGAGCGGCGATGTCCAAATTCAAGGACGTGGAGGTCTTACACCTCCCACGATCAGAGAATGCGCGGGCCGATGCGTTATCAAAACTGGCCTCGTCCTCGCCAAATGAGCTGGGCCGCACCATCTACGTAGAGAACTTGCCGTCCCCCAGCACGATGGAGCACGAGGTGATGGCGATCGACCAAGAGCCCACCTGGATGGACCTGATCATCCGGTACCTCACCCACGGAGAGGTGTCGACCGATGGGGATGAGCGCCGAACCCTGGAGAGAAAAGCACTCCGGTACGTGATCCATGAGGGGACGCTCTACCGGAGACGCTGGACCAAGACGGACGTCCTCCCATACCTGAAATGCATCGGACCGTAAGAAGCTGACTACGTCCTACAGGAGGTTCACGACGGGATCTGTGGGAATCACCACGGGGGCAAGATAGTCGCGCAGAAGATCTTAAGGCAGGGGTACTACTGGCCGACCTTGGCCAAAGATGCTGCAAGCTACGTGCAGAAATGCCAAGAATGCCAGAGGTACGCCCACCACATCTCGACTCCCCCGTCAGAACTCATCCCCATCGTGAGCCCCCTCCCCTTTGCGAAATGGGGGCTCGACATCCTCGGACCGTTCAAGCCAGGACGAGGGCAGCAGAAGCACCTGATCGTGGCAGTGGACTACTTCACCAAGTGGATCGAGGCCGAGCCGTTGGCGACCATCACGTGGAAGAAAGCGAAAAGCTTCGTGTGGAATTCCATCATCTCCCGATTCGGAGTACCACGGGCCATCGTCACAGACAACGGGAAGCAGTTTGATTCAGCAAGGTTTAAAGATTTTTGCGAGGAATGGGGAATCAAGCTCCTCTTTGCCTCGGTGGCACACCCCCAAACCAACGGGATGGCAGAGGCGGCCAATAAGTGTATCATAGAGCCCCTCCGAAAGAAAGTAAAGGACGCCGAAGGGAACTGGCCGGAAGAGCTCCCCGGGATACTCTGGTCATACCGGACGACCCACAAGGAGGCTACGGGCGAGACCCCCTTCATGCTCACCTACGGGGCCGAGGCGGTGGTACCGGTCGAATTGGGGGAAGAATCTCTTCGCCTCAAATACTTCGACGAAGACCGGAACTCGCAGGGCCTAGGGCTCAGCCTGGAGCTCCTCGACGAGCGACGGGAGCAGTCACTGGCCACCATCGTCTGCCAAAAGCAGAAGGTGGCCCGATACTACAACGCTCGTGTGCGAGGGAGAAGCTTCCACCTCGGAGACCTGGTCCTCCGGAAAGCGGGCTTCACCACCGATACCACTCGCAAAGGGAAGCTCACGGCTAGATGGGAGGGACCCTACAAAGTCGTCGAGGTCCTCGGACCCGCAGCCTACCGACTAGCCGACATGGAAGGGAGAGTTCTCACTCACACTTGGAATGCGGAATATTTACGCAAATACTTTCAATAGATGTATCACTTCCTATGAAATAAATTTGTTTTAAATTCACCCCTTTCCAGATAAAGCGAAAAGGCATACAGAGGGATACGCGAAGAGGTCGAGGGGCATTCCCCTCCCTCATTCTTCTCCGGGGGCACCGGTGGGGCCACAAGCTGGCAGCTCACTAGGGTCACCCCCCTTGCTCTGTTCGGCGTCAGGGTGCATCCGAAGTTTCTCGAAGTCAATCCCTGAGAGCGGGAACTTCTTTTGGATCTCGGACTGGCACCGGGCGAAGCCCTTCTCGTACGACGTCGCCAAGGCGGTCTCCACAAAGGAGGTGGCATACTCCGCCACGGCATCCCGAGCGATCCGGGCCGGATCCACCTCCTCGAGCCCACGCAGCTGGGCCTCTAGGGTCTCTACCTGGCGTTGGTGCTCCGCCCTCTCCTTCTCGATCTCCCGGGATTTCTCTCCTAATCGGGCAGCAAGGGCCCTCACCTGCTCCTCCGCCGTATCCAGACGATCGGAGAGCTCCGAGGCGTCGGGGGCAGCAGCCGGGCCGGGGATCTGCTTGACTCCTCCAGACGCGTCGACGTCTTTTAAAAGAGAGGCGAGCCGTGTCTCGGCCTCGGACTTCGCGGCCAGAGCCATGGCTCTCTCGCGATCCGCCGCCTCCAGGG
Organism: Scilla litardierei; assembly: GCA_030789695.1. Classification (NCBI taxonomy): domain Eukaryota; kingdom Viridiplantae; phylum Streptophyta; class Magnoliopsida; order Asparagales; family Asparagaceae; genus Scilla; species Scilla litardierei. Next base: position 27,138,389 of record CM061140.1, on the reverse strand, counting down.
CAGAGGACAGCTCAGTTATGCGGGAGTTCAGGGATTGGACCCGCGCTTCCTCCAACTGACCAGCTTCCTCCTCTTCCTCGCCAGGGACCTCAGGGCCTAGCCCAGCCACGGATTTGGCTTTGGGAAGAGCCGCGAAATGGCGCCTCATCGAGAGGCCCACCGAGGACAACTGTGCCAAAGCAACGAAGGTAAGAGGGCAAAAGCGGCTGGAGAACGGGGGGACAAGCAGAGACGCACTACCTGTTGACCAGCCTGGATCACGAAGGTAGTCAAGCAATCACCTCTGACTCCGTCCAACACCGCCTGGTCGGGAGGGAGACAACAGTTCTCGGCCACTCGAGCGGCGGCTCCACGGCTCGAGAACACCGACTCCTTCTCACCCACTGGAAAGCGTGGACGAAGAAGACCCTCCCCTGACGAAGGGAACTCCCCAGGAGCGGAGCGGAACGCCCCCAGATACCGACTGTAAGCATCAGGGAGAAAGCCGTCCGGAAGAGGTGAAGGGCCGGCCCACGGCCAGGCAACCTCAACGGGAGCGGGATGAGGTCGGTCAGCAGTCGGCTGAACGTCGGCCCCCTCGACCCCCCCCCCCCCCCACGGAGCCTCTCGGGAGATCCCTGCAAGGGGAGAGAGGGAGACGACATCCTCTTTCTCTTCGAGCCTCCGGATACGGTCACAACCCGCTGCTTCTTCCGGACCGCCAACACATGGTCCCTTCTGCGCGGATCCGGGTTTGAAGCCTGCACGAGAGCGCTGGCGGGAGAAGGACCGAGAGGGAACCCACCTGCACTCAAAGGATAAATGAGAGACAGAGCGGAACCTGGACGATCTCGAGGGGCGAACGCACGGAGCAGCTTACCTAGGGGCCACACCGTCTTACGCAAATTAAAGTCACTAAAGAGGAAGTCGATCGAGCGCTCCCTCGGAGGAATCGCCAACATGTCCCTCGCCGTCTGCTGCTCAGCGACCGTCGGCTCACCCAGATTGAGAACAACGGCACCGGCCGCCACCCACCGTGCCGGGAAGTGTACGCTCGAGGGGAATGTGACGAACACGTATTCCCCCTTCCAGCGTTTCAGAGAACTCGGCAACCCCAGCACCAGGGACATCTTCGGGCGGGCGCTGATGTAAATCCACGCCCCCGATTGGTGGAGGCTCAGGCGGTAGAACTGGGCAAAGAGGCCGAGAGAGGGCACCACACCCTTCAGCATGCAGACGACAACGAACCCGACGAGGATCCCGACGGCGTTGGGACAGAATTGACACAAGCACACATTGTGGGCCTGAAGGAACTCAACGATAAAAGGATGAAGCGGGAAACGGAGCCCGAAGTGGAAGCACTTTTCATATATTCCGACCTCATTGGGACCAGGAGAGCAGATCCGCTCGTCAGCCCCAGGGGCACGAGCCGAGTAGGGCGGGAGCAGGTAGGAGGAGCGCATGCTCCCGATGGCGGTGGCACAGATCGACGAAGGCCATGCCATGACCTCAGAAGGAACCCCTGAAAGATCATCCCCGTGCTGACTGATCGCCGAAGGAGTGCCACCCGCCAGACCCGGAGCCGCGTCGCGCTCCGACCGAACCGAGCCCGTAGCAGAGGAAGACGACATGGGGGAAAGCTCAGACAGAAGGGGGATCAGCGCAAAGAAGAAAGATGATGGGATGGCGGCCCACGAATCCCTCGGCTTCTCCACTTAAGACGACTCCGTGAGCGGCAGGGATAAGCTTGTCGCTACACGTGGCAACATCTGAAGGCCGACGGCGCTTCGGAACCCGCGCCTTAAAAACATCGAACGGGCTAACTCATGATGACGACTAATAAATGAGTCGGCATCGACTGGAGAACCTGTCAAAATCGGCAGAGGTCACATCGGCCGAGCCGAACCGGCCGAGGCCGATCAACCCGACCGATGGGGGCAATTGTTACGCCTATTTGACCGAGACCCATAAAGCACGAGCCCAAGAGCCCACCTGCATCCTGAAAGCCCATTCGGCAAAGGCCCTACAAGGGACCTTCTCGAAACGTCGATCCGACCCGGCCCCCATAACCCGTTGGCCGTTCGCCCACTCCTGCGAAAACCGCTCCCCCGGACACGCGACCACTAAATGGCGATAATGGGGAGGTGCTGGCATGGCGGAGAGGGCGGCGGCGAGGAGGGACGGATGGGGCACGATCGATGGCGGGCGTGGGACGTGGGCCAGAGCCAATCACGCTGGGAGCTCTACAAAAGGGTCAGGAAGACGACGAAGAAAAGGACCGCATCTCAGGTAACAAAACCTAAGGTACTCCATCAACGACCTCGTTCCCCCAATTCATCTCCTTCCTCCCCCGCTCGCGCCGAGAGACGCCGTTACGATCTCCTCACGAGTCGGACCGTCTCCGCCGGGCCTCCTTTCTCAGATCTCTATCTGACTTAGGCATCGGAGGGGATTTGGCCGGAACCAAGGTCCGGCCCCCTGACGAGCGTTCTCGTCTGCGCAGGTGGACAACAGATCAACGGGCCGAGGCTACCCCTCGCCCCTCTCTGACCACTCGATCAACCGGACAGTGAGGCTTCCCCTCACCATCAGCCTGCCGTGGCTGAGCGCGTCCTACCGAGGCCGAGCGTCCTAATCGGGTCCGAGACTCTCCCTCGCCACCCGTCGGCCGTGCATCTACCCGGGCGACTGAGGCTACCCCTCGTCCCCCTTCCAGCCGAGGCCGAGCACACCTGTCCGAGGCCGAGCGTCTCAACCAGGGCCGAGGCTTCCCCTCGCCCCTTCTGCACCGATTCGAAGCCCCCGAGGGACCCAAAGCGGGCCCCTTGACCATGTTGACCGGGTTCTCCACGGTCAACGCTTTGTAGTGAGAAAACACTCTGAAACAACCAGGTAATGATATTGACATCTACCTACAACCATTGATTGATGAGCTCAAACTTTTATGGCAAGATGGGGTTGACACATACGATGCATCAACTTGTGAAACATTCAAAATGAGAGCAGCTATTATTTGGACCATCAGCGACTTTCCTGCATATGGTATGCTATCAGGTTGGAGCACAAAAGGATACCATGCATGTCCTAATTGCCATACGGAGCATGGATCTATATATTTGAGTTGTAGCAAAAAGTGCGTCTACATGAAACATCGTCGTTTTTTAAAAATCAATCATCCATGGCGGAAAGATAAAAAAGAATTCGATGGTGAAATGGAGACAAATATTGCACCCGTTCCATTGTCTGGAGATGATGTGCTGAAGCAATGGGAGAACTATAATAACATAACATTTGGAAAGTTGAAAAAATTAGAGAAGCAAGCAACACCTAAAGGTTGGAAAAAGAAGAGTATTTTCTTTGAGCTCCCTTATTGGAAAACACTATTAGTGCGTCACAACTTAGATGTCATGCATATTGAGAAAAATGTTTGTGATAATATTTTAAATACCTTGCTATGCAGAGATGGGAAATCGAAAGACAACTTAAATGCTCGTAAAGACCTACAAGTTTTGAATATAAGAAAGCCTTTGCATCCTAAATAATTACAGGGGAGATGTGGAAAATACGTGTTACCTCATGCATCCTATAACATGACCAAGTTAGAAAAAGAAAGGTTTTTAAATATTTTAAAGTTCTTGAAACTTCCAGATGGATTTTCGTCAAACTTTACCGGCCAAGTTCAAGTTCGAGAAGGTAAGATAATTGGGCTAAAAAGTCATGATTACCATGTTTTGATGCAACAACTCCTTCCGTTGGCCATAAGAACATCACTTGTGAAGCCGGTGGGTCTTGCGATAAATGATTTTTGTAGCTTCTTTAGAGAGTTGTGCTCTAAAGTTATTGACTATCGTACAATGGAGAAGCTTGAACAAAGTATTCCAATAATCCTTTGTAAGCTAGAAAGGATTTTTCCTCCTGCATTCTTTGATGTTATGGTCCATTTGACCGTACATCTCGCAACAGAGGCAAAACTTGCAGGACCAGTTCAGTATCGTTGGATGTATCCTATTGAAAGGTATAATGAAATCAATTATGCATAATATCATGATTTTTACAATTTTTCCTTCATTTTATAAGTTTAATAATATGATTTATAATTAGGTATTTGCTCACACTAAAGAACTATGTGCGCAATAGAAGTCGACCAGAGGGTTCCATAGCAGAGGGTTACCTAAAAGATGAAGCGACAACTTTTTGTGAACGTTACCTAGATGATGTGGAGTCAAAGCTTAACAGACCTATACGAATTCAAAATGGCCCACTTGGCACAGGGAAGACTCGTCTGTTATCAGCCATAGAGCTTTATCAAGCCTATCGCTTTATCCTTGACAACAATGAATCAGTTCATCCATATCGCGAGTATGTATCTTTTATTCTTTATTAGATTTGGTAATATTTCATTTTATATTAATGATGTATTTGAGCCAGGTTATATGACCAACTCTTGAAGCAACAACAATCTGCGTTCAACAATCGCAAAGCCCAAGTAGAAGGGCATAATAATTTTGTTGATTGGTTTAGATCTCATGTAAGAATTATTAACTCATTTTTATAACTTTTAATAAACAAAAATAATCTCTTTTGAAATTACTTTTCATAATTTTTGATAGGTAACTAAGTTGAAGAGGCAACATGTTTCATTGGATGATGAAGTGGTCAATCTTTCTTTTGGGCCCTTACCAGATGCTACATTTTATCATGGGTTTGGTGTAATGGTTACAAATTTGTCAGCAAACATGTGGAGACTACACGAGTTACACAAAATAGTGGTGTTGTGACAGTAGGTTGTGAAAATCAAATGTTTTACGGTGTAGTGGATGAAATACTAGAGATAATTATTCCAAAAATGAAACCCATTCCTTTATTTAAGTGCACTTGGTATGACTTTAAAGAAGGTGTTGGATGGAAGAAAGATGATTACAATCTGACATTAGTCAATACAGCACGATTGAGCTACACTGATGAACCTTTTGTCTATCCAACACAAGTTCAACAAGTGTACTACTCGAAGGACCCTGTAAATCCAAATTGGAGTGTTGTTTGTCGTTGGAAGCCAAGAGATACTTATGAAATCCCTGAAGAAGTGGCGGTGATAGAAAATGAGACTGAAAATGACGATGTCAATCTTATGCGTAATATTGATCCATGTATCCCATTAGAAGGTGTCATGCATGAAGGACATATTGAGTGGGTTAGGCAAGATATGGGAATGGGAACTTTTGTATGCCATAATGAACTAGAAGAGGCCAGAAAAAACACAAAGAAAAGAAAAAGAAACATGCAGGTATGTGAAATATCTATAATTAATAATAGCGGACAAATTTGTTTTTAACACTTGCAAATTTACTACAACAATAGGTACTAATTTTTTTTAGAATTAATATTTGTTACAGGTCAGTAATGCCACCAAAACGTGCTAATGCGAGGACGATTGCTCAAAAGCTTAAGGGCAAGAGGGTTACTTTGCCCGAGCCCATTGAAACAGAGGTTGCTATGAATATAGATTCAGTTTTCACAGGTGAACAAACATGTGGTGCAGGTAAATGTCAAATTTCTGACGTGAATATATTTTATTTGATGTATCAATTTCATCGCACATTGAATAAACAGATTTAAGCTTTTATATGATTCATTGAGTTATTGTTATTGTTCCCCTTGTAGTTATATCTTTTATTGTGTAGTTTGACGAAGTCAATTTCTATAAAAAGCATGTATCCACATTGTAACTGGTAGTGTTATGCCCAGAAATTTTTATCGCAATGCGGCATGTCTTCTACCTTAGACCAACTACTTTGAGATTCAAATGTCTGCTTTATTATCTATAGATTTTATGATGTATATATGCTATAGGAACAGTGGATTCTCTTGCAATTTTCCAATTTCTGGAAGGGGTTCCAAAGAATTTGGTATCACCATAATAGGACAACCGGAATGAATTATATGTATGTATCCTTGTTGTGCCGAGTTCTGCAGTCATATCTCCTCACCTTGAGCAGTTCGGATGGGATCCATGTAGCTGTTTGCTTTCAAAATTTAAGATGCTATGATGTTTTGACACTCATGATGACACTCATGATGACATTATATAAGTTTAGCCATTATTTTTATTATCTGTTTATTTAGGAAATAATGGATTTACATGGCAAATCAATGTTCATGCTATTCTGAATTATTTATGAACATTCCCAGGTTTGGCCTATCAATCAGATAATAAACAGATAATAAGTTTGTTTTGTCTAATGGATTTGCCTTGTAATAGAGAAAATGTTCATATTAGCCCACCTGGGAATGTTCATATTAGTCAGAATACAGACTTATAAAAATGAGTAAGTTGTCCTTCATTTGGTGGCTGGCTGTATTTGGATAGCTGGGCAAGCATAATGTATCAGCTCTATTTCATGGTTGGTGGCATAATGTTTCATGTTTCAGCTGCACTATTTCATGTTTCAGTTGCATAATGTTTCAGCTATATTTGGTGGCTGCATAATGTTTCAGCTGTATTTGGTGGCTGGCTGTATACAAACTTATAATAATATATTACCCTAGTTATATAACTAACTAAGATACAAAGAGCATTGTCTGATTATAATGTCACATTTTCATCGTTTCTATTCTAACCCAGAAATCTAGATGCACCATCTAATTAGACTAGAATCAACTTCAGTAATAAAACTTTCAACTACATATACTTTATTCAAGGCTGAGGTTTAAAGACAACCTCCTACATTAATATTTTTCACAACTAGTGAAGAAATGGCTATAGTTTCACTTGCAATTCTGCTGGTAGTTGTGCTTTTATATGAAAAACTGCTGATCTAGGCGTATTATCATATATGTATCAGTTTCTTCCTTTTATTTTGTAAAAGATGGCATAATTCAGATGATTTGACCCACCTTGCTTGTAGCTCTACAATTCTGAGAAGCAATAATCGATGTTTCGCCCGGTCAAAAAAAGTGAATAATATATTGATTTATAATAACTGCTTTAAAAACTGGTGCTGGGAAAACACAAATTAACAGGCCGCATACTTTAATTGTGGACATCAACTAGTGTTTTAAGTCCCTGATATATTAGAAGACTTAAGTTATGACCTGTAAGGAATTGCATAGAAAATTCATGATATTACAAGCTGTGTATACTTGCATACTTAGAAGCACCAAGCAAGCTTCCATGCGATAGGATGCCCTAACCCTTAGTTAGAGATGAAATCAGGTTACAGAAAATATGAAATTCTTTGCTATATTGACGAATTGACTAATGTGTTTTAAAGTCAATTACCAGAGGACTTAAGAATTAGTCATTCTTAAGCCCTAACCCTTAGTAATTTCTTTGCTCTGGTAACTGTGCATACTTTAAAATTACTTTGGTAACTGTGCATACTTTAAAATTACTAGAGGACTTAAGAATGACTAACGTGTTGAATAGTGATGATGTTCAGATTATTATTTCAATTATCATTTTGCATCCCAACTGAACCCTATGGATATATAATATATTTTGTTATGTTGATATTTTTTTTCATTCTTAAAGCATCTCAATCTAGTCGTCCTCAACGAAGTGCACCTTCTATATATCGGCGTATCACCAAGATTCCTAATGTTGCAATCTTTGATAACAATGGTTGCAATGCCACGATTCCTAGTTTTGATGTTGGTACTAGTACCGTTATTTCAAATCTACCAACTAATAACAATGAAGTGCCAATAAGCCACATGGAAGATGATAGCAGCCAGGCAGCTCGTGATGGGATTTCCACACGCATTGATGATATTAACCATTCTGAGACACACGAAGGTATTTTTATAATCAACACAAATTTGATCATTGTTTGATTAATAATGATGACTAATTTATTTATTCTATTTATTGATTATGCAGTTGTTAATGGAGGCAATAAAAAAGGTAATCGGAAGGCAACCAAGTTAGAAACATTTCGCCCTCCGTCAGGTCAAAAACATACAGTTCTTTGGTGCAAAGGACAACCTGTAAGTGAAACTGCTCTACAGCTTTCAGAAGAACTTGGATATTATGGTCGAATAGGAAGGCTATTTCCTATACATAAGGAGTGGGACGAAGAATCGCAAGAAACAATGGATGATATTATGGATCTTTTAGAGGTTTGATTCTTCCACTATCAGGATGTAATCTTATTTGCTTAATAGATTCTTTTTTTTATTATCTGAAAATTGCAATTTTATGCAGGAAAGTTTCAATTGGGAGAGTGCCGATAAAGATCCTAAAACCCCTGAAGTAATTTTACCAGTAAATCTGGAATGTGTGCAACGTTGGTGTAAGATTACAGTTCAAAGTGCTATTAGGGGATGGAGGAACAAACTTAAGCACAAGTACTATAAAAAATGGAGAAATGCTTCTCCACAACAGCGTGATCAGATTAAGTTTGAGAGGATCACTCGTAGTGAATGGGAAGACTTATTTGAATATCTCGAAAATCCACAAAAGAAGGTATATTTGTACATTTAACCATATGTTCAATTCTTAAATTATATGTCAACTTACATTTTAACACATGACATGGTTTTTTATTTTTCAATGTATTAGGAAAATATTATTATTCAAATATTGTTTGCTGTTATGAATCAAGTCATGAGGGGAGAGCCCTCAAGTCTATATTTATAGCCAAAGGGGAGAATACAAGTGGGTATGGGCCCAACCAATTGGGTTGGCCCAATAACTCATCCAACCCAGTAAATACCCATTCACAACACTCCCCCTTATCCAGCCATAGTTGTGGACCCTGCTCATGAATGCTTCAGGATTCTGAGCCTGTATGGGTCTCACATGGGGTGGATACTTCAGGATCCTGAGTTGGTGAGATTTGCCTCGTTAAAACCTTTGGCTATGGAAAACCCAGTGGGAAAAACCATAGTTAAGGAAAAAGAGTACAAACTCTGCCAAACTCCCCCTGATCTGTACAAGCTCTCAGGCTTTCAGATCTCTTAGGCGTCTCATTCCAATCCTATGTACAAGTTTTCTAAAAGTAGCAGTAGGAAGGGCTTTAGTGAACAAATCTGCCAAATTGTCACATGACTGCACTTGTCTGATGTCGATCTTGCCATCTCTCTGTAGCTCGTGCGTCCAGAAGAACTTTGGTGAAATGTGTTTCGTTCTGTCACCTTTGATGAAACCACCTCGTAGCTGAGCTATGCAAGCAGCATTGTCCTCGAACATGGTAGTGGGCTCGAGGTCTCCAGTCTTCAGTCCGGTCGTAGACAAGATGTGGTGGATGACTGAGCGTAGCCATACGCATTCTCTGCTTGCTTCATGGATGGCAATGATCTCCGAGTGATTGGATGAGGTTGCCGTCAAGGTTTGCTTGATGAATCTCCAGGAAATGGCTGTCCCTCCGTAGGTAAACACGTACCCAGTCTGTGATTTTGCTTTGTGGGGATCAGATAAGTACCCTGCATCAGCATAACCTGCAAGTGTAGAGGGTGTTCCATTTTTGTAGAAGAGTCCCAAGTCTGTAGACCCTTGGAGGTAGCGCAGAAGGTGCTTTACCCCGGTCCAGTGGCGCTGCGTGGGCGCTGCACTGTATCTGGCAAGCAAATTTACTGCGAACGCTATATCGGGACGCGTGCAGTTTGCCAGATATAGTAGTGCTCCGATGGCACTCAGATAGGGAACTTCCGGACCAAGTATATCCTCCCCCTCTTCCAGCGGCCGGAAGGGGTCTTTATGTGCATCCAGGGATCGTACCACCATAGGTGTACTCAATGGATGGCAATGGTCCATATGGAATCTTTGCAACATTTTCTTCGTATATGTGGTTTGATGTAGTAGGATTCCGTCTTTCTGATGTTCAATCTGTAAGCCAAGGCAGAATTTGGTTTTGCCTAGGTCTTTCATTTCGAATTCTTTTGTTAGGCTTACAGATATCTCAGTGATCTCTTCGGGAGATCCTATGAGATTCAGGTCGTCTACGTAGACAACTATTATCACGAATCCTTTTCCCTTTGTTCTTATGAAGATACAAGGGCAGACTTCATTGTTCGTGAATCCTTGTTGAACAAGGAACTCACTGAGTCTATTATACCACATTCTTCCTGATTGTTTGAGACCATATAATGATCTTTGTAGCTTAACAGAATAGACGTCCCGAGGTCTATCTTTCAGTTCAGCAGGCATTGAAAAGCCATCAGGAAGTTTCATGTAAATCTCCTTGTCGAGATTGCCGTATAGATATGCAGTCACAACATCCATTAGCTGCATATCTAGGCCTTCCTTTGCTGTTAAGCTTATCAGGAATCTGAACGTGATCGCATCCATGACCGGGGAGTATGTTTCGTCATAGTCTATACCCGGTCTTTGGGAGAATCCCTGTGCTACAAGTCTGGCTTTGTAGCGTGCGATCTCATTATTTTCGTTTCTTTTTCTGACGAATACCCATTTGTATCCCACAGGTTTGACACCGGTAGGTGTCTGGACTATTTGCCCAAAGACTTTTCGTTTCTGAAGCGAGTCCAGCTCGGCTTCTATTGCCTGATTCCACTTTGGCCAATCATCTCTACGTTTGCATTCAGCAACGGAGTGTGGTTCATAATCATCATCGCTTCCGGCGACGTGAATGGCAATGTGAAACGCGAAGTCATCGTCGACGACTGTACTCTTTCTGTCCAATACCTCCCCTGTACGTACATAATTTAGTGATATTTCTGTTTCTCCCGGCAGTTCCTCTGCAGTGGATTCCGGGAGGGGAGAGGGTATGGACACGAGCTCGTTTCTCTGTGGGGGTATCGTCCCAAGGTCTCCGGATATTTTTCTTTTTCTTGGATTTTTATCCTTGGAGCCTGGTGGTCTGCCTCTTTTCTGTTGAGGTGCAGCCACTTCTGCTGCCGGTGGATTGCATCCATCCTTCGGGATGTCAATCCTAGCTGGAGTATTCGCAGCAGGGATGTGTGATCTGACAATCTTCTGGTTGTCAGTGAACGAGTCCGGTAATCTGTGGACTGTGTCCTGGATGTGTAAGATCTTCCGGATCTCATCATCACATTGTCTTGTTACCGGATCGTAGTGGGTCAAGCTTTTTGTATCCCACGTCAACATTTGCTTTGCACTAGACTTTTCGATGTCTAGGCCCATTTTGGGGAAATACGTCTCATCAAAATTGCAGTCTTCAAGGCGTGCCTTGAAGGCGTCCCCCGTTTGGGGTTCTAGGTATCTTATAATGGAGGGTGAGTCAAACCCTACGTAGATACCTAGGCGACGTTGAGGGCCCATCTTGGTCCTCTGTGGTGGTGCAATGGGGATATAGACTGCGCAGCCGAAGATTCTCAAGTGAGAGATGTTCGGCGGCGTTCCATATGCGAGTTGCATTGGAGATAGACTCTGACCTCCTGAGGGTCTAATTTTTATTAGTGATGCAGCATGCAAAATTGCATGTCCCCATGCATCCACCGGCAACTGGGATTTCATCAGCAATGGTCTTGCGATCCATTGGAGTCTTTTAATTAGCGACTCAGCTAACCCATTTTGGGTGTGAACATGTGGCACCGGATGTTCAATTTCTATTCCCGTTGCCTGGCAATATTCTTGGAATGACTGAGAGGTAAATTCCCCCGCATTATCCAGACGTATTTTCTTTATTTGGTTGTCTGGGAAATGCGCCCGCAACTTTATTATTTGTGCCAGAAGCTTTGGAAAAGCTAAGTTGCGGGTTGAAAGTAGACACACATACGAGTATTTCGAAGATGCATCAATCAGTACCATAAAGTACCGAAAAGGCCCGCTATGGGGGTGGATAGGTCCACATATGTCTCCTTGTATTCTTTCAAGGAAGCTAGGAGACTCGATATCCACTTTAAGTGGTGATGGCCTTGTTATTAATTTACCCTTAAAGCAGGGTACACAAGGGAATTCTCCCTTTTGAAGAATCTTCTGGTTCTTCAGGTTATGCCCATGGGATTGTGCTAGGATGCGGTGCATCATCACACATCCGGGGTGGCCAAGTCTATCGTGCCAAAGTAAGAATTTGGCCGATGTCGGGCACTTCAGGTGCTCCGTCAGGTTTGCTTCCTCTCTCCGAATTTTTGTATGGTAGAGCCCTGATGAGAGGCTCTCAAAACGTTCAAGGATGGTTTTAACTCCATTTTCTTGAGACGTTACATACAGTAATTCGTTTTCTTTGACATTTGCTGTTTCCAAGTGGAATCCGTTAAAACGGATATCTTTGAAACTTAGTAAGTTTCTCTTGGAATTCGGAGAGTAAAGTGCATCTTTTATTTTTATTTCTGTTCCATTGGGGAGCAACAAGGTTGCATTCCCAGAACCTTCAATTATGTCCGATGGCCCTGAAATTGTGTTTACAGGGCTCTTATACGGGATAATGCTATGAAAATAGCATTTGTGTTGAAGGATCGTATGTGTTGACGCGCTGTCTACTAAGCAGTCATGAGAGCATTCCATCTATGAAAAATGAGTAAACATTTGCATTCAGAAAAGCTAAATTTTATTCAGCAGAATTGAATATACATAAAAGTTCTCATGAGATAAAAATGTTCATACAATAGAAATGCTAAGATAAATGATAATAGGCTAATCAAGCAGATCATCTGACTCGAAGTCTTTTGCTGTAAACTTGACTGCATTATTCGCAGCCACCAGGTTTGATTCAGCATTCTTTTTCTTGCTTTGTTTATAAAGCTCCTGGAGATGCACTGGGGTCCTGCACACTCTAGACCAGTGGCCTGTCATGCCACAGCTGTGGCACTGGTCTTCCCAGTCCCTCTTGGGTGGGGGTGCATTGTTTTTCTTGTTATCATTCCTGCGCCAGGTGAACTTGCGCTTCCCTTCATTCTTGCGCTGCTGTGGTGGGCCCTTGGCTCTTTTCTGTTGCCCCCCTTTCTGTGGTCTTTCTTTTCTTTTATTATCCATCTTCTTTTTGAGGGAAGAGGTATGGTGAGCTTCTGGTAGGGGGGCAGTGCCGGGAGGGCGCATATTGTGAGTGGCGAGAAGAAGCTCTCTGTTTTGCTCGGCCATGAGAAGACATGACAGCAGCTCTGAATACTTGGTGAACTTACGTTCACGGTATTGCTGCATAAGTATCGCATCCTTTTCATGGAAAGACGTATACGTCTTTTCCAGCATGCGATCTTCTGAGACTTTTTCACCACACAACTTCAGGCGTGAGGTGATGCTAAAAAGTGCTGAGTTGTACTCAGCAATGGACTTAAAGTCCTGCAGTCTCAGGTTCTCCCACTCATATCTCGCCCTTGGGAGTATGACATCTCTCTGATGTTTATACCTGTCCTCAAGGGCGGTCCATAGCTCAAGTGGATCTTCGACCGTAAGGTACTCAGCCTTTAGGGTCTTGTCCACATGGCGGCGAATATAGATGATGGCTTGCGCCTTCTCTATATCGCTAACATTTTCTTTTTCAGTCACAGCAGTGATGAGGGACTTGGCCCGCAGGTGAAACTTAACATCTAGCTGCCAGCTTAGATAGTTTCTGCCTGATGCATCCAGCACTTCAAAGTCAACGCTTGCAATTTTAGCCATTTATCTAGCAGAGCACAAACATGCATGAATTAATAATCAACCAGAAAAACATTTTTATGCGGAAGCAATATTTAATGAAAAGCTAAATGTGTGGATCGGCCAGTCCCACAAGAAAGAGTCCAAAAGTCCACAGTCCAAATTATACAAATTTGCAGCTTGAATAAAAATGAAAATACAACTTTGGAAACCCCGTGGGTCCCATTTAATATCTTCGTCTTCAAGCGTAGCTTCCGACTCCATGGAAGTAGGTCTTCTTTCTTTGACATTTACATAAATTCCTCACTACAATTTCTCTCAAAAATAAAAGAAAAGTGCGGGAAAATAAACTGTGGGACTAAACGGCCGATCCAAAAACCACATTTAGCAATTCATGCAAGAATATTGTGCTCATCAACATTTTCATCCACAGACATCACAGGCAGTACATTCATATGAGGATAAAACGATATTTAATCACTTAATAATTATTGGACCACTGGGCAACGTCATACACCGTTAGGTTAGGTAACTAACGGCAGAGCGGTCGCAGGATCTTCCTAATTATTAAGTTTTTAAATAAAATTTACAACCACGCAAATAATATCCACATAATTTTGCCATAGATGTAAAGCATGTAAAAAGAATTACGATGCATAGGTTGTAAAGTAAGTGGGTTTAATCAATTAAATTGATTAAGGGCCCAAAATTAACATTTTCTTTGTCGAAGGGAAAAGTCTCCCTCGTCATCCCAAAAAGTCCCCCAACAAATCCCCAAAACGCCCTTGTCTGCCCGATGTTTGTCCCGTAATTTACCGTGATTTTTCACGAATATTTTGCCCTTAAACCCCTTTTTAAATTAATTTTTGGGCTAATAAGTTGCCTTTTGAGGCACATTTATAGCCTTATTCCCTCCCCCCAAATTTTTTTTTTTTTGATGAGAATCTGTGGGCCTGAAGCCCACAGATCTGCTGTGGGCTTCAGGCCCACAGATCTGTTTTTTTTTTTGATGAAAATCTGTGGGCCTGAAGCCCACAGATCTGCTGTGGGCTTCAGGCCCACAGATCTGTTTTTTTTTTTGATGAAAATCTGTGGGCCTGAAGCCCACAGATCTGCTGTGGGCTTCAGGCCCACAGATCTGTTTTTTTTTTTGAGAGTTCTGTGGGCCTGAAGCCCACAGATCTGCTGTGGGCTTCAGGCCCACAGCACTGTGCGTGTGTTGTTTTTTTTTGTTGTTGTTGTTGTTGTTTAGGGTTACGGCGGGGGGGCCCCGCCGCCGCCGCCGCCGCCGCCCCCCGCAGAGAGAGGGGGGGCGCGGCCAGGGGGCCGCCGCCCCCCGCTGCGGGGGGGGGGGGACGGCGGGGGCCGTCGCCCCCCCGCAGAGGGGGGCGTGGCCAGGGGGCCGCCGCCCCCCGCTGCGGGGGGGACGGCGGGGGCCGTCGCCCCCCGCAGGGGGGGGCGCGGCCAGGGGGGGCCGCCGCCCCCCGCTGCGGGGGGGGGGACGGCGGGGGCCGTCGCCCCCCGCAGAGGGGGGCGCGGCCAGGGGGACCCCCCCCCCCGCAGAGAGGGGCGGCGGCCACGGGGGGGGGGGCCGCCGCCCCCCCCTGTAGGGGCGGGACGGCGGCGGCCGCCTCCCCTGCAGGGGAGGGCGGCGGCAGGGGCCGCGCCGCCCCCCCTGCAGGGGGTGGGCGGCGGCAGGGTTAGGCCCCCCCATGGGGGGGAGGCGTGGCCGGGGGGGGATTTGGGTAGTTTTAGGGTTTGATATTTCTAGAAAATTCAAAAACCCTAAAAAATTGATTTTTGGGTTGGAAAATCCGTCGTTTTCAAGGCGACGATGAATCCCCATGACGATCTTGCGAGATCTAGGGGAGATGCAATCATACGTATGATTTAAAAACCTTGTTTTTAGAGTTTTTACCTCTATATCCGTCCTCCGGATATAGCGACGGTTGCTCGAAGCCCTACGCGGATGACGACCTTTGATAGAGGAAGCCTTGCACCGCGCTCGTCAATCTCCCGTCTCGCCTTCGCCTTCGCCTTTGCAACGAACGGAAAAAAATTTGTGGAAAACAAAAATTTTAGAGGCTCGTGCTGATAACGTGTTATGAATCAAGTCATGAGGGGAGAGCCCTCAAGTCTATATTTATAGCCAAAGGGGAGAATACAAGTGGGTATGGGCCCAACCAATTGGGTTGGCCCAATAACTCATCCAACCCAGTAAATACCCATTCACAACATTTGCAAATATCTTTTGTCTTGTATTATTATTATTATTATTATTATTATTATTCATGCAGGAGGAGTCTATTAGGAACACGACCAATGTCATGAACAAGCAACTTTGTCATTGTTTGGGGCAACGATCCTTTGCTCAAACCAAAAGAAAGTTGGTAAGGATATAAGAACATATTTGGATTATATTGTTATGATATTGGTACTGTTTTACTAATTTATTTTTTTTGCAGAAAAGTGAAGGTGATGATGACGTTGATGTATTTGTCAAGTCCCATAAGAAGAAGTTAGGCATTGGTGACTATCCTAATAATAAAACTCGAGAATTATGTGTAAGTTTTCATTTTTTAAATCTTTATTAATTTATATTACAATTTTAATATAACTTTTAAATGTCATGCAGGAAAAAGTCGTCAAAAAAAGGAAGAACTCTTGGTTCAACTAAGTGGGTCAGACCCATCTACGATTTCCCGTAAATTAGAGCTGTCATCAATCCTTGACGAAGTAGCAGGACGACATCACGGAGGATATGAAAGAGGTTATGGTATTGGTTATTTAACACGACAAATGAGACAATCATCTTATTCACGTAACAATAATGTCAGTCGTGAGAGCAATGTTCGTTTGCAAGAGGAGCTTAACTCTGCCAACAAATTGATCCAAGATATGCGAGAAGATTTTCAACAAAGAATGGAAGAGGCTGAAAGAGAGAAGGCACAAGACAGGGAAGAAAGAGAAGCAACGCGTAAGGAACTTGCTGAAATGAGAGAAATACTTGGATCATACATAAAAATGAATGCTAGAGAGGTAAAATAATTTATGAGTAAATTACATATACATTGCCTAAAATTGTTTATAAACATCATTAAGTCTGATATCTCCCTTTATGGTGCAGGATGTATTTTGGGAGTGATATGATGCATGGCGGATATGACGATCCAATTATTATAATGTTTTAGCTCTAGGATTTGTTTTAACAAGAGTTTAATTTTGTAGGGATTTGTTTACACATTTAAAACTTGCAAGTGTTTGAGTTGTTGGTAGATTTTATGTACGCATTACTTTATTTATTTGAAGTCAATTTTTTTGAAGGCAACATAGTCTATTTTATTTATGCATTACTAATTGTTGCATAAGGATTATGCAAGTGTTTACATTAAACTAAGTTTGATGTAAATTAATTAGAGACTGCACATATACTAATGCACATATACTAATGAAGCTTTTTTTTTGTTTGTGGACATCCTCATCTTGAAATTGAACCCTTTGGATCACCCATCTCACATAAGAAGAAATGGAAAAAATTTGCAAGAACTTGATCTGGAGCTCACTTTGGCTCTTCCTTCAGGGTATGCTTCCACATTGCACTCAACATAGATATTGTACATGTAAGCGATTGGTTTAAGCGATTGGTATGATTGAAATGGTAATTCAGTATCGTTTTCTAGTTGATATGATAGGTTTTGTTGTTGAGCCTTCACTGAAGATGGAAGGGAAGCCCAGGCTGTGGGCGGTGGACCTATATCTTGGGTGATTGGGGGCAGGTTTGTTTCTAATCTTCATATCTATGATACTGAAGAGCCTAAAATCTGTATGAAGAGGTCGACTTGTTTACATAATGCACAATAGAGCATCCAGTGGCAATGAAATAGTGATTGATATCTCTAATACGATGGTACTTTTTTTGAAGTAAATCAGGATAGCCCCGTAAAGATGACCACGTCTGTAGGATATTAGTTAGTATTCCAAGGAGATAATAGTAGCAATTCTGGAGTGAAAGGAATTTCCTACTCGAATTGGCAATTCTGATTCATCGAGTCCTCCAATTAGCATATAATCATGAAAGGCATACCCATTATTATGTTTACTTGAAGAAGAAATTTTTTATAGCTTCCATTGACATAAGAAATCAATGTGTCTTTTAAAATCTCTTGCAAGTGATATTTCATTGCTATATGGCCCAAGTTTGAAAGAAGCTAAATTTTAAGAAATGCCCCATGGCAGCATGTTTGTGCATTTCTCAATTTGGTAAATGGTAATGATTTTGATATTCCTGGTACTTTGAACCCATGAAAGTATTAATTTTAATACTATATAATTGGTAAAATATAAATTTCATTGTTTGCTAGCATGTCTACACCATTGTGTGGTATGCGCATGCACACATGCACATATGTACTATTGTGTCCTATACCGGTGCACATGTGCACGTATCCTTTTCATGTTCTATAAAAATGCACATGTGCATATATGCCTTCCATGTCGTCCACGTGTGCAGGGATGAATGTCAGCACAAATCATGACGTATATGTATGCATGCATGCACATAAGATTTTACAATCAGCAGATAAAATAAAGTGCATCAAATGACTAATGAACAGAATATGAACAAATAATCATGGTTAATTGGGAGAGGCATCTATTGTTCAAAATCATTTTAGGGGTTTTAAGTGCAATAATCATGGTTAATTTTGACCGTATGCAATGCTTTACCTATAAACGAGAGCACAATCAGAGCCAAGTCACTAGGATAGTTGGCCGCATGTTTCATAAAGTTCCACTCAATTGGTACATAGTATCCTGCTTTTGTGTATCTTTATTCATTTGCTTTTATTTTCACATGTGCAAATTAAGATGTTTTTGTGTTGATAATAATTTTGCCATACTGATAAATGATGATAAAAAATAATATAAAGGTCTTATAGGTCAAATTCATAGATTTACTAGAAATTAAGATGTTTTTGTCTACACATGCCAGGTTAATAGGAAGTACCCAACAAAAAAGGCGACGAGTGGGATACTGGAACTCGACTGGCAATGACAGAGATGTGCATGCTGTGGCTAATGGTGCTCTTATGGAATGCTAGGACAAAATGGGGTTATATGATTCACACCAAACGTGATGAATGATGAAGGATGGAAGTAAACGTGATGAATGATGAAGGATGGAAGTTTCGAATAAGATTGTTGTATATATTTAATAATGGGTAGAGAATTTATGTGGAACAAATTCCTGTAATTATTGAATGTTTATACAAAATTAATGTGAAGTGTTGTATATATTTAATAATGGACAGGAAATGTTTTAAAGGCTGTGAAATTATCTTTTATGGATTTCTAATATTGAAAAAAATGCATTAATAATATTATTATTTTTTCAGCAGGTAGCTTTTAATGATTGTTGTAGATTGCATCTTTAGCAATTCGAAGTGGAAATGGTCTTCTCCTTAAAGGTGGAAAGGAAGCTGCCAGGTCTAATGCAATATTGCATAAGGTTTGTTTTCTTTTACATACATACATATAAACATATAAACATATACATATACATACACATACATACATATATTTATAGTTTCCGTAAGAAATATATCTATCGCTACATCTTGTTTCATGTCTTCTGTAAATTTTTCTCTATTTTTAGGCGATTGTTGGATCCATCCCGGAAAATGTCGGTGCAAAACTTATTGGTCTTGTTACTTCAAGAGATGAGATTCCTGATCTGCTAAAGGTGAGCATGGTGATAAATAATGAACTTATTCATTTTTAAGATGTTATTTTTGACGGCATAATGTAATATTATTGCCAGCTTGATGATGTGATTGATCTCGTGATACCAAGAGGCAGTAACAAGCTTGTCTCTCAAATCAAAGAGTCCACCAAGATTCCTGTTCTAGGTCATGCCGGTAAGTTTTCTTTCGTTGCAGCTCGCTTTACAACCCTTCCTGCTATCCTCCTATTCATGGATGCTACAGTAACATTCCAGTTTGTGATGTGCAGATGGAATTTGTCATGTTTCTGTTGACAAAGCAGCTGACATGGATATGGCAAAGCGTGTTGTTTTAGATGCGAAGATAGATTATCCTGCAGCATGTAATGCCATGGTACTTTTCTGGTCTAATTCTTAATTTATTACTTTATGTTTTAAGCTCAGTTTGGACCTGTGATTTATGTATTTAGCTATTATGAACTTAGAATGTTAATTTTACTCGATTTTGTCATTCACTGTCCAAGATATTTACTTTTGTTTACTATTCGCAGGAGACGCTTCTAATACACAAGGATCTCATTAAGACCGGGGGATTTGATAATATAATAATGGAGCTTAGAAGTGGAGGTATGGCTTCCATATTTGAATCCCTTAATTTGCATCTGCGTAAATTTTCTTCATGTTTTTATGACAGGTTGTATGCTTCTATAAGTTCCATTTGACATGTTCAAACTGCATGATTTTCCATAATGGAGATAATCAATTTCGATGTTTCATGTTACATTTCTGGGTGCTTGTGCATATATTGTTAACTTTATTCTGAACTCTGCCCTTTTTGTTTGTTTGTTCAGCTTTATTCTGAACTCTTTGATCCTCCACTGAGTGGGGTTCTGATTGTGGGCTGCACACTCTGCCCTTTCGATGATTTTTGAGCCTCTACAGAGGAGTGGCCTGGTTTCATCTCTAAGATCAAGGATTGGATCCCATTCGAGATTATCAGGGAGCTGTTGAGGACTGATAGGGAGCGCTTGCTTAGTTTCCCATTGCCTCGAGTTATCAGCAACGGTACTGTGCTTAGCCTTTTATGCTGTCAGATCTTCAAAACATCCACAGACTAACACACAATTATCATTCTTCAAAACATGCTTCAAAACATGACGATGTATAATATGGGATTTAATTTCAGATGGCGATAAACCATTCTGGTGGGCGACGGACAAAAAATTTGCGCGGGAAACAATTGCTGGACTCCATCCGGTCCTTATTCGTGCTGCCAAGGTTTTTATGCTTCTCAAGCGAAATTTGCAGTCGCTTTGAAATGTGTGGTTACGATCACAATGTTTCTCAAGTTTATAATATTAACTCATTTTAGTTTCTATATTTTTCATAGGAGGTGGAAATACAAGAGTTCAAGAAACACAAGGAACGATATTCGAAACACATGTACCAGGAAAATGATCATGTGTTGATGAAGAGAATGCTGTTGGATGGCTATTTCCTACTTTATCAAACGAAGATGACGCAGGAAGAGCAGAGACACCTCTGAGGACTCAAGGGAATTGAAGCATACCTCTTGGCTTCTCCAGATGCATGTGTAAATTTGTTTTTAGGTATAGTAGGAAAATTTTAACGCTGTCATGTTTCTCTTGTGGCTTTGTTTCTTATTTTTATATTTGAATGTCATGTATTTTTCTTTTTTGTGAGAAGTTTGATGAAAATGTTGGTCAGAGTCTAAGAGAGTGATTGTAGTGCACAGAGTGGGGTTCAACCTGATTATTGGTCTGTGATATGACCGAATGAGTTTTAATGAAGCTTGAGTTTTAATGTCAATTTGATTGTTGTTTGAGAATTGCTTTGTATTTTTTGTAACGATTAGCGAATAGTTTAAAACATTGAAATCATTTTATGAAATTTTAATATTTAATTTTTTTATTATTATGTTTATTTGCAACGGTTACATTCCATTGCTAAATAACTTTAGCAATGGTTATATTCTATGCTTAAATATACTTTTTAGCAACGGTTATAAACTATTGCTAAACATCTTTTTACTAACGGGTTTTTACCGTTGCTAAACTTCTTTCAGCAACGGTTATATGTGTTACTAAAATTCTTTGACAATGTGTATTAGAAACGGTTGTTTATCGTTGCTATAACATTTTTTATATAATTAGGAAATTTTTTAATAGAAACGGTTATGTAATTTTGCAACGGTTGTAAACCATTGCAACCGTTGCAATTAGCTAATTGCAACGGCCTTAAAGGTAACAGTCTATTAGCAACTGTCCAACCCGTTACTATTACATTAGAAACGGTTTAAACCGTTGCAATTGACTCAATTAGCAACGCTTATAACCATTTCTATTAGGCCCTTTTGTAGTAGTGTATGTTCATATACACATTAATACACCTATATACCCCATTTTAAGAAGAAAATTTGTGTTGAATATATGGATTTTATTTAACTCAATATAAATGATTTGAAAGGTGGAATAAAAGGCTCTTATTTATATTTTCACTTAATGAAATCATTTTTGTGTTAATTCAGTTTAGCTTCAAATTTTAATTTTTGGCACAATTAATTATATATTTCGAATATGGATTAATTGGATCATCAACTCACCAAAGTGGGTTTTCTTGTAAAGATTAGTTTTAATCTCGAAATATCACAAGTTGAATACATACTTTTATATGAAAATTTTGGTTGCCTTAAATTTGATTTTGCATAAAAGTGGACTTGAATATCTCCACTTAAAGTATAAGTTCATGTAATAAATTGCGACTTAGATTCAAATTTTGTAAAGGTATATATATTTGAAATGACTTCGTGCAATCATCATCTCGCCAAAGTGGGCTCTGTTGTTTTGCATTATTTCATTTCATAAATATAAAAAGAATTTTATGTGCCCATGATTTTCGCAAGAATGCTTAATCGGCCCAAAGGAAGATTACCGTTCTATACCATTTTATGCGCACCTGTGGAAATAGACAAGGTGATGATTAGTGAGATCAATGCATGCAAATTTAATTCGGCACAAAGGAAGTTTTATTTTTGGCATGTTATTATTGTCATTTTCTGATTGCTACACCAAGATGTCAATGACTAGTCAATAGATTATCCAAAGATAAATATTGGGCTAGTGGGGGGTGTCTTGAGATGGGAAAATAGCATTAATTTGAATTTGGAGTTGTTTTGTTTAATACTCATATGAACATGTTAAAATTGTTTTCTTGTTCTCTTTTTCAGCTATTATTCCTGAAAACTTTTCTGCCAACCTCAAATCTATTCTAGTACTTAATGGCACTAACTTCAAGGCATTGAATGAAAATCTTTTGATAATCCTCGGAGTCATGGATCTTGATCTAGCATTAAGGACTCATTGTCCTCCACAACTCACTGATAAGAGTACCTCTGATGAAAAGAGGGAGATGGAAGAGTGGAAGATATCAACTTGCATGTGTCTAATGCTTGTGAGGAATGACATTCCAGAATATCTCAGGGGCTCTATTTCAGAGAAAATTTCCACAGCTAAATGGTTCCTTATTGAGCTTGAAAAGAAGTTTGTCAAGAATGAAAAGAGTGAGATTAGTACACTCTTGACAAACCTAACTTCAATGAAATATGAAGGTTAAGGAAACATCAGGGAGCACATATTGAAGATGTCTAATATTGCTTAGAGGTTGAAAGCACTTGAGCTAGACCTCTATGAGGCTCTACTAGTGCATTTTGTTTTGATATCTCTTCCATCTCAGTTTGACCAGTTTAAGATGAGCTACAATCTGAAGGATGAGACTTGGTCTCTGGATGAGCTCATCTCATACTGTGTAAAGGAAGATGAAAGGCTTGAGCAAGAAATGACAGAAAGCTCTCACCTAACCTCCACCTTCAACAAAAGGAAGAAGGATACTGAAGCTGCAGATACAGCTTCTCAAAAGAAACAACAAAGGGAACTGAAAAGTTCAGAAGGTAATGGTTGTTTCTTCTGTGGAACTGAAGGGCATGTAAAGAAGAACTGCACAAATTATCATGGTTGGCATGCTAAAAAGGGTATGTTTCTTTGATTTGGTTTAATTCTAAGTTAATTTCTTTTCCAGCAAACTTTGGTACTTATAGACATGTGATGGAAAGATCCTGGTATAACCATTCACATCATTGTGTCTATGCACGATTGCCTAAGATGCCAAGAGCCAAATGATGGTGAAAGATACATCGATATGGGTAATTGCAAGATGGTTCAAGTAGAAGCAAATTAAATTTAGATTATTTCTTTTAAAGGCTGGATTATATTTGAATTTGATGAGACTATTATGTACCGTTTTTAACGGAATTTGGATTTCTATTTCTATTTTGAACAAATTCGGTTATCATTGTTCAACTGTGAATGGAAAATTTGATAGTCTCATGATTCAAAATTAGTTTGTTCTGGTTTTTAAAAAAGATCATTATAATCTTCATTTATTTGGAAATGTTGCTTCATTTATAGAATTTCTGCATTAAAGTACATGTGTTATAAAGAAAGAATTAACAATTTATAATCCAGTTATTTATTGATTGCAGCTTATATCATTACTAAAGTTTCAACAAATGAATCACTTGCATGTTTGGATATGTCCAACTAAGGTAAGGCTTTATAAGCCTAATAAAGAAATATGACATAATGCTGATGATTTTCTAGTTTTGTTGAATAGTTTAAAAGTTGATATTATTTTGTATGATTTTACATAATCTCACTATTAAGTTAGTTTACGAATTAGGAAATGCACACCTATTTGAGGATGCTGAGTTTGAGGAGAAATTTGGTTGGTGACATTATTCTTAAAGAGGATTATATTCCCGCGGGTGTTGTTGGCATTGTTCAGGATGGTATTCCTGATATTGTTCAAGACACAATAAATTCAAGATAAAGTTACAATTCCTCCCATTCGGAAAATTGTTCATAAGGACAAACTCTAGCACCTCAAAGCACTAATTGCCATTCAAGAAATCCATTAAAGAGATGAAAAGTTCACTGTTGACATTAGGATGATGCAAGTTTGACTTACATCAAGTCATAAAAGTTCTACATCTCTAAAATGGATTAATGTATTAATTGAGAAAGTCTTTGAATGATAATTGAAATCTTTTCTCATTGCCATAAGGTTTGAAACCTATTGATTGTAAATAGTTTTTTATAATCAAAAGGAATTTAAAAGGGTATTAAGAAAAGATTTAAAGCGTATCACTCAAAGACTTTATACGGAAAAGAATGCATTAATTGTAAAGAGACTTTCTGTTCAATTTTTCATGAAAGACTCTGTAAGGTTTATAATGACATTAGTAGAGCATTTCAACATCGTTAATGATATATTTAATTTCATTAAGTGATCACCTCGTCCAATTTTGAGATGATGTTTAATGATGTTATATATCTTAAGTTCTGTGGGAGCATGTAATTTCTATAATATCTATGTGGTAATGAATGTTAAGTTCTGTGGGAGACAAATTTAGTCTCATTGATTGCCCCGAGAATTTACTTCAGAAGATTCCATATATCTCACCAAAAGGGAGTCTAAAGTATGCTCAGTTTTATATGCATTTGCGCTGCATATATTACAGGTGTGTTGGGCAGATTGTTAAGTTCAGGATTTGACCATTTGACAGCAGCCAAATGTGTCTTACGGTATTTATGGAGAACAAAAGGGTTACATGTTCAAGGATCAGTAGTCAAAAAGGTTTGAGATCATTAGGAGTCAAGAGTTCTAAATGAACTAAGACAACTCCTATATATATGAAGCCCAAAGGAACCCATAAAACCAGCCAAAAACCCAAAGCGAAGAAATCCGCAATGACTAGATTTTGGCAGTTTATGGCCCAGACAATCGACTGATGAACAGTCGACTGTTCAACGGCTAGAAAAATCCCAACGGCTATAATCTGAGTCAGGACAGTCGACTGTAGAAGACTACACCGGCGACTGTAAAACAGATAGTCGATTGTATATCCTTCAACAGGCGACTGCTGCAGGGGATGGAGGAAAACAGAGATTTCAAACATTCTCCCAGTATGCATACATGCGACTGAAGACCAGAGTATATTCGACTGTAAAATAGACAGGCGATTGTTTATCCTTCATCAGTCGACTACTGCATGAGATGGAGAAAAACAGATAGAGATGCATTTTTCGCACTTACGCCTTTCAGACGACTAATGGCTATTACACAGGCGACTGTAAATATACAGGTGACTATAAAGATGTCATCAGGCGTCTGTCTTGCAAATTGGGATGAAGCCCAGAAAATGCAAGAAGCGCACAGTCGACTGTCGACCAATTCACAGGCGACTGTAGAACCACAGGCGACTGTAAATTGAACATCAGTCGACTGATGTGAAAAGCTCAAGAAGAGTCAATCAAAGGATGACTTGAGTAATGCACTGCAGTCGAGTGTAGAAGGCACGACAAGCGACTGGAAATCACCCAGTCGACTATGAAACCTTCATCAGGCGGCTGTTGGAGAGCCAGAGACTCCAAATGAGTCTTTGGGCTAGATGAACCTATATGGTTGGATTCTATGATAATCCTAAGGCTCACTAAAATGGTGAAATGCATATGCATGAGAGTATGACCATCTATCAAGGCATTACAATAATCCTAGACTCAAAAAGAGAAATGCAAGTAATTGAAATTACATGGATTACATATTGCATCTCCTAGAGTCTAAGTCTTCAAGCTCACGATACCTTGATGCTCCCCATCATCTCCAAGCTTTGGCACCCCTTGATGAGCTTCCCTTCATCAAGCTCCAAGATTTAGCACTCCATCACTCTTGGAGGTCTTTAAGATATCCCTTGTAATATCCTCCAAGCATTATGCTTTGTCTCATCAACATTTAACCATTAAGATAAACTGAGACTAAAACATAAGATTGATTAGCACACTAACATAATGTATTGATCATCATCAAAACAACGTTAGTCTTGAACCCAAGAACTAACAGACGAGACCAAGCACTGGCCTCGATCATCCGACGAAAATAAAGGATGGCTCGCTACTACAACTCCTGGGTCAAAGGGAGAAGCTTCCACCAAGGAGATCTGGTCCTCAGGAAAGCGATCTTCAACTCGGAAGTCGCCCGTAAAGGAAAGCTTGCTGCTAAACGGGAAGGGCCCTATAAGGTCACCGAGGTCCTAGGTCCTGCAACATACCGACTCACTATCCTAGGAGGGAAGGCCCTGACTCACACATGGAACACGGAGCACCTCCGCAAGTTCTATCAGTGAGTGTGTACAATGTTTTCCCCTCCCCCAATATAAGCGAATGTATTGAAAAGAGAAATCGATCATAAACGAAATGCTTTTTTGCATCTAGTCACTCCTCAGGCCCAGCTAGGGACAAACCCCCCAGCAGAACATATCGCCGGGTCGACCATAAGGCTGGGGGCAACTCCCCCAGCAGCCGGATCTGCCGATCAACTATAATGCTGGGGTCAACTCCCCCATCAGGCCGATCACCGGATCGACCGTAAGGCTGGGAGTAACTCCCCCCAGCATGCCGATCCACCTATCAGCCGTAATGCTGGGGGCAACTCCCCCAGCGGGCTGATCACCAGACCGACTATAAGGCTGGAGCAACTCTCCCAGTAGGTCGATCGATCGACCGTAAGGCTGAGGTAACTCCCCCAGCATGCCGATCACCGGAACGACCTTAAGGCTGGGGAAACTCCCCCAACAGGCCGATCTACCGACCGACCGTGAGGCTGGGGGCAATCCCCAACAGACCGGTCCATCGATCACCAGTATGCCTAGGGGTAGCTCCCCTAGCTAGCTGACCGACTCGACCGACCGTAAGGCTGGGGGCAACTCCCCCAGCAGGCCGATCCATCGATCGACCGTAAGCTTGGGGGTAGGCCCCCCAGCTGCCGACCGACCCGATCTACCATAAGGCTGGGCCAACTCCCCGAGTAGGCCGATCACCCGATTGACCATAAGGCTGTGGGCAAGTCCCCCAGCAGGACGATCACACATTCAACCGTAAGACCAAGGGCAACCCCCCGACAGGCCAAACATCCGTTCGATCGAAAACTCGGGGACATTTCCTTGGCATCGGCCAGGCAGACTGATCATCAAGCGTGTTGACGCGATTCTCCCAACCCCGTCTGCTCAAACATCCCGACCGGGATTGGGATAGGGGGTATATCACCACAACGCAAAAAAAAAACGACAAAATGTCAAGGTCATATACAGAGCGACAAAACAAAAAGAGGAAAAGCTAATGGATTAAGCCCCTCCTCCCTCCTGAGCGACCGGAGCAATCGCCAAAACGTCACCCGGCTAATCGGTACCCTCGGGGTGGTCGGCATTGGCCTCCCCCTCACCCTTGGAATCCATCTGGATCGCCTCACACCGGATCCTGGAATGCGGGAACCTCCGCTGAATCTCGGACTTACATCGGGTGAATCCCCTCTCAAACGCCTCGTACATCTCCCCCGGCGACGAAGGTCGTGGCATACTCATCCACGGCCTCCTTGGCGATTTGCACGGGGTCCATCACCTCCAGCTCTTTAACCCGAGTCTCGAGGGTGGCGACCTGGCGCAGATGACCTGCCCGCTCTTTCTCGCTCTCCCGGGATCCTTTGTTGAGCCTGGCCAGTAGAACTCGCTCCCTCTCCTCCATCGCATCCAGGAGCCCTTCGAGCTCCTTGACCTTGGTCTCCTCCGTCGAACCACTGAACTCTCTTACCTTGGTATCCTTCTCCAACTTGGCAATCCTATCCTCGGCCTTCGACTTCTCGACCAGCGCCAACGCCATCTCCATGTTCGACCTCTCCAGGTTGGCCAAGAGCTCGGCAATTCAGGTCTCCAACGACCTGATGCACACCTCTGCCTCCTGAGCCGCCTCGTTAACACCTTTCCCCGCTGACGACTTCTGGGCTAGATCTGCCTTTGCATCCGAAAGTGCCACAAATTGGCGCCTCATCGAAAGGCCGACCGAGGACAAATACGCCGAAGGGAAGAGACAAGTTAGAGGCCCCCTACAAAAAGTGAAGTGCGATGCCACATAAGGCCTTACCTGCTGGCCGGCCTGTATTACGAAGACTGCAAGTCGATCGCCTCTCACCCCATCCAACACGGATTGGTCCTGGGGCAGGCAACAGTTCTCAGCCAACTGAGCCGCGACCCCACAATCGGAGAAGACGGACTCCTTCAGTCCCACTGGAAAGCGAGGACTGAGTAACCACTCCCCGGACCGCGGTAGATCGGCCTCGACTGACCTGAACATGCCCAAGGACCGCTCGTAATCCTCCAGGAGTGACCCCGAGTGGGAAGGTGAGGGGCCGCCCCAAGGCCACGTATCCTTCGTTTGACAAGGCTGGACGGGAGCCTCAAGGGGGGAGCACCCTCGGCAACAACATGGACTCGGGCTTTCTTCTGCTTGCCCCCTCCCTGAGCCGGTGGTGCCTGCTCCCTCGTCCGCTTCGAGCCCACTCCGAAGGACCTGACATGCGGCTTCCTTCGGACCTCCAAAACGTGGTCCCCCTCTGCGGGCTGGGATTCGGCACAGTGGCCGGAATAGAGTACTGAGAAGGGCACTGGCCGAATGCGCCTGCACAGAAGGATAAGATAAGGAGACAATCTTACTTGAGCAGGATCCGTTCGATAAAATCTCTGAACCCAGGATTCCGAGAAGACTCACCAATAGGCCATACAGTTTTTCATAGGACGTGATCCGAGAAGAGGCCGTCGATCTTCTGGTCGGCAACGGGGATGGCTAACAAAGTGTCGACCGCCTTGGCCTCAACATCGGTGAGACCCCCCAACTCGAGGCTCAGTGAGCTCGTTTCCCCCCATCGGACTGGGAAATCCACCTCCGAGGGGAAGCCCATAAAGACGTACTCCCCCTTCAAATGCTTCACAGAAGTCGGCAACCCCAACACCAAGCTCTTCTTCAGACGGGCACTGATGTAGAGCCAGGCACCCGACTTGTGATGGCTCTTCCGAAAAAATTGGGTGAAAAGGCGAAGGGTAGGCTATATCCCTTTGAGCAAGTAGAGCACGACGAACCCCACGAAAGGCCCGACAGCGTTAGGGCAGAAATGGCATAGAGCGAGCCCATAAGCCCTCAGGAGCACGGCGACGAAGGGGTGGAGAGGGAACCGTAGCCCGAATCGGAAGCTCTGCTCATACACCTTGAATTTGCAACGGCCCGGGAAGCAGACCATCTCATCGTTCTCAGGGGCCTGGGCGAAACACGGGGGAGAAGGTATCTAGAACGCAACCGCCCGATCGAGGTAGCACAAACCGTCGACGGCCACGCCATCACCTCAGATGGCACCCCGAAGAGGTCACCCCCGTGGCGGCAGATCTCCGAGACCGATCCTCTGGGCTGAACGGGTGGGGCGGCAGTGGCCGGCTGACCTACGTTAGAAGAAGAAGAGGATGACGGGGGACACATGATGTGGCGCAGGGAAAAGCTGGGGGAGGCACAGGGGATGAAGGAGAAGAAGACAGCGTTGAAAGAGCAGAATCTTCATCCACAAGGCAACCACCGCCCTTTATACCACTCCCCCGAGGCCCTCCGCTCCATCGCGAGCCGTCCACCTGTGCACACGTGTCGACATCCCGCAAGGCGCGACGCTTCGAAATCCGCTCACAGGGGCAGGAGAATTTCAAAATGGCAGCACTATGATCACCTTCATTCAATGCCATTGCATCAACTAACACACCTGTCAACTCCGCATGGATCACATCCCTCGGACCGAACCGTCAGGATCCGAACGGCCCGAGAAATGGGGGCAATTGAAACAGCCCTCCCAGGATGGGCCAGGACCGAATGACCCATGCCCGTGTCGTAAGCCTGCGGGCCTGGGGAGAACGGTCCAAGCAGCAAGGCTCCCACGAAGACTTGGAATCGGACCGGCCTCGGACCGAAGTGGACGCCACCACTGGCCCACGTCAGAAGGAGCTAACCGCTTTCCTTAAAAGCGCGCCTCCTTAATCACCATTAAGGGGCCCCATTACGCCCACCTTCATGACCCATGAAGGCGCCATCAAAGTGGCGGATCGTCGGGGCGAAAGAGGAGGACGTTGAGGAGACGTGGCCGGGGAAGGCTCCTATAAAGAGACTCGAGGTACCGTACAAGGGGACACTTCCTGGATACCCAAAAGTCTGAGGTATTCCTCTTACACGACCTTGTTTTACACCTTATATTTCTCCTCCATATCTCGGCCGAGGACTCGCGTATCGGTCTCCCCGTAAGCCATACCGATTCCACCGAACATCCCTTAGATCCGTTCTGACTTAGGCATCAGAGGGGACTTGGTCAGAACCAAGGTCCGACCCCCCCCCCCCCCCCCCCCCCCCCCCCGACGAGCTTTCTAGTCTGTTTAGGTCAAGCAAATCCAGCCGCGCCAAGGCTACCCTTCGGGGCCCAGCTGTTAGGAGTCGAACGCGCTCGCCCCGAGCCCGTTCATCTCAACCCCTACAGAGGCCGGCGCCTTGCCGAGGATCCTCCTCTGCACGCCAACACTCGGACTCGCGCGCTCCTCGCCGAGCCGAATCGGCTGCGCCCGCTTCCCGGAGGCCGCGCGCGCCCCGCGTGACCGCGTTGACCTCCAGTCTTCCGGTCAACCAATCCGTGGTGAGAAAACACCCTTAAACATCAACCATTCATTCCTCAAAGTTAAATCTCAGCCACTCTTCTATCAACCCTTTTGTCCTAGTCAGCACTAGAACTCAAAAACAGCCATCAAATGTAATATAGATATTTAAATTTTGGTGGGACCCTACAGGACACATGTCTACCTAGCTCCGCACCGGGAAGTGAGCATATGTGGCGTGTGTGATTGTATGAATTTATGACATGAAAAGAGAGGATTACTATGAGCACGAGAATGCATGGTAGAAGGGAGTCTATGAAGTAAATAAATTTATGACATATTTGAACTTATATTTTGTGTGTGGATGGAAATAACAGAAGATTGTGTGAGTGGTAGAACTCGTGCCATAGGAAGACGGAGATTACCAACGCATGTCCGAAAGAATATACCGCAAACAGTAAACAAAATTAAAAGACCGTTCTAGATCGTCAATAACTATTCGCCAACAAGAGCTGACGTGCTCTTTGAACCTCTAAACTTTTTTACATGCTCCATCATCTCCTTTAAGCAGTGTAACTTTGAGGATTTGAGTCATGATTCATTTTAAGGCATGGTTCATTCGATCATTTGGGATAACTAACATGGACAATTAATGCCAATTAGCTCTGTTCATATGTTCATTTTCCTGTTGCATGATGATCTTAAAAGTTCATTACCAAAAAAAAGAGGGATGTTGGACTACCTACCTTCCCGCAGCTGCTTTTGATGTTTTCAAATGGCACCTCGCTCATAGCTGCCTTAGCCATGAGATTGGAACATCGCTTGAGGATTGGCTGTTGGTTGACACCCAACTGTCAATCAATTCCGAAGCTGCCTTGACTTTTGAATCATGCTTCATGTCTAACCCCTTTTGACTTTTAAAAAAATTGCATCCCCCCCCACTATGCCGAGATCTGAAAATAGGGGGGTGGGGGGGCTGTTCACCTTCTTAACCATAACCCTAACCCTTAAATTAGGGTTAGGGTATGTTTACGGGTGTTTTTACCCCCCAATGGGTATTTTTGAAAAATAAAAATTTTTAAAGCCCATGGGCCTGCAGTCCAAAACTAAATATATTTTAGTATTTTGGCTGTTTGGGCATGAAGCCCACACATAAGCTCAATAGGCTTTAAAATTAATTAAATACTGATTTTTAATCAGTTCTTCATTATTAATTCCTTAAATTTAACAGAAACATCCAGAAAAATCTTGGAAAATTCTGTAATAATTAGGAAAAATCAAAATTATTAATTTTGACACCTATTTGGTTGATTTACTTAATACTTTTAATTATTTCATATTATATTAAATTCAAAAAAATGCATATTAATTGGATTAATTAGATTTTAATTTGTTTAGTAATTATGAAAGGTCCTGAGATCGCTCTGTCGTTAGTTATCTAACCTAACGGTGCATGATATGTCTCCACGTGGCCCAAGTAATTATTAAATATTTTATATTTCAGCAATAAATTGCGTGTGATGTTGATTAAATTAAATTTGATATGCATGTGTGTGTTGCATAATTATTTAATATAAACTGTGTGGATGTTGTAAATAATTCAGTCTTGTGGTTTGGGATCAGCCATTTTGAGATACACCTTTTTATATTTCTCGCTTTCTTTTTCTGTTTTGAGAGGAATTATAGTGAGGTTATACTGTAAAATGCCAAAAGACCGGAGCTCGTCCAAATTGAAGACAGAGATGAAATCTGCATTATGCTGGGACCCAAAATGGGTTTCCAAGTTGTATTTTTCATTTCCTTTTGTATTCCATTTTTGGGACTGTATTCGGATATTTTTGGACATTTTGTTTATAAGGGTATCTGGCCGATCGCCATATGATTGTTTATTTACTTTGCGTGAATTTATTTTTCACAAATATTAATTCATGTGTATTTAATTGCATAGATAAATGGAAAAATTGGCTAGCGTCGATTTCGAGGTCCTTGACACAGCAGGAAAGAACTACCTGAGCTGGAAAGTGGACCTGAAGTTTCACTTGCGTTCAATGGCACTCCTTCACTCAATTCTGGCCCCCGCAGGGCCGAGACAACTGCTAGCAAGGCCCCTGCAGCGGCCCAGCCAGCTGGCAGTTCTACTACCGTTGTCTCCGACATGGATAAGGCGAAAGCCATTATTTATATCAGGAGACACATAAATCGGACCTTAAAGGCCAAATACTTAACGGTAGAAGACCATCTTGAGTTGTGGACAGCGCTGGAGGCACGTTATAGGCATCAAATTAATTTCATACTACCACATGCAAGTTATGAGCGGAAAAATCTTCGTCTTCAGGACTATAAGTCCGTTACTGAGTACAACTCAGCACTTGATAATATCACCTCACGCCTGAAGTTGTGTGGTGAAGAAGTCTCGGAGCATCGCATGTTGGAAAAGACATTTACCTCGTTCCACGAGAAAGATGCAATTCTCATGCAACAGTACCGTGAACGCAACTTCATGAAGTTCTCTGATTTGCTCTCTTGCCTTTTTAGGGCAGAGCAGAATAGAAACTTACTACTTGTCACTCATAATCTGCGCCTTGCTGGTGCTGCTTCTGTCCCTGAAGCCTACCATGTTTCTCCCCAGAAGTGGAAAACAAGAAGGAGGCTAAAAAGAACAAGGGAAAAGCTGCAATGAAAACAGCAAGAGCACCACCCCAGAACAACAACAACAAGGGGAAGAAAAACTTCGCATGGAAGCGTAAGAACGCTGGTCCAGTGCCGATTCCAAAGAAGAACTGGGGGTACAAATGCCATTAGATGCGGCATGACTGGACATTGGTCCAGAAACTGTCGTACTCCTCGTCACCTCCAGGACCTGTATCAGGCGAGCCTGAAGCCTCCCCCTGAAACTAACCTAGCAGATATACAAGCTCCGACCAAGTTCACTGCACAAGACTTCGAGAATGATGATCTGCTCGATTGAGCCTTATCTTAGTTTGATTTTATCTTTGCATTTTAAATTCTAGTTTCCTTCATCTGTATTTCCTTTTTGGAACTTTACGAATGCATATTTAGCTTTATTTTATAAAGTATATTCATTCTGATACATAGGTGAAGTGTGATATATTGGGGACAGTGCATCGATGCACTAATGAAGCTTTAAAATTGCTCCCACATACAACGAGACTAAAAGATGCATATTTCTCTCCTAAATCATAGAGTAATCTCCCAAGTTTCAAGGATATTTCTTTTGAACAAAATAACTTGGAAACTATGGATAATAAATAGTGAATATCTTTATGTAAATCGTTAAGAGGATGGCCAAAAGACCATCTACGCACGATTCGTTGGACCCCCGTCGGGTCCTATCATTACAAATATTCATCCTATATAAAGCCAACTTGACTGAGCACCAGAAGTGCCTTTCATTGCCAGATTTTTCACCCTCTGACACAATAGACTTGGTCATCCTGGATCAGCGATGATGGACGCATCATCAAATGAATCCCTTGGAGAACCTGAAGATTCTTCAAAAGGTTGAATTTCCTTGTCTCCCCGTGTCATAAGGGAAAACTTACGGATAGACCTTCTCTCTTGAAAGTGGGATTAGAGTCTCCTGGCTTCATTGAGAGAAAACATGGTGACCTTTGCGGGCCTATTCACCCTGCATTTGGCCCATTTCGGTACTTCTTTGTACGGATAGATGCATCTACTAGATGGTCTTATATGTGCCTTTTTGTCCACCCGCAACCTAGCTTTCTCATAAGCTGATAATGTGGGTGAATTCACAACAAATGTTTTTCAAGACTACTGCCAAGCAACTGGCATTGAAATTGAACATCATGTAGCATGTTCATACTCAGAATAGGTTATCTGAGTCTCTGATAAAAGGACTCCAATGGATTTCACGTCCATTGTTAAATCTCAGTTGCATGTGGATGTTTAGGGATACTCCATACTGCATTCAGCATCGCTTATCACGATACGGCCCTCTTGTGGCCGTATCTTATTGATGATACCGCTTGTTTATGGTTCACCACCAAACATATCTCATTTGAGATTGTTTGGATGTGCTAATATATGTCCCAATACCACCTCAGAGGACCAAAATGGATACTCTTCAAAACTAGTTATCTTTATATGGTTTTGTTCGCCATGTATTGTTAGATACCTAGAACCCCTGACAAACGATGCATTAAAGGCACGTCTTGATAACTGTGAATTTGATGAGCAAAGTCTCATTAAATATGCACACAGTCTAAAGAAGCCTGAAGCTTCTGAGACCTTATCATGGGACACAAAAGTCCTAATCTCGTTATGATCCGCATACTATTTCTGTGTGAAGATGAGATCCTGAAGATCCTTCACATTTAGACTAAAGTACATCAATTGCCGGATAAATTCACGGACAAACCGTAAGATTGTTCGTTCACATGTCCATGCTGCCAACAAGCCAGCTAGAATTGACATCCCCAACGATGGATGCAATCCACCGGCAGCAGAATTGGTTGTACCTCAATTGAAAAGAAGACGCCCGACAGGTTCAAAAGATAAAGATCCTCGAAAGAGGAAGATTCCTGGAGATATTAAAATGATCCCTCCACAGGATTCTGAGCTCAGACTAGCGACCTCTCCCCTCCTGATTTCCCCTGCAGAGGAAACAATAGGAGAAACATCATTATATTATGTACGTACTGGAGAGGTACTGGACAGATATAGCACAGTCGTCGTCGTCGATTTTGCTTTCGCTATTGCCGTTCACGTCGCTGAATACGACGATGACGTCAACCCACTTTTCTATAGCGTAAACGCATAGATTGGCCAATGTGGGACGAGGCAATAAGAGTAGAGCTAGACTCACGCTTGAAACGCAAAGTCTTTGTACTAGTAGTCCAAACACCTGAATGTGTAAAACCTGTGGAATATAAGTTGGTTATCATAAGAAAAAGAAATGAAGGAAATGTGATCATTTTCATATTTCATACTAAGCCTAACCGTCTCTGGAAAAGCCAAGAAATGCAGCTCATGGACGTTGTAACTGCATATCTATACGGCAATATAGATATAGAGATCTGTATGAAACTTCCAGAAGGATATACTCTACCCCCAGAGATGAAAGAGAGACGTATGAATGTCTTCTCTATAAAGGCTTTCAAAGATCATTATATGATCTTAAGCAATCAAGAAAAATGTTGTATAACAGATTTATCGAATTCCTTGCGGAACAAGAATTCACTAATAATGAAGTCTGCCCGTGTATCTTTATCAAAAGAATGGGGACAGGATTTGTAATAGTCGTCGTATATGTGGACGACTTAAATCTAATAGGATCTCCTGCAAACACCATTGAGATATCTAATAGCCTTAAGCATACTTTCATAATGAAATACCTAGGAAAAACAAGGTATTGTCTCGGCTTACAGATTAAACACCTTCATGGTGGAATCCCTTTAAACCTATCATATTCTTCATACACCAGGAGTTTATGAAGAAAGATGTCCATTTGCAATCTATTAAAAATGGATGC
This sequence comes from Scilla litardierei, assembly GCA_030789695.1. Classification (NCBI taxonomy): domain Eukaryota; kingdom Viridiplantae; phylum Streptophyta; class Magnoliopsida; order Asparagales; family Asparagaceae; genus Scilla; species Scilla litardierei. The sequence continues at coordinate 27,102,112 of CM061140.1, read as the reverse complement.
TTATTTATGACGCCTTCTTGTCGCTGGAAGGGAGGGAAGACATCCTAGGTCCTGAAGAGCTTAGCTTTATGTACTAGTTACACTCTTTAATCTGGCCAACTGCACGTATCTCTAATAGAATGTCTGCAGTAAAGCTGTTAGCCAGATACAGTGCTGCCCTGGAGAGCACCACTGGACCAAGGATAAGCTGCTTCTGCGCAACTTTCAAGGGTCAAGGATCATCATCCAAGGAATATATATCGCATATGCAGGTTTACAGATCATCGCGATGACTAAGCACAAATGTCCGGCCACCTCCTAAAGATCTACACATCATCCTCCAAAGACTACATCTTCTAAGAATCTCATCATCCAATAAGCAAGTGTAGAATACACTCAGCTAGGTCCAGCAGTACCTTGCAGACACAATGAAGACCGAGTAAAAGAATACATACGTGGAGTCATCTACCAACTTCGAAGAGCGTACCACTTCAGAGCGCCACTGTTTTTCAGGAGCCGCTAGATATGAGTGAAACTTGTATAGATGAGTGATGATTGTATTTTCTTTCAGAACATGATTGATGTATAGACGAAAAGGAAATGATTGTATAGATACATAGGAGATCTGCAAGCCTGAAGCTTGTACAGATCAGGGGGAGTTGATAGTAGAGTTGTACTCTTTTCCCTTAGCTATGGGTTTTCCCACTGGGTTTTCCATAGCCAAAGGTTTTAATGATGCAACCCCATTTAACTCTGGACCCTAAAGTGTCCACCCCTTAATGAAAGCTGAAAGACCTACAAGCATAAGGCTTGTATGGATCAGGGGGAGTCACCAGTTGGTTGTACTCTTTTCCCTTAAAGCTACTGGTTTTTCCCACTGGGTTTTCCACAGCTAAGGTTTTAACGAGGCAACCACAGTAGATCTGGATCCAGATGTATCTACCTCATTAGCATATTGAATCCTAAAGCATTCATATGATTAACCCAAGGTAATGGAGAGATAAGTGGGAGTGTTGTGAGTTGAGGGAGGCATTGGCCTCCCTCAACTCATTATCTTCCATTATACCCCACTACTAAGTAGTGGGTGTCCCTTGGGCTTCTTACACCCCCCATTAAGGAAGAATATATAGAGAGCCATGGCTTATGCCATGACTACTCAACACTTTTAGATTGGTAACACGTTATGAGTTTATAACAGTTTCCTTTATTTTCATATTTCAAAACTCAATACGACATCTATTGAACTCCAACCTTACTCATTGATCTAGGAGGATGAAGGAAGGTTATTTTACTATTATATAAATAAACAATATGAAACTCTGAGTGGGGGGTGTGGGCCCTGAGTGAGCCAAGGAGGACTATTCTCCTTGGCCCGTTGAGCCCCATTAAACTTGTGTGTGCGCGCGCGTCCTAAAGTATGCCATCGCCCTGCCCTCGGCGACAAATTGCCCACCTCTCAGCATCTGATCCGTAGATGCGTTCGGGCTTTCTCCACTTGTGTGCTATGTTCTTCCCACCAAGAGTCCGCCCGCCATTCATTGGCGGAGCCAGAAAATTTTGTTAGGGATGACGAGAACATAATAATAAAATATTTTATTTTCATAAAAGAACACAAGTGCAAAAATCAAAGTTTCATCATTAATATAAAAAATAAACTTACAACACATTTCGACGTGTTTTCATATCTTGAAACTGCTTGATAATTACATCATTACCAATTGTATCAAATATATATTTTCTATGAATGTGATCAAGTTATCATTCATCCACTGATCTCCTATGCGATTCATACTCGACTTTTGATGATATTCATTGCTGAAAATGCTCTCTCAACTATAGTTGTTGCTGGTATTATCAGTGCTAACTTTAGCAGCAAATAAACTAACGGATAGACTTTGTCCTTTTTAGTCATCACAATTCTTTACCATTCAATTCTGAAAACTCCTCACTCGATCTCATATCCAAAATAAAAGTGTCAAGTTGGTTATCAAGCTCCAGGAGTTCTATGCCAGAAAACTCAATATGGTAAAATTGCGCGAGACGAATTAATTTCTCTTTATTGAAAGAAGAGAAATGATCTTTTGGACTTAAGCATGCAACACCTAAAAGTGGATCTGTATTTGCATCAGGAAACTGATTTTTAAGCTCCTAGACTTGTATATCGATCACAGTCAGAAAGAATGCTACACGATAATAATGTAGGTTGGTACTTTCTAGAGCTTTACAACGAGATCTCACTCGAGCTACAAATTTTTCATCCATCTTAAGAACATTGATCTCGGGTTTCATACAAAATGACATTTCAAAAAGAAGACCATCCCACCCATCATATCTCATCATCTGCATTCTTTTTTTAGAAATACTGACTAGTTCCATAGCAATTACAATATCATGATCTTTTCTTTGCAATGCCTGTGACAGTTCATGTGTAATTCCAAGAACATCAAATCCAAGCCGAATATAAAATCAAAAGAATGCATTGATTCCAATAATGCATAAGCTTCTGCCCTTTGCTCTGAATTTGCACCATCTTCTTCAACCATTTCAAGGTGTTTTTAGTCAGTGGCCATCTCAATCTCCCCTAACTTTTATCTAGCATGCGATAAATTAGGAGCGGAGCATCGACATCAAGAAGGATCTTGGATCACCAACTGCGCTTGTCAGTAGGGTTTCCACATCTCTTTTTATTTATTGTATCCACACCAAATTCTATGAAACCACTAAACTAACCCAAACAGCTAATGCTAAACGTGAGTTTATCCCAAATTATAAAATTTCAGAAGACCAACAATAGAACTTGCACGTCAATTAAACCCTTAAAAAAAGTTTCCATTGACGGATCGCAGCAAGGAAATGTTGCCCGGTTGCCACAGAAATATAATGGATTTCCCTTGTGAAACTGGGCCAATCACGTAATACTCGTTCTCTCCAAACTTATTCTCCAGCAAACTGTTGATATTACCCTGAAACCAACATCCGTTGTTCTCCTTCATTCATGGGTAAACAAATTTTTATGTACATTACATACATCCTGATGTAGTTCATGTATCTCAATCCTTGAAACTGGATACGCAAAAGACTCCATCAAATCACATCACAGATAACTTCATTCATGTGCTCACAACAAGCCAAAACAGAACAAAAATTTAAGTGGCCGTGAAAGCATAAAATTACTATTAATGTAGACAGTATCGTACAAAATAAGCCTTTATATGTATACAACCGAATGCACCCAAAATTTTATGACCATACAATTTTTCTAGCCAGTAAGAAAAGATAACATTACAATATGAGACTCTCATCTTATGTGCATTCTTCTCAATGACAGCACGCTCTCTCTCTCACCATCACAGGTTCCCGTTGATGCCGAAGGCTCGAACACCTTCCAATAGCGGAGGGTGCTGTCTGCAGCAGCTGAAACCACCGTCAATCCATCTGGACTCTGCATGAGCAATTCAAATTTGTTAATAGTTTCTCGTCCAAGAAGTCACTACCGATAAGTTTACTGGTTGGAAATAGCTCTCTGACCTGGGAAAGATGGAGCACTCCAGCAGTGTGCTCATTGAAATCGGTAATTTTAGACATTGAAGGATATGCCCATAACGACAGCTGATTCTTGTTGCTCCCATGTCCACTCATGATTTCCTTCTGATGCCTGTTCCACTGCAATGCGCTGACCTACATGACAAATATATATATATATAAAGAAATTAGCATACAGACATCATAATAAATAGACAATACTATATTTCCACAAGCAAGAATGTGCATCAGCATTTTTATTTCCACATCCTTTTACCTTCATCAACCGTCTACATAAAGGGTGCAAATAACATGTACACTAAAAAGATACAAAAGTTCACATACGAATTCTAAAGCTTAGAAAGGGTAGTGACAATATTAGATCATCCTCGTAGTAGCCACGAAAATCAAGATTCTATATTCACATGTCTATCCCACTCATGTGAGCGATTAGATGAACCAATGTGATCTGAACTGAAAAAGTACAGAATATTCTTGGGGTGTCCTTTAGCAACAACCCATGTTTTTCTCGCCAATGCAATGACGTTACCCTTGTTCACATAGGACCTAATATGAAAGACAGAAAACATCTAATTGTCTCATAATGATATCATTCTAACTATAAGAGAGTGGTACAGTAGAAAAGTAGAAAAACAATGGTGAATCAATACTCCAATACCAACTTGACAAATGTCAACATGGGCCCAATGGTTACAAAAGCTTTAACCAAAGACATCTATGATTCGGAAAACATGGTCCTTCAACAGTTTTAGCCACAAAAATACAACATCCGAAGTAACATATGCAAGAAATTACAACTATTCCTTTAAAATAAAAAGCACTTAAATCCCCTGTACATATCACGGGAAGCAATACTTACCGGTGAACTTGTGTCGATGCTTTTGGAACACGTGCCCACCTTAGTATTCCAAATTTTGATACACTGATCAGCTATCCAGCCACCAGATGCAAGCAAGTTTGACTGAAATGGGCACCACGCTAGGGCCTTCACAGCAGCAGAGTGATCAGCTAGTCTATAAAGATACTTTGGCGCTCTTCTTGCTTCCCAAACATGAACAAGCCTGTCATTGCCACCACTAGCCAACAAGTTTCCACCGTCTGACCATTTAAGTCCACAAACTTCAGCAGAGTGCGCATGGAAGTAGGATGCTGGTAGCCCAGTTCTCACTGCAGAAACGAAACAGAAAATGCACATGAAAAAGGTTAACTCGTTACTGTCTATTTACTGACTAATATATAAACATCAAGACATGAAGGAAAAAAATCTGAAGTCATAATGTATAGATAGAGTACCATCATGGTTTATAATGAAGGTGTCACGACTTCCTGATGTTAAAATGTTGCTATTCCAACTAAGGCTTCCAACCCTGTCATTGTGCTCTAAAGTTCTTACCTGAAATGCATAGCAAATTGGTTAGAAGCTTGCATGGCAACCAATGCATAAGTAGCTGAAGAAGAATATATAATAGGAAAAAAGCATTTGTAAAAGAAAATACAAAGTAAAGTCATTATTATTGAAATTGATTCGAGAGGACAGAATAAGGACGCAGCAGCAACACAAGATCCAGATTCGTATCTCAAAGGGAGGGAACAATGAGGCTGCATCTATTTTTGAAAACATAAATGAAAAAGGGAACATGAAGAGCATTGGAACCAAGTAACTTGTGGCAAGGTTGTCCACGAGTACAAGGCATGCAAATATTAAACTCCTAACAGCATCATTGTTAACAAATTGAACTTACACAGCATAATTCTGTAACATCCCAGAGCTCAATCCTTGAACTAGCAAATCCGATGGCCAGGGTGATCCCATCATTGGACCAGGAGAGACTTGTGGGTTGATCATCTTCCTCATTTACAGTTAATAGCAACTGCACTCTGTCAGTAGCTTCATGCCTGATGTATACTGAAGGTCCCAAAGCGACAGCAAGAATGTTGTTGTTTCCCCAGTCCAAAATATTGAGGAAGTAGTCATCAGCTATATTTGAGCCATTCAACAATCGGCATGATGACTGTTGAAGCAAGAAAAACACATGAGATGCATGAATTTTTAACACAGGCGCAGGAGAAAAGAGTCACTTTTTATGCATGAAAATTCAATCACTTAACCGTGTTTTAAACACAGGTGCAGGAGAAAAGAGTCACTTTTTATACGAAATTCAATCAATTAACCGAGAGAGAGTGTGTGTGAGTGAGTGAGTGTGTGTGTGTATTCATACTCCACAAAATATACTGCACAAATTTTGAACTTCAAACGATTTCATTTTCTGTTGTTTTTCACTTTACATGGATAAGTGCGACATACTGGTCTAGACATGTTTACTATTCTAAAGTTTTTATATAACTGTTACACACCATGTGGCCTGTCTGGGCTAGGCCATTAACATGCCGGCCCACGGCCGACGGCCCATGGACCATGGTTTGTAAGAGTGAACAACTACATTGAAGGAGGGATTTAATCCCATGGCCCATGTAAGTGCCCCACTATCCCCCCTACAACCACTTCATGAGTGGAATGGTTAGGGAAGAGAAGTTACTCCCATGATGCCACATGAGTGGCCCACATGAGCGTCACAGTCAGTCCAATTATTGTTGTTGACCGCAACCCTACCGTCTACACCAACAATTTCATGTCTCGAAAGTATGAGCTCCTTTGCACATCCCGTAGACCCTGCCAACATTTTGAATTATTAAACTAAAAATTCTAAGACCTATGGTCCCATATACAAATGAACATTCTTTATGTAATAGACGGTTTAAACATATATTACCCATAAAAATTTCTGAAAAAAGCATGTCCGATGTATTCAAATATATGTACGATGTATTCAAATATCTGGTGGCACTACAAGTTCTATTAATATTTCCTTATAATAAGCATCCACCTTTTTAATACAAAACTAAGAAAAATGCATATTATTTCATACTTCTCCTCCATTTCAAGCCTTAGTGAACTGGACACTTCAGTTATTGTTCCTATAGTCCATTAGCACATACCCTTCACACTGTTCTACCTTGTGTTCAATTGCAGCAAGTTTGATGCATTTCAGCGTACAAATTTGTACGATGTATTCAAATATCTGGTGGCACTACAAGTTCTATTAATATTTCCGTATAATAAGCATCCACCTTTTTAATACACACTAAGAAAAATGCATATTATTTCATACTTCTCCTCCATTTCAAGCCTTAGTGAACTGGACACTTCAGTTATTGTTCCTATAATCCATTAGCACATACCCATCACACGGTTCTACCTTGTGTTCAATTGCGGCAAGTTTGATGCATTTCAATGTACTAATTTGTAGATACATGAGTTGTGCTCCCGGAAACAAAGGTTAGACAGGAAGAAATGGGTCAAAATGGGTTGAAGGCAATGCATATCAGCCCATATTTTCAAATTCCATCTGAGGCAGTTAGGTACAAGAAGCAAAGGAGCTGATAATTCTGAAATTCAGATAGGGGAATGCAATTGTGCAATGTTTACAGAAAAGATGGTGGCACGTTGGAGCATCTAAAAATTAAGATCAGTAGCATATCCAATCCAAAGATGGTGGCGAGTTGAAACATCTAATAGAGATTGCAAAACCAATCCTTTAATACATTGGGAAATATACTTATTCAATGGCTTCATTCTTTACACTATTTCTATATCTAGAGCCAAAAGGGGTGAAAGAAAGTACACATCTTTGTTCAATTAAAATAACCAGATGAAGTCTATCGCAGAGATGCAGTATTTAAAGGGATCAAGAATCGTTGCATGCATATTTTTGTAAAGTAAATAAATAATTACGGAAACTACTAAGGCTAAAATAGTTGGAGAATCTCCATGATTTCCCAGTGACAAAAGATGTCTCTATTTGCAAACTGATCAGCATGCATTTGGACGATATTTGGAATTAATAAGAGGGCCAAAAGGAACATATTAAGATTCGTTAAATTCACACTATTGGCTATATACTAATTGAACATCACCCTGTAATTTATATTAACAATTGTAAGAATTGCAATTTCATCTATTACACGGAATATCATGCAGCAATTCCCAGCATCAACTTTCCTACTCTTGAACCCAAAATAGCTTAAGCTTACTTTGCATTTTATCTATTCACTGTACCTTTCCAGTTCCTTCGCCTTGTTTTCAAGTGGAAAACATATATCAACCTTCAGACATCTGCATATGATAGAGCACACAAGACTCCTTAGAAGATATAGTCAAATGATGAAGAGATCCTAAGCACAATCATGATAATTATCTTAGTTTTGGAGTAACAATGCCTTCAGGTGAGCCATATGACAGCTTTGGGATTTAACTTGCAGATATATTAACTACTGAGTATGCTTATATATTTTGTTAATAATTCACTTCATATCTGAGATTAAGCTATACTTGTCAAAGTTGCCAATATATTCAACTTTGGTTATGTGAATCCTATCTTTACTATTGAATACTTCTTACAAGATTATCTTAATAACAATGATCGGACTTAATCAAAATATTCCAATTGTATCAAAGTAACTGTAAAAATTCAGATTTCTAGTAATACAATTTATGTACAGTTGATCACAACATTAAAACTTGTATATATTAGATTGGCATATGCTACATTTGCGATTTCAGCTTATAAGCTGAGAATATTATACAAAAATAAGCTGTTGAATGTAAATCCTCACATTTAGAAAATTCATGTCTTTAATCCGTATTGAGCAATATGTTGCACTAATTCATAGTAGTTGTGTCACCACTTCACTTCCGAGTGACAAAGTCAGAGTAGTTGTGTCAAAAGCTATGTTGAACTAACTAGGCACACTTACATGGGGAAGAAATGACACAACACTGTGATGCGTATTTAAGTTCAAAAATGCTCACTCAAAATAGAAGCATAATGTCCAGATGTCCAACATGTTTGTCCGACACAACACTACAACACTACTGTATGGTGGTAGCGTTCGTGATACCTAATATATAGCATTTGCTAACTAGGATAGATTGGAACCCACCTGCAGTCAAACCATGATTATGTTTACACCATTTTACAGATAGTTGATTGCATTTTCGCATTTAGTATAAAAGATTGGCATATATTCAACTTGTCCCTTGACATGCATCACGGGATGGGCTCATATAAGCAAGTTTGAAGGTAGATTATACAACTTCTATTTACTCAAGGCACTCGAACCTAAACAAGTTTCTTACAGAACTAGGGTCCACTATGTGATTAAAAATATATTCAACTCTCTCGTTCTCCCTTGATGTGTGATTTAAAACTAGAAACCAGTCTTTAAATATTATTTTTCTAAAGCCCATCAAATAATTGACATCTTCTGACATATACTACTAGTATTCATGTTCAGAAAGTCTGCACGACAAATAGTACCATAAGATTATCGTTATAATCACCATAAGACCATAAAACAACCACCAAAAGTGCAATTAAAGAGAGGAAATAGGAGTCACCTTAGGCAAGCGACGGATTTGCCTGGTTATTCTTGGCCGTTCGTCCTCCATGAACGGATTCTTTGGGCAAGCTGCCGGCTTTTCCCTAAAAACCATCATCCTGAAAGGTTTACCATATGAATCCAACAGCAAATTCTCCTGCAAGACCCTCCTATATTCGTCCTACAGCAAACAAAACAAAAAGGGCAAAATAAACAGTGAGAATTTAAAAAAAAACCCTAGAAAAAACCAATATAGAAAAAACCCTAGAAATTGAGAAAAATAAAGAAACAAAGTCGAAAAAATATCCTACATATGGAGACAAGTATTATCATACCCTAGAGCTTGAACACGGTAAGCCTGAGGGATCAGGAACCGATCTCTTCTTCTCCATCGGCACCATCAGGCTTCTGGCAAGCTCCATGTCCATCAAGCTTCTCGTCGGTATGAATCGATCCCCCATGAAAAACGCAAAAACAAAAACGCACAAGAAAAAGAAAAGGTAATTAGTACAAAAAAGAAAAAGGAAATTGAAGAATTTACCGTAAAGAATTGGCTCCCCACGCCTCCTACTTCAAGAAAATGGCAAGGAAAAAGACGATTAAAATCGGGAATTAGGGTTTTTCCCGCTCGTGAGGAGAAAAAGGCGATCGAAATTGGGGAGTGAGGAAAGGATCTGATCGTATCGTATCGTATCGTATCGTAGTGAGGAAAAAGGAGAAAATGGCAAGGATCTGATCGTATCGTAGAGCGCGCGAGTGAGGAAAGAGGGAAGGGTGAGCGAATATTTATAGGACGTAGATGAGTCGGTCGGGTCGGGTTTGGTACAGGTAATTATCGGGTCGCCCTAATTTAGCATCTGGCCTACATCAGATCCGTTTATTCACGCGGGAACCGGTGGGTTAACACTTGTTTAACCGGTGGCCTACATCAGATCGCAATTGGATTTTTGTTTAAGGGTTTTTTAAAAAATAAGTTTGAAATAATTTTAATTCATCTCGTTTTTATTGTTGGCATAGTTCAATTTTTGGGACTCCTTCAGTCGCACAGAGAGTGGTAAGCACATATAAGTGCACATTTTTAGCAAAAAGGCTAAAAATTAAAAATAATTAGTGAAATGGACCAAAAAATAATTTAATTAGTAAAACCGATCAAGTTTTGCCACGTCAGTGACCAGGGATACTGACTAGGCGTCGTTGGGCGCTGATGCTTTCTCCAACTTGGTCAACTTTGGCCGCACTTGTCGAGTGCAGCCAGATTGTATTGTTGACAGAAATTTCATACTAAAAATAAGTAGCTATAGGATCTTGTAAGAGGAATTTCATCCTCAAGAAAGGTTTATAACACCATAAGCGTAGTGGTGGGTTGGTAAGTTTGGTTATTGTTTTGGGTTGTTGTAAAAATCCTATTTGGAGGCGAGATAGTGTTGAGATTGGAAACCATAGCAAGAGGGACTAGGTAATTGTATTGAAAATCCTAGTAAGTGAAGCTAGGCAACTGTATTGGAAGGACTCTTGGTGAGGCATTTGCTCTCTTGATTAAGAGAGTTGGTTAGTGGAAATCACAACAAAAGGTTGGGGACAGAGTATCTTAGGTTGGGTGAACCAAGATAATCCAACTGTGTTTGTAATTGTTGTGTGTTTTCCTATATTGCTTGCACTTGAAATCATTATTCCACTGTGCTTCATTTTTCAATTCATTGCAAATAATTATATTGAGTTTGTTGAGTCATTGGGCCGACACTCGAGATGACTCGACCGATGGATGATTAAGGCCCACAAAACCAGCAAGAGAAGCCCAACGTTGACTCAATCAAAGCCAATTGGCCAGCCGACCGTTGAGTTCACCTCACTCGAACGTGGGATTAAAGATAGACTCGTAATTCGCGGGAACGTGTGTAATATTTACTCTTATTAAAGGGGGAGGATCGTGGCCCGATAATGGGAGGCCGTTATCTCCCCAACGTCTCCAAAAGGACCTTGAATGCCTATAAATACAAGGAAGGGTCTCATCTTCAAGGTACGAGGTCTAAGACATAGAACTCTACTTTCTCAGCTGATATTTTTTACACTATAAAACTTGCGCCTCCAGACCTGAGACGAACCTCTGTGTGTCGATCTCAGCTGCATCAAGCTCCATCTCTTCCTTTAGTTCCCATACTAACTTAGGCATCGGAGGGGATTTGGGTCGGAACCCAGATCTGACCCCTCCTAACGTGTCTTTGTGGTGTAGATCGACGAGTCTCCATCTCTCGCAAGGGTCGGTCCCGAGCTTCCCAATCTCGAGTGACCGACGTACAAGCTGATCAAGGGTCGATCGAGCACAGTATCATCATCTACCACCATCACTCGACCCAGATTCTTCCAACCTAGGGTCCCACTTCATCTGCTGACGAGGCTCCGACTCAGCACGAAGAGCCCACGTCAGCTTGACAACTGTCTCAGTCAATTTTAGACTTAACAGTTTGGCGTCGTCTGTAGAAAATGTTAACCAGCTCGACATCCCAAAGCAATCGAAAAGCTATTCCAGCTGGATGCAGCAACGTCGGACCGATCGAAGGTCCGAAGGAGAAGCAGAAAGTGAACAACGTCCTGTTGGAGGATCCTGTGGACTCCACATCGCCATCACAATGACCGGAAGAGACTACGAAGAAGCCTAAGGTGACCCGGAAGGAATTCACCCAGTTCACCGAGCAGGCCGACAGGAGTCTCGGTGTTTAGGCGACCTTGATACACCAAAACATGGGGAATCCATCGCTATTAAATTAGCCGTTGCCACCTCCAAATCCAAACCTGACGCCAACCAGGGGCACGGCCTTCCTCTGGGATCTGGGGGATCCAAGAGCAGATCAACTGGAGATCAACCCACACAACGCGAACCCCCACCCCCTGTCTCACCGATACAGTGGAATGGAGGTCGACGATCGGGCCTTCGTTCTGTAGGGGGAACACACCCCCTCCAATTGCAGGGAAGCAACCCGCCAAATAATTGATCAGGTAATGTACTGGACTCCCCAGGTTATAACCCTCTCAACCCTGCAGGTGGATTCGGAAGGAGAGAAGAGATCCCGAACCGATCTTCAGGAGCCAATTTCGTGCAATCCGGCAAGGGAGGATCTCTGCTCGTTCGATCCGTGATTCGACGGACCCCTCTGAAAGAGAATATCACCTCTGTTCCTCCTCTCCCCAAGTTCAAACTCCCTGCCCTACCAGCTTATGATGGCAGAGGCGACCCGTGGTCGCACATTCATAAGTACTTCAATGTCATGCTACTTCACGGGGCCGATGAGTCATACCTTTGTAGAGCCTTCCACGCTACCAATTCAAGAGGGCAGAAGACCGGTACAAAGGGTTACCCCACAGCTGCATCGGGTCATTCGATGAATTGGCGGAAATGTTCTGCAAGCAATTCATCGCTGACCGACGTCCTAAGAAGAAGTCCTCCCACCTCTTCTCACTCAGACAGAATGAGAATGATTCGAGCCTTCGTCCAGAGATTCAACGATGAGAGGCTCGATATAGAAGAGATGTCGTGCGTGACTGTCATAGCAGCGATTACTCAGGCGGTCCGAAACAAACACCTATGAAGGGCCATCCATCAGTTTCCCCTAACAACGTCGCAGAAATGCTCAACATAACAGATCGGTTCATTGTCTCCGAAGAAGCGAAGGAACCAACTGGATCTAGTGCGAAAGGCACTCCCTCCCATCGAGAAGACACGAGGCGAGAGAAACCAACTTCAGGATTCCCCTGCCAGGAGTCTAGAGACAAAAGTGTAGGGAGATATATGCCCTCGAGGCAATTTATCCTAAAATACATCTTGTTCAAATATAAATGGTACTAATTATCCTAGTACGGTTGATATATTTATTATTTACTTGGATAATTTCATTAGACTTAAAGTAAGGTCATACATGTATCTAGATGGAGATCTCGATTGTGGGAAGTGAATGACCGATAGGAACTTGAGTCTTTAAATGTTTATGGTCATAGATGTGTCGAAAATGGATATCGGCCCATCGGAAAGACCATTGTGTCTTTGTATTATCCTAAAGGGTAATGCTAATCTCATAATCATTTTGACCTGGCAAAGTCGGAGACGAGACACAGGTGATCATTGAAGAATGAATCCACTGAACGATCCAATAAAGAGTTATCAAATGGTTAACCTTAAATAAACTGTCATTGATAATTCTATAGTGATGATAGGCTAGTTGGTCCTTTAGACTTAAGGTCATTGTATGAACCTGTGTATGAACGGTGTCACTTAGATCTATGATCTAGTCTCGAGTCTTTACTCGTTGAAAGGTGTTAGGTTGGGTGAAACTTGAAGCGTGCGAAGTAAGTAGTGACTAAGATAGGATTCGTCTCTTCCGTTAAGGGAAGTCAGTGTCACATGCTCAATACGGTTCTTTGTGCTAAACCTCGGCAGGGGCATGTTGTAGGTAGTACAACATGGACATACAACGACCGATGTATACTGACCAATGCTAGCTAGTAGGGTTGACGTTTTACCATACCTAGCTAAGCAGTGACATAGTTATGACGAAGGGACTAAAACTGCGATATTCATCACTGACACAGTCAGAGTGATCCCGACGACATTTTTGTCAATGGGTCAATCATGTAATTATGATGATGAAACAGGGCCGACACCTGCTGCTCGTGGTCACTGTCGTCTAAGGGGTTTGAGCCCTAGCATGTAGTAGGGTCAGGCTGTAGGGTCTCACACAGAGTGGAATTTGCATCTTAGTAATAAGAAGGATTCAGCAGGAGTGCACTCGGGTGCACAAGAATAATTGAAGTCACAAGGAGTTTATAACGATAAGTCTTGATTAAATGGGATTTAATTATATCGCAAAAGGTTTGCGATTTTAGCATTAGAATGAACGCTATAAGGGATTATTGCATGTGATGAAATTGAAAATATATTGTAAAATGTTTACAAGAATATTTTGCATAATAAAAGTATAGGAAAAGGTTGCAAGAGTTCTTGGGATAGTCTCATTCGAACCATGTTTTCCAACAGTTCGAAAATCAGCTCAATCGGAGCTGTAGAACTCAAGAAACAGCCCAAAAGGCCAGAACTGGGCAAAAGCCCAGTTCTGGCACAGCCCCGCCAGACGGGCGGGTCCAGACCAGCTAGGCGGGCTGAACCCGCCCGCAAAAGGGGTCCAGCCCGCTTGGCGGGCTGGACCTGCCTGCCAGGCAGGCGGGTCTGACCCGCCCGCTTATGCGGGCAGGTCAAGACTCACCTGGGCGGGCTCGACCCAGAGCACGCCCGCCCAGTGCGGGCGGGCGCGGGTTCGACCCGCGGGTGGGCCCATTTTTGGGAAAAACCCTAGAATTATTGCGACGGCTGCAATTTAGCCGAATTTGTGACTTTTTGCTCAACTTTGAACAATTGTTTGAGAGGTCAAACGAAATCGGAATTCGTCGCCATTTGTTCCTATGCGTTCACCATTTAAAGTTCTTCGAATCGATAGGTTGTATCACTTCCGAAGCCCGACGGTGAGGGAGAAATAATTGGTTAAAGTTGAGCCTTAGTGTAAGGCAAAACTAATCCCAATTTTCTCCACTAATTAATTCTCATATCAATTAATCACACATTGCTCGTGAGACGAGCAAGGGGTCCGGCCTCCTATATAAATAAGGGTCGACACCCCTTGGAAAAATTGCACCAAGTCTCTGAATCGAGTAGCTCCGAAAAGTTTTGAGCACGCTCGATTCTAGACGAAAAGTTATTCTTTCCTCCTCTACTTTTTTGATTTCTTCGTTTGCCTCTTAGCAAGACGAGGAGGAGGATTGGATTCGATCTAGAGTCTATGACGCGGATCGCTCTAAAAGTGAAACTTTCTTCGACCGTTGATTGGCTCAGAGGCACGGTCGGCTCGCTTCGGGTGGAGCAGTTTGGAGGTGCGAATGCGGCTAGCTTCGGGGAATGCCAAAGTCCGTTGCTAAAACCGACGGTTTGTTCTCTGTAGAGGCAAAGTTCCGGGTATGTGTTTTCTTAATGCATTTTATTTATTTCATTGCAGTAGTTTAGATTTATTTTGGGGCTGGTTAGATGCACCCAAGATAGTATATATCCTGGCTATGGTCTTTGACATTCTTAGGGTACGTTATTAAATAGTTTAATAATTCGTTTTTCCGCTGATGTTTTAATTCTTTCGTCCGTCCGACGTAGGACGGGCGTAGAATTATGCCCTAAGGGTCCACAAAAACCCATCATTGGTATCTGAGCTTAGGACTATTTCTGATCTAAATTGCAATGATTTTAAATGCATGCTAAGAACACTGATAATGTGATTATCTAAAATTAAACAGTATGCGATATTGTTAAAGATAGAACAACCTATTTTATAAGATAAAATTTTAAATGCTATTAAATTATTTATGTGATAAATTTTAAATGTGCATGCTAGAATTTATGTGATAAATTTTAAACAGTTGTTCATGTTTATTAATTATGTGATAATTATTAAAAAGTTAGTAACTTAATTTTATGTAATATCTTAAGTTACTAAGTCGGCATGCTAATTTTATGGGATAAAATTTAGTTGACTTGTTTTTAATGGTAGTTCTAAATTCTTGCACATATGTGATAATTCAAGAAAGCCTTTTAGGATAGCAATTAAAATTCATCTAAAACTTATGATATAAATTTTAGATTGACATGCTATGTTTAATAAATTGTTACAATATTTTAAATTCCTAATTACTGATTAGGGTAGACCTTTTTGTAACGATTATTATTTTAAGCATTCTAATAATAATTCTAATAAAAGGCTACACTTTAAATTGTTATAATTTGATTTTATTAAAATCATAATACTTGATTAGGATGGCACGTTGAAACTTTAAAACCTTATAGTTGATCAAGACTCTAATAAAAGTTATTAACCAAATCCTAATAATTCCGAATTTTAGGATTCAACTAGTTGATAGGATTAACTAGTTTTAATGAAGCCACTTTAGTTGATGGCACACATATGAATGGTGAGTTTTCCTTCAATGGACCATGATCCGGTCTAGTGTATTTTGCTTAGTGTTGAAGATCACCCTAAGCTTGACTGGGTGTAATGATCCTGGCCTGGTCAAATCCCTGGACGTGTTCTGCTAGACCACAAGGATGTGAATCATGATTATGTGACGCTATCAACAATATCTAGTCTAATATGTTAATAATCTTTTTCAAGATAAATCGTTGCCCTCCTTGTTTTGAAATCTTGGGGACTATATGTTACATGTTATAGTTGTTGAGCACACTCAAGCTGTAGCATGAAAACCTTATGGAAACCAACTTTTAATTACGTATGATGTAGTCTAAACTTAACCCAAACCGTCGTGTCGTGCATACACCGAGCACCGGCGTAAGTTAAGCTAGACATGAAAATAAGGGTCTGACTAGACTAGTTATTTTGATTTGGATGAGCACACTCATGATCATAAATGAATAGGGTAGAAATTTATAGTGAGTCATGTATGATATGATTGATGAAGAGTTCATCTATCGACTGTAGAGTCAAACAACTTGTTGAGCACACTCAAAGTTGGGAGACTCAGGAAGGCTGGATCCTGTTGAGTATTGATTCCTCTGATTTGGTTTTGATGATGAACAAACATAAATATTGTGTACTAATTCTCTTTGAGCGCAGTTATGGAGATCGTCGCCAATTTACTTTGTAGATCTCAAGCGACGTCTCAAGATTGCTTTAGAGCGCATGATCGTTGTGCCTGAAGCTTCGTTGAAGCTCAAGGAGTTGTTTATGAAGTCAAGGGATTCAGACTCATCATGTTGAAGCTTTGAAGATGATTTGTCGTGTTTATTTATATTGTCTTCTAGCTTCGTTCCTTAGAATGTTAAGCCTTGAGTCTTACTTACTTAGTTACCTTCATATCAATCCTATCTTATCTCTAGGAATGACTTAAAAGCCATTAGAAAGGGTTCCGTAACTTATCGCTTCTTTTCTTGGCTTTCTGTGCATATTAGCTGGTTCAAGTAGAAGAACCAACCGATTAAATGACAATCTAATCGGTTGGAAATTCTTCTTGAACCGACTAGTTACCTTTGAGAATTGTCGCCTATTCTCTGTTTGACACTAGTCGGTCCAAGAAGGTTCACCGACTGACTAGTTCTCAAACTAGTCGGTTAGTTTTTCTTCTTAGACCGACTAGTTTACCCTTCTTAATTTCACTCAATTCTCTGTTTGAATCTAGTGATCCTTCTTAGACCGATTAAGCTGCTTTAATTTTCCAGCCGTTGGATATTTTATTTTCACGATTTTTCTTGATCTGTTTTGATTCTTTCCATATATGTTTGATACGTTTCAAACATGAAAATTCCTCTAATATGAGAGAGGTTTCAGATCTATTCTTAGATCTATCGATTATCAATTTTCAAAGGCTCTCTCTCTCGAAATTCTCTCTCTCTCTCCTTTGTGACCTAATTTCTCAAAGAGATTTTCAGCTGGTGTGTGTTTATACTCCTGCAAGGTTGAATCACGATCATCATCATCATCCTAGCCATCTTCCTCTGTCCATCTTGGTGGTGCTAGGGTTTCGTGATCATCTTTTATCATCATCTCTCCTTGCCTAATACCGTAAGTATTTCTCAAGGCATAGGATTTTGTGGTGAGTGTTTCTTATTTCAATTAATATGTTATTTGAGTTTATCTCTCGGTTTGTGAGAGGTACGTGATCCCGGTTTGTGGGAGTCACGAGTTAATCTCTGTATTGATTTATCTTGTAGAATTTTCTACAAGAAGTTTTTAGTGAAAGCTTGAGTTAGTGGATTCTAACTCAAGTAGCTGGAAGGGATCTGGGTGTCTGGGACGTAAGATCACCGGAAACAAGTCGGGGAGACTTGGGTGGATCCGAACCCATTATATCTATTGTTTGCATTGTGTAATTCTTGTTGTTCTTATTTATTCTGCATAGTTGTTTGTGATTGCAAAATAATTAGGAATTATACTCTTAATTATTTTAAAGTACTATTCACCTCCCTCTAGTACTTGTGCAGTAGCTTTCAGGGCATTACAAATCCCTCTTCCACTAATCTTATTAATGTTATGGCTTAACTGTTCATTAAAATAGTGGGAGAATATAGTTTAATTAAAAACCTCTTAAACTATATAAGAACATATGCAAATTCAACTTCTATTAAAATGCAGTATGCAGTCTGGACTTAAATTCAATATCGAGAAGAATGTGCTGAATGGGACAAATTACAAGGACTGGTTGAGGAACATCAAGCTAGTTCTCTCGTTAGCTGGAATAGGTTACGTATTGACGGAAACTGTTCTGGAGAAGCCCAATGAAGATGCAACCAATGAAGAGACGGAGACGTATAAGCAGCGGCAAAGGGATGCAGAGAAGGCCAGGTGCCTTACTCTAATCTCAATGAACAATGATCTGCAGAGAAAGCATGGATGTTCAGAGTATGCTTTTGAACACAGAAGTATTGTATGGCAAGCGTTCTAGGGCTGCCAGATTTGAGGCCACATGCAACCTTTGGGAGACAAAGATGATGACGGGCATTGTCCAGGATCATGTGATTAAGATGATTGGGTTCATAAAGGACGCAACCCAATTAGGATTTGTCCTTGAAAATGAGATGAGCACAGACATAATCTTAAAGTCTTTGACCCCTGACTTCAACCAGTTCATTACAAGTTCTATAATGAACAATACAGAGGTGGAACTTCCAGGTCTCCTCAACATGCTTCGGCAGTTCGAGGAGAGAATCGAGAAGAAACCATCAATGTTGGTTATCGGCTCTGCTTCTTCTCACCAGCCTAAGGGCAAGGGTAGGAATAGGCAGATCTCTCAACCTGCCAAATGGAAGAAGGGGAAAAAGAAGAAAGGGGCGTCGTCAGAGTCTGAGTGTTTCCATTGCCACAAGCTGGGACATTGGAAGAGGAACTGCAAGGCCTACCTTGCGGAGAAAAAGGGGCATGGTGATGCCTCAACCTCAGGTACGAATCTTGTTTAAAGAGTATAGGGGATGACATCAAGGCTTGTGACTCATCATCTCCCTCCTAAAAATCTCCCCCTTTCCTCTCTCTCTTCCCCTCTTTCCTTCCCCGAGAATCTGAACCGAACCATCCCCATATTCTGCCGAAATTCTCATGGAAATAGAGGAGAAATGAGAAGAAAAAGAAAGAAAAAGAAGATGAGAAAGAAGGAGATGAAACCTTAACTATTTCCCCTCTCTTCCCTATCATCTTTAACCCTTTTTCCTTCAACTTCCCTGGCCAAAGACCTTCCCCAAAACCCAGTCCAGATCTGGTCCGAATTATTTTGGGGCTGCTTTCCCCAATTTTCCAAGTCTTTAAGCCCTTTTTCTCATCATATTTGATGTCGTGGAGGTAGCTAGTATCTGGAGGGTGACTTTAGAAGCTATGTGAGGTGTTTTCATGGCCTAGATGGTGCCCTTTGGGAGGAGTGAAGCTCAAAAACGTGGGTCCATGGAGAATTTTGGGATCTTGGGATTTTCATGAAGCAATATGGGCTTGCGAGAGAGAGGTAGGATTCCATCTCCACCCAGGTCCTAGTTCATTTCATTCATGATATGTTGCTTGAAATCAGGACAGATTTACATGCTCATTATTTTATTTATTCCTCTGAATCTAGAATTGATATTGTTCTGAAATTTTTATGGCTAAAGGTTTGTACTATTTTCTACAACCTTCATATTGTGAACTTTGTCTAATTCGGACTGTGAATAGGAGTAAAAGTTTAATCGTTCCAACATGTCTGATTTTATCCAGTCTGGACACCTTTCACGAAAACAGTGATCAGTCCCTCAATACTCAATGAAATTTAGTGTTCTTGGTCTAGTTGCAAAGTAACTTCAAGCTCTACAACTTTGTAGTTTTCCACTTTTGCTGAATTGAATTGAAATTAGGAGTAATTAAGTCATGAAGTCAGTGCAGCTTCTGTTTTCAATTCCAGCACATGTACACTTTGGCGTAAATTCTGTAGGAAATAGAATACTCATCTAAACTTCATGAAAATTAATATGTGAACTCAGGACACCTATATGAACAACTTTCATTTACATTGAATTGTCACATTCTGTACAAAAATATGGAGGAATTTGCTGTTAAACCTGACTGTTATGAAATTTCCTGCCAAGCTGAAATTTATGGGAGTTAGATTTGGTTCTAGTTATGGATTTCTATGTTTTCCTTGTTACAAATCATGGATGACACATGGCTAAACATTTGATTATGGCATTGCTTAACTCATGCTCAATAGTTTCACTTCTATTCCCTTAAGTTTATCTTGTATCATGGATTTACATGTTGTTAGCTTCCATGTTGTAGTTGTAGTTGGCATTGTTGTTGATGTTGTTGTTGGTATTGAAGAGGAATGTTTGTTGAAGTTGTGATCCCAACCAATGGAAGTTTGAAGGTTTCATGGCAAGAAATGAAGATGAGAATGAAAGGCAAAGTAGACGTGTTTGTTTCATTTATGCAATATTATGTCTTTATTGATATTGTTTAGTCCTCCACAAGGGAGGGTGACACAGGGTTTGGGGGAACCAGAGTAGTAGGTGGACATAAGGGATGGACCGTTTGTGTTTTGCACTCCTTACATAGACCATGAGGCAGGGAGTGTCGAATATAAGGAGAAATGAGGGAAGGGCTCCTTTGTTAACAACATTGCATGCTTGGCTTAGTCCAAACCATGTCTGGGGTTCCAGTTCCACCCCAACTAGGGGGAGGTCAAGTCCCAAAAGGGTCCTATCCACTATCTAGGTTCCAAACGCTAACCAATGACTTGCTTGATTTACTCTTTTATGCTTTTAAGTGTGTTCATAACTGTAGTTTAATTGTTTTACTTCCTCAGCTTTCATTTATTGTTGTTCGGTTATTATCGTAACCCCTCCCCCCTATACCCTTTCTTATGGTTGTGTTTACCTTTAGCACAATGTTCACGCCATGCCATACCATGTTGCAATGCATCATCCTCATGCCCGTAGTTACATTTAGTAGTGGCACTTGGGGCGGAGTTGGATTTCCTACTGGGTCGCGCTTTGATGTGCCCCACCACTGACTTTTCAGGTGCTAGCTGGAGTTGGTGGTAGAAGCTGGAGAGTTGGGCCTAGTTCTGGTTGGATTAGGTGTTAGTTGGGTGGTGAGGGGAGAGGTGTAACGGTCCGTATTTTTTTAATACAACTATTCACGTAATTTCAATTTTTAAAACTATTTTATAATGGTTCGTCAGGAGTTTTACGATTTCAAAAATTTCTTGTAAAAATATTTGGAAGTACCAGACTAGTTACGGATTATTTTAGTAAGATCGGGTTTCATCAAATATCTATAAAAGATCTGATAAAAATTCATTTTCGGATATTAATGTTTGGACTGAATGAATTTATTTTCTATACAAACGTCATCAAAACGTTTTCAAACTTTTACAGTAACATTCAATGATCATTTAGGGCTTTCCACATTAATTTCGTAATTTTCTGAAGTCAAATCAACAGAGAACCCGCAAACCCGCTTCCTAAACGTTCTGACCTAAAACTAGTATTTCCGTAGCTCAAACCCTGAAACGGTCTTCGTATTCATGATCCTCGTGAAGATACGATCCCGCGGGTATGTTTTCGTAATTTTTCGGACACGTTTACTAGTAGGGGCAAAATCGTAATTTTGTATTTTTGCCATTACCTACTAATTACGTTTTAACCTTTTTACGTATTTACTTTTTACCCTATTACT
This sequence comes from Scilla litardierei, assembly GCA_030789695.1. Taxonomy (NCBI): domain Eukaryota; kingdom Viridiplantae; phylum Streptophyta; class Magnoliopsida; order Asparagales; family Asparagaceae; genus Scilla; species Scilla litardierei. Next base: position 27,080,423 of record CM061140.1, on the reverse strand, counting down.
TAATTACTTTTTACCCTATTAGCTATTTTAATTTAACTTACCCCTACCTAACCCCTACCCGAAAGAAGCCCAAGTGTTTCATGGGTGAGTTCAAATTCCACCGTTTGTCAAAAAGCAATACCTAATCACCACCTAACCCATTTATTACATTTGACTAATACCTAATCTTAACCCTATAAATACCCCTTAACCCCTCTTCTCTCTCTAATTAACCCACCGTGAATATGTCTCTTCCCCCTCACTTCCGTTCTCTCTCTCTCTCTCTCTCTCAGCTCTCATTTCCCAAGGCCAAACCCAGACTAAACCCGTGCCCTCTCCCTTCGCTCAGCCCCTACCCACGCTTCCCCGTCCATCTCTCCCCTTGGACACCGGAGACTGCACCCTCTCTGACGAAGCTCCGCCACCTCCGAGCCTCCCCGAGCTCCGGCAAACCCATACCCTCGACCTCTCTCCCCTGTCTCCCTCGTCGCCGCCGTTCGCCGCAGTACGCCGCCGAAGGGCTCCGCCAGCGACTCATTCCACGTCCCCCTCCCGCTCTCTCTCACCTTTCCCATTGCCCGAACCCACGCCCTCCGCCTTTGCTCAGCCTCCCCCGATCTCTGTCCGACGTCGCTTCCACCGCACTGCTCATAGACCGCCACCGCCACCTCCGGACTTCGCCCCTCCGCCCTCGCTTCTCCGACGAAGACACCGCCGTACTTCACCGCTCCCCGCCTCCGTATCCTCACAGCGCCCCCGAGCGATGCCCCGTGGCCCGCCACTTCGCCACCTCCGAAGCTCCGACCCAACCACGAAGCCCCTCCGACGTGGCGCCCCCCGAAGACCCTCGCCCTCCGCCGCTTCACAGCATCCCCGAACAACCCCCGAAGCAAACCACGCCGCCACCGCCCCTTCACCTCGAAACCACGCCACCGCCGCGAACCGCCTCCCCTCTGTGTTCGCCGCCGCCGCTGCAGCAGACCGCCGCCGTCCGTACCTCGCCGCCGTCCGACCGCAACACCCCCCGCCCCAGTTGCATGCACGTGAAAGGAGGAAAGAGGAGAAGCGTAAGTTATTAATATACGTGTTTAATACAAAATACGTATAAACGTATTTTTCTAGTATTTCGATAATAATATACTTGGGTTTTATTGGTTTTAAATTGATAACTAATAATATACCGGTCAGAAAAATGCAAGGCTAGGCCCAGAAAATCAGAAATGACATTCTGGACCCAATGACACTAGTTTCATCTCAATCTGACGCCTAGTTTTTTCGGAATTGATTTTTAAGTCTAAAAGTTAAATATGTTATTTTCGTTCAAAAATCTGTAACTTGATATTTTCACATATACTAATATGTGAGAAAAATATATGCTATAGTACTCTCCGAGACGGTCATTTTGACAGCCACTTGAACCATTCCGATGCAGATTGCATCCAGAATAAATGTTTGAATAAATACGTTACTTAATTAAAATTAGTTTTTAAATTGGTTTTGAACTTTTAAAAATTATAAAAAGTACTATAAGAAAATTATTTCTTCTTGTAGTAAAATTATTTTCAACATATTTTGCTTATAGAAAAATTTAGAATGATTTTTTGACAACGTTTCAACTAGTTTAGAAAATCAAAACGATCAGGTTAAATAGGTAGAAAATGGTGTATTCTTTAACCAATTGTTTCTTGTGTTTACAGGTATCAATTCACGTGCACCAGCTTCCTTGGAAGCTCTAGCTCTAACATCGTCTTTCTACGACAATATCGACAGTAAGTCACTTTAATTCTAAACTTAGAAACTAAGTAAGTGTATAGGTATGAACTTAGGATTCTTAACTTGGGTAAATTGTGTGCTAACGAAACTGCCACCCTTAAACCAACTATTTTTGTATTCCATGTTTGTTGGACTTGTCTTTATCCTCAAATTTCTTAGCATCTACTTTGTTTTACTTTCTGGTAAGAAAGTCAACCAGTGGTCCTGGTTTAACTATCATCGTAAACAAGGAATTGATAACAGAATGTGATATATCTCGTAGAATGACTTGTGAAACAACTTGTGGAATATCTCGTGGAATATCTCGTGAAATGACTTGTGGAATGACTTGTGGAATATCTCGTGAAGTGTTTAACGGAATATCTCGTAAGAAACATGAAATCAACACACATGACACTGGGGTTTGGGGTAACTCATTGTAGAGAAAGTGTGGGAGCTATGACCGGAGTCACTCTCTCTCGTCTCCTCTCGTCTCGTTTTAAAAGTATGTTGGGGTTGACGCCCGGGATTGGCCCCCCATGGCAACGGAGGTGACCCATGGTTGCATATCATACTTTCTTACGTGAGTCACATCACATAGTTAGTTAATTTCTGCAAGCACTAAAATAACCATTGATTGTACATCTGATTCAGTACTTTGCATGCTTAATATCATTACAGCTCATGCCTGCTAATCTCACCATTGCTATTACTATGGTTGCTCTTACACTTTGCTCATTGTACTTGCACGGTCACCTTTACTTTATGCATTACATGTACCTTACTTACCACACCAGTGTAGTCACCAGTATTTTACCTGTCGCACTTGTAGCTACAACAGTAGCATGTTTCACTTACCTAGCCTGCTTTACACTTGCACCACCACAGTACAGTTGTTCTCTCGTTTCAGTCTTATTTACTTTTACTACTCAGCTGTGTACAGTTGTTGCTCATTACTTCACTTTTCACTCTGGTCTGCTCGTACGTAGTTACTCTTGTCATACTTGTGCACTGCTTCTTTTCTATATTTAGAATTGTTGTGACTTACCTACGGTTCCATCTCCGTGGCACCGCAGACGACGTACATATGGAAGTAGATGCTCCTGAGCTAATAGCGCCAGAATTCGTCCGCAGCTTCCAGAGTTATTTTCAGTTGTGTACTTTTCTTCTTTCAGGTATATTTGTTGGGACATCTTGTACAGTATGGATTGTAATAATTGGACACTATTTGAGTATTTTTGTACATCTCTGCATCGTGGCTATTTTGTTTTCACTGGTAACCTGCAGGACCTGCGCAAATATCAAATAAGTAACGGGTCCCCGAGAGCGGGTCGTTACAGTTTTGGTGGCTCACGCAGGTCCGCGCTAACTACCTCGTGAACAATATAGCAAGATCAGGGTGTACAATATAAAATACTCAAATTAATCTCGAGTACGGGATGTCTCGAGTATTCACCTGTATTGGATATACGGGTGAAGCGTCCTTATTACCATCTTCGTTAGGTCTTCCTTACTTCCTTTGAACTCTTAACCCTTGATTAGGAACTCGTATTCCATTCTTGGTTATACCCTCCCTAGTAACCTCTTTTGCTAGCAGTTATAGTGATTTTTCATATGTTGAACTATCTACCCACTTCATCATCACCCTTCCTTCAGTTGATGATGGCACGCATATAAATGATAAGCTTTCTTCAATGGACCATGATCCGGTCAATGTGCTTGGCTAAATTTGTTGGATCACCCTTGCTAGACTTGGGGTAAGTGATCCTGGCTTAGTCACTTCCCTGGCCGTGTTCCGCTGGACCGCAAGGACGTGAATCATGATTATGTAACGCCATCGATCTTCTTCAATATCAACCTTCCTTTAGCTTGATGAACTTTCGATTGACCTTCTTAGAATCTTTCTATTTCTAGTTTGCTTGAACTCTAGCTACGTCTATTTTTAAGGAGGGTAGCATTCGACTTTTCGATCACCAGAAGTCCGAGTTCGACTACGGAAGCGAATCGAAGGACGCTCAGAAGGAATTGAAGATGGTGCTAGAGAAATTGAGACGAACCAAACCGAGACGTGTAAGCTGATGCTGCTACCTCTTCATCTTTCTTGAACTCGTCTTCCTTCTTATAAGCCGATTTTGACTAGCTATAGAAGCTATGGTAATGTCAATAGTAGGTATTCATATATAACATCTCCTGCTTTCTTGATGCCGTGATATCGTATTATATTTCATGTTATTTACAACCTGCTTTACTAGATTACTATCATTTCTATCATTTATTTGCTTGAGCTTCTTCATAACATCAATTAATTTCAAAAGATATTTTTAAACAAAAGAGATTTTTAAATTCCGAGGACGGAATTATTTTAAGGAGGGTAGAATGTAACGGTCTGTATTTTTTCAATACAACTATTCACGTAATTTCAATTTTTAAAACTATTTTATAATGGTTCGTCAGGAGTTTTATGATTTCAAAACTTTCTTGTAAAAATATTTGGAAGTACTAGACTAGTTACGGATTATTTTAGTAAGATCGGGTTTCATCAAATATCTCTAAAAGATCTGATAAAAATTCATTTTCGGATATTAATGTTTTGACTGAATGAATTTTTTTTCTATACAAACGTCATCAAACCGTTTTCAAACTTTTACAGTAACATTCAATGATCATTTAGGGCTTCACACATTAATTTCGTAATTTTTTGAAGTCAAATCAACAGAGAACCCGCAAACCCGCTTTCTAAACATTCTGGCCTAAAACTAGTATTTTCGTAGCTCAAACCCTGAAACGGTCTTCGTATTCGTGATCCTCGTGAAGATACGATCCCGTGGGTATGTTTTCGTAATTTTTCGGACACGTTTACTAGTAGGGGCAAAATCGTAATTTTGTATTTTTGCCATTACCTACTAATTACGTTTTAACCTTTTTACTTAATTACTTTTTACCCTATTACTTAATTAATTTTTACCCTATTAGCTATTTTAATTTAACTTACCCCTACCTAACCCCTACTCGAAAGAAGCCCATGTGTTTCATGGGTGAGTTCAAATTCCACCGTTTGTCAAAAGGCAATACCTAATCACCACCTAACCCATTTATTACATTTGACTAATACCTAATCTTAACCCTATAAATACCCCTTAACCCCCCTTCTCTCTCTAATTAACCCACCGTGAATATCTCTCTTCCCCCTCACTTCCGTTCTCTCTCTCTCTCTCTCTCTCTCTCTCTCTCTCTCTCTCTCTCTCTCACAGCTCTCATTTCCCAAGGCCAAACCCAGACTAAACCCGTGCCCTCTCCCTTCGCTCAGCCCCTACCCACGCTTCCTCGTCCATCTCTCCCCTTGGACGCCGGCGACTGCACCCTCTCTGACGAAGCTCCGCCACCTCCGAGCCTCCCCGAGCTCCGGCAAACACAAACCCTCGACCTCTCTCCCCTGTCTCCCTCGTCGACGCCGTTCGCCGCAGTACGCCACCGAAGGGCTCCGCCAGCGACTCCTTCCACGTCCCCCTCCCGCTCTCTCTCACCTTTCCCATTGCCCGAACCCACGCCCTCCGCCTTTGCTCAGCCTCCCTCGATCTCTGTCCGACGTCGCTTCCACCGCACTGCTCACAGACCGCCACCGCCACCTCCGGACTTCGCCCCTCCGCCCTCGCTTCTCCGACGAAGACACCGCTGCTGCACCGCCGTACTTCGCCGCTCCTCGCCTCCGTATCCTCAGAGCGCCCCCGAGCGACGCCCCGTGGCCCGCCACTTTGCCACCTCCGAAGCTCCGACCCAACCACGAAGCCCCTCCGACGTGGCGCCCCCCGAAGACCCTCGCCCTCCGCCGCTTCACAGCATCCCCGAACAACCCCCGAAGCAACCCACACTGCCACCGCCCCTTCACCTCGAAACCACTCCACCGCCGCGACCCGCTTCCCCTCTGTGTTCGCCGCCACCGCTGCAGCAAACCGACGCCGTCCGTACCTCGCCGTCGTCCAACCGCAACACCCCCCGCCCCAGTTGCATGCACGTGAAAGGAGGAAAGAGGAGAAGCGTAAGTTATTAATATACGTGTTTAATACAAAATACGTATAAACGTATTTTTCTAGTATTTCGATAATAATATACTTGGGTTTTATTGGTTTTAAATTGATAACTAATAATATACCAGTCAGAAAAATGCAAGGCTAGGCCCAGAAAATCAGAAATGACATTCTGGACCCAATGACACTAGTTTCATCTCAATCTGACGCCTAATTTTTCCGGAATTGATTTTTAAGTCTAAAAGTTAAATATGTTATTTTCGTTCAAAAATCCGTAACTTGATATTTTCACATATACTAATATGTGAGAAAAATATTTGCTATAGTACTCTCCGAGACGGTCATTTTGACAGCTCACTTGAACCATTCCAATGCAGATTGCATCCAGAATAAATGTTTGAATAAATACGTTACTTAATTAAAATTAGTTTTTAAATTGGTTTTGAGCTTTTAAAAATTATAAAAAGTACTATAAGAAAATTATTTCTTCTTGTAGTAAAATTATTTTCAACATATTTAGCTTATAGAAAAATTTAGAATGATTTTTTGACAACGTTTCAACTAGTTTAGAAAATCAAAACGATCAGGTTAAATAGGTAGAAAATGGTGTATTCTTTAACCAATTGTTTCTTGTGTTTACAGGTATCAATTCGTGTGCACCAGCTTCCTTGAAAGCTCTAGCTCTAACATCGTCTTTCTACGACAATATCGACAGTAAGTCACTTTAATTCTAAACTTAGAAACTAAGTAAGTGTATAGGTATGAACTTAGGATTCTTAACTTGGGTAAATTGTGTGCTAACAAAACTGCCACCCTTAAACCAACTATTTTTGTATTCCATGTTTGTTGGACTTGTCTTTATCCTCAAATTTCTTAGCATCTACTTTGTTTTACTTTCTGGTAAGAAAGTCAACCAGTGGTCCTGGTTTAACTATCATCGTAAACAAGGAATTGATAACAGAATGTGATATATCTCGTAGAATGACTTGTGAAACAACTTGTGGAATATCTCGTGGAATATCTCGTGAAATGACTTGTGGAATGACTTGTGGAATATCTCGTGAAGTGTTTAACGAAATATCTCGTAAGAAACATGAAATCAACACACATGACACTGGGGTTTGGGGTAACTCATTGTAGAGAAAGTGTGGGAGCTATGACCGGAGTCACTCTCTCTCGTCTCGTCTCGTCTCGTTTTAAAAGTATGTTGTGGTTGACGCCCGGGATTGGCCCCCTGTGGCAACGGAGGTGACCCATGGTTGTATATCATACTTTCTTACGTGAGTCATATCACATAGTTAGTTAATTTCTGCCAGCACTGAAATAACCATTGATTGTACATCTGATTCAGTACTTTGCATGCTTAATATCGTTACAGCTCATGCCTGCTAATCTCACCATTGCTATTACTATGGTTGCTCTTACACTTTGCTCATTGTACTTGCACGGTCACCTTTACTTTATGCATTACATGTACCTTACTTACCACACCAGTGTAGTCACCAGTATTTAACCTGTCGCACTTGTAGCTACAACAGTAGCATGTTTCACTTACCTAGCTTGCTTTACACTTGCACCACCACAGTACATTTGTTCTCTCCTTTCAGTCTTATTTACTTTTACTACTCAGCTGTGTACAGTTGTTGCTCATTACTTCACTTTTCACTCTGGTCTGCTCGTACGTAGTTACTCTTGTCATACTTGTGCACTGCTTCTTTTCTATATTTAGAATTGTTGTGACTTACCTACGGTTTCATCTCCGTGGCACCGCAGACGACGTACATATGGAAGTAGATGCTCCTGAGCTAATAGCGCCAGAATTCGACCGCAGCTTCCAGAGTTATTTTCAGTTGTGTACTTTTCTTCTTTCATGTATATTTATTGGGACATCTTGTACAGTATGGATTGTAATAATTGGACACTATTAGAGTTTTTTTGTACATCTCTGCATCGTGACTATTTTGTTTTCACTGGTAACCTGCAGGACCTGCGCAAATATCAAATAAGTAACGGGCCCCGAGAGCGGGTCGTTACAAGAGGAGAGGGTGTTTGTACTGTTGGGGGTTTGTTTGGGTAGTGACTAGATGATAATGACGGATGTATATACAGATGGATGATGTATAAGAAATTAGACTTTTCTCTGGGTTTAGTTGTTGTACAGTTTCCCTCTGTGTTGTTTCTTTCTGTGTTTTTGTTTGGTTGTTTGGTTGTGCTTTGGGAACATTACAGGTATTATCCCAGCAGTGCACCATGGACCTGCAGATAATCTTCTCTCTTGTTTTCACATTTCTTTCTCTTCTCCCTTCATAACCCTCGTTGGTCTGGGAAAACCTGGGACGGATTCATACTTTCCGGGTATCCTGGGGAGCAGGGTGTGACATTGTTCCTTCCTTTAGATATAACCTTATACTCCCTTTAGCAAGTAACCTCCTTCATTGACAATCAGAAGTTTCTTCCACAGATCTGATCATCTTCATCACCTTCCTTTAACTTTGATGGTATATCGATCACCCTTATTATTATTACTTCTAGTTACGTTTAGATCACCTAAACTTCGGCTACACTCTTTTATAAGGAGGGTAGCATTAGAAATTTTCGTCCATCCGAAGTTCGAGTTCAACAACGGGAACAAATTAGAAGGACCAGTGAAGATCAGGCTAGATCAACGGAAGCAGTGATGATTGCAATGGAAGAGAAACCTAAAGTAGTTCGAGAATTCTTGGACGTACTCATAGGATTGCCTTTGGATCGTGTCCTCGAGTTCATCATTAATCTAGTACCGGGAGCACAGCCTGAGCTCGAAGACATTTCATTTTCGGTTGGATGATATGCTACAATTTAACATGTCACCTTGGAGTGCTCATGGAAGAATAGATTATGGCACAAGAGTATCGACTATCGAACATTGGACAAGAAGACTGTGAAGATCGAACGTCGTCTTCCTTGCATTGATTATATCTTGATCGACTTGGAGGGTCAAGTAAAGTTGGACTATACGAATACTTAATAATGTCGTTGGTGTGGTCAACCCACTGCAGGTATTCACGAGTCTCGTATTTTACGAGTACTTGGGCGAATTCGTGGTAGTTCTCATCAACGAACTTTGGATCGAAGGAAGCTCAGAAGCTTACCAAGCATTTGGGGATGGTGCAAGACAAATTGAGACTAACCAAATTGAGACATGCAAGCGTAAGCAGTTACTTAGTCTTCTTCTTTTTGAGCTCGTAGTCTTCCTCTACCACTGCTTATCTCTTGTACCCGTTTTCCCTTGAGTGAGGCCTTTACCTCGCTCACCGTCTTTCCCCCTCTTTATTATCTTTTGTCTGCATCCTCTCCTCGAACCCCAGCCCAGCTTACCCTACCCTACCCGATAGACGACTTCGGCACACCAATCCCCCAACTCTTCCCTCACCAAACCCATCACGTGGCTTCCCCCGCCACGATGACACCTACCCATTCGCCCTCTCTCTCCCCTCTAGCCTAACCCATCTCACCTCAATCTCCTCCGACTTCACCCGGTGCCCCGCTGCTGCCCATCACCGCCAAGCAACCGCAGCCACCGCACGACATGGATCGACAACCGTCGATGGCCCTCGATGATATGTTTTGGGAATTTGGAGATTTTTGGCCTTGGCGACGACCCTCACCGCCACCCTTGCTACCGCTATGTGGATGAGATCTTGGGAAGTTACTATTCTTGGGCTTTTTTTGCTCCCTGCCCTGGGTCTCGCCCATATTGAGATCACGTTTGGGCTTCTTCTTGCGTCTACTCATTCGGGTTTGCTGGAAGGTGAGTTTTTGGCTATTTTCTTGTTAGGTGATGTTGGGTGTTGTGAATGTCAAATATTGGTCTATGGAAGGAGTGATGGCGACAATTATTGGCATGATATTGGTCTTGGGTGTTGACGTTTGATGTGGGTCTTGCGCTTGGCTTTGGATGAGAGTTTGGGTGTTGGCTAGTTGTTGGGCATTATGGGAATTGATGTTAATGGTGCTTGGTTGGTGATGTAAAAGTACGAATGCATGTTGATTAGTCGTTACATGCCATATTATGAACGAAATCCTTGGCACGGCCCTGTTAGTCACAATTAGCACGGGAAAAGACTTTAAAATTTATGTTCTCCCTTTTTATGTGGTTTATTTAGCTTGCTACTCTCTTATCACCTCATGTTCCAAGTTAGAACAGACATAGTCATCATAATAGCCCTCATCTTCATGTGATCCCATTATCTCATATTAACTTAGGCCACTTGAGACGTTAGAGTAGCTATTATGATAATACTGGTCTTAGGACTAGCTACGAAAGCTATGGTGATGTTAATAGTATGTAACATCTCTTGATTTCTTATTGCTATGATATGACATTATATTTCATGCTATTTACAACATATTTTTTTATCGTTAGCATTCATCAAGCCTTCCTTTCGATCATTTAATTGCTTAGGCAATGATCTAAGATCTAAATTCCGAGGACGGAATTTTTATAAGGAGAGTCGAATGTAACAATCGGTTTTCGTGGTGCAGGTTTTCCGTATTCAAAACGATTTCAAAATGAGTAAAGGAATTTTTCAATTTTTTTCTTAATTCAAATCTAAAAACCGACTTCATTTTCATGATCCTTGTGACGATACAATCACGTGGTATTGTTTCTGTAATTTTTCAGACATGTTTAGTTCTTAGGGCAAAATAGTAATTTTATACCCCTAATTACCGTTTCCATTAACACTAATCCCAAGCGATGTGGCGGCCATTTAAATTTCAACTGTTTCTCATTGCCTTACATCCCCTACTGAGATCCTCTTTCTTCGCTACAGATCTAACCCCCAACATCCCTCATTACTATGAAAATTTAATGGGCTCAAATTTCCTCCTCTATTTTAAGAACCCTCTCTATCATTGGCAATATCAACACAACCCAAAGAAAAAACTCATAGCATCCCTCTCACTATACCTTGAGCAGCATGAACCCATCTCCACGGCCAAACCAAGCTTCAGCGGCCCTCCTCCGAGCTTCGACGACCCTCCGCTGCCCCTCTTCCCTCTCTCTGACAACTCCTCGTGCCACCCTCGCCTGAGCCCTGCCATGCGTCGTGCCGTCCGGCCCCGCTCATGCCATCTATGCCCGCCATCTCCGCCTCACCGCTTCCGACCCCACACCACCAGAGACACCGTCGCAGCCCCTCTGTGCCGCACCACTCGAACCACATAAAGCAGACACACTGCCCATCTTCACCACCGCTGCGAGTTCCAAAGCAACCGACGTCGTGTGCCTCGCTGCCACCCTCGCCAGAGCCGTGCGTCGCCCTCGCCTTGTTCTTGTCGCCCATCTACGTAGCCACCACTGCAGCCTCCCAGAACCCACGCGTGCGCCTCTTCCCAACCCCGCGTGTACCGCCGCTGTCCTAACTGCCCGCCGCATGGCCGCCCAGATCTGCCGCCGTCGCCCAGAACCCCACGCCCCGCCACCTGCCACCCAAATCCAGACACATCCCCCTCCGACAACCCTCTTTGCTGCTACCCTCGCACGTGCATGCATAAGTTTGAGAAACACAAATGCAAAACTGTGTTTTTTGAGAGAGGGAGGGAGAGAAAGAAAGTAGAGAGAGAAAACATGTTTTAATTAGAAAAATTAGAAAAGTCAAAATATATGACCCATACATAAAATCTAAAAATACCAAAATGTTCTACTCATTGTCGCGAACGCGTAGGCGCTAGTTTCGTCCCAATCCGATGTTTATTTTCCACGTTATGATTTTTCAAAGTTTACGGTAGTTAATTCAGATTTGATAAAACCACTTATATTTTTCATACTACACTTGAACATGTACATATAAAAAATAACTTTGTATTCTACTAATCAAGACGGACATTTTGACAGTTCATATGAAATATTTTGACGGGTATATTTTTCTAAACAAATCATTGAACATTTACGACACGTATTTCATAATTTAGAAAATTAATTTTTAATTGATTTTAAGCTTTTAAAAAATTCTTAAAATACATATATGCTTCAGAAAAATATTTTCTTCTTAGGTAAAATTATTTTTCTTGTATCTAGCCTATCTAAATATTTTAAAGCGTATTTTGACACCTTTTCAAGCTATTATAAAATAAAAACGGCCGAGATAAATAGATAGAAATTAGCGTAACTTTTAACCAATGATTTCTTGTGTATGTATGTACCGTTTCTCGTGCACAAGCACACTTGGAAGCTCTAGCTCTAAAATCGACTTACTACAACGATCCTCAAAACAGTAAGTCACTTTAATTCTAACTTAAAAAATTTAGATAGTGTACTCGTATGAACTTAGGACATCATTTATAGTCTCAGAACAGCTATTGACTCGAACCAATGAGTAGAGACCTAATTAACTAGAGAACCAATCAGCTGCAGAACGACTTTGACTTGAGATATGTTTTGGGAATTTGGAGATTTTTGGCCATGGCGACGACCCTCACCGCCACCCTTGCTACCGCTATGTGGATGAGATCTTGGAAAGTTACTATTCTTGGGCTTCTTTTGGGCTCCCTACCATGGGTCTTGCCCATATTAAGATCGCGTTTGGGCTTCTTCTTGCGTCTACTCATTCGGGTTTGCTGGAAGGTGAGTTTTTGGCTATTTTCTTGTTATGTGATGTTGGGTGTTGCGAATGTCAAATATTGGTCTACGGAAGAAGTGATGGCTACAATTATTGGCATGATATTGGTCTTGGGTGTTGAAGTTTGATGTGGGTATTGCGCTTGGCTTTGGATGAGAGTTTGGGTGTTGGCTAGTTGTTGGGCATTATGGGAATTGATGTCATTGGTGCTTGGTTGGTGATGTAAAAGTACGAATGCACATTGATTAGTCGTTACATGCTTATTATGAACGAAATCCTTGGCTCGGCCCCGTTAGTCACAATTAGCACGAGTAGAGACTTTAAAATTTATGTTCTCCCTTTTTATGTGGTTTATCTAGCTTGCTGTTGTCTTATCACCGCACGTTCCAAGTTAGAACAGACGTAGTCATTATAATAGGTCTCATCTTCATGTGATGTCATTATCTCATATTAACTTAGGCCAATTGAGACGTCAGAGTAGCTATTATGATGATACTTGTCTTAGGACTAGCTACGAAAGCTATGGTGATGTTAATAGTATGTAACATCTCTTGTTTTCTTATTGCTATGATATGACATTATATTTAATGCTATTTACAACATATTTTTTGATCGTTAGCATTCATCAAGCCTTCCTTTCGATCATTTAATTGCTTAGGCAATGATCTAAGATCTAAATTTCGAGGATGGAATTTTTATAAGGAGAGTCGAATGTAACAATCGGTTTTCGTGGTGCAGGTTTTCCGTATTCAAAACGATTTCAAAATGAGTAAAGGAATTTTTCTATTTTTTTATTAACTCAAATCTAAAAATGGACTTCATTTTCATGATCCTTGTGACGATACGATTACTGGTATTGTTTTCGTAATTTTTCGGACACGTTTAGTTCTTAGGGCAAAAATGGTAATTTTTATACCCCTAATTACTAATTACCATTTCCATTAACGCTAACCCCAAGCGATGTGGTGGCCATTTAAATTTCAAATGTTTCTCATAGCCTTACCTCCCCTACTGAGATCCTCTTTCTTCGCTACAGATCTAACCCCCAACATCCCTCATTACTATGAAAATTTAATGGGCTCAAATTTCCTCCTCTATTTTAAGAACCATATCTATCACTGGCAATATCAACACAAGCCAAAGAAAAAAACTCATAGCATCCCTCTCACTATGCCTTGAGCCGCATGAACCCATCTCCATGGCCAAACCAAGCTTCGGCAGCCGTCGACGACCCTCCGTTGCCCCTCTTCCCTCTCTCCGACAACCCCTCATGCCACCCACGCCTGAGCCCTGCCGTGCGCCGTGCCATCCAGCCCCGCTCACGCCATCTACGCCCGCCGTCTCTGCCTCACCGCTTCCGACCCCACACCACCAGAGACACCACTGCAGCCCCTCTGTGCCGCACCACTCGAACCACCTGAAGCAGACACACTGCCCATCTTCACCGCCTCTGCGAGTTCCAAAGAAACCGACGACGTGTGTGTCGCTGCCACCCGCGTCAGAGCCGTGCGCCACTCTCCCCTCGTTCTTGTCGCCCCTCTACATAGCCACCACTGCAGCCGCTCGGAACCCATGGATGCACCTCTGCCCAACCCCCCGTGTGCCACCGCTGTCCTGACCGCCCGCCGCTTGGTCGCCCAGATCCGCCGCCGCCGTCCAGAGCCCCGCGCCCCGCCCCCTGGCCGCCCAGATCCGGGCGCCGCCACCCTCCGGCAACCCCCTTTGCTGCTGCCCTCGCGCGTGTGTAAGAAAGTTTGAGAAACACAAAAGCAAAAATGTGTTTTTTAGAGTGAGAGAGAGAGAGAGAGAGAGAAAACATGTTTTAATTAGAAAAATTAGAAAAGTCAAAATATATGACCCATACATAAAATCTAAAAATACCAAAATGTTCTACTCGTTGTCGCGAACGCGTAGGCGCTAGTTTCGTCTCAATCCGATGTTTATTTTCCATGTTATGATTTTTCAAAGTTTACGGTAGTTAATTCAGATTTGATAAAACCACTTATATTTTTCATACTACACTTGAACCTGTATATATAAAAAATAACTTTGTATTCTACTAATCAAGACGGACATTTTGACAGTTCATATGAAATATTTTGACGAGTATATTTTTCTAAAAAAATCATTGAACATTTACAACACGTATTTCATAATTTAGAAAATTATTTTTTAATTGATTTTCAGCTTTTAAAAATTCTTAAAATACATATATACTTCAGAAAAATATTTTCTTCTTATGTAAAATTATTTTTCTTGTAACTAGCCTATCTAAATATTTTAGAGCGTATTTTGACACATTTTCGAGCTATTATAAAATAAAACCGGTCGAGATAAATAGATAGTGTTACGCCTATTTGGCCGAAGCCCGAAAGACACGAGCCCAGAAACCCGACAACCGATCAGAAGCCCATCTGCGAGATCGGGCCCACCCGACAAGGCCCACTAGAGGGCCCCCGAACGTCAAATCGGCCCGACTCGGGAAGCGTGCGACTCACCCACGGATAACCGCCCCCACGAAATCCGCCGCCCCTTTTATGACCATTAAGGGGAGGTGTTGGCACGGCGCGGGCGAGTGGCGAGTGGGGGGGCGGATCGAGGGGGCATGATTGGGGGCGGGCGAAGGACGTGGATGACGGGCAGTCATGGCAAGAGGCCTATAAAAGGACTAGGAGGACGACTGAACAAGGGACCGCGTCTCAGGTAACAAAACCTAAGGTACTCCATCAACGACCTAGTTCCCCCACTTCATCTCCTTCCCCTCGCTCGCGTCGGAGGACGTCGTTCCGATCTCCTCTCGAGTCGAACCGTCCCCGCCGAGCCTCCTCTTTCAGACTGTCATCTGACTTAGGCATCGGAGGGGATTTGGCCGGAACCAAGGTCCGGCCTCCCTGACGAGTGTTCTTGTCTGTTCAGGAAGACGTTAGATCCAAGTACCGAAGCTTCCCTTCGACACCAGGAGAACGCCATCAAGCATCAGCCAAGGCATCGAGGCCACCCCTCGATGCCAGGAGAGACCGAGGCCGAGCGCATCCATCCGAGCCGAGGCTTCCCCTCAGCTCCACGCCGGCCGCGCATCAAGCGAGACGATCGAGGCTACCCCTCGTCGTTCGACCGACCGAGGCCGAGCGCACCCATCCGAGCCGAGGCTTCCCCTCAGCTCCGCGTCGGTCGCGCGTCAAGCCAAGGCGTCGAGGCTTTCCCTCGTCGTCCGACCGTCCGAGGCCGAGCACCTCACACCGGGCCGAGGCTTCCCCTCAGCTCCACGCCAGCCGCGCATCAAGCGAGACGACCGAGGCTACCCCTCGTCGTTCGACCGACCGAGGCCGAGCGCACCCATCCGAGCCGAGGCTTCCCCTCAGCTCCGCGTCGGTCGCACGTCAAGCCAAGGCGCCGAGGCTTCCCCTCGTCGTCCGACCGTCCGAGGCCGAGCACCTCACACCGGGCCGAGGCTTCCCCTTAGCCCCCCAGAGGCCGAGGATCCAGACCCGGCCCAGCTGACGTGCTCTGCGTCGACTACATCTCCGATTCGCGTCGCGTCTACACGCGCTCGACGCACCCAAGGGACCCTAATCGGCCCCTTGACCACGTTGACCGGGCAGTCCACGATCAACGATACTGTAGTGAGAAAACACTCTGAAATATCTGGCACCGTCTGTGGGAACGAACTATCCCACGAAAAACAAACCACGCCTGCAATGACACGGCTTCACCCATCACGACGAAGGGAGGGCAAGGCTCAGGCGCGAGGCGACAGGGCCCGCCATGGTTGGCAAGAAAGGGCCCGGGCCCAGCGCGAGGAGGACCATGAGGAGAAGACCGAGAAACCCTCGCCGGCCCTACCGGTCGGGAGGACGGGCACGACAGGAGCAGCGCGCAGGTCGGACGCAGCTTTGGCGGTGTCGGTGATCATCGACACATCAATGGTACGTCGGCCGCTCATTGACACCGGCATCTCCTGCGACATCCTCTTCATGTCAACCCTGGAGAAGATGGGGCTGCGGAAGGAAGACTTGGAACCTTGCTCGGGTCCCGTGGTATGGTTCACGGGTCATTCCACCCCCATCGTCGGCACGATCCGCCTCCCAGTAACACTCGGAGGCCCACCAGACTCGGTGACCCTGGCGGTAGAATTTGTCGTATTGGGGATCGGGTCGGCGTACAACGGAATCATCGGCCGACCCCTTCTCAACGCCATCGGCGCAGTAGTCTCGACCCTTCATCAGACTATCAAGTTCCGAACGCCAAGGGGGATGGGGCAGGTCGAAGGCGACGTGGGGAGACCGAATACCTGCTACCAACTGGAGGAGGAAGGGCCCGAGGATCGTCTAGTCGACCAGATGGCCGCGCTCGACTTAAGGAGCGGGCCGAGACCCGCCCCTGCGGAGGAACAAGAGCAGATCCCAGTCACGGACATCGAGGGCAAGTTCGTCTCAATCGGGAGAGGACTAAGCCATGACCTGAGGAGCCAACTGGTCGAGTGCCTGGAGGCGAACCTTGACGTCTTTGCTTGGTCACCGGAGGACATGCCCGGCGTAGATCCCCAGGTGATCGTCCACCAGATCAATGCCGAACCCAACTTCAAGCCAGTCAGGCAGAAGAAGCGAAATCTGGGTGGCGAAAAGATGAAGGCGGCCTCCGAGGAGGTAGAGCGTCTTCTCGACGCAGGCTTCATACGAGAGGTCTGGTACCCGGAGTGGCTATCGAACGTGGTGATGGTCAAAAAACCCAACGGAAAGTGGCGAATGTGCGTGGACTTCAGTGACCTCAACAAAGCCTGTCCCAAGGACAGCTACCCCCTGCCGCGCATAGACCACCTTGTGGACAATGCCTCGGGGTACGAGATGCTTAGCTTCATGGACGCCTACTCAGGGTACAATCAGGTCCAGATGGATCCTCGGGACGAAGAGATGACAGCCTTCACGACGGACCGGGGAACCTACTGCTACAAGAAGATGCCCTTCGGCTTGAAAAATGCAGAGGCCACCTACCAGAGAATGGTCAACAAGGTTTTTTACTCCCAGATCGGGAGGAACCTGGAGGTCTATGTCGACGACATGCTTGTCAAGTCGAGAAAGCCGGAGGACCATGTCACCGACCTCCGTGAAACTTTCGAGCGGTTGCGGCGACACAACATCCGACTCAACCCCACGAAGTGCACGTTCGGGGTAAGATCCGGCAAATTCTTGGGATTTATGATAACTAACCGTGGCATTGAAGCTAACCCTGACAAGATCGAGGCATTGATCAATATGCGGGAGCCAACGACGATCAAAGAACTGCAAAGGCTGAATGGGCGCATCGCGGCCTTGGGGCGATTCCTATCCAAATCGGCGGAGAGATCGCTCCCCTTCTTCAAAGTTCTGAGGAAAGCGATCGCAGAACCGTCAGACAACAGGAAGGCGATACCATGGGACGAAGACTGCTCCAGGACATTCGCGGATCTCAAGGAGTACCTTCACAGCCCGCCTCTCCTGTCCAAGCCACGAGAAGGGGAATCGCTAAGCCTTTACCTGGCACGCGTGGAAGAAGCGGTGAGCTCGGTACTGATCAGGGAAGACGGTGGGGTGCAATGGCCGGTGTACTACACGAGCCGGGTCTTGAAGGGAGCGGAGGTGCGATACTTGCCCATGGAGAAACTGGCATACGCCCTCGTTCTCTCAGCACGAAGGCTCAGGCCCTACTTCCAAGCCCACACCATATTGGTCTTGACCGACTCGCAATTGGAGCAGAATCTCAAGAGATTCGATCGAATGGGAAGGATGCTGAACTGGGGGGTGGAATTGAGCGAGTTCGACCTCCGATTCAAGCCACGCACTGTCATCAAGGGGCAGGCCTTGGCCGACTTCATCGCTGAATGCACTACGGAAGGAGGACATCCCCGGAGGGAGAAGGCCTAGCAACGGTAATCACCCAGCCCTTATCTTTTCTTTCGGCTGACCACCTCCACCCTGTCCAGTCAGGAGTCCCAGAAGCATGGATAGTCCATGTGGACGGATCGGCAACACAGTCAGGAGGCGGGGCTGGGATCGCGATCCGGTCTCCGGAAGGGAACATCATGGAATACGCGTTGCGGTTCGAGTTCCCGACCACCACCAACGTGGCGGAGTACGAAGCGGTAATCAACGGCCTGAGGTTAGCTCAGGAGCTCGGGGCCGAGTCCGTGTGCCTCCTCAGCGACTCGAAGCTCATTGTCAACCAGCTTCTGGGAAGTTACGAGGCGCGGGAGGAAGCAATGCAGAGGTATCTCACCGTCGCCAAAGCGGCGCTGTCCAAGTTCAAGAGCGCGGAAGTCTTACATCTTCCACGGTCGGAGAATGCGCGGGCAGACGCGCTGTCGAAGCTAGCCTCGTCCTCGACCAAGGAGCTGGGTGGCACCATTTACGTGGAGAACCTGCAGTCCCCCAGCACGGAAGAGCGTGAGGTGATGGCGATCGACCAAGATCCCACCTGGATGGACCCGATCATACGGTACCTCACTCATGGGGAGGTGCCGACGGATTGGGACGAGCGTCGGACCCTGGAAAGGAAAGCGCTCCGATACGTGATCCATGAGGGGACGCTCTACCGAAGACGCTGGACGAAGGCAGATGTTCTCACATACCTGAAATGCATCAGACCGCAGGAAGCCGACTACGTCCTGCGGGAGGTTCACGAAGGGATCTGCGAAAATCACCACGGGGGCAAGATGGTCGCACAGAAGATCTTGAGGCAGGGATATTACTGGCCGACCCTAGTCCAAGACGCAACGGACTACGTCCAAAAGTGCCAAGAATGTCAGAGGTTTGCCAACCACACCTCAAATCCCCCGTCGGAGCTCATCCCTATCGTGAGCCCCATCCCCTTTGCGAAATGGGGGCTCGACATCCTCGGACCATTTAAGCCGGGTCGGGGGCAGCGGAAGTATCTGATTGTGGCGGTGGACTACTTTACCAAGTGGATCGAGGATGAACCATTGGCCACCATCACGTGGAAGAAAGCGAAAAGCTTCGTATGGAACTCCATCATCTCCAGATTCGGAGTACCATGGGCCATCGTCACAAACAACGGGAAACAGTTCGACTCCGCGGGGTTCAAAGACTTTTGCGCGGAATGGGGGATCAAGCTCCTCTTCGCCTCTGTAGCGCACCCCCAGACCAACGGGATGGCGGAAGCAGCCAACAAATGCATCATAGAGCCCCTCCGAAAGAAAGTGAAGGACTCCGAAGGAAACTGGACGGAAGAGCTCCCCGGGATACTCTGGTCATACCGGACGACCCACAAGGAGGCCACCGGCGAAACCCCGTTCATGCTTGCCTACGGAGCCGAGGCAGTGGTACCGGTCGAACTGGGTGAAGAGTCTCTCCGCCTCAAGTGCTTCGACGAAGACAGGAATTCGCAAGGCCTGGAGCTCGGTCTGGAGCTCCTCGGCGAGTGGCGGGAGCAAGCCCTAGCCACCATTATCCGCCAGAAGCAGAAGGTGGCCCGATACTACAATTCTCGGGTCAAGGGAAGGAGTTTCCACCTTGGGGACCTGGTCCTCAGGAAAGCAAGCTTCAACCCGGATATTGCTCGCAAAGGGAAGCTCGCGGCTAAATGGGAGGGACCCTACAAAGTCATCGAGGTCCTCGGACCCGCAACCTACCGTCTAGCCAATATGGAGGGGAGGATCCTCACTCACGCCTGGAACACGGAACACTTACGCAAGTACTTTCAATAAATGTATTGTTTTCTACGAAATGAATTTACTCAAGTTTGTTCCTTTCCAGATAAATGTGTTCACAAGAATCCCACTCGGGACAAGGGAAGCCTCGCCCGATGGGACGCCTGCTAAGCACGCGCCTAACAAAAGGATATACAAAGAGACGTACGAAGAGGCCGAGGGGCATTCCCCTCCCTCAAACATCTCCAGGGGCACCCGTGGAGCCACATGATGGCTGTTCACTTGGGTCGCCCCCACGCTCCGTTTCGCCGTCAGAGTGCGCCCGGAGATCCTTGAAATTGACTCCCAAGAGCGGGAACTTCTTCTGGATCTCGGATTGGCAACGGGCGAAACCCTTCTCGAACGCCTCAGCCACGGATGACTCAACAAAGGAGGTGGCATACTCCTCCACAGTGTCTTGGGCGATCTGGGATGGATCCCCCTCCTCAAGCTCACGCACCCGAGCCTTCAAGGTCTCGATCTGGCGTTGGAGCTCCACCCTCTCCACCTCAATCTCCCGGGATCTCTCGCCGAGTCGAGCAAGGAGAGCCCTCTCCCGTTCCTCCGCCGCCTCCAGACGATCGGAGAGCTCCAGGGCCTCGGGGGCAGCGATGGAGACGGGGATCTCGTCATCTCCCCCAGGTGTTTCGGCGTCTCCCAAAAGCACGGCGGCCCGCTCCTCGGCCTTTGACTTACAAAGCCAAGGCTCTCTCACGGTCCGACTCTTCGAGGGCAGAGGACAGCTCAGTTATGCGGGTCTCCAAGGACTTGACTCGCGCCTCGTCTAACTGACCTGCCTCCCCCTCATCACCGTGGACATCAGGATCTCGCCCGGCGTCGGACTTGTCCTTAGGGAGCGCCGCAAACTGGCGCCTCATCGAAAGTCCTACCGAGGACAACTGCACCAAGGCGACAAAGGTAAGACGGCGAAAGCAGCTAGAGGGAGAGCAAGCAGAGACACTCCACCTGTTGGCCAGCCTTAATCATGAAGGTGGCCAAACAGTCGCATCTGACTCCATCCAGCGCGGCCTGATCAGGAGGGAGGCAACTATTCTCGGCCACTCGTGCGGCAGTTCCGCGGCTCAAAAACACCGACTCCTTCTCACCCACCGGGAAGCGTGGACGAAGAAGGCCTTCCCCTGACGAAGGAAACTCGCCTGGGTCGGAGCGAAACACGCTTAGATACCGATCGTAGGCATCAGGGAGAGAACCGTTCGAGAGAGGCGAGCGGCCGACCCACGGCCAGGCAATCTCAACAGGGGCAGGCCGGTGCTGATCAGCGGACGGTGAGACGTTAACTTCCTCGGCCTCCCCGCGGACCCTCTTGGAAGACTCCAACAAGGGGTGGAGGGAGATGGCCCCTTCTTCCTTTTGGAACCAACAGCAGAGGTCACGATCCGCTGCTTCTTCCGGACCTCCAACACATGATCCCTCTTACGCGGGCCCGGATCTGGGGCCAGCACGTGAGGGCTAGAGGGAGAAGAATCGAGAGGGAATCCACCTGCACCCAAAGAAGAAGTAAGGGGCCGAGAAGAGCCCGAGCAACCCCGAATGGCGAACGTTCGGAGAACTTACCCAAGGGACATACAGTCTTGCGCAAGTTATAGCTGCTGAAGAGGACGTCGATCATCCGATCCCTCGAAGGAATCGCCATCAGGGCCTTCACCGTCTGCAGCTCGGCGGCAGTTGGGTCACCCAGATCAAGGATGACCGCGTCGGCTGCTTCCCAACGAATCGAGAAAGGTACACTCGACGGGAAAACGACAAATACGTACTCCCCCTTCCAACGCTTCAAGGAGCTCGGCAACCCCAACACAAGGCTCATCTTCGGACGGGCGCTGATATAAATCCACGCCCCCGACTGGTGATGACTCATGCGGTAAAAATGGGTGAAGAGGCGGAGGGAGGGCACCACTCCGTTCAGCATGCAGATGACGACAAACCCGACGAGGAGCCCGATGGCGTTGGGGCAGAATTGGCACAAGCCCACGTTGTAGGCTTGAAGGAACTCGATGATAAAGGGGTGGAGCGGGAAACGGAGCCTGTAGCGGAAGCACTTCTCGTACACTCCAACCTCGTTGGGACCGGGAAGGCAGATCCGCTCGTCGGACCCGGGAGCACGAGCCGAATAAGGTGGAAGCAGGTAGGCGGAGCGCATACCCCCGATGGTGGTGGCACAGACCGACGAAGGCCACGCTAAGACCTCTGGAGGCACACCTGAAAGCTCGCCCATATGCCGACGAATCGCCGAAGGAGGACTACCCATCAGGTTAGGAGTGACGTCACGCTCCGGCTGACCCGAACCAGTGGCAGAGGAAGGCGACATGGGGCAGAGCTCGGGCAGGATCAAGATCAACATGAAGAAGAAGATGACGGGATGGCGGCTCACAACCCGCACAGCTTCTCTACCAAAGACGACCCCGCGAACGGTGGGGATAAACCTGCAGTTACACGTGGCAGCATCAGGGGACCGACGGCGCTTCGGAACCCGCGTCTTGAAGGTATCGAACGGACCGACTCATGATGACGCCCAATTAATGAATCAGCTTCGACTGACGAGCCTGTCGAAATCGGCGGAAGTCACATCGGCCGAGCCGAACCAACCGAGGCCGATCGACCCGACCGATGGGGGCAATTGTTACGCCTATTTGGCCGAAGCCCGAAAGACACGAGCCCAGAAACCCGACAATCGATCAGAAGCCCATCTGCGAGATCGGGCCCGCCCGACAAGGCCCACTAGAGGGCCCCCGAACGTCAAATCGGCCCGACTCGGGAAGCGTGCGACTCACCCACGGATAACCGCCCCCACGAAATCCGCCGCCCCTTTTATGACCATTAAGGGGAGGTGCTGGCACGGCGCGGGCGAGTGGCGAGTGGGGGGGCGGATCAAGGGGGCACGATTGGGGGCGGGCGAAGGACGTGGATGACGGGCAGTCATGGCAAGAGGCCTATAAAAGGACTAGGAGGACGACTGAACAAGGGACCGCGTCTCAGGTAACAAAACCTAAGGTACTCCATCAACGACCTAGTTCCCCCACTTCATCTCCTTCCCCCCGCTCGCGCCGGAGGACGTCGTTCCGATCTCCTCTCGAGTCGAACCGTCCCCGCCGAGCCTCCTCTTTCAGACTGTCATCTGACTTAGGCATCGGAGGGGATTTGGCCGGAACCAAGGTCCGGCCTCCCTGACGAGTGTTCTCGTCTGTTCAGGAAGACGTTAGATCCAAGTACCGAAGCTTCCCTTCGACACTAGGCGAACGCCATCAAGCATCAGCCAAGGCATCGAGGCCACCCCTCGACACCAGGAGAGAGCGAGGCCGAGCGCATCCATCTGAGCCGAGGCTTCCCCTCAGCTCCACGCCGGCTGCGCATCAAGCAAGACGACCGAGGCTACCCCTCGTCGTTCGACCGACCGAGGCCGAGCGCACCCATCCGAGCCGAGGCTTCCCCTCAGCTCCGCGTCGGTCGCGTGTCAAGCCAAGGCGCCGAGGCTTCCCCTCGTCGTCCGACCGTCCGAGGCCGAGCACCTCACACCGGGCCGAGGCTTCCCCTCAGCTCCACGCCGGCCGCGCATCAAGCGAGACGACCGAGGCTACCCCTCGTCGTTCGACCGATCGAGGCCGAGCGCACCCATCCGAGCCGAGGCTTCCCCTCAGCTCCGCGTCGGTCATGCGTCAAGCCAAGGCGCCGAGGCTTCCCCTCGTCGTCCGACCGTCCGAGGCCGAGCACCTCACACCGGGCCGAGGCTTCCCCTCAGCCCCCCAGAGGCTGAGGATCCAGACCCGGCCCAGCTGACGTGCTCTACGTCGACTACATCTCCGATTCGCGTCGCGTCTACACGCGCTCGACGCACCCAAGGGACCCTAATCGGCCCCTTGACCACGTTGACCGGGCAGTCCACGGTCAACGATACTGTAGTGAGAAAACACTCTGAAATAGATAGAAATTAGCATAACTTTTAACCAATGATTTCTTGTGTATGTATGTACCGTTTCTCGTGCACAAGCACACTTGGAAGCTCTAGCTCTAAACTCGGCTTACTACAATGATCCTCAAAACAGTAAGTCACTTTAATTCTAACTTTAGAAATTTAGATAGTGTACTCGTATGAACTTAAGACATCATTTATAGTCTCAGAACGGCTATTGACTTGAACCAATGAGTAGAGACCTAATTAACTAGAGAACTAATCAGCTGCAGAACGACTTTGACTTGAGAATACGACATTGCCAACTTTCAACTTTGATAGTTTTAGCACGCAACCATCTACTTGGGTAAACGGTGTACTAATGGAAATACCACATGCTCGAAGCATGGAATCATCTTTGTTGGACTTGTCTTTTTCCTAAATTCCTAACTTTCTTGTTTTCAATAAGAAAGTAAATCAGCGGTCCTAGTTTAACTATCATAGTAAATGACCAGGAAACTACTCTACCATTTGTTAACATAACCGATGTAGTGGAACTTGATCATCGTCGTTCTTATAATTGATTTACCAAGCTGGCTAGTTTCGCTTGGACCTAAGTTCTGGATCACCCTGTTGCGGGGATAGTGACCTGCTTAGCCAACTTTGACTAAGCCCGTTTGTATGGATCAATGCTAGAACTCCAATAATCAGCAGTTCGACAACATCGATTTTAAATACCTTTAAAAGAGTTATTTCAACCTTTTCATCATCATGATTCCTTGTCTTCTTCACCCTCATTTACCATGTTCTGATGCTTCTCACTTGAAAACTATGCATGGACTTTGGATACACTTGTTGCATGATTGCTCACGTTTGAATAGTCGCATCATTTGCTGCATGGCATCTATGACTCAGTGAATGTTAAGGAATTATCGAATGGAACATCTTGTGGTACATCTTGTGAAATATCGTGTGGAACATCCCGTAATAAACAGATACTTGATACACATCACTGACACTTGGGGTTTTGGGGTAACTTATAATAGCGAGAGTACATGAGCGACCAGTTCAGACTTTGTTGTCACCGACCGGGTTCTAGCAACCCCTTCAAAGTTCGTTGGTGACAAATTCACAGACTTGATCACAGATTCTTGAACAGTATTGTATTGTTGGTACAATTTTGGTTTAACCCGGGTACGCGCATTCGTGGTATGAGATGGACTCTTGGTTGCTCACTGTACTCCGCATTATAAGTCATGATCTAGGCTAGGCACAATTATACTCCCATTAATATGGTCATCTTAATTATGTTTCATTATTGCTATCACTATGGTTGCTCTTGTATGTTACTTATTGTACTTGCACAGTCACCTTTTACGTTACTTATCACACTTGCATGCATGTCTGCTTTTACCTTACTTGTTGCACTTGCATGATCATCTTTATCTGTTTACCATAGCATGTTCCGTACTTTTGCACTACTTTATTCATATTGCTAGAATTGTTGTGACTGGCCTACGGTTCCATCTTCGTGGCACCGTCAGATGACGATCAGGTAGAAGAAGAGGTTCCTGAGCATGAGGAGCCAGAGTTCGACCTAAGGGCTGCAGTTTTAGAGTTCATGTCGGAGCACATTTCCATTTGTACTTCTTTTCTTTCATGTATCTTTGTAGGAGCATATTGTACATTATGGATTGTAATAAATGGACATTGTTTGGGTATTTTTTACATCTCTGCATCGTAAGCTATTTTGTTTTCATTGGTTAACTGCAGACCTGCGAATGTAACCAAATAAGTAATGGCCGCTTGAGAGCGGGTCGTTACAGAAAAAAACTGAGCTACGCCCCTATATTATTTATATTTTAGAAAAAAATTTATTCCATCACCCTATTTTTATTTCCTTTTCCCCCTTTTATTTCCCCCTCTTTGTATCTTTTTCCTCTTTTTATTTCATTGGTTCCTTTTTTGGGGTCCAAGGCCCACAACAGAGCTGTGGGCTTCGGCTCACCAAGCCGGCCCCACCTCTTTCCTTTTTTTTGCCAGCGGACTGTTACTATTGGCTTCGGCCCGCAGCCAATATTCTCCCTTTTTGTTTTTGTTTATGGGCCAAGGCCGGCAGCTAAGATGCAGGGTTCGGCCTATAAACGAAGAGAGAATTTTTTTGTTGTTGATGGGCTAAAGCCCGCCGGGTTTGGTACGGTGGGGTGCGGCTGCCACTGCTACCGACGACAGCATGTCAGGCGGGGGGGGGGGGGGGGGGGGGGGAGGACGACAGCATGTCAGGCGGGGGGGGGGACGACAGCATGTCAGGCGGGGGGGGGGTTAGGGGGCGCCGCCGCCTATGGCGATGATGCATCACCGCTAGGGTGGCGATGGGGTGGCGGTGGCTTGGGGCCGCTGGCTGTTTTTTTGTTTGAAACCCCCTAGGTTGTGTCTATTTTAATTGTCGTCGTCGTTAGCGGCAGTAAAATGCCAAATATATGTGAATCCCAAGGAAATTTAACCATTGTCTGTTCATTATGAAAAGTGCTATTATTCTAAAACTGTTGAATTTGCAACTAACAGGTCAAATCACAAATAGCGTTGGATTCACTTGATTTTTGATATTTTTCATCATCCAAGGACAAGTGGCTATGATTTCTATACTACATCAAGAAGGCCAATTGAAGAAGGCCAACTTATAAATCATTCCCAACTTGCACGGTGGCATATAAGAATTACTTGCTCAACCCTAAGGTGATTGTAGACGAAGAGGAGAGATCACAAAGAACTCTACAATGCTATAAGCAACTTCAATGTACTCAGAACCTTTATCGATTAAGTGGAAGTACACTCTCAACACGGTTTTGATGGGGTAAAAACCCAAGAGAATTGCTCTATGCACCTCATAATGAGGTGCATAGAGGTGACAACTTACTAAAATTAGGTATAAAAACCTTAAAATATGTCATATCTTAACCTCTCTCATTTAAATCTTTGCTATTAAAAGCCTGTCACCTACATGCACCTCATTTTGAGGTGCATGTAGTCCTAGCCAAACCCAAAACTCCACATTCCAATACCCAAGAAAGAAAGATGTGTGACCTACTTGGTAATCAATCGCATGTACCAAATCATTGACCAAAGCATGTATCATTATATTATCATGTGCACACTTGTCGATATTCTTATGCCACTGCTTAATATCATCCCTATTGAATTCAAGGGGCATGCCTTGTATCGCTAGCACAAGCCAAACCAACCCAAACCAAACCAAAAACATAAAAACCCAAGGCTAAAGATGAAATCGACATTTAGGCTTCATGAAAACCCTCCTTTTTATCACTGGTGCAGTTTGTCAAAATCCGTCTCCATCCACATAAGGGTATGATTAACCATCCACACTCATTTTTATCAGTAGTAATAGACGGCTACCGAGTACATGTATGATCAGTCAAACAAGCTTTGACGGGGAAAAAAATAAAATAAAAGAATGTACTGCTCTATAGGTGAACTGCTACAATTAGTTTCTCCTAACTGAAAAAAGAGCATAAAACTCGCAGCTATCTGATCCTACAAACAAATAGAACGGCTGTCTGGCCACATCTCGACAGCTTATACAAACTATTGTTAACCTAATGACCTCAACGAACACATGATAATCAATTAAAAGCTTCTATGATCCGATGCTTGCATAAACAAGAAATTCTGCATGACTTCATGCTTGTTCCAGCCATTCTCCGCCATTACCTTCATGGATCGGTCCATTTGGTCTATCGTCGCGGCCCCTGCCCCGGTTTTGCCCCCTCCCACGCCCACGACCTGCACAGCAATCAACACAATGGCTAATATTACAAAGAACCAAGCACGTCTCAATTTCAACTAGCAACAACAGTGAACCACATGGTCAAAGGGGAACACAGCTACTAGGGTGAGTGTGGCAATACCAAGTATAGCTGTCTACAGATAAGCAGCTCGCAAGTATACATATACTCCCAATTATAACCGAAACATACCACGGCCCTGGGGAGGTACAGGTGCTTCTTCATTGTAGCCACCAGCATCTTGCTGGTAATCAAGCTGCCCACCATACCCGCCTCTGCCACGGCCTCGATTACTGCGGCCTCTACCACGACCCCACCCACCCCTTCCGTATCCACGACCCCGATTATCGTAACCACCGTCGCCAAACTCCATTGTCATGGGACCATTGCCTATGAAAACAAAAGTCAGTTATATTTTAATGCATTACCTCCAACGATTCTAAGACACTAATGCAAGTGTCGCACATTGACAAGGATACTGATCAAGTAACCTAACATGTGCAAGGGGGAGGAGCGGCCCTTTGTCATCACCCTCCATCTACGCCTAGCTGGATACATGTTGGTTAAGAAGAGAGCTCAACAATCCCCAATACACAATAATACCTTATTCTAGATGTTTTGGATACCATTCTTTTTTTCATCAAACAAATAAAAGAAACCCGAAAGAATGGATTCACAGGCAAGTTTCAAAGAATTCATATTACAATGGCCTAACACACTCTAAATGATTGACAAAGATCAAAATGATACACTCCAGTCGGATACTCTAAATTTGGAATTCTGCTGCAAGGGACAGTGTATCGGTTGCAAGCAAGGGGCGGTCTACATCCATGTCAATACAAATTGCTGCCCTTTCGATTTTTTTTTTAAGATAAAGGAACTACACGCACTCAAAGTCTCCAGTCACACAATCAGCCGGTGCTGGCTTTTTCATCTAAAATAACATAACAAATAATTAAATAAAAAGAACACAAAATGCGGGACAGCACTTTGTATTGATATGGGCATAGACTGTCATTGCAGCAGAGTTCCAAATTCATAGCATCCGACTGCACCGTACCATTTTAATCTATGTTGACCTTTCATCTGTTAGGTCTCGTATGTGACTGTGTTGTCAATAGTGGCACCATGTGCTGCTCTGTAGGTCAACTGCTACATGGTCAAAGGGGAACACAGCTACTAGGGTGAGTGTCGCAATACCAAGTATAGCAGTCTACAGATAAGCAGCTCGCAAGTATACAAATGGACACTCCAGTCGGATACTCTAAATTTGGAACTCTGCTGCAAGGGACAGTGTATCGGTTGCAAGCAAGGGGCGGTCTACATCCATGTCAATACAAATTGCTGCCCTTTCGATTTTTTTTTTAAGATAAAGGAACTACACGCACTCAAAGTCTCCAGTCACACAATCAGCCGGTGCTGGCTTTTTCATCTAAAATAACATAACAAATAATTAAATAAAAAGAACACAAAATGCGGGACAGCACTTTGTATTGATATGGGCATAGACTGTCATTGCAGCAGAGTTCCAAATTCATAGCATCCGACTGCACCGTACCATTTTAATCTATGTTGACCTTTCATCTGTTAGGTCTCGTATGTGACTGTGTTGTCAATAGTGGCACCATGTGCTGCTCTGTAGGTCAACTGCTACATGGTCAAAGGGGAACACAGCTACTAGGGTGAGTGTCGCAATACCAAGTATAGCAGTCTACAGATAAGCAGCTCGCAAGTATACAAATGGACACTCCAGTCGGATACTCTAAATTTGGAACTCTGCTGCAAGGGACAGTGTATCGGTTGCAAGCAAGGGGCGGTCTACATCCATGTCAATACAAATTGCTGCCCTTTCGATTTTTTTTTTAAGATAAAGGAACTACACGCACTCAAAGTCTCCAGTCACACAATCAGCCGGTGCTGGCTTTTTCATCTAAAATAACATAACAAATAATTAAATAAAAAGAACACAAAATGCGGGACAGCACTTTGTATTGATATGGGCATAGACTGTCATTGCAGCAGAGTTCCAAATTCATAGCATCCGACTGCACCGTACCATTTTAATCTATGTTGACCTTTCATCTGTTAGGTCTCGTATGTGACTGTGTTGTCAATAGTGGCACCATGTGCTGCTCTGTAGGTCAACTGCTACATGGTCAAAGGGGAACACAGCTACTAGGGTGAGTGTCGCAATACCAAGTATAGCAGTCTACAGATAAGCAGCTCGCAAGTATACAAATGGACACTCCAGTCGGATACTCTAAATTTGGAACTCTGCTGCAAGGGACAGTGTATCGGTTGCAAGCAAGGGGCGGTCTACATCCATGTCAATACAAATTGCTGCCCCTTCGATTTTTTTTAAAGATAAAGGAACTACACGCACTCAAAGTCTCCAGTCACACAATCAGCCGGTGCTGGCTTTTTCATCTAAAATAACATAACAAATAATTAAATAAAAAGAACACAAAATGCGGGACAGCACTTTGTATTGATATGGGCATAGACTGTCATTGCAGCAGAGTTCCAAATTCATAGCATCCGACTGCACCGTACCATTTTAATCTATGTTGACCTTTCGTCAATAGTTCAGAGCAAGTTAGGCCATTGGAATTCATATTCTTAGAAACTTTTCAGTGAAACCATTCTTTTTGGGTTCTTTCATTTGGAAGATGAAAAAATGAAGGGTATCCAAAAGATCTCTTTACTAATTTAATTTTACCTTCCTCTTCATCTTGTTAAAAATCGTATCCTCCCTTTCTCTGTTTGGTTTGACAGAGATTAATTTGATACATTAACTAGTTCAAAGCCTAAATTATTCAAGAAGGCAACAAAGATTCAGTAATGATTTTTGGACATTGGTTGGAGAATTTAAAAAATAAAAAGAAACTGACTGACTACCAACCACCCCCAACTTATCCATGGCATAGATTGTGCCTCGTCATCCGGGTATAACTATTCATAATAATTTGGTTAATTTTTTTCAAAATTCCCATTTTCACACACACACACACACACACACAATTCATATAAGAAAGCTAATTTTAGTATAATGATCTATGAAACAATGGCTCGTATAAAAATAGGCTACAATATATTCATGTGGATGTGGTACCCTTGTTCAAGGTGAATACGGCATAACAATGTACTCATTAAGCGTCGAACATGGATGGACACGTGTCGTAGCCGGATGTGTCGGACAAGACACTTTTTGGTTGGCAGAAGAGTCTCGCATATCATATATTACCACTGAGGGAACATGTAGAGTTTCAAGTTCGTACAATCATGAAATACTTGACATCTATATAAATAAATATTAGACAAACCTCGAGCCCTTCCCCTGCCTCGACCACCGCGGCCTCTTCCTCGAGCAGAAGATGGAATCTCTACATGTGTAAATTAAGATATGATGGGTGAGGTGAGAGAGACAGAGAGAAAGGGGGAGTGGGGGGTTAGCAAATTCACCTCCATCATAGTTGAATTCACCCCATGGTTTCACCTGATCCGCAGGCAATGGAGATTGGTACCTAGAAGTAACATGCAATTGAACTTGTCAAAAATGAACAATATCATATATATCATATCAACCAAAAGAAGAAGGAAAACAGAAGTTTGACAGAAATGACAATATGCCTTGGTGTTTAAAGATCTAATGAGTAACTAGGTTGAAGATTAAGCATTTTATAAAACCTATTATGAAAGTCCTATTGTTTGCTTTAGGTACATAGATGCACAGTGTATGTTAACATATGATATACTGTCTTGCATCAGCGAAGTGTGATATAACCCTATCAATTAACAATTTCTACTTGTCAGCTTAAGTTGAATTTCACGGCTAACAATGACGTGCTTACTTAATCATCGACTGCTGAGAGATGACGATTCACAGTAGGAATGATAGTAGATAAATATTTGGAATCACCTTTGGATCTTAAACAGATTCTATCCTAGTTTTAACAGAAATCATGTTTAATTGAGAAAATATGAAAATTATCAATATCCCAACTGTAGTGTTCACATAGACATTTTCTTTTGCCTTGGTTTCTACTTAAGCCCAATTACATCACATATTAGTTACAAAAAATTATCACATCTTGATTGTATTGACACTACCAGTGTTCTAACCAGTGCAATCAACCATGTGAGCACAATAATTTTGAGCAGTAATTTTGCAATATATCTCATATCATCTTAATATAAATCTTAAACATTAGTTCAATAGTGTTAGAAATTACTTCATCTAATCTAACAATTTCAATAATTAACATGGATATCATTTGGCTTTAAATGATTTCAACCATGTTAATTTTAAATCTATTATTAGCTTTAAGTCTTAAGAACTGTGGAGAACCTTGTTTAATCTTTGATGGGCCTACCAAATTATTAGTGATATTGAGAACATATATGTTGGAATGTGATATAATGTAATATATATATACACACACACACTAGAAATTACCCGTGCATAAAGTGCACTGAGGAAAAACCCCCACGAACAAGGCGTGATGCACGCGCGCAATCAAGAAGGAGCCAAAAGTGTGGGTGTGTGTGCCGGTATCGTTGGGGGTAAAAACGGAGGCTAAAAGGGGCAGAATGCAAAAACCCAAGGGAAAACACGCAAATAAATAGGATGTTTGGGGGCTGGGTTTTTTTTCTTTTTTTTCTTAGTGGAGGATTCTCCCACGGGTGATGTGGACGTTACCACGTCGGACAAACCAGTGGGGGTCGTCCTCTTTTGTTTTATATATATATATATATATATATATATATATATATATTATAAGAGAGGGATGTTATCAAGAGAAATTGGATAAGAGATATTGGACATGAGAAATTGGATAAGAGATATCTATATTATAAAAGAGGGATGTTATCAAGAGAAATTGGATAAGAGATATTGGAAAAGAGAAATTGGATAAGAGATATCTATATTATAAAAGAGGGATGTTATCAAGAGAAATTGGATAAGAGATATTGGAAAAGAGAAATTGGATAAGAGATATCTATATTATAAAAGAGGGATGTTATCAAGAGAAATTGGATAAGAGATATTGGACATGAGAAATTGGATAAGAGATATCTATATTATAAAAGAGGGATGTTATCAAGAGAAATTGGATTAGAGATATTGGACAAGATAAATTGGATAAGAGATATCTATATTATAAAAGAGGGATGTTATCAAGAGAAATTGGATTAGAGATATTGGACAAGATAAATTGGATAAGAGATATCTATATTATAAAAGAGGGATATTATCAAGAGAAATTGAATAAGAGATATTGGACAATAGAAATTGGATAAGAATGATGTTATCAAGAGAAATTGGATAAGAGATATCTATATTACAAACGAGAGATGTTAGCAAGAGAAATTGGATAAGAGATATTGGACAAGAGAAATTGGATAAGAGATATCTATTATATAAAAGACGGATGTTATCAGGAGAAATTGATAAGAGAATTTGGACATGAGAAATTGGATAAGAGAATTTGGATATCTATTATATAAAACAGGGAAATTGAATAAGAGAAAATATAAGAGATGAGATTTTGAGAGATAAAAGAGGAGGTGGGGAATTTTGCACATACAACCCCGGTTTTTGTATTTTTGCCTATAGACCCTCCCCACACACACACCCACACTTTTTATTCTCACCCCTTTCGGCCATTTTATTTCCAGTTCTATGAAGATTTTGAATCTTATCCTACTAGGACAAATCTTTGTCCTACGTGGCAAGTTTGTCCTAGGTGGTAATGAAAATTTTGGGGGGACTTAAATTTTGGGGGAAAACTTAAATTTGGGGGGAAACTTGAAATTTTGTGGGAAAACTTGAAATTTGGGGGAACTTGAAATTTGTGGGGGAGAAAAACTCATCCATTAAATAAACCGTGCCCTATGGGCACGGGTAATGACTAGTATATATATATATATATAGTAACCCTTCAAAATATATATATATTATGTATATACAAAAAACAATCGACTGGCAGCTTGCCCTAGGTGAGCGATTTGCATTTGGGTGGTGATCTGGTGGCATCGCCGACAACGGCCGGTCTCCGACAGTGGTCGCGCGGGTCGCGGGTCCCTGGCGTTTGTGTGCCTCCGGCGCAGCCTTCTGGGTGTCTCCGGATCTACCAGCGGCTCGCGTGTCACCAGATCCTGTCAGCCTTCCGGCGTTTGGGTGTCTCCGGCAGTCCCTGATCCGGTCGTGCCTTCAGATCCTGTTGAGCCTTCCGACGTTCGGGTGCTCTGGTGTCCAGATCATGTTGACTCCGGCGCTCGCAAGTGTTTCTCCGACTTGATCTGTTTTTGGAAGCTCGTCTGCTTATTCTTTGGGGGAACTCGGATCTCCCCGATCTCTTTTCGGTGATGGCGTCTTTGTCGTCGTCAGGCTGTTCTCAGGTGCCCCCCTTCGGTCTCTTCGCTCGGGCATTGCCAACCCCCTCGTGGCTGAGCCTGGGAGCGATGGATGGAGGTCAAGAGGAAATTTGGGGAAAACCCTCCTGCGGGCTTTCGACCACCCCTGCACCCTCCAGGCTGCGTGATGGGAGGCCTCCCCGGCCTACGCCTGCTATTCGACCTCCTCAACACCCTCGTCCTGATGCCCGCCAAGTGTTCGAGCGCAGGTCTGTGAGACCTGGCCTCACCGTCTTCTACTCTCAGGTGGTCCGTCCGTCCTCGTGGAAGTATGTCTGTAATGGTACTTGCCTCGTCGCCGACAATCGGAAGCTGAAGTACGTCGTCCATGTCCCTTCTTCCGGTGGCCACTCATTTGGATTGGTGACCGATCTCCAGGTGACGGCTTCTGCGAGCAAATGGGAAAACACTGTTGTGGGGCATGTCCTTGGGGGCGCTCCGTTCTTCAGCCAGCTGTGCGTCGCTGTTGGCCAGATGTGGAAGCTCAGGAACCCATTCCAGAGCTTCTCCCGGGAAAACGGGATGTTCTTCTGCTTTGGCTGCTGCTGAGGACTGCTCGTCGGTTTTGCGGGGGGCGTGGCTCTTCGACGATCGCCTCCTCACTCTTAGGCAATGGAGCCCAACCGTTACCCTCGACAGATATCTTCTCCGTAGGGTCCCCGCATGGGTTCGGTTCCCCTCTTTCCCCCTCAATCTCTCTGGTCCATCAACATCCTTAGTGTGGCGGCCAGCCTTGTGGGGTCCCAATTTGCACTGATCGGGCCACCGCCTATCTTGAGCACATGGACTTCACCCGCTACTTCGTCGAACTCGACGCTTTGTAGCCTCTCCCTCGTGAAGTCACTCCGGTTTTCAAAAATGGCTCGACTCACATTCAGTCGGTCGAATACGAGGACGATCGACCTAGGTGCAGTCGCTGCCTCACCTTCGGCCACTTACCGGAGCAATGTCTAACCATTGAGGTTCCGGTGGCGATGGGGGGAGGGGTTTCGGGACCTATTATTGGAGGCGAGGCAAAGGTGAATACTGACATGAGAAAGGTCGAGGAGGGGACGAAAAGGGCTATTGTGGACTTGCTCGATGCCGCTTTGGCTCGGCGCAATGATGGGTCCCCTGCCTACTTGGTGGCTGTGTTGGTCCCGACCGTGGAAGTGAATGGTTTTCCGAGGTGCAATGTTAGAAGCCTGAGGTGTTGCTGCCTGTGTCCACCCCTCCATTGGGGAAGGGGGATGAGACGGTGGGCGGTCCCGCAATGTCGGGGATAAGGCAATTCAAGCGACTATGGAAGATGGGATTGTCGAAGATAGAGGGACGGCTAAGGACAGTGAGAAAGTAGACAGCAGGGGCTCTTCTGCTCTTTCGGATTTCGACTTCTCCGACGACTTGGGATTCGAGCCTTGGCCTCTCCCGGATTTTCAGGGTCTCCGCCAACCGCTCTGCTAGGAGTGGCACCGGGCGCAACTCCGACGGTCGGGGTGCTGCCGCTCGTCTGGGTCAGCATCTCCCCCGCGCTCCGACGAGGCCTCTCGATGGGACCGGCTTGTCGAGCTCCTCTAGCCCGCATCTGATGGACCGGTCTGCTGTGGTGTCCTCTTCGAAGTCGTGAGCGGGGCCTCCGCCTTTCCTTATGTCAGTCGAAAATCATGAGTGGGTGGCCTTGGTAGGTAATTCCTCGCCCCGCCGTCCCCCGGCGAAGGCGATGGCAAAGGCCTCCCCCTATCACGCGATCCAAGGCTGTGCCGTGTGGCGGCGCGTTTGCTGGACTCAGCAACTTGAAGCTGTGAGGCCCGATGGTTTCTTTGCACTGTTGGGGTGTCGTGCTACTGCCGTTGGTGGTGGCCGTGCTTTGGTAGTGTTTTGGTCGTGGAGCTTTGGGAGCTTCGATTAGTTTTTGTCGTAATCTTCTGGGTATGCCTTGCACATTGTTTTGGGTTTGGATTGGTATTGTCGGAAGGCGCTTGTGCCTTGCCTTGTTTCCCCTGGGGTCGGCCATGTGTCTGCCTGCGATCTCGTGCTTGGTGATTGCTTCCTGGCCTCTCCCAAGTCTGCTCTCAGGCTAATCAGTCCCGATGTTCCCGTACACTAGTACATCTTTTTGTTAATACAATTTTACTTACCTTTCAAATATATATATATATAATGGGTATCATACGTCATAGGAGGCAAAGACTCATATGCCCTCTCACATAAAGCAACCTGGTAAAACCAAGTACAAGCCCAGGTGGGCTTGTACTAGGTTGCTTTATGTGAGATGACATATGGCCTCATATGGCATATGATACACATTATTCTCATATATATGGTAATCTTCAGTTGCGAAAAAGTGGTGCGAAAGCCCGTGCGAAAATATTTTTTAGTTTTTTGAGAAAAGAATTTCAAATTTTTTTGAAGTTTAATCCATACAATTATATACCCTATGGAAAATAATGGGTGAACCCTAGGGGGATTAGAGCATCCATCCACCCGTTACAAATTTAACGGTCTCAACATGCGAATTTGTTGAAATGCCTCGATTGAAGGCCAAATGACACTATTTCTCAACGATCATTTTTTGAGGGGTGTATAACAACTTATAATGAACGTGGAAAAAAATTTGAAAAAAAAATTCAAAAAAAACTAAAAATATTTTCGCACCGTGCGAAATGTTGTCATTTGAATATTTACACATATATAATGTTAGGGTGTTTTATGTAAAAGGGGTTAAGGGTATTACTATTAATAATATACCATATGGTGAAGGAGAAAAAAACTCCCCTAACCTTTCTCCAAAATTACATATCTCCAATTTCTTCATGGTATCGGAGCCAAACCTAAATTAGATTAGTTTTAACCCTAAAAATTAGATTAGTAACCCATCACCGTCACCTCCTCTAATCTAACCATAACCCTCCGTTTCTTTTTCTCCATTAGTAGCCGCCAACTCTAATGTTTATCCTAATCTCAAATTTTAATATTAATCTAATCATAATCAATCCCATATTCCACCTCCAATTACACAATAATCATACCTTCGTCGATCTAATTTCTAATAAATTTTTGTATCTTGATCTCATTCAACCTCATCTCAACCACTTTCGACTAGGTTTGATGTTGCTTGCCACCGCCCAACTGCAGATCTGACGCCACAAGGGCAGTCCAGGTGCTGCTTCAACAACATTGGTGACCACTTGAATTGACAAGGCAGGAAACCATCTAAATCGTCGATCATGAGGGCAAATCTGACAATTGGGTCCCTAATTGACAATGATGAGGCTGTTTCCATAGTGATTTGTTGACGACGAGGTTTCCGAGGACGACCACCTGCCAATGCTAATAATAACATGATTCGATGCTGACGGCCTCCCATCTACCTCTTTTGATAATGACAACCTCTCCTCTCCATGTTCCAATGCCAACAAATTCTTAAAGCATGATCCACGATGATTGAGCAAAGACCGAAATCTCTAGATCATGATCGATTAAAATTTTGAATTTGATATTGATTTAAATTCGAATGGATCGTGAAAATATGAAGAGGATTAAAGATGATGGTGTTGAACCCTCAGTTGTACGAGAATAGGATGCACGTCCCTTTTGTCGGCGGAGAGATGTTCACCCTCTATTGTGATGGAATCGAGTTCAAGGTCGATAAGATCCCTGAAGCTGGTCATTTCAAAGCAAAGGGAACAATTTACCTGGCAAACAAATGCATGATGATCTTTTTGGCAAAGAAACCCACTGGAAACTCTGTGGCTTTCGATACGCCCCTGCTCTAATTCATGGGAAGAAGTTTAACCAGCCAGTATTCCACTGCAAAAACATATCTGGACAAGTAGAGCCGGTAGTTCCTGATGAACAGAACCGTGCTCTCTTCTCAACTCATTCCTTCAAGATCCTGTTCAAGGTGGTTGTGGAACCTTCGTGCCCCTCTTTAATCTGCTTTCATCTATGAGGCGGTATAATGAAATCAGGCAACTGCTACTATCATTGTTTTAAACTTGAAACAATGAACTTATGTTGGTTAAAAAAACTATGGATTATGCTGTATAAAATACAATATACAGTAAAAATTCAGTTAAAAATCTTTGTTTCTTTGTTCTTTATGTACTAAAGGGTATGTTTGGATGATATTTGGTTGTTCAGTTTGGTTGGTTAGTGTTTGGTATTTGGAATTTAGTGAATTTTACTGTGCGTGTGTTTGACGTTTGATGATGTCTATCGTTTTTCATTTGGCAATTTCTATAGTTTGTATGATGATTTCTGACGTTTGGTAATGTTTGGTGATTACTGGTGTTTAAGACTTGAGAGTTTTGTTCTCATAAGATTGATTTGATATTCAAGAATTTGGATTTTGAATATGATGTTTGGTTTCAAAAGTTCAGATTGTAGTTCTCGAAATATGGGAAAAAAACTAATTTTCAGTAGTTTGTTTTCTCAAGAATTCGGTTTCGTTCAGTTTGTTATTCAGAGTTTGAATTTCAATAATTTTATTTGGTTTGGTATTCGATTTTAGAAAACGAAATTATTTTTCAAAAAGTAAGCTTGCTTTAGTTTTCAAGGGTTTGTTTGTTTTGGTTTTCGAGAGTTGATCAGAGGATAATGTGGATGTTGAGTGGTCATGATCAATATGATCAAGTTGGTGATCGATGGAGAAACTTTAAGTATGAAGGTAACTTGGAGATCATTTAAGCATGAAGGTAACTCGGAGATCATGATACAACACTTCTAGATGTACTATATTTTTTTAGAATTAAAAGGATCATATGTTCAAGAAATTTTAGATAAATGAATCGGCGAGTTCAAATAGACGTTCCATAGTTTTAGGAGATTTGGACATACGGACCATTGGCATACGATAAGAAAAGTTCAAGTTTAATTTATCTGTGACAAGCTGGATATGTATGCCCCTACTTGAGGTGAAGTGTTGGAATATAATATATATTATGTTGGGTGTTTTACGTAAAAAGTTTTAAGGAGTTTTAAGTAAAAATACTAATATAGTAATTGTTGTGAAGGATTGAGGGCTAGGAAACCCATAGCCTCATATATATAGACTTCTTATTGGATACAATATGGGTGGATACCCAATAGGCTCATTGGGCCCTATTCATAACACTTCCACTTATCCAACCATCGTTGTATACTCAACATATAAATACTGCAGGATCCATAGTGCTTATGAGTATCATTAAGGGTGGATACTTTCAAATCCTAAGTTAGGGATAACTGCCTTGTTAAAACCTTTAGCTATGAAAACCCCAGTGAGAAAAACCAATATCAAAGAAAAAGAATACAGTTCTCCATAACTTCCCCTGATTTGTGGAAATATTTAGAGGTGGATACTTCTTGATCCAGAGTCAATGAGGTTGCCTTATTAAAACCTTTAGCTATGGAAAACCCAGTGGGAAAACCCAATAGCCAAAGAAAGACTCCCTCTGATCTGTACAAGCTTCAAGCTTACATATCTTCTAGGCATCTATACATCAATCTCAACTACAACATTTCGAAAAAAATACAAAATACAAGCATCGCTCATCTATACAAATATCGCTCATATATGTCAGCTACTGAATCCAAGAGAGCTCCTCTGAAGAGGTGTGCTCTATCTCATCGCCTTTGATGTAGCCTTCTCAAGGATGAACTAGGAAAGTGGCATGGCCTGCAAACTCGGTAGGTAGCTTCACGTCTCTAGTCTCTAATCCAGTCGTCATTATGTGGGAGTTACTTCAGGGCGTAGCTATGCATACTCTTGATTTGCTTCTTGGATGATGAGCTTCTCGGAATGGTAGAATGATATTGCCTTAGTCGCATGCTTCGCCGATTTCCAGGATGTGGCTTGTCCTTCGAGGTGGTCATCACAATGGTTTATTACCTGCATCTGTAAATACATTTAACATGGAGGATGATCCTTTATAGTAGTGACCATTGGAGGTAGCGTAGAAGATGTGTAGCTCCAGTCTAGTGACACGCTACAAGCGCTACACTGTATCTGGCTAAACAGATTTACTGTCGATGCTATATAGAGAGGCGTATAGTTGGCTAGATAAAGGAGTGTATCAAAGACACTTAAGGCACTTCAGGACCTAGGATATCCTTGCCCTCTTCCAGCGATCGGAAGAGGTCTTTATGTAAATCCATACAACCAATTGGTGTATTTAGTGGATTACTATTTTCCATGTATCTTCAACTTCGGGTGTATGAAGTTAAATATCAACATGATTTTCATCTTCTGGATGATAAGTCATCTTCTGGATGATGATTTCATCTTCTGGAAGACCAATCATCAACTGGATGATGTTTTCATTTTCCGGATGATGTTTTCATCTTTTGGATGATTATTCATCTTTTGGATGATGGTTTCATCTACTAGATGATAATTTCATTTTCTGGATAATGTTTTCATCTTCTGGATGATTATTCATCTTCTGGATGATGTTTTCATCTTCTGGATGAGGTTTTCATCTTTTGGATGACCATTAATCTTCTGGATGATGTTTTCATCTTCTGGATGATAAATCTGTAAACCAAGTTTTTTGCATAGGTCTTACATATCATATTTGATAGTTAGGCTTAAACAGATATTTCGATTTTCTCTTCAGGAGATCTGATGAGATTTGAGTCATTTGCAAATATAATCTCAAATCATTTTCTTTGCTCTTTTAAAGATGCAAAGACAACCTTTAGTAGGAGTCCTTATATTGACAAGGAACTTTATTTGTTGAATTATATATATTTCATAGAATAAACGTCTCAAAATTTATTCAGGCAAGGAATGAAATTAGGAATAAATCCATAAAGTTATGTTGTCACAACATCCATATCAGCAAAAACCAAATTTTCCTTTACCCATTGCAGGAATTTCGCAAACATAACCAGGGAGCCTGATGCATCAGTTTTATTTATTTTGTTAGTAAGTCAAGCTCATCTTACTTGATTGCTTCCTGGTTTTAGCGAAATAAGCCTTTAAGCTATAACATGTTGGTTATAGCATACGATTTTATTTATTTATATTTGTGTTTATACAATACTCATTTAGCCCACAGGTTTGATATCTTTTGATATCAGGACTTCAGGTCCAAACACTTCACTTTCATTAGTGGGTCCAGCTCAACTTATTATTGCCGCGTTCCACATTATATGTAACGGGGAAAAACTAACTCTCCCTAACCTTATTCCAAAATTCCATATCCCTGATTTCTTCAATAAACATAAATGGCAGGCTAGATTCCATTAGATCGTTGACTGAAATCCAAGGAGTTTTATGGCACGCTAGATTCCATTAGATCTACACAATCACCCCTCCACTTTTCCTTTTTCTCCTCCACTTTGTCATATACCTTCTCAACTTCCAGTAGAGCTTATAACAGGTCCTACCTAATCAAATTAAAATCCATCAACAAATCTATCAAAGAGATTGAATCTCTAGAAATAATAGTCCATTGATGTGAACGAGCTGATTGACTTTGGTTCCATGTTGATGCTCTATTCCAAGTGCTTCACACGTATGCCATTGGCCTGGACTGACTGAGAGCATGTAGTCGATTGGTAGGCCGAAGATAAAAATGAACCATTAAATTTTCATCAGGCATCAATGAAGATTTTAGAAAGAAGATCATGTATTACATGTGGGTGGAAGTAGGGAAGGTCTACTTGGTCCAACTCAGATTGTCAACCATGTGTGGCAAAAACAGCATCTGCTCGACATGGTTTCTGAATCTACAAATCACATTCATGAAGAAAGTGAGGCACCTCGTGTCACTCAAGAGCTGGCTAAAGAGATGTTTATAAGAAACTATATTGATCATCATCCTTTGAGACCAGAGAGGCGATGGGATGCCAATCCAATGGAAGGATGCAACTGCATGGTTTTCGTAATTTTTCTTCCTCAATTTCCGAGGAAAGTGAGTTAGCTCCAAAATCAAACTTAAGGAATATACTCCAAAGAATAAAGAAAGAAGAAAAGGGGTGATAATATTGAAGTTGTGTTTGATCATGATGAAGGGGATTATCTTTTGTACCAGTCAGCAGTAACACAAGTAAAACCAGAATACAAATATTAATGGTTACAAAGGAAGAGAACAGTTCACAAGAAACGGCTGAGTAAATAAAAACTTGTGAGGGTAAAATTTAATTAAAGCTTACGCCTCACGATGCAATTTGAAAGGGAAAATGGAAGTCAAACAAATATTTCAAATGAATAAATTATGCCTTGATGAACATCCGCTAACAATGTATGCTAGTTACTTATGGGAGTTGTCTTCCAGAACACATCAGAAGCAAATGACAATAGAAAACTTCGAATCAAGCCCCTATGGCAAATCCAAAACTTACATTTCCATTTAATGAGACATATATATAGCAGGGTCAAATTCTTTATATTAATCAGATGATATAAACTTTTCACAGAAATGATGCCTTTGGAGTGTCCGCTTCTCCGGAATTTAGCTACTTCAGAGTGATCCACAGAGAACCGAATCGTTAGAGTTAAAAAGACTAAGCTTGCTGCCAAGGAAGTATGCAACAAAATCAGAGAACCTCGGCATAAATAGCTAAGAGATAGAAAGTTGAGCGAGTTTCATCCTAGATGCATCCATGATTCTCATTCAAGGCTAGGTTATATCTGTCATATGAAAAACCAATAGACATTAATAAACCGGCAATACATCACACTTGGTGAATACGATTGAATTGCAAGTAATGTCACGCTTGTTTGTTAATCAACAAGATTTCTTTATTGGCAAGTAAATTTACTTACGTGGCTAGCAACAAATGGATAAGCAAAAAACTTGTAAATGACAACGGCAAAAACAAAATAAATTTACGATAACACCTCAGAAATGTCACATCTGTATAAATTATAAATGAGTTTCGTGATAGAAATCGGGGTGTGGATTTTCCCAAATGAATGCATTCTTTAAAACCCCACACTTGATTCAGCAACAACCACCAAAAGATAAGGTCAGAAAGCTTGCGCAGCAAAAAGTATCTAAAGTCTTAATATCATTAACAGCATCAAGCAAGTTAACTGTTCTCACCCAACAGAGGTCTTATCCGGTTCCATTTTGAATAGAGTTATTGTAATCATAGAGACATGCCTGGTCGTTTCAAGCCTGTTACACAACATACATATAAGATTTACACCAAAGAACATAATGTATTGAATCGCAGCACATATCCACTAAGTACAAGTAGTAGACAAAAAAGCTTCCATAAGTTAGAGGTTTCATATCTTCTTACGGAAGCAGGCCTTCCTCTAATGGCTCCCATGTATCAGTTATATCAGCAGATCCAATGGCAGTATACTGGTGAAGACCCACAATTCTTCTCTGTACCAGTAACATATTTAAATTAGACGGGTAAACAGTGCAAAGGACATGAATCCCCCCCCCCCCCCCAAGGGCGCAGGAGTCCTTTTTGGTGAAGGTGCGGTGGGTGAACTCCAATGTAAGGGTAGTTTTTTAAACTTCAACTGGAATAATTATTCAGATCTATATTCCTAAAGTGATTACCTTAATTATTTCCACAATCATAACTGACTTGTTGATAGCTCTTCCCATTG
Organism: Scilla litardierei; assembly: GCA_030789695.1. Lineage (NCBI taxonomy): Eukaryota > Viridiplantae > Streptophyta > Magnoliopsida > Asparagales > Asparagaceae > Scilla > Scilla litardierei. Next base: position 27,036,722 of record CM061140.1, on the reverse strand, counting down.
CCTTAAATACAATCTCATTTGAACCTTTCTCCTTGAAATCGAATATGCAAAATAATTATTTACAAAAAAACAAAATGGTGCAAATAATTGTTACAATCAACTGCATAGCAATAAATTTAATACTTGACAGAAATAATGTGTTACTAGATCCTAGCCCAAGCCTATGCAGAACAACCATGAAGCATGCAGCTTTACAAAGGACATGAAAAGCCCAGTTAGAGGAGCGCACACAGCTATGGCAACATATTATGAGTACGGGGACATCATCCTTGTTATTTTAAATAGAATGGACGGTTCCACTAATCCAAATTAGGAATGGAGCAGACATTTTTAGTGGATAGTTTAGTATGTACTCGGTTTGAGTCCAAGCTCAAGCTATCACGAAATTAACTTCTTTATAACATAATATCCAGTTCAAAAGTATGGCGCAAGCATTACAAATTCTAAATAACTCTGACAAAGATGGATACTTTGTAATCATCATATTAATATGCTGGATTTCGATATGCCCACCACTAATGACAGTAGCTTGAGTCAAGACTGGCAAACTGGCAAAGGCTATGAATAAGGTGTTCCACAATAAATTTCAGGGTAAAGGTAGCATCATTGAATCCATTTATAAATAAAAAATGTTCAGAGCATGGGTAAGTTCATGGACGCTTGAGTGGAACCCCCCCCCCCCAAAAAAAAAAAAAACAAACAAACAAACAAACAAACAAACAAAAAAGCTTTTCTTGTTTGGGGTGGGGGTCTCCACTTTGAAGGTATAGAATAACTTTGGTAGAAGTGGAGTTTCATACAACCGCTTTTCCTTATTTTATTCCAAGACACTAAACTTCATAATGGAAGCCAAAGTGCCATACATTTCGAGCGCTGGATTTAATGTGCCCCAAAAAAGTAGAGGTGACATACCTTACACTCTCTCTATTACCTCTTTTTTGGGGTGTGGGTCTCCACATTAAAGGTAGAGAATAACTTTGGTAAGAGTGGATTTTCATATCACCGCTTTCCTTATTTTATCCAAGCTATTAAACTCCATTATGGAAGCCAAAGTGCCAAACATTTCGGGCGTTGGATTTAATGTGCCCCAAAAAAAGTAGGTGTCATACCTTGTACCTGTTGGATACAACGTGTAGTTGGATACACCGATCGATGACTTCGTGTTTGATGATAACAAACGTGTGTGAACAATTTGATGTGTGTGCTAATTGTTTTCAGGAGTGGCAAGCTAGTAAATACTCAAAAAATGACCTAGTCAAAGTGATGGAGAAAATTGCTACACACATATGAAGACTTGGTCAAAGATAGAGAAAATTGCAATTCATTTGCAAAGTGGACTTGGTCAAATATGGAGAGATAAGGAGGGATCACATTCATATCAAAAGTGATTGAACCAAATCTCATGCAAATCAATTTGTGATTAAATGAGATCCTATTCAAATCCCATTGCCATTCAAATTCAAATCCTCTCCAAATCCAATTCAAACTCCAAATCCTATTGTGATTAGAAGGGATATTCCATATGATTATTTCAAATCTTATTCAAGTTAGGATTCCATCCAATCTACTTATTCGAAGGGATTCTATAAGAGCACAATTGATCTCCACCTCCTCCTATATAAACCCACATCCAAGAGAGAGCATGGTGCGACTACAACATTGAAAAATTGCGGCCAATACAATCAAGAGAGCTTCATTGCCGAAACCCCCTTCATCCTCCCTTGCGCAATACATCAAGCTTCATCTCATCTTCCATTGCGCAAGCATCAAGGTGATCCTCATTGCCGCAATACAAAGCTTATCTTCTCCATTGCGCAAGTTGCAAGCTTCATCTCCATCCTCCATTGCGCAGGTACTACAAGGAGTTCATCTTCAACATTGCGCAAGTGCTACACGGGGTTCATCTTCAACATTGTCACAAGCTTCAAGTTGCCAAGAGCTTCACCATCTTCCCATTGCCGCAACTCATTGAAGCTTCAATATCTTCTCAAGGCCGCAAGTACCAAGCCCCTTCAACCTCCAAGCCGCAAGCTTCCAAGGGTGATCCTCATTGCCGCAAGTTCGAAGCCCTTGATGCATTCAAGACGCAAGTTGCCAATGTGGTCCTCCTATTGCCGCAAGCTTCGAAGCCAAAGAAGGAGGCCACAACATCTTGGAGGTGCCACGACTTGAGATTGACGACTACATCTTGTCAGACTAGATCTGACCAGTGCTGAACGACAGAGACGACGACATCTACACAAACTGAGCTCTTCAGAACTCTATATTTACTTTACATTCGTATATTGGTGTGTTGATCTTTGTAGGTTACTTTTACATTCTTTTGGGGTCTTGTCTTGTCGGTGCTAGACAAGAGGGTCTTGACTAGTCGGTGCTAGTCAAAAGAGAGCGTTTACTAATTTAATTTGGCACTTTGGTGAGTGTGGTACGAACTTGGTAAGTGTAGAGTCGGTGCTCGTAGCACTTTAGTTGTACCCTTGACATATTAATGCTAGTATCTGCTTTAGGGCTGAAGTAGGTCGTTGGTGCGACCGAACCAGAGTAAATCTATCTGTACACTCTGTAATTGTCTTTATTTTCTCTGCATCTGATTATTTGTGCTGATAACTGCATGTGTTCTCGAAGAATTTTTATTAACATATTCATCACCCCTCTAGGCTTAGATCCAGATCCAACAAGTGGTATCAGATCAGGTTGGAGGATCTAGTCCAGTAACCATGAATATATCTGATCCTGCTTTTGCTAAAGGCCGGTTTACAGTTAGACCACCTAAATTTAATGGCACTGATTTTGCTTACTGGAAAACTAGGAAGAGAATATATTTAGCGTCTGTTGATTATGATGTGTGGAACATTGTTGAAAAAGGATATAAACCCCCCACCATTAAAATTGAAGACACTGAAATTCTAAAACCAGAAGATAAATGGGATGGTGCTGATAAAAACATTTTTCTCTGAATAATAGAGCTATGAATGCACTTATTTGCTCTTTGGATAAAGCTGAGTTTAATCGTATCTCTCAGTGTCAAACTGCGCAAGAAATTTGGCACACGCTTGAGGTGACACATGAGGAAACATCGCAGGTGAATGAGTCCAGACTTGCTTTGCTCAGCACAGAATATGAAAGCTTCTGCATGCTTCCATCAGAGTCCATCAAGAAGATGTTTGCGAGGTTCGCAGACATCGTCTACAAATCTAGCTATCTTGGAAAGCCATACTCAAGCCTGGAGCAAATAAGGAAGATCATGAGGGCGTCGCCGAGCTCCTTTCGTCCCAAAGTCACAGCCATTTAGGAAGCCAATGATCTATCAAAGATAAGGGTGGAAGATCTGATAGGAAACTTAATGTCACAAGAGCTTGAGTTGCAGAGCATTGAAACTAGAGAGAAAGCTGAGATCAAGACTTCAAAAGCATTAACTCTTCAAGCTAAAGCACTGATGGTCAAAGGTTTCAGAAGATATATCAAGACCAACCAAGGGAAAGCTGAAATGGCACAAAGGTTTAATCGCTCTAATAAATTTAATCCTGTTAGAAATACTTTTGAACAGAATACTACTAATGAAGTTCAATGTTTTAAATGCAAAAGGCAGGGATACTTTATGAAGATTTGCCCACAAGCAAAGAACATTGCGGAGAAGAAGGAAAAATCTTTAGCAGTAACGTGGGATAACGATAGCGAGGACGAGACTAAGGAGGAGACTGCACACTCCTCCCTTTGCTTGATGGGAGAGCTTGATGATGTAAAATCTAGCACCAAAGTTCAATTTCTGAATGCTGTTAAAGAAATGCAAGGTGAAATTGAGAACCTAGAATCAACTATAGAGAAACTTGGATCCACAGTAGAAAAGTATAGAAATGCTAATGATGAACTGCAACAAGACAAATACAACATGTCATTAGAAGTTGATAAGCTGAAAGATAAAATTGGTGCATTTAATTCTACCATTGATGTGCTGAAAAAGGAAAAATCTAGCTTGCATGAAAAAGTTGATTGCCTTAATTGTCTTACTTTATTAAAAGAAAATAGCATGCATAAAGAAAAAGTTGCTAAGCTAGAAACTGAAAATAAAGATCATAATGAAAAGATGTGCATGTTAAAAATGAGCTTAAAGGAAAAAATGATTGATTTTGAAAATAAAGCTGAAAAATGTGAAAAAGAATAAAGAGGAAAACAAGAAAGCTTTCATTAGTAAATGCACTTTGCTTGTGAACGAATATATCTATTTCAAATCTAAAGTCACGAACCTAGAATTGACCATAAAGAAATTTGGTGTGGAAAAACAATCTTTGGATATAATTTTTGGAAACCAAATATATGACAATAATAGAAGTGGACTTGGATATGATTTAAAGCATGTTGAAAAGTCAAAATATAAGAAAGTTCATATTGTGACAACAAAAGCTAGAAATATTCATGCAAAGTGATTTACATGTGGTTGTGTTGGTCATACGTCTCATTATTGCAAATATAGGAACAAGAATATTAAATTTAAGCAAATTTGAGTTCCTAAGAGTTTGATGACTAACATGAGTGGACCTTGTTGGATTCCAAGATCACACATAACATCTTCTGTGTAGGTAAGATGGGGTGGCGAGAAACTATGGATTGGACGTCGCGTTTCATTAAAAAGTTCCTAGCCAAACGACAACGCGAAGGTATGGTTTCTTCCTTGAGCTTTAATGTATACCTTCATAGTATTTTTTTATGTGCTTGATTGGTTTTGTTTGTATGCTAGCATTTGCTTGTTAGGAGGCTTTAGTTCTTTATAAAATCAAAATAAAAAATAAAAAATAAAAAAGCTTGAAAAATGGTGCTTAATGTGTATCTTTCTTTTGAATCATTAAATTGGTATTAATGAATGAGATTCATATCCACGTAGAAATTGATGTATTATTGTTATTACATGTGCATGTTTGATTTTCTAAATAACCATGTTCAATGATTTGAATAATTTGATTTCTACACCTACATTGTCACTTCCACAAGTATTAAATATTGTTGTACATTTGGAAACATCTTTTATGAAATATTGGAAAGTGAATGCATGGTGCTAAATTGAATAAAAATCTACGGGATATGATGTGTCTTGCCTTAGATAAAAATAGAGCTCAAAAGAATTGAATTCAAAAAATAATAATACAAAAATGAAAAGAATGAAAAGAGCTCCGTATGAAAAATGGATACGATCCATGGCAACAACACTACCCACGAGTATCCAACATAAGCTTTAACATAAGCTTTAAGAGTAAACTTTAGCATTGGTGTTATACTCGTCAAGCAATGTCACCCACATCTAAGAGTCCTTATAGGCTATGTTCTGGATGTGGTAACTTGAACTCATTTTTAATGAGATGTGTAAAATCAATCTTAGATGATATCATGTTACATGGAAAAGTGGATTGGTTTTGATTGAATTTCTTGAAAGTTCTCCGTGTGTGCTTCAATTTTTAATCATCACACTTACACGATGGTGTAGAAGTCTTTGTTATAATTTTCATTGGATTTGACTTGTTTATTCTAAGAAGTTTAAGAATGATTGCATGCAAGTGTTTGTTATAGCATATAACACTCTTTTTGCATGTGATATGTCATTGACGTCGTTATACACTTTTAATGATAACAATAGGGGGAGAATATTTTGGGAAAGATTTGTGAATATTGGAATATTGTGCTAAATGCTTATTGTGCTTAATGCATAACGTGTGAATAATGTGCTTAATGAATATGTCAGTGTTCCAAATATCGGTCCGCAATCCGATATAGCGGCCGCAACATCGAAAAAATTACATGGCCGATACGATATACCACACTTCATTGCATTTTCCGATTTTCGTGGGCATATCGGCCGCGATCCGATATTTCAGTTGGAAATATCGGCCGTTATCGGCGAAAAAATCTGAGATTGGATCCGACCTGTTACCAACGTACCCGTTACCCAATCCTCTTAAAAATCTGAGATGGGGTTCGACGATGAAATTTCATCGAAAAAACCCTAAAAATTGCTGCGTGCGTCTCCCGCTGTTCGACTTTCCATATTCCCATCGTCGACTTTCCCTCATCTGCTCGTCGACAAACCCCTAAAAATTGCAGCGCCGTGCATCTTCCGCTCGTCGACGTTACCTTTTCCGCTCGTCGACTTCCCTCTTCCGCTCGAACGCATCAGAGTTGTTTGCTCACTGTTGTCGCCGGTGAAGTTGACCGGAGCTTGGAGCTCACATGCATTTTTTTTTTGTTTTCTTCTTTTTTCTGATGTTTTTTTCATTTTCATTTTTTCATTTTCCAGCCCTCTCTTCTGTTTTTTCATTTTCATTTTTCTGTTTTCTTTTGATTCATCGACACTTGAAGCTGAACAATTTCTCGTCGTTGTCTTCTCCTCGCAGTCCTCAGTTGATCACCGCCGACAACATTCCTTGCTGGGAGCCTCCTCAGTGGAGTCTAGCCTGTCTAGGTAAATATTTTTGATTTTTTTTGTGATTTCAGTTGAGTTTTGCAGTTTTATAGATTGTTTTCATTTTTTCAGTAATTTTTTATCTAGAAATTTGCCGAATATCTAGGAATTTGCCTTGAGCACATACTGACTCAGACCTACGGATCAAATCAACCGAGGTGAGCGTTGTTATTAAGCTGTTTATTGAGTAGGGAAGCAATACTTTTGGGGAGAAATACTTGAATCAAAGTATATTTGGAGCTCAATTAGGGAAGCATGTTAGTTGTTACTTGTTAGTTTATTGAGTAATGTTAATAAAGTTGTTAGTTTATTGAGTAATGTTAATTAAGTAATTTTTTGAGTAATGTTAATTACGTTGTTATTTTATTGCCGATATTCCATTCTTTCGTGAGAAAGAGAATGAAAATTGTGGGAGAAAAAAATTCAAAAAAGAGAGATCAAAGAGAAGGATATGTAGAGATTGTGGGTCGGTTAGGGGTCCAAAACCGATTGCTGACTGGACACATCGCATTCATTCACACCCATACAAATTAATACCTTTTTAATGATACATCAATACATCATACATTTGCTTAGCCATAGATATGTATAAACTTGCATGTTGCTTTATTTTTTTGATGCTCTTGATTTGCTATATTCCAATTCTTTTGCATGATCATGGCCATGGATAATTCTCGTTAAAGCAAGCCTGCAAAAAAATCAAAGAGAACGCATAAGTAAATAGTAAATACATCGATAAGTTACATTCCATGAGTCTGAAATATTTGCAAAATACATAACAGAATGTTAAGAATGCAAACCTATATAATCAATGTAGAATTGCATTATTTTGACAATATTCAATTACTATTTATTTGTTGCATTGTTGTCTTGTTTTATTTCATTTATTAATATTTTTCAATGTCTGTTTTGTTGTATGATTCTTAAGGTATAGAATTTATCGAGTGTGAAGATGGCGTCCTCTGGAGCTTCTAGCAAAAGTGTTCCAAAAGGGGACCCTTGCTGGGCATATGAAAAGCAAGTGGATAGCCATAGTACGGCTAAGATCCAATGCAACTATTGCAATCAAATAGTTAATGGATGTATTACCCGGTTCAAGGCGCATCTTGCGGGAAGAAGGGGAAATGTGAGGCCATGTGATAGTGTTCCAGATGATGTGAAGAGCAAGGTGTTAGAAATTCTTGCCAAGCTTGACAAGGAAAAGGAGCGCAAGGCGACTGAGGGTGCAATCTTTAATGGATGACGTTAACATTGGTGGAGAGGAATATGTCCAAAAGGAACATGAGAATGGGACCCGCCAGGAGTCTTCATCACGATCCAGTACTTTTTCTACATTTAAGAAGATTGGGCCGATGGATAGGTATTCCACTCAAGCTCCAGCAGATTTGGATGTTATGGAAAAGACGAAGCAGACTACACTTGATTCAAAGGAGAGAAAGAAGAGAAGGGAGAACATGATCCGATATATTGTGAGGTGGTTCTTCGAAGCCGGAATTTCTTTTAATGCTGCAACACTTGGATCATTTCAGTAAATGTTGCAGGCTGTTGGTCAATTTGGGCCAGGCTTGGAGGCGCCCACTTCTTATGAGCTAGGAGAAATGTGTCTTGTGAAGGAAATGGAGGAGACGACTGATAGACTGAAATCTTTCAGAGAGAGCTGTAGCATTCATGGATGCTCCATTATGACAGATGCTTGGTCTGATCGAAAGCAACGGAGCATCATGAACATAGTGGTGCACTGCCCAGCAGTGATTGCTTTCTTTGACTCGGAGGATGTTTCAGCCGAGCGTCATAGTGGGGTGTTTATTCATGCTTTTGTTGATAGGGCAATTGAAAAGCTGGGAGAAGATAATGTTGTTCAGATAATCGCAGACAATACATCTAATAATATGGCAGCGGCAAAGATACTGGCAGTGAAGAGGCCAAGAATCTTTTGGACGAGTTGTGCTGCACACACCGTTAATTTGATGCTCGTGAACATCGCCAAAATCAAGCCTATTAGGAGTGTCATTACAATGGGCAGAGATGTCTCCGTTTTCATTTACAATCACACCATCACTCTGAGCTTAATGAGAGACTTTACAAAAGGAGACATAGTTAGGCCCGGCGCGACTAGATTTGCCACTGCCTTCTTATCTTTGAGTTCATTAAGAGATAAGAAAAAAGAATTAAAGCGGATGTTTAGTTCTGAACAATGGGAAGTGTGTGAACTTTCCAGCAAGCATGTAGGAAGAAATGTAATCATAATTAAAATTTATTTATATTGATATAAGATTATTTCATCAATTTTTAATCATAACTGAATTATTAATCCTTACTTTGTAGGTTCAAGAGATTGTTCTGAGTAACAAGTTTTGGGATAATGTTGATCTGGCTTTAAAGATTTTCTCTCCTTTAGTGAAAGTTTTGAGGAGAGTGGATGGTGATAAAGTCCCGTCGATGGGCTTTGTGTATGGTGATTTGGTTGAAATCAAGGTTGAAATTGCATCGGCCCTTGTCCAGAAAGAGAAGATGTATCTTCCAATATGGAAGATAATAGATAAAAGATGGGATGAGAAGCTCAAGTCGCCTTTGCATAAGACTGTGTATTACTTGAACCCTTTTTACTATTACCCTGATAAGGAATCTATTGAAAAGGGTACTATTTTTGATGGTTTTGTGGAGTGCATGCATATCATGTATGGGAATGACCATGATATTATTGAGAAGATTGGAGAGCAGCTCTACCTCTATCAAAACCAATATGGTTCATTTGGGCGGGACTTTGCAAAGAATGCTGCAAAAATCCAAAAATTAACCCATGAATAATTTTCATTATTTACCAATTTTTTAAATAAACACATGTTAAGCGATGATTTTTATATTTGTTAATTTGGCAGTCACATGGTAGAGTTTCTATGGGACCGATGCTCCAGAATTGAAGCAAATGGCATTGAGGGTCCTGAATTTGGCAACTAGCTCTTCTGGGTGCGAAAGAAACTGGAGCACATTTGAGATGGTAAATAGTATAATATTTTCAATCATATATTTATATTCTAAACTTTTAATTTATTGAAAAATAGCCAGTTTATGATAATTTGTTTATCTTTTGTAGACTAATACAAAGAAGAGAAATAGACTAAGTCACAGCAAGCTACGTGACTTAGTCTTCGTCAAGTTCAATCCCAAGCTGAAAAATAAGCATGAGAATAAAGATAGGGATCCTTTGGCTGCCTATAATGATAATGAAAAGGTCTCTGATTGGTTGGTATCAAAAAAATGATGTTGCTTCAGTTTCTGATAGCGATGATGAGGTGTTTCCATGTGAGCAGTTGACTTGGAGATAAGTTACCAAAATGGGAGCTAATCCTAAAAGAAAGAAGAGCTCAAGAATGGTGACATATAAAAGAACAAAGAAAGGAGCATCTTCATCATCCAAAGGAAAAGAACTGGCCATGGAAGAAGAGTTCGAATCATCATCAGAATCATCATCGGAGGACGAGCTAGATGAGGACAATGATGATTCCGATCATGGAGATGATTATTGATGACTATAATGTTTGAGAGACTTGGACATGTTTTAAATCTATGGACTGATATTAACTTTTGCTTTTAATTTGATGTTTGTTTTTTTATTTTTTATTATATAACAATTTGAATTAGTTTGTCATTGAAGCAGGTTTAGCCTAATCATATGATTCATATCGCAAATGTTAAATTATTCATGTTTATTGTTTATTAATTTTTAAGGCATGCCTAGTTGTCTATTGATTTTATAATCATATTTTGTAGGTATTTAACTCGCTTGATTCGTGATCACTTAAAGAAATATTCTACCAAGTAGATTGGTATTCACGTTTAATGAGGTAAGTATACTGAAAACAACTTTTATTTGAGTTTCTATAATTTATATTATCTTAGACACATATATGCTTTTATTTGTCATCATATTAACCTCTGATATGAATGGCACTTTGATACCGATATTTGGTCAATATCTCCGATATTCATGTTTAACGAGAGAAGTATAACCAAAACATACTTTTATTTGAGTTAGTATAGTTTATATCTTCTTAGATACATCTATGTTTGCATATGTCATCATTTTAAGCATCCGATATGACACTCCGATATTTAGTCAATATCCCCGATATATCCCCGATATCCGCAATCCGATATCAAATTTCATAGGCCGATACGCGACCGATATCCGATATTTAGAACACTCATGTGTTCAAGGAAGAGAATGAAGATAGGGGGAGCATGCATATGTGTTGAACATCATTCCATATTGATGAATATCATTGCACATCATTGTATGTGTTGAACATTATTGCACATCATTGTTATATTGTTGCATACTTCCTCCATCATCACACTTCACACACACACACATGTTACGATGATATTATTTGGATCGTTATTGCTCAAATCTTATATCGGTTTGTCATCATCAAAAGGGGGAGATTATTGGATACAATATGTAGTTGGATACAACGATTGATGACTTCGTGTTTGATGATAACAAACGTGTGTGAATAATTTGATGTGTGTGCTAATTGTTTTCAGAAGTGACAAGCTCGTAAATACTCAAAGGATGATCTAGTCAAAGTGATGGAGAAAATTGCTACACATATGAAGACTTGGTCAAAGATGGAGAAAATTGCAATTCATTTGCAAAGTGGACTTGGTCAAATATGGAGAGATAAGGAGGGATCCCATTCATATCAAAAGTGATGGAACCAAATCTCATGCAAATCGATTTGTGATTAAATGAGATCCTATTCAAATCCCATTGCCATTCAAATTCAAATTCTCTTCAAATCCAATTCAAACTCCAAATCCTATTGTGATTAGAAGAGATATTCCATATGATTATTTCAAATCTTATTCAAGTTAAGATTCCATCCAATCTCCTTATTCTAAGGGATTCTACAAGAGCACAATTGATCTCCACCTCCTCCTATATAAACCCACATCCAAGAGAGAGCATGGTGCGACTACAACATAGAAAAATTGCGGCCAATACAATCAAGAGAGCTTCATTGCCAAAACCTCCTTCATCCCCCCTTGCGCAATACATCAAGCTTCATCTCATCTTCCATTGCGCAAGCATCAAGGTGATCCTCATTGCCGCAATACAAAGCTTCTCTTCTCCATTGCGCAAGTTGCAAGCTTCATCTCCATCCTCCATTGCGCAAGTACTACAAGGAGTTCATCTTCAACATTGCACAAGTGTTACAAGGAGTTCTCTTCAACATTGCCGCAAGCTTCAAGCTACCAAGAGCTTCAACATCTTCACATTGCCGCAACTCATTGAAGCTTCAACATCTTCTCAAGGCCGCAAGTACCAAGCCCCTTCAACCTCCAAGTCGCAAGCTTCCAAGGGTGATCTTAATTGCCGCAAGTTCCAAACCATTGATGCATTCAAGCCGCAAGTTGCCAACGTGGTCCTCCTATTGCCGCAAGCTTCGAAGCCAAAGGAGGCCGCAACATCTTGGGGGTGCCACGACTTGAGATAGATGACTACATCTTGTCAGACTAGATCTGACCAACGTTGAACGACAGAGACGACGACATCTACTCAAACTGAGCTCTTCTGAACTCTATATTTACTTTATATTCGTGTATTGGTGTGTTGATCTTTGTAGGTTACTTTTACATTTTTTTGGGGTCTTGTCTAGTCGGTGCTTGACAAGAGAATCTTGACTAGTCGGTGCTAGTCAAGAGAGAGCGTTTACTAGATTAATAGTGTTTGGCACTTTGGTGAGTGTGGTACGAACTTGGTGAGCGTAGAGTCGGTGCTCGTAGCGCTTTAGTTGTACCCTTGACATATTAATGCTAGTATATGCTTTGGGATTGGAGTAGATCATTGGTGCGACCGAATCAGTGTAAATCTACATGTGCACTCTGTGATTGTCTTTATTTTCTCTGCATCTGATTATTTTTGTTGATAACTGCATGTATTCTTGAAGAATTTTTATTAGCCTATTCACACCCTCTAGGCTTAGATCCAAATCGAACAGTATCAATTCCAAATGTGGACTAGAAAACATGGGATTTAACACATCTCCCACCCCAAATTTGCAACCGAGATATAAGCCAGTCAAAATTCAATGAGTACATAGTAGCTAGAGAATAATGTAATGATGAACTATTGGTGAATATGTGGTGGAAAGGTGTTCACTGCACTTTTTAGAGTGAATGAGAAGTGTATAGTCAACCCCTTGTATACATCTATTCACCCGCATCATTAAGCATGATAATATTAAGTATTAATATTATGCTTCAAATTTGCACTCCTTGATACCTCCACCTGATCGCCATTTGCCTTCATAAAATACACAGAAATGATATCCTCACTGGACCAGATCCAGATAAGAGCGGGCAGACAATATTAAGTAAATTATGTTCCAATCTTGCACTCATTGATACTTACACCTAATTGCCATTTGTCTTCACAAAAAATATGGAAACTGGATCCTCACTCGACCAAATACAGTCATGGGGGCATACCACAAAATCAATACGTTGGGAAAGCAAAAGAAACATTCGATCTTCTCATCTTCCTCTGTTCGGATAAGCACAAAAAAAGAAAATTGAACTAGTCCTCAACAAGAAACCACAAAACCTCTTTGGTTAAGGCTGTAACATTTGGCAAAGGCTTACCCAATGCAAGACCAACCATGACCACAAGTTTCAAGAGGTCTATTGGAATGAGCCCATTAGTAAGTATCCTTCTTCTTATACACGGGATTGAGTAAAAAGATGCTTGGAGTTACAGTATATGACTGAAACTTATTGCACACTTATTTCTTCTTATACACGGGATTGAGTAAAAAGATGGAAGAATAAAATCTTCACAGTTAAGTATGCTAGACAAAATCTGCATTGCAATTTCTTATTTCAATAAACTTAGAAATTGTAGGTATACTCTTACTAATCAATGCATTAGAAACTACAATAGTTTGCAGTGTTGTAAAATTGGATAATGAGGCTGCATAATTGGGTTTGGATGCATGCCGCTTCAAAAACCACATATGTGCTCTATTATGCAGTGGAACCGTGTAATCGGATCTATGGGGGTTATGCACCCGCATACCCGATTCGGCGGCACCGAGTTGAAGAGCACATTGGATCAGGTCAAAAAGATTTAGTCGACAAATTAAGGAGGCTAATAGCTGCCATAATCGAAACCGTATCTCTCTCATCCTTTCTTACCACTCTCTTGCTATCCCTCTCTAATCAAAACCTCGATGGCAGAGATCATCTTCATCCTCTCCCTCTCTCGCGTCCACTATCTCCAAGTTGAAGCAGCAACGGCAACGACAACGGGCAATATTCCCTCCCCCTCCCCCTCCCCCTCCCCCTCCCCCTCCCCATATCTGAGTTGAAGCAGCAACGGCAACGGCAACGGGCAACGGTCTCTCTCTCTCTCTCTCTCTCTCACAGCTGCAGCCAGTGGGAAGCAACAGATGTAGCAGTTTAGTTTTTTCCTATTTTGTAAAAAAAAGACAATTGTCTGTAGTAGTTCAATTGTCTCATCTCATGACTCTCATGTCTGCATCAAAATCAATATATCATCAATATTTTTATATGATTATTGCATGTTTATTGTTTACACTTGAACTATACAAAATTGGGTTTTTATTCCAAATAATTTCATTCTCCGCTAGCCAAACATGCCTTTAGTTGGATCCTTCTTTGAGTATTCACATCTGCAATTGGAAAATGAATTAGTCTTTATTATACAACATTCATTCAAAAGCAAACAGATGTTTAAAACTTTAAATCGTTAAAAATTTTGAAAGGTTTTTTTTCTTTTTCTACATTTAAATATGTGGAAGTGGAATAATTTGATCAATCAAAAAGAGCGTGTGCTTACATTTTCCAACATAGTACTATACCAATTTATGCATTAATTGGAGATGCAATTTATGCACTAATTACTTATTTGCATTTCTCAAATCATTTTGTAGGAATATTTTTTTATGGAATTCATTTATGGCAGGATCAATGGCATCCAATGCAAGCATTGCTAGGCCAAGTAGTTCCAGTGGGCAAGGAGATGATGTTCCGAAGAAGCCACTTTTATCAATGATATAGGATTGAAATTTGGGAAGCATATCAGAAGAATAACCAAAACGAAGTGCAATGAAAAAAAGTGCAATCAAATACTCAGGGAAGATATCGATCAGCTTAAGCATATTGCTAGGATTTCGGGTTATGTAAGTAGTTGTGTCAAGGCTGCATATGAAGAAAAAAAGTATTTGCAGAAAGAATTTGGAAGAAATCAAAATAAAGAAGATGGTAGAAGATAGCAGAATTTAAGTGGAGACCAAAGGGGTAAATTTCATAAGAAAATGATCCCAACAAACCCAATCTTGCTTTTATCGGCTTTGAAAAGGCCGGGCATATTTGGTCCTTACCATTTTAAATGGTCGATGAGGAAAATTTGAAGCAAATGACGCTTGATGAAAGTGAGATAAAGAAGTGGAGAGAGCTGACTCATTCTTATGTTGCCTGGTGGTTTTATGCATGTGGTGCCCAATTCCACACATTGAACATTCCACAGTTTGATCTTATGTGTGAGATCATTGACAAGCATAGGCCAGGATACAAAGGGCCAGACCAATATTCAATGCAAGTGCCTCTGTTAAAGAACTTTTGTGTGTGTGTTAGAGAATGAGTTATAAAAATATGGTGAGAGGTTCAGAGTTATCTACCTCCTGTACTATGCCCTATATATCTTCCAGTCTTCCTTATTCCTGTAATCTTCTTTCTACATTGATTTATTTCATTTCAAAACAGAAAATCCAGCAGAATTGCTTTCATGCAGCATAAGGTGCAAAGATTGGTTCCAGCAACAAACACAAATAATAACCTATCATTTGCCTCTAAACCATAGGTTTGCTACCACCCGACTCATCTCTTCCATACTCTACAGCCTTCAATCCATTATGGTTTATTATAACCATAAATATAGAATGCATGAAGTTCAATTTTCTAAATAGCAACCTTATATTCCACTAAATTCTGCTCTCACTCCATTTCTCGATAATGAATGGCAGTATAAGCTTGAAGCCCTTCTACCCAACATCACATAACATTAAATATTTTTAAATAGTTTCACAATCAGATAAGTAACTGAACGTATTGTTATCTTTGAGGAGGAGACACTTAGAAAATTATATATATGCTGATGAACCAAGCTCTATGCTAGGACACTAAAACAACCTATGGTTTAGAGACATGGGCACACATGTCGCACTCCAATACTGAAGCAAGGCGGAAGGGGAAAAGATATGGTATGAAAATTGAGAAAGAATTAATTTATGGTTTGATAGGATTTTAGGCTTCACATCTTGAAAATCCGATGATTACCGATGCCAACGCTTCACATGCAAAGAATTTTTGAACTTCACGCCCAATCAATCAAGCTCACTCTCACACTTCTCATGCTCAAGATTTAAATGAATGCCAACAAAGTTTACAAGTTAAAATGTTATTCAATCTCACATTCAATAATTAAAAATTGAATAGAAAGCCATATATACATGTACATGTGTGTAAAAAATTGGGCAATAACACACTTTTCAAGTGACAAATATATTTAAGAAGAATAGCAGTGCACATGCTTATACTTGTCGGACACTGATGGACACATGTGTCGTGTTCAGGTGTACCGCACACAACAATTTTTGGTTGGAAAGTGTCCAGCATATCATAGAAAACGAGTAAAATCACATCAAAATGAAACGTGAAACACTAACTCCAAACCACTCAATTATTTATTTACCTAAACCGACAGATTACTTTCATCAAAGGTAAAAAAATGATGTGCATTGTGATCTCAAATGAATTCAGTTATGGCACATTAGTCCTTTAACATATTAGATATGCTTTTAGAATTCAATCCTTGTTTCTAATTCCTTCTGGGTACATATTTGTTCAAGAAACTTGCCGTACGGTGCACAAAACTCAAACAAAAGATTGAAATGCATGGACTAGATGCAAAGCAATAGTCAAATGCATTTGAGCCTTCTTCATTATCAACCAGATATTTAGCCTACTGATTAAAGAAAATAGTTCGCATGGACTAGTTTTTTTCACTAGGAAATATTGTGCTTGATTGAGAATGCTATTGTTGTTTCAGTATTTCAAATACTTCCACATCCTTAGGAGGACTATAGAACAAGACGGCTTCCAGAAAATATTATGACAGTAAAGATATAACACCTTGCGCTGCAAAAGGGCTGCTTACTGATATATTCCACACAGGTAGAAGGGCTGCTTACTGATATATTCCCCGCAGCCTTCTCCCAAAGATGGTGTGGATTACTTCTGTGTTCAATATTTTGCATAGGATCATGATATGGTTAAACCGACAAGGCTGAGACATGTGATATATCATTTTATTGCTCATGACAACAATAGTAGTGCAACATCATAGACACATACAATATAAATATATTTGAATATTATTTAATCCTTCACATGGAACTCATTCTGCAGATCATCATTTACATTAGAACAACTTTGAGTGAGACCATGGACTATCCTACAATCACAAACACACAAATATCCCATAACAAAACATAGTGACGTATTCTTCCCAACTACCATCCAAAGTAAGAGAAGAAAGTTGTTAAAAGAGAACAAATATATCTATCTACCTACCTATCTATCTATATTTGCTTGTACACACACACACATACATACATATAGATAGATATATATATAAAGTAGCCGATTTCAGATAAATATTATACATCATATCAGTTTGCACAAGTACTTGGGAAGAATTGTAAATCTATACCATGAGCAGACTGGTGGCATATGTGATGTAGCTTCGCATCCTTCCCTGAGCTGTAATTCGTATTTCGTTCTCGTTTATAGGGGTTTCCTCCCTTGGTTTCTCCACCCTCTGGTACCGATCCATCTTTTCACCCACAAAAGAATTACTATTTTGTTAAACAAAATTCAAACAAGAAACTAAGAAACCAAGGAAATTGGTTCGCTATCTCGGTCAAACCAAGAAGCTATTCTAATCAAGAAATCTCAACATTATCCTTTTTTTTTGAAAACTTAAAAAGATAAAGCAAAATATAAGCAACCTAACAACATACAACAAAGAGGATTTGAAGATGACGGTGCCTAAAATAAAATTATAGTATCTAGGGTTGTACCAATGTGACAACAAGGATAGATTTCTTTTCTCATGACAAAAAATACAATTTTTGGGGGGGAAATCTAAAACAAATAAGTGGGGGAAAAAGCAAAAAAACTAAAATAAATTTAACAGCCAAAAATATATATATACAGCATCCCATTGAATGATGGCAGTACATAAATAGTCCAAAAAAAATAGGGTTTGCAATAACCACTTAGCAACTAAAATGTAACTGGTTATTCGTTCATATAAACTAGAAAACATAACCACCTAAAGAAAATTACAGTCCTAATCGAATCCACCCAAGGGTCGATATGCAAAAGGGGGGGAATCCAAAACAAGAGACTTTACATTTAAACCCTATATCACTAGAATCCCCCTAATCTATCCAAAAAATTAAAATCAAGACCTAATACAAAACAATTAACAGATCAGTAAAGGCCAATAAAGCTAAGGTTCAAATCATTAAGTACAAAACAAGTAAAGCAAATAATAAATGAGACTAATTATTGAGCAATAAAAGCAACGAATAGAAATTAAAGGTTCAAATTTTGAACCAAACTAGATTTTTTAAAAAAACTTACCTATTTGTTTCTGGCTCAGCTATCAGTTGCCCTCTTCTACGGCTCGTTATCCTCTTTTACGCTCTGAAAATCCTCGCTCGGCCAACCGCACCGCCTTTATATCCCCGCCCCCAAGCGAAGAACTGGTCTCCGCCTAGGGTTCCGCCCAATTACCTGGTTTAGCCCCGACCGGTTCTTCTCATCCGTGCAACCCGTTTGCGAGCCGTACGATTGAGATTGATGAACGAACCGACTCCACGTGGCTCTGATAGTTTCATTTGGATCGGGACACAAGTTTAATTACGGGAATTGCTATGCGACCGGACAACCCTTAAGTACAGACCTAATTTTTTCGGTAAACCCCATCTTTGTTTAGTTCATAAACCGGGTTTCTCAATACGTCCTCAGCTGAGTACATCACGCATTTCACATTCCCAATTCACTACCCCTTTATTTTTGCGAAGTCCACAATGTTGTAAATAAGTCACCAAATTGAGCTCCTCGTAGAAACAACCAATCCTAAAAGCTGATCAGGAATCTCGGACTAACAAAAATCGGATACTCAAATAACCCAACAAAATCCCTACGATTTTGTAAAGTAAAGCACCAAACGAAGTAGCAACAGATAAATCAAATAGCAGACACAAAGGTTTACCACGGTTCGGTTGCGCACAACTTACATCTAGCAACTTCCGAGATAATCCACTATCAGATAGATCTTTAAATGGATTACAATCTTTCTTCCACTCACGTGAATAATAACTTGGTTAGATGCACACGCCCTCACAAACTCACTCAAGAAAGAAGAAAACAAATGATACAAGGAGAGAATCACTCAACTCCAATCACAAACTCCTAGCCCTAATTGTTGGAACTTATCCAACTAAGTTGGATCTTAATCCAACATTGGGCTTATATGCGATAAATAATTATATAGTGCTACATTGTCATATTAAAGCCCAATGTATAAGTGATCTCATTTATTAAGTTAAGTTGGCTTAAATGAGTCATATAGGTTGTGGGCCTTTATGTGTGGTGACTATTGAGCTTCAATTCGTTGATGGGCCGAATTGGAAACCCTAGGGCCAAGGAGGCTAACCCATATATATATGCGGTCATGATCCCCGGAGCACACGAACAAGTTAGCCGTCTTTTCTACGCCCCGTCGCTAGGAGAGAAACCGGAAGAAAGCCAAAGGATTTCTCCAACGGTTGATTCATGCTGTTCTGGAAGATCATCCGCCACGTTATCGTCAGGATCCCTTTCAAAATATTAGAGATGGATTCAGGTACGCTTCCGCTAAACAGAGAAGGTAATGATTTAAGGTTCCGCATGTTCTTTATCTAGATCTGTGTTGTTTGGCTTGAACACAAATCTGGATCTTTAGTTTTTACACTAATCTCTCGACAAGAAACTTCTATGGCGGCAGCGCAAGCTCCTTACTTCCATATCTGAAAAACAGCCTTTTACCCTAATCTAATCAACCATTAGATTAAATAGGGCATCAAAAACGAGCCTGGAAACCCATCTGGACCGTCGACTAAAATATCTGGGCCCCGCACCACTCGGTCGATCGAGTTCATCGCTCGGCCGAGCGGCTGCTTCGTAGCTGCAGCTCATGGGTGGATGAACGAGGCGCTCAGTCGAGCGTCTACTTCGCTCGGTCAAGCGTCTGCCCGAGCGATGTGCTCTGCAGAGATCCAACTCCCTGTTTATATAGTTCGGCCGAGCGCTCAAACCGCTCGACCTAGCAGACATTGCTCGGACGAGCGATAGAGTGCTCGGTCGAGTGTATCTCAAAAAACTGCTAGGCCTTCGTTCTGTGCCTCTAGCTCGGCCGAGCGACTTCGACAGCTCGGCCGAGTGACCTGGGAGTGTGAGATGAAATATTCGAATCACAAAATTTAACACTCTAACTTGATTCAAATCTCCTCACACATACTCGTGCACATCCACGTTACTCGCCATGACCCTCTCTCTGGGTTTCACCATCATCTCGGAGTTCGCGCCTTCTGGTGCCACCTAAGCCAATAAGGAGATCAACTCCAGGCACACCTGGAGCTTGTCGACGGGAACTGGCTTAGTAAACATGTCTGCAGGGTTCTTCTCAGTCAGGATCTTTGGAAGCTCCACTTCCTTCTCTATGAAGGAAGCTCGCACCTCAATATGCTTCGTCCTCGAACTGTATGCCTGGTGCTTTGCCAGATGAATGGCACTCTGGCTGTCACTATACACTCATGACAAACTCTGCGACACCCCCAAATCTCTAAGCAGACTCCACAAATATTTGGCCTCCTTCACAGCTTCCACCGTTGCGATCAACTCGGCCTCTATGGTCGATAACGCTACCACAGACTGTAGGACCGACCTCCACAATACCGCAGCAGTGCCCAAGGTGAACATGTAATGATGTAAAACACGAACGATTTAGGGATTTTGTGGGAGAAAATAATTGGCTTCACACCAAGAGATCCAAGGCTTCGCACCAAGGAGAGGACCTTTCACATGTTTTGAGGGAAAATTGCTTTCAATTTTTCATTGATTCCTTCATTGATTCAAATAACAAGTCCATTTGCCTTTATATAGGCTTACAACCCAACGCTTTTTCTAACCCATCCAATGTGGGACTAAACGCACCCAAACGACTCAAGACACCTAAACACTCAAAATTAACTTAAGACTCAAAATAAAACTAAAATAAAATTACAAATTATGATCCATGTCACGTACCCCGTGGTAGATCGTCGCATGTCCCTGTCTCATGCGTAGTCACTGTTGCAATATCCCATCAGCACCTTTCCGTTCCTCTTCAATAGAGGATCCTGACACTAGTTGTGCCTCGCAGATACCTCAGAATCCACTTGACGGCCTGCAATTGATCCTTGCCTGGGTTGGCCATATACCTGCTAACCACTCCCATGGCATGTGCAATATCTGGACGCGTGCATACCATCGCATACATCAAACTCCCTACTGCACTTGCATATGCCACCTGAGACATATACTTCTTTTCGTACTCAGTGCTAGGCGACTGTGTTGCAGACAGCTGAAAATGAGCTCACAGTGGTGTTGTCACTGGCTTCACGCTCTCCATCCCAAAACGCGTCAGCACCTTTTGAATGTACCACTGCTGTGACAACCTTAGCTCATGTCGCTTCCTATCTCGGAAAATCTTCATCTTCACATTGACTAGTACGCGGATCATAATGACACAAAGTCTTTGTGTCACAAGAAATGGTCTCAGAAGCTTCTGGCTTCTTAGACTGTGTGCATAGTTTTGGAAAAACATTTTCATCAAACTCACAGTCATCAAGACGTGCCTTAAATACGTCACTCGTTAGGGGTTCAAGATATCTAATTATATAGGGTGAATCAAACCCTATATACATACCCAAACGACGATGTGGACCCATTTTGGTCCTTTGAGGTGGTGCAATGGGGACGAAGACTACACAACCAAACACTCTCAAATGAGATATACTCGGATGTGCACCATACGTTAGCTGTAACGACGACAAAATATGGCCACCAGAGGGCCGTATTCTGATAAGCGATGCGGCATGCAATATGGCATGTCCCCAAGCATTAACAGGCAACTGTGATTGTATCAGCAATGGACGTGCAATCTATTGTAGTATCTTTATAAAAGATTCTGCTAACCTATTCTGGGTGTGAACATGTGCTACTCGATATTCAACTTCGATGCCAGTTGCTCGGTAATAGTCTTGAAAGACTTAAGAAGTGAATTCTCCCGTATTATCAAGATGTAGTTTCTTGATTTGGTTATCGGGGAAATGAGCCCCAACTTAATTATTTGTGCCAATAGCTTTGTAAAAGCTCGGCTGCCGGTAGACAAGAGGCACACATAAGACCATTTTGATGATACATCTATCAGTACCATAAAGCACCAAAATGGGCCACTTGCAGGTAGCGTGAATAAAAGATTACACGCTAACTCCCAAGTGTAGGAAGTCGCCAAGTAGTAATAATCCTAGTGAGCAAAGGGTCGAACACGGGGACAACTTCCTTACAATCAACAACGGTCACAATTAGCTTTAGCGGTGTGAGAAATACCATCCTTTGGGGGTGAGGATTGGTTGAGGGAATTTTTAGAACAAACTACAGTTAAGCATGCAAACAAAGAAAAATGTGAGAAAGCAAGCAAAGATGAGAAGTGTGAGTGTTCATGGTTTCATGGTGTAGTCGGTCTTATAAATTCATTTCAAATCACTACGATCCCTCATCCGACTAAGGAGAGAGCGATCGGATAATTTGGCATTTCATCGAACACATTGAGTGCGAAAAGTAATGAATGAAACACATGAGAAAAAATCAACAATTAGCACAATAGAGAGGGTCCACTAGGATGAGCCTCTCTTTGGATTTCCCACTAGGGTTCCAATAGACAACCCTAACTCAATGTTTCATCCACGTAAAAGACGTTAAAATCAAGCTAGAAATGAAATATATAAGCCCAACATACATCCATCCACCATAAACACACACAATATGATTAGCCACTCATGATAAACAAAGTCAATATCTTTGATTTCAAAATCAACATCCAATAGTTTTTACAAGTAGCAAAGATCAACAAGAGAAATGAAAAATATAAGGTTGAAGGCAAAGAAACCCCCTTGTGAGAAGATCCCAAGCTTCCTCTTTGATCCTCTCTCTTGAGCTTCACCCCTTCTCCAAGATCTCCCAAGCCCTAGAAATGTTTTCTTTTAGAGGAATAATAATCAAGAACCAACCAGCCTCAAAGCCAAAAACCTGTAAAAAAACAGAACACAATTTAAAACAGCCCCTACTCATTTTCGCGTTTTTCCATTCACCCCAGAAAATCGGGCCCAGCAACTTTCGCCCAGCGCCCGCAAAAAAATGAAATGAGATTGGGGGGCACGCGGGGAGCGTGTGCCCCCCGTTCCGCTCCAATTCCCACGCTCTTGCGAGCAGGGGTTCAGCCTGGCGGGCCGGCCAGGCGGGCCGGCCCGCTGGGCGGTTAAAGTTTTTTAAATTTTTGTTTAATTAACACAGCTGTGGCCCGCTCAGGAGAGCGGGCCGCTGGGTTGGCCCAACGATTTGGGTTATTATTATTTTTTTTCTTTTTCTGTTTTAAAATTCCCAGAATTTCATTTTAGCTCCAATAATTCACCAAAAATAGCCCCATGCACCAAAAAATCCTGGAAAAATTTCAGAAAATCTGGAAAATTTTCAGGAGTATCTAAAAAAAAGAGGAGCTAATATTAGTCATTAGAAATCGTATTTATGTATAAAAAGAGATTAGGCGTTAATAATCCATGATATCACGAAAACGCACGTATCAACGCCAAAATTAATACGATATACACATAAAATACCGAGAAATGGGGTGGGGAAATAAGCAATTTAAACCCAGAATCACACCCCCAAACTAGTTATTTGTTAGTCCCTAGCAAATCAAGCGATACATTCGGATTAAAATAAAAACATGCACCAATCTCACCATATTCTCATGGCATACCCCAAATGTTATTTTCAATTGATTTCAAACCCAATATACACAATGTATGAAAGTAAATAACGAATGACACTCTCCTCAATCTAATTCAAAGAAAAGTAAGGCAATAAGCACCGTATCACATATGTCGAGAAATATCACGATGTCATGAATACCAATCTTCAAGGAAATGGCCAATACAAAAGAAATTTCATCTAAGTTGTGGATGAATGAGATTGCAATATTCATGTTGGTTATTCACTCAATTATTCATACTATTTTCTTTTTTTTTCCTCTTCTTTTTTTTGTTTTGTGCACTCCCCTAAATCTTCTCTTTCGTGTCCTCCCCAATGTTTCGTGGGGCACCAACTACTTGACAAGACTAGAGGAACGATGCACCTTTTCTTTTCTTTTTTTTGCATACACGCGATAACGCAATATAGGCAAATCGATGGAATGATTTCTAAATCTCGTTTTTGGCGTCCTCTCCAATGTTTCGTGGGACACCGGCCACTAAACTTGATTAGAAGGACAATTCACTTATATTATAGCTCTCTTTCTCTCATTCCAACACAAACAAGCAATTCATCCATCCATTCCTTAGAAGAAAAACAAAGCATAACAAATTGGTCATCTCCTATCCAATCAAAAACTACATCATTCATCCCAACATGAAATTTCTTAAACCAAAATTTTCCCAAATTGTTTCAAATAGAGCATCACGACATATGAAATAGTCTCTTTCATGGTATATTAGCATTTGAATCCAAATTGGAAAAGAAGTTAAAAGACGCCAATCAAATATCCATAAGTTGATACCAAAATAGGATTTAAATCCAAATGTATGCATGAAGATGTAGCATGTAAGGGATCAAGCACAAAGCTAGCAAATGAGCAAGGATAGTCAATGTTAAGCTCGCAAGATATTGGAGATGACAAAAGGGATGTCTCCACACACAAAATTTTTTGTACAAAACAACTAACTATACATCCTAAACATCCTAAAACAACCAAACAACAACCTACGACCCTCCCCCGAACTAAATATATGCATTGTCCTCAATGGATGAAATGGTAATAGAAGCAACAGTTGGAACAAACACACCTATTTAGTCGCCGCCCGAAGGCGGGTCCGTAAGTTCCTCGGTGTTCCGCTTCTTAGCCCACGAATCAAAGTAAGGCTTCAAACGTTGTCCATTGACCTTGAACTCACTCCCATCTTTTTTGTTCACCAAGGTCACCGCTCCATAATTATAGACATGAACGGCCCGGACCATCTAGATCTCAACTTTCCCGGAAAGAGATGAAGCCGGGAGTTGTATAATAGCACGTTTTGGCCCAGAAAAAATTCCCTCCTTAAAATCATCTTGTCATGTTCAAATTTCATGCGCTCCTTGGCTATTTTGGCATTGTCGTATGCATCCCGCCGCAACTCCTCCAATTCACAAATATACAATTTACAAAAATTGTTGGATGAGTCACAAATAGAATTAAATTGTTTAATTGCCCACAATGATTTGTGCTCTAATTCCATGGGTAAATGGCAATGTTTTCCATAAACAGCCCGATACGGCGACATTCCTAAAATTGTTTTGTAAGCGGTTCGATATGCCCAAAGTGTTTCTGGTAATCGGACAATCCAATCCTTGCGTGTAGGATTCACCGTTTTTTGTAGGATGTTTTTGATTTCTTTATTAGCCAATTCCGCTTGGCCATTGGTTTGGGGGTGGTAAGGTGTGGAAATTTTGTGTGTGACCCCAAACCTCTTCATCAAGTTAGAGAATGGTTTGTTACAAAATGAGAGCCACCATCGCTAATAATAGCTTTAGGAACTCCAAACCGTGCAAAAATATTTTCTTTGAGAAATTTGAGCACGGTAGCACCCTCATTGTTCCTACATGCAATGGCCTCCACCCATTTGGATACATAATCAACGACCACCAAGATATATGTGTACCCAAATAAAATGGGGAATGGCACCATAAAATCTATGCCCCAACAATCAAAAATTTCAATTTTTAAGATCGGGTTTAAGGGCATCATGTTTCTTTATGTTATTCCCCCTAACTTTTGACATTGCACACAAGATTTACAATATGTGTATGTGTCCTTAAACATGGTGGGCCAATAAAATCCACATTGTAAAATTTTGGCCACCGTTTTATGTGCGGAAAAGTGTCCCCCACATGCACCACAATGACAAAAAATGTAATATACTAGCAAACTCGTCATTTGGCACACACTTTCTAACAATTTGGTCGAAACAATATTTATACAAGTATGGATCATCGAAAAAGAATGATTTTACCTCATGTTTAAATCTCCTTATGTCCCGAATCGACCAAAAGTGAGGAACCTTACCGGAAACCAAGTAGTTTGCAACATCGGCGTACCACGGCAAGGAAGACACGACAAAAAGTTGCTCATCCGGAAATGCATCATGAATTGGTGCGGTGGCGGGCTCGTTCCCAAAAGTAAGCCATGACAAATGATCCGCCACCAAGTTTTCCACGCCCTTCTTATCATTGATCACGACGTGGAATTCCTGCAAAAGCAATATCCATCTAATAAGCATTGGATTAGCGTCTTTCTTTGAAAGCAAATACTTTAAGGCCGCATGATTCGTAAAAATGAGAATGGGTGACCCTAAGATATAGCTCCTAAACTTCTCCAAAACAAACACTACGGCGAGCAACTCTTTCTTCGTTGTTGTTTAGTTCTTTTGAGCTTCATTGAGGGTTTTGCTCGCGTAGTAAATTACACATGGTACTTTCTCCCCCTTTTGACCAAGCACCGCTCCCACGGAAAAATCACTGGCATCACACATAATCTCGAATGGGAGGCTCCAATCCGACACATGCAAATGGGAGAAGTAGTCAATGAACATTTCAATAATTCAAATGAAGATTGACACTCATGTGTCCAAATAAATTCGGCATCAAGAGTTAGTAAATGGCAAAGGGGTCGGGAGATGGCACTAAAGTCCTTGATGAAACGACGATAGAACCCCGCATGCCCAAGAAATGATCGCACATCCTTCACAGTTTTTGGAGCCGGTAGCTTTTCAATTATCTCCACTTGAGCTCGGTCTACCTCCATTCCTTGCTTTGATACTTTATGTACAAGAACCATCCCCTCCGTAGCCATGAAGTGGCATTTATCCCAATTTAGGAGGAGGTTCTTCTCAATGCATCTACTCAAAACCAAAGAAAGGTTAGACACACAACTTTCAAATGAGATTCCAAAAACCGAAAAGTCATACATGAAAATCTCCACAATTTCAACCATATCACTAAAAATACTTAAAACGCATCGTTGAAATGTGGCGGGTGCATTGCACAAACTAAAGGGCATCCTACGAAAGGCAAATGTGCCGAAGGGACAAGTGAAAGAGGTTTTCTCTTGGTCCTCCGGGGCAATTTCTACTTGGTAGTAGCTCGAATACCCGTCCAAAAAGCAATAAAATTCATGGCCCGCAACTCTTTCTACAATTTGGTCAAGGAATGGCAAAGGAAAATGGTCCTTGCGGGTCATGGCATTAAGTTTCCGATAATCAACACACATACGCCAATCGGTGGTGGTTCGCGTAGGGATCAACTCATCATTCTTGTCCCTAATGACGGTGATTCCGGACTTTTTGGACACAATTCGGATGGGACTCACCCACCTACTATCCGAAATCGGGTAAATGATACCCGCATCCAACAATTTTACAAGTTCATTTTTCACAACCTCCTTCAACATCGGGTTAAGCCGACGTTGCAACTCTCTCGAGGGTTTTGAATCATCTTCCAAATAAATGTGATGTGAGCACACTAAAGGGCTAATTCCCGTGATATCCGCTAGTGTCCAACCTATAACCTTTTTGTGTGTTCTCAACACCTCCAATAATTCGTGTTCTTGCTTATGTGTGAGTTTAGAATTTATTACCACCGAGAATGTCTCACCCTCCCCAAGGTAGGCATACTTCAAATATTCCGGAAGTGGCTTTAGATCCAATTTGGGGTGCTCCGAAGATGATGGCATTTGAGGTGGGGAGTCCGTAGGCAATGTCTCGAATCTCGGAACCCATTTGGTGTTTGGTCCCGCATGTGTCTCCTGCACAAGAAAAGATTCATCAATATGCTCATAAAAAGAGTCAAAAAAATCTAAAGCATTATCAAATTCGGAACCGAAATGATCTTCAACACATGAGTCTATAAGTTTCGAAGCCAAAAAGTCAACCATGTTAACTTCATCGTATTCCCCCTCTCGTGGTGGCAATTTGCATGCATTGAAAATATTATGTTCAAGAGTCATGTTGTCAAAATAAATTTTTAATTGACCACTCCTACAATTAATCAATGCATTGCAAGTGGCCAAAAATGGTCTTCCTAGGATTATCAGGGTGGGATTCCCCGATGTGGGTCCTTGAATGTCAAGGACAATGAAGTCAATGGGGTAATAAAATTTGTCCACTTGGACAAGCACATCCTCAACACAACCCCGTGGAATATACACACTCCTATCCGCTAGTTGTAACACAACCGGCGTGCTTTTTAGTTCACCCAATCTTAGTTGAAGAAAGACATGGTAAGGCAATATGTTAACACTCGACCCCAAATCCAAGAGTGCTTGACCTATCCTCTTTATGCCTATGGTGCATTCAATTGTAGGGGATCCCGGGTCTCTACATTTTTGGGGAGTGTTGCGTTGCATAATGGAGCTCACTTGCTCCGTTAAGAAAGCCTTTTTCTTCACATTCAAATTCCTCTTCACCGTGCACAAATCCTTAAGAAACTTAGCATATGTGGGAATTTGATTAATTGCATCAAGTAAAGGAATATTAATTTGACATCGTTAAAAAATCTCCCTGATTTCCGCTTGATACTTGCCCTTGGATGGCGTGGAGAGCCTTTGAGGGAAGGGTACCAGAGTAGAATAAGGCTCGCGCTCCTTGGATGGATTCTTCTTTGTTGTGCCTTCACCTTACTCCTCCTCTAGCACCAAGTCCGGTATTTGTTCCTTCTCTCCCACTTCCTCCACCTGTGGATCTTTAGGTGGCTCCACATTTTCAAAAATTTTTCCGCTTATCAACGTCGTCACCGCTTGGCCTTGCTTCATTGAACCCCCCCGTCGATGAAGAAGAGTTCATATTGGGGTTGGGCAATTGTTGGGATGGAAGCTTCCCCTTCTCTAGACTTGCGGTCAACTTCGCCAAATGCTCCGCCATTTGTTGATTTTGAGTTTGTTGGAGTTGTTGAAATTGTTGGAATTGTTGGGTTTGGGCTTGTTTCACTTGGATGAGTTGTTGCAATGTCTCATTCATGGAGTTCATTTGGGTCTCACTTCCCTCCTCTCTCTTCCTTTGGAAACCACCTCCTTGGTAATTGCTATTGAAAGGGGGCGCCTTGTACGGTTGATGAGATTGTTGTGTAGGCCCTTGATGTTGCGGTTGTTGAGGCCTCCAACTCAAGTTGGGATGATTCTTCCAACTTTGGTTATACGTGTTGGAGTTGAAGTTTTGTCCAAACACTTGATTCGCCTTCGCATTAGGTTCTCTCAAAACCTCCTTCAATGTAGGAATGATGGGGCAATTAGAAGTATCATGCCCCGTAGTCTCGCAAATAGCACAACTTTTCTCCATGGCTACACTCTTCACCATCATCAACTCCATGGCTTGGATCTTCTTTTGCATAGCATCTAACCGGGCTTCCATAGCATCATCGGTCTTCAAGGTGTGTAAGCCACCACGAGTTGGTTGTGATGAAGAGGAGTCGCCTCTATCAAACTCCGAAGTTGTGTCCCATGTTTGTGCATTCTCCGGCACCATCTCCAAATAATCACATGCATCATTCGGCTCCTTATCAAAAAATTCCACATTGCACATTATCTCCAAAAATTGCTTTGATATCGGTAAGAGTCATTCATAGAAGAATCCAATGACACGGCATTTCTCGAATTCGTGGTGTGGACATGAAAGTAGAAGTTCCTTTAGCCTCTCCCAAGTTTGGTAGAATGTCTCATTGTTGCGTTGGGCAAAGCTCATGATTTGCTTTTTCAATCCTTGTGTCCTGTGCAAGGGAAAAAATTTCTTTAGAAACTCGGCTTGAAATTTCAACCATGAAGTAATTGAGCGTGGTGGTAAAGCATTAAGCCAATTCTTGGCTTTATCTTTGAGAGAAAACGGAAATAATTTCAAGTATATCGTGTCGGCGCTTGTTTTCCCATCAAAACATGTGGAACATACATCTTCAAATTCCTTTATGTGAAGATATGTGTTTCCCGCTCCAACCCATGGAAAGTGGGTAGGAGTTGAATTACCCCGGGTTTAAAATTAAAGGAGTTCGCATCCGTAGGTAACACAAAGCATGAAGCCGAGCTAGACCTCGTGGGTCTCAAAAGATCCCTCAAAGACCTAGGGACTTCGACTTGAGAATTAGTGTCATGGTTACTAGTATTATCATTGTTCATGTTGTCTTCCTCCATGACGTGTGTGCGTGTCAATCTATGTGTTCGAGGTGTTCGAAGCCACATAAACTAACCAAGCAATCGATGGTATGCAAAGAAAACGAAAACAAACAAAGTAAAATTTATATACGAATATGTACGAAAAGATGATATAGTCACAAAGCAAAGCTAAAAGTAATGTAATTGTCGATGGTAAAACCGTTGTCCCCAGCAACGGCGCCAAAAACTTAGCATGAACAAAAGATTGCACGCTAACTCCCAAGTGTAGGAAGTCACCAATTAGTAATAATCCTAGTGCGCCTAGGGTCGAACACGGGGACAACTTCCTTACAATCAACAACAGTCACAATTAGCTTAAGCGGTGTGAGAAATACCACCCTTTGGGGGTGAGGATTGGTTGAGGGAATTTTTAGAACAAACTACCGTTAAGCATGCAAACAAAGAAAAATGTGAGAAAGCAAGCAAAGATGAGAAGTGTGAGAGTTAATGGTTTCATGGTGTAGTCAGGCTTATAAATTCATTTCAAATCACTACGATCCCTCATCCGACTAAGGAGAGAGCGATCAGATAATTTGGCATTTCATCGAACACATTGAGTGCGAAAAGTAATGAATGAAACATATGAGAAAAAATCAACAATTAGCACAATAGAGAGGGTCCACTAGGATGAGCCTCTCTTTGGATTTCTCACTAGGGTTCCAATAGACAACCCTAACTCAATGTTTCATCCACATAGAAGACGTTAAAATCAAGCTAGAAATGAAATATATAAGCCCAACATACATCCATCCACCATAAACACACACAATATGATTAGCCACTCATGATAAACAAAGTCAACATCTTTGATTTCAAAATCAACATCCAATAGTTTTTACAAGTAGCAAAGATCAACAAGAGAAATGAAAAATATAAGCTTGAAGGCAAAGAAACCCCTTGTGAGAAGATCCCAAGCTTCCTCTTTGATCCTCTCTCTTGAGCTTCACCACTTCTCCAAGATCTCCCAAGCCCTAGAAATGTTTTCTTTTAGAGGAATAATAATCAAGAACCAACCAGCCTCAAAGCCAAAAACCTGTAAAAAACAGAACACAATTTAAAACAGCTCCTAATCATTTTCGCGTTTTTCCATCACCCCAGAAAATCGGACCTAGCAACTTTCGCCCAGCGCCCGCAAAAAAATGAAATGAGATTGGGGGGTACGCGGGGAGTGCGTGCCCTCGTGTTCCGCTCCAATTCCCCTGCTCTTACCAGCGGCGGTCTCAGCCAGGCGGGCCAGCCAGGCGGGCCGGCCCGCTGGGCGGTTAATGTTTTTTTAATTTTTTTAATTAACACAACTGCGGCCCGCTCAGTAGAGTGGCCACTGGGCTGGCCGGCCCAACGTTTGGGTTATTATCATTTTTTTATATTTTTTCCTTTTTCTGTTTTAAAATTCCCAGAATTTCATTTTAGCTCCAATAATTCACCAAAAATAGCCCCAAGCACCAAAAAATCCTGGAAAAATTCCAGAGAATCTGGAAAATTTCCAGGAGTACTGAAAAATAAGAGGAGCTAGTATTAGTCATTAGAAATCGTATTTTATGTATAAAAAGAGATTAGGCATTAATAATACATGATATCACGAAAACGCACCTATCAACGCCAAAATTAATACGATATACACATAAAATACCCAGAAATGGGGGAGGGGGAATAAGCAATTTAAACCCCGAATCAGCAGGGTGAATAGGCCCACAAATATCCCCATGTATTCTCTCCAAGAAGCTAGGAGGCTCAAATCTCACTGTCAGTAGGGATGGTCTCGTTATTAGTTACCCTTGAAATAAGGTAGACATGGAAAATCACCCTTCTGAAGAATCTTCAGGTTCTTTAGATTATGTCTAAAAGATTGGATGAAAATGCAGTGCATCATTACCGATCCAGGGTGACCAAGTCTGTTATGCCAGAGTTTGAATACTGGCGATGAAAGGCACTTCTGGTGCACATCCAAATTAGCTTCTATAGGTTGAATATGAGTATGATAGAGACCCGATGGGAGTCCCTTAAATCGTTCTAAGACAGTTTTTAAACCGCCTTTTTGACGAATAACATACAGATATTCATTCTCATTTATATCTTTAGTTTCTAAGTGATATCCATTTAAATGAATATCATTGAAACTTAACAGATTCCTATTTGATTTAGGAGAGAAAAGTGCATCTTTTATTATTAGTCTCGTGTTATTTGGGAGCAAAATCATTGCTTCACCCCGTTCACCAGATCCTTCAATTATGTTTGACAGTCCTGAAATAGTAATGACAGGACCATCATAATCATTTAAACTAATGAAATAGCTTTTTTGCGAAGGATTGTGTGCGTCGAGGCACTGTCCACTAGGCACTCACATTTCATCTATAGAACATGAATTCAATACTTTAATAAAAAGAAATACATTCATTATTGAAAAGGAAAGATATAACATGATTAAGCAAACTACAGATGAAGTACTGATAACAAATATAGTAAATGCATAACAGATAAATATGACATCAGTTTAGGAGGTCATTATTCTCGAAGTCGTCTTTTGTGAACTTGGTTGACGGCTGGTTTTCCACCAGATTTATTTCAACGGGAGACTTCAGGCTCGCCTGATACAAATCTTGGAGGTGTCATGGAGTACAACAGTTTCTGGACCAATTACCAATCATGCCACATTGTGGAATTTATCCCCCCAATTTTTCTTGGGAATAGACGTCTGTCCATTGTTCTTTTTCTTCCACTAGAGCTTCTTCTTTCCCTCATTGTTGTCGCTCTCGGGAGGGTTGTTGTTCTTGGGAGGACCTCTGGCCTGACTCTTAGGGGCTTTCCCTTTGTTGAATTTCCCCTTCTGTTTGTTCTTCTGCTTCTGGGAAGAAACTTTGTGAGCCTCAGGGAGAGAAGCTGAGCATACATGGCGTATGTTATGTGTGGCCAGTAGCAAGTCTCTGTTATGCTCTGCAATGGGAAGGCAGGATTGCAGGTCAGAGAACTTGGTAAACTTGCGTTCACGGTACTGTTGCATGAGGATTGCATCCTTCTCATAGAAGGATGTGTAAGTCTTTTCCAGCATGCGTTCTTTCGTGACTTCTTCACCACACAACTTCAGGCATGAGGTGATATTATGAAGTGCTGAGTTATACTCAGTAGTGGACTTGAAGTCCTAAAGTCGGAGATTTTCCCACTCATAACGTGCACGTGGGAGGATCACATCTTTCTGATGCTTATACATGATCTCTAATGCAGTCCACAACTCTAGAGGATCTTCTACGGTGAGATATTCGACCTTCAGGGTCCGATCAATATGTCGCCTGGTATAGATTATGGCTTTCGCCTTATCTATATCAGAGACTATTGGTGTAGAAGCAGCCTCAGCAGTGCACGTTGCCGTGGTCGTAGCCATAGGCACATGAGTAGAGATTGTGGCCATAAGGCCATGTGCGCGCAAGTGGAACTTCAGGTCCACATGCCAGCTCAGATAATTCTTTCCAGTTGCATTGAGAACTTAAAAGTCGACGCTCGCTATTTTTGCCATATTATATATGTATTTAAAATAACATGAATTAATAATAAAGCATATTAAAAATTCATGAAAAATTAATAAATTAGTTGTATGGATTGGCCAGTCACCACTTAATAAAGTCCAAAGTCCATAAGATATACAGTCCAGAGAATACAAAGGATAAAAATGGAAAAGTACAACTTGGAAACCCATTAGGGTCCCAGCTGTAATGCCCTGAAAACTACTGCACAAGTACTAGAGGGGGGTGAATAGTACTTTAAAATAATCAAGAGCCTAATTCCTAATTATCGTGCAATCACAAACAACTATGCGGAATTAATAAGTACAACAAGAGAATCACAACGCAAACACACGATGTAATGGGTTCGGATCCACCCAAGTCTCCCCGACTTGTTCCCGGTGATCCTACGTCCCAGACACCCAGATCCCTTCCGGCTACTTGAGTTAGAATCCACTAACTCAAGCTTCCACTAAACAACTTCTTGTAGAAACTACTACAAGATCAAACAATACAACAGTTTGATCGTAACTCCCACAAACCGGGATCACAAACTTCTCTCACAAACCGAGAGATAAACTCAATATAATAAATTTAATGAAATAGAAAATGCTTACCACAAAATCCTATGCCTTGAGAAAATACTTACGGATTTAGGGCAAGGAGGGATTTTGAGAAAGAGTGATCACGAAACCCTAACACCACCAAGATGAACGGCGTAAGATGGCTAGGGCAAAGATGACGGTCGTGATTCAACCTCTCAGGAGTATGAATGCACAAAGCTCAAGATCTCTTTGAGAATTAGGTCAAGAACGAGAGAGAGAGAGAGAGAGAGAGAGAGAGAGAGAGAGAGAGAGAGGAGGGGGGGGGAGAGAGCGCTTGAAATTGATAAAAGAATCAATGAATTCGAGATCAGAAATCTCTCTGATAATAGACAAATTTCCATGTTTGAAAGGAGTCAAACAGATATGGAAAGAATCAAAATAGATCAAGAAAAATCGTGGAAATAAAATCTCCAACGGTTGGAAAATTAAAGCAGCTTAATCGGTCTAAGAAGGATCACTGACCGATTAGTTTGAGAACTAGTCGGTCGGTGAACCTTCTTGGACCGACTAGAAGGTTGACAGAGAAATGAGTGAAATAAGTAGGGTAAACTAGTCGGTCTAAGTAGAAACATTAACCGACTAGTTTGACAACTAGTCGGTCGGTGAACCTTCTTGGACCGACTAATTGGTCAACAGTAACTAGGCTGAAATACACAAGGATAACTAGTCGGTTCAAGAAGACTTTCCGACCGATTAGATCGTCATCTAGTCGGTTGGTCCTTCTACTTGAACCAACTAAGATGCACAGAAAACCATGAAACGAAGCGATAAGCTAAGGAACACATCCTAATGGCTTCTAAGGCAATCCTAGAGATAAGATATGGTAAACATGAGAATTACTACGCAAGTACTACTCAAGGCTTAACATTCTAGAAGACAATAAAAATAAACATTAGAAACCGTCTTCAAAAGCTTCTACATGAAGATTCTGAATCCCTCGACTTCATTAATACTCCTTGAGCTTCAACGAAGCTTTAGGCACAGCGATCACGCGCTCTAAGGAAGTCTTGGGATGTCGCTTGAGATCTACAAAGTAATTTGGCGACGATCTTCATAACTGCGCTCAAAGAGAATTAGTGCCCAATATTTATGTTTGTTCATCATCAAAACCAAATCAGAGGAATCAATACTCAACATTCTCCCCCTTTTTGGTGATGAAAAACGAACATAAATATAAATCAATAATAATGAGATAAATGAAATTTACTTACTCCCCCTGCATTGATGACTCGTTAGTTCCATATTAAATAATAAACATAAGCATCAAGCAGAAGAGAAAAGTATAAAACATGATCCAATTATTGAAATATAGGATCGGAATCCATTTTTATATCTTCACTCCCCCTGAATCTAACATATGAAATTAGATTCACGGTAATTGTTTAAATTATCATTTAGCACTAAGGTCATTATTAGTTCTCTCCCCCTTTGGCATTATTCAAAAAGAGCGGGAGGAAGGCAACGACAACAACCATGGCTAAAGAGAAATATAAACAGAAGAGTCGAATAGTATGACAATGGCCAAATGACACCAAGGAAAATATTGAAGAAAACAAGGTGTGTCAACTAGACCAGAGTCAAAAAGCAAAACCAGAAATCATCAAAATACCATCAAAACATATGATTGATTAAAGGACCATACTCTCCAATATCAACATTCTAGCTAATTGAGTGCATGGAAAACAATTCATGTTTTCATACAAACAAAGCTATATAACCAACAAAATCGTCGAGCGACGAAGTAAACATCAGAGACATAAGTACAATGTGCACACAGAGACGAACTGCAACAGGATGTATATACATATATAGATACAGCAAAAATGATACATCCAGCCAACAAAAAAAACTAACATCAGCAAATAGCAGTATACGGTGCACAACGTATAACACTCCAACATACATCAAAATGTATTACAAAATATCCAAAAACAACCATAAAACCATAAATCCAGCATAAGATGCGCAAAACGCATAATCCATAATCTAGCATGAATAGAGAATATCATTATCATGCAAGATTATATAAAAAATATGAATCCTAAATCTCGGATTCACCCATAATCCCCAATTCTCGACGTAACCGCACAAAGGTATCTTCCTTGAGTGGTTTCGTGAAAATATCGGCGATTTGCTTCTGGGTTTCAACGTACACTAAAATGATGTCCTTTTAGCTACATGATCATCTAAGAAATGGTGACAGACATCTATGTGTTTGGTACGTGAGTGGTGTACCAGATTCTTAGAGAGACATATTGCACTTAGGTTGTCCACCATGATATGGCAAGTATCACAGTTTATACCGAAGTCTTTAAGTGTGTGTCTCATCTAAAGAACCTGTGCACATGCAGCACCGACGACAATATATTCCGCCTCGGTGGTTGAAAGTGATATGGAATTCTGCTTCTTGGTAAACCAAGAGACAAGAGAATTTCCTATAAAATGGCAAGTGCCACTAGAACTTTTCTTGTCGGATTTGCATCCAGCATAATCTGCATCACTATATGAGATTAACTTATATGTGCTTGACTTTGGATAGAATAATCCGTAGTCGAGTGTGTGACTTAAATAACGGAAAATACGTTTAACCGCTAGTAAGTGTGATTCCTTAGGTTGTGACTGATACCTAGTACAAACACATACTGCAAACATTATATCCGGCCTACTAGCAGTAAGATATAATAAAGTACCTATCATACCTAAATATAGGCGAATGTCTACATCTTTGCCACCCGTATCTTTATCAAGGTGTGTAGTAGTGCTCATTGGTGTCTTCTTGCTAGAGGCATTCTCCATTCCAAATCGCTTTAGCAACTCCACCGTGTACTTGGTTTGGTGGATGAAGATTCCATCGTTCATTTGGCCAATTTGGAGTCCTAAAAAATATTTGAGCTCACTCATGTGGCTCATCTCGAACTGATCCTTCATGACATTAGAAAACTCTTCGCAAAGAGTGAAGTTAGTAGCACCAAAAATTATATCATCTACGTAAATCTGAACTAAAATAATGTCATGATTAGCATACTTAACAAAAAGTGTTGAATCAACCTCGCCCATTTTGAAACCCAAATCCAAAAGAAAGTTCTTTAGGCGGTCATACCAAGCTCTAGGAGCTTGTCTCAAACCATAAAGTGCTTTCTTAAGTTTGAAAACGTGATTTGGAAATTTGTCATTAATAAAACCCGGAGGTTGAGAAACATAAACTTCCTCAACAACATCTCCGTTTAAAAACGCACTTTTTACGTCCATTTGAAAAAGTTTGAAATCTTTATGGCATGCAAATGACAATAGTTACCTACTAGATTCTAATCTAGCTACAGGTGCAAAAGATTCCTCGAAATCAATACCTTCCTCTTGTCTGTAGCCTTGAGCAACTAACCGGGCTTTGTTCCGGATGACATTTTGGTTCTCGTCTGTCTTGTTCTTGAAGATCCACTTCGTTCCTATAACGTTGTGATTCTTCGAAGGCAACGGAACTAGCTCTCAGACCTCATTCCTCTCAAACTGAATGAGCTCCTCTTCCATAGCTATGATCCAAGAGCTATCTTCGCATGCCTCATTGATATTCTTTGGCTCCACAGAAGAGACAAAAGCACACTGATCGAAGAAGTTAACTTGAGATCATGTTCTGACGCCATCTTCCATGTTGCCAATAACTTGCTCATGGGGATGGTCACGAACTGTTGGAAGTTTTCTGGGAATACCCTGGTCACTAGGAACATTCTCAAGAGAATCATTAGTAGGGTTAGTTTCAACAGAATCAATATCATGAGATATATCAACAGAATCACTAACTGCTTCCATAGAATCATCGTCATCGATAATTCTAGGAGGGACAAAATCTTCATTAAATGAAATATGAAGAGATTCCTCGATCGTTGAGGTTCTTTTGTTGTATATCCGGTAGGCTTTGCTACGAGAGGAATATCCAACAAATATCCCCTCATCGGATCTTGGATCAAATTTGTCCAAACTACCATACGTGTTCTTGATAAAACATTTTGCACCAAAAACTCTAAAATGTTTAACTTGCGGTAACCTACCAAACAACAATTCATAACAAGTTTGTTTGGTGCCGGCCTCAAGAGTATCCTATTAAACACAAAGCAAGCGGTATGTACCACTTCTGCCCAAAATTGATGGCCAAGGTGGCTATCATCAAGCATAGTGCGAGCACATTCCACTAGCGTCCTATTCTTTCTCTCAACAACACCATTTTGAGGGGGTGCGAGAGAGAAAGAAAAGGTTGAGTAATACCAACCTCATCACAGAAGTTTGAGAAAGACTCGTTCTCAAATTCCACTCCATGATCACTACGAATAGTGACAATGGTGGTTCCAATGAGATTTTGTACTTTCTTAACAAATACTGTGAAGTTTTCAAAAGCATCATTTTTATTGATTAAGGTAAATATCCAAGTAAATCTAGAAAAGTCATTAACGATGACAAGTCCATATCGGGCATTTCCTAATGGAGCAACTCTAGTTGGCCCAAAAAGATCTAGATGAAAAAGCTCTAGAGGCCGTTTAGAGGATATGCTTTTCTTAGGTTTGAATGACGATTTTGGAAGTTTGCCCCGTTGACATGAGTCGCAAAAGCTTTTCTTATTGAAGGA
Organism: Scilla litardierei; assembly: GCA_030789695.1. NCBI lineage: Eukaryota > Viridiplantae > Streptophyta > Magnoliopsida > Asparagales > Asparagaceae > Scilla > Scilla litardierei. The sequence continues at coordinate 26,997,877 of CM061140.1, read as the reverse complement.
AAGCTTAGGGAATCCTTTAATAGAATCTAGCTTGGATAGTTTGAAAAGTGTTCCAAAATTCGTATGACCAAAACATCGATGCCATAAGTGTTGCTCACTTGTGTTGGCAATAAGACATTGTTCATAGGAATTTGGAATATCTAATATATATATAAGTCCTTATGGCATGTGCCAGAGAACAACCCATTATTATTATCATATCTTAAAATATGGCACATTCCTTTCTCAAAGCTAACTTTGTAACCCTTGTCACAAAGTTGGCTTATTTAGATTAGATTGTGATTTAAGCCTTTAACAAGGTAAACATCATTTATAAGGGGTTTAGAGGGGTTACCAACTTTTCCAATGCCGATGATGGTTCCGCTCTCGTTGCCTCCAAAGACCACTCGGTTTCCATTTTCAATGGGTACCACTTCGGATAGCAACTGAGCTTTACCTGTCATGTGTTTTGAACACCCGCTATCAAGTATCCAACCATTCTTGGAGCCAAATTTATGATTTGTTGCTCCTTTTCTTTTTCTTGAGTACCTGAAGATAAAAAATATCGTATCATGGTACCCAAGGTCATTGGGTCCTAAGAGATTAGACCTTTGGAAGCCAAGTCCAGTTGGACTTAGACTTCCCAACATAGTCATCATTGTGCACAACATTCATGAAATAAGAATTAATATACGCTTGTTTCTCATGCATGCTAGTGTCCTTCGGGCCCCAAATAGTGAATGTTTTGGGAGCCCTATTCCTATTGGGAGCATGCACATGTGGTTGATTTCTACGCGGTGCATGTGTTCTACGAGGAAGTGGCCTAATGTATGCATGATGTGGATAAGCATGCGGCACATGATGAAATGGTGGTGGCAACATATGATACGGTGCATGATGGTAATCATTCATATAGTAATGATGTGGATGAACATATGCATGTGGGGGAACACGTGCGTGAGTGTGTCTCACTTGCTGTGCACGTGCTCGTGGATGTGGAGCATAGAAATCATCATAAGTGTGAACTTGTGGAGTAGGAGGTGTGTTCCTACGTGGCATAGTATTTGTGTACATAAATGCATGACCCTTCTTTGAAGGTCCACCCAAAGTGGGTTGCTTTCCAAAAGGGGATGTGGTGGGACCGGAAGAGGTGCTCTCTCTCAAGTGCAAGAGTCCGTACAAGTAGTAAAATCTGGGAGTCCAGATATCGAATCCACGGGAAGAAATCTGTTGCAACCACAATTCAAATCAAATAGAAAGCCAACGAAGAGAACCTAAACACTTTTAATGGTGGTGATGGTGGTGTGAATGGGGATACGTGAATGATACGAGCAAGGAAAATACGTGAGAAAAAATATCTATAAAAAGTATGCACATGGTATGGGTTCATTAGGGTCGATGATTCGTATTAATTTGGTTGATGAATATATCACAATGAATTCTCTTTTTGAGAGCAATTCACCGGGAAAATATCCAATATAACTCAATGAATTCTCCTTTTGGGAGCAACTCATCGGAAGATGCCCTTTTGGGGGTTCAAACACGATATTCAAAAAGATCGTCGCTAAAGTTAAATACGATATGAAACTCTCTTTTGGAGAGATCAAAACTACGGTATGAAACTCCCTTTTGGGGAGATCAAAACTCACCCTTTTGGGGCGATCATCAACTAAATCAATTCTTTTGGAATCTGAAAAAAAGTCGATTTACGAACAAAGATTACAATTTTAGCGGCGTTTAACGATTTAGCACAAGGAATACAACCAAACTAACACAAATAATATCCCCTAACTACTCCAAACCATGCACAACAGAGATTTAGCTACTCATAATGCAATAATAAACAAGTTTCATAGCCAAATACTTCAAGTTTATAGCAAAATACGCTAGAAAACACCAAAATACGGGGTTTGAGTTAAAGAAAATATCACCAATTCTCCTTGAAAAGACTTCAAACTCTCTGGAAATAATAAAACAAGCCTCTGGAATTTTACAGAATTTTTCAAGGGGAGAATACGGCTCCTAGAGCCTCCAATACGCTCAAAATAAGCCCCAATCTGGCTTGTATACGCCCAAAAACCCCTAAATACGCTTATATAATAGGCTTGCGGGTTTGGGTTGTGCTGTCGGATCTAAACCCGCATCAAAATCATACCTGAATGCATCTGAACCGCACATCTCGATCGGAGCAAACCACGACCATCCGATCAAGCGGGATTGGATGTGGGCACGCCACGTGTCCTTTAAAATTTGCGCGCCCGCTTCGTTTCGATATCGGATCGAATTTGTTTCGCTCGGGGCCGTTGGATCGCCTGGTAACTCAGCGAGATCGCGCCACGTCGACATGCGGAAGTTCCCGCTTCTCGCTCGCTCGGGGTCGCTTGCGTCCATCCGATCGGCATCGGACGATTAGAAAATGGCCACGTAGCCCCGTAATATGCCGCTTCTTCGTTCGTCAAGATCGCGTCTCCGCCGTTGGATCGTTCGGGAGACGGTGTGGATCGTGCCGCGTCGCTCCTCCGATTTCGCGAGGCGGGGTGATTCAGGGCCGTCGGATGAAGCGGGGATAAGCCCGATGATCGCCGCGTGTCCCTTGGTTTTCGTTCGGCGCTGCTGAGATCCGCTCGCTTCCGCATCGACATCAGCCGTTAGATCAGCGATCGACGGCTACCAAGCTGCCACGTCGCCCCTTCGTCGTAGGCCGTCGGATGAGAGCGGGAACGCGTGGATGAACGCCGCGTGGCGCGCCAAGATTCGTGCAAACTTAATTTATTTCCAATAAATGGTATTCTGCATTCAAAAATTCATAGAAATTAGCACAGATCTCAGAAAAATACAAATAAATAGTCGTTGGAATCGTGAGATCAAGACGATGCTAGGAAAAATATAAAAAGTACAGAAATACTCCATTAATTGCTATTTTATGCTCAAACAATGTGAATTCTCTAATAAATGATGATATATAAAATACGCACGTATTAGGGAACACTATAGCATCATATGAGCACAAAATAGAGCTAAATGGGGGGGGGGTTAAATATGTAATATTGAACCCGAATCACACCCCCAACTAGCGATTTGCTAGTCACTAGCAAAAAGAGCGATTAATACGGATGAGTAATAAAACAATAAGTTCTTTCAAATTGCTCATGGCATGGCTCAATAATACGCATTCCAACATGGTCTTGACCATCAATATACACATCCACGAACAGAATCAATAACATGATATTTTCTCTAATTTAGTATGAATAAATAACATGAAAGCATCGTTTTGCGCAAGCGAAAGTATAACACGTTGTTTTGTTCTAGTTTTCGTGTTTCCAAGGAATTGGCCTATCAAAACAATCATTCAAGACATGGGTATTGAAGTTGCTTAGTATATTCATCATTTCTTTTCTTTTATTCGTTCTGCGTAACGCGCATCAAGCAACATTCGCAGAAAAATGTATAACTTGGATCGCTCCATCAAATGAGTGAGTTTCCTGTCAATGGCTCCCAAATCAGACGATCATAGGGCATTAGGCCAAGAAGGACCCCTCGGACTGTACTACTCGAGCCAACCAAGTTATTTATTAGTGACATACATATTCATTCATTTTTCATCATTCATTTTTCTTTTCTTTTCTTTTCTTCCTTTTTTTCTTTTGTAAGCAACTCAACTCCCATTCTTTGAATCTAAACATTAGTATCAAAGGCCAAATTCCTCTTCAACTTGAAGACTATTCTAATAAATCGTGTATACTTAAGCTTTTTCATCACATTAGTATGCATGAAATAAATTCAAACTATTTCGAGATATTAATCAAGGAAATTGAAAATTTTCATGAATAGCATATTAACGGTAATTCCATGAAGGAAAAATAATTTAATCAAGCCATAAATAATTTTAAGAACACGATTAATGTATAATCATCCGTATTTGAGGCATATGAAGAGTTTTAAAATGATGAGATTTGGTGATTTATTCTTCTCAAAAAAAAAAATCCTAAAGTCTCATACACACCCCCAACTAAAGATGGACATTGTCCTCAATGTCGGAAGAGGTACGAGTTTATTCAAGCAAGCAACCTAGAAAGCATATAAAAACTACACTATTGGAAAGAACACACCGTGATCAAATGGCGGATCCTGAATCTTTAATGGTGGAGGAAGTTGTTCAATTTGCTCCTTGCGCTCCTCGGTGATTATTCTTTCTCCAAAAACTAATTTGGACCCCAGCAACACAACTCCAAGCATCTCTATAAGCTGTTTGCCAATGTCCTGCGAGAAATGAGTTATGTCAGTCCAAATTATTTTAAAATTATTCTCAATGAAAGTATTCCAAAGGTAGTCATCAAAATAAGTGAAAGAAATTAAATCAAGTTGACGACTACTCCCTGAAAGATTTGCACTACTCTCTGTACGATGCTCGTTCAATGGGGAGAGGGATAAATGATTTTGGGACAAAACTGGAGGAGGGCATGGTTCTGACTCCATGGCGATAATCTCAAAACCCCTGTCCCTAGCTGTCTCCTCCTCTCGTTCATCCAAAATTGCTAGCTTGTCCTCTCTTTCGCACACACTTTCTGCCATGTGTATATTTATATTCGTGTCCTCAACGTGACATTGATTGCTCGATTTTCCTGCAATAGAAGATAAACTCGTATTAGATTCTTTAAGTTGAATATCAACAGAATTATTTTCTTCTAAGCAAGCGGCAATCAAATTAAGATTTTCAATAGAATTTTGAATTTGCCGACTCCGAGCAAGGAAATTCTCTTGGAATTGAAGGGATGTGGCCTCCTGTTTCTGAATAATCAGGTAAGTGTGCTCTTTCAAGGATTGCAAAGGTACGTCTACGCTTTGCTCTTCTTGATCGAGGCACGAAGGCTCCGTTGAATCGCTCTCTGAAGTCTCTTTCCCGGTTTCTTCATTTTCTTGCAGAGACTCCATGTATTCCCACGCCTTTATCGGCGTCATGTCTCCCAATAATTCCTGCAGCTGTGGTTGTAGTCCATCTAGGAAGGACGCCATAAGCTCTTCATTTGTGAACCAATGCTGCGGATAGCTCGATATAATGTCTGTGAACCTCCTCCAGGCCTGAAAGAAAGTTTCACAGTCAGTTTGATTAAAGTTAACAATTTTGAGCTTCTCCATTCTATGTTTGTGTGCATTAGCATACCGTGCATCACACAGATTGTTCGTGCAATAAAAATTCATATACTCCATTTTTTTAAAAAATTAAAATAAAATAATAAAAAAAGTTTATGTACAGTAAAGTGGAAAGATCTCACCGAAGGTCCTCTAAATGAAATAAACCGTAGTCACAAACCATTCCTCCCCGGCAACGGCGCCAAAAACTTGGTGGGACCGGAAGAGGTGCTCTTTCTCAAGTGCAAGAGTCCGTACAAGTAGTAAAATCTGGGAGTCCAGATGTCGAATCCACAGGAAGAAATCTGTTGCAACCACAATTCAAATCAAATAGAAAGCCAATGAAGAGAAACTAAACACTTTTAATGGTGGTGATGGTGGTGTGAATGGGGATACGTGAATGATACGAGCAAGGAAAATACGTGAGAACAAATATCTATAAAAAGTATGCACATGGTATGGGTTCGTTAGGGTCGATGATTCGTATTAATTTGGTTGATGAATATATCACAATGAATTCTCTTTTTGAGAGCAATTCACCGGGAAAATATCCAATATAACTCAATGAATTCTCCTTTTGGGAGCAACTCATCGGAAGATGCCCTTTTGGGGGTTCAAACACGGTATTCAAAAAGATCGTCGCTAAAGTTATAATACGATATGAAACTCTCTTTTGGAGAGATCAAAACTACGGTATGAAACTCCCTTTTGGGGAGATCAAAACTCACCCTTTTGGGGCGATCATCAACTAAATCAATTCTTTTGGAATCTGAAAAAAGTCGATTTACGAACAAAGATTACAATTTTAGCGGCGTTTAACGATTTAGCACAAGGAATACAACCAAACTAACACAAATAATATCCCCTAACTACTCCATACCATGCACAACAGAGATTTAGCTACTCATAATGCAATAATAAACAAGTTTCATAGCCAAATACTTCAAGTTTATAGCAAAATACGCTAGAAAACACCAAAATACGGGGTTTGAGTTAAATAAAATATCACCAATTCTCCTTGAAAAGACTTCAAACTCTCTGGAAATAATAAAACAAGCCTATGGAATTTTACAGAATTTTTCATGGGGAGAATACGTCTCCTAGAGCCTCCAATACGCTCAAAATACGCCCCAATCTGGCTTGTATACGCCCAAAAAACCCTAAATACGCTTATATAATAGGCTTGCGGGTTTGGGTTGTGCTGTCGGATCTAAACCCGCATCAAAATCATACCCGAATGCATCTGAACCGCACATCTCGATCAGAGCAAACCACGACCGTCCGATCAAGCGGGATTGGATGTGGGCACGCCACGTGTCCTTTAAAATTCACGCGCCCACTTCGTTTCGATATCGGATCGAATTTGTTTCGCTCGGGGCCGTTGGATCGCCTGGTAACTCAGCGAGATCGCACCACATCGACATGCGGAAGTTCCCGCTTCTCGCTCGCTCGGGGTCGCTTGCGTCCATCCGATCGACATCGGACGATTAGAAAATGGCCACGTAGCCCCGTAATATGCCGCTTCTTCGTTCGTCGAGATCACGTCTCCGCCGTTGGATCGTTCGGGCGACGGTGTGGATCGTGCCGCGTCGCTCCTCCGATTTCGCGAGGCGGGGTGATTCAGGGCCGTCGGATGAAGCAGGGATAAGCCCGATGATCGCCGAGTGTCCCTTGGTTTTCGTTCGGCGCTGCTGAGATCCGCTCGCTTCCGCATCGACATCAGCCGTTAGATCAGCGATCGACGGCTACCAAGCTGCCACGTCGCCCCTTCGTCGTAGGCCGTCGGATGAGAGCGGGAACGCGTGGATGAACGCGGCGTGGCGCGCCAAGATTCGTGCAAACTTAATTTATTTCAAATAAATGGTATTCTGCATTCAAAAATTCATAGAAATTAGCACAGATCTCAAAAAAATACAAATAAATAGTCGTTGGAATCGTGAGATCAAGACGATGCTAGGAAAAATATAAAAAGTGCAGAAATACTCCATTAATTTCTATTTTATGCTCAAACAATGTGAATTCTCTAATAAATGATGATATATAAAATACGCACGTATTAGGGAACACTATAGCATCATATGAGCACAAAATAGAGCTAAATGGGGGGGGGGTTAAATATGTAATATTGAACCCGAATCAGGATGTGTACTTAGTGGAAGTACCATTGGTAGATGAACTATCCATGGGGTGTTTACTCCCACTAGTGGAGGCATCAGATGATGGCCTAACAAAGGTGGTGGAAGATTTGGATGAATTTTCCTTCTTATACCCCAAACCAATACGATGATTGGCCGGAAGTAAGTCATTCAGAATATTATCCAAATGGTCCTTGCCTTTGTTGAATTTTTCAATTCGGCCTATTGTGGACTCATATTTCTCAGCGAGAGAAAGTATTTTAGCATCCAAAGTGGACACTTGTGTTGTGAGTTCACAAACACGTGACTTGAGATTCTCATTCTCAATACTCAAAGTTGAGTTTCGAGAAATTAAATCGGCTATCTCGTATTCATCCGAATCCTCAAGGTTAACATGCTCAAGTTGAGACTTGAGATTTACAATCTCAGTTCTCAAGGTTTCAACAACGGTGTCGTTGTTGGTGATGACAGGCTTAGGTGTGTTTTGAAGACTAGTTAGCTCATCTTTGATTTTAGTATATCTATTTACCAATTTAGAATACTTAGACCAAATTTGTTCATTAGCTAATCTTAAGTCATCCATAGTTACCTCTTCACCTTCATCCTCGCTTTCATCTGAAGCGGTCTCTTGATCATGTTGCTCTCTTGCCATGAAGCACATGTGTGCTTTCTCCACTTGTTCTTCATCTGACTCTCCACTTGAGGAATCCTCTTCCGAGTCGGTGAATGTACCGACAAGCCCTTTCTTGTACTCCTTGTACTTTCTTGACTTGTCGAACTTTGGTGCCTTCCACTTCTCCTTTTGTTTGTTGAGAGGACAATCAACCTTGATGTGTCCTGGCTTATTGCATTTGAAACACAAAGGAGCAGAGGTATTAGTAGAACCAACTTTAGATTTGTTCTTGAAATTACCTTTTCGGAAGAACCGGTTGAACTTCTTTGACATGAGGGCCAAAGATTCCATGTCCAACTCATCTTCCGATTCTTCACTATCGGTAGGAGTGGTAGGAGTGGCCTTGAAAGCAATCGCCTTTTTCTTCGGCTCTTCTTGCTTCAAGAATGCCTTCATCTTATCCTGCATCTTGATCTTGCTATCCTTTCGTACCTCATATGACATCAAGATACCCATTAGTTGAACAACAGTATATTTGGACATATCATTACCTTCCACGATAGCGTAAGTTCGTTTTTCCCAACTCGAAGGAAGTCCGTCAATGATCTTAGCGACCTTCTCTTCTTGGGTATAGATCTTCCCAAGGGCTTCCAACTCGTTGGTTATATCCACGAAGCGAGCATAGTACTCCTTAATTCTTTCACCCTGTTCCATGTGAAAAAACTCGAATTCTTTGTTAGCAACAGTGAGTTTAGAGTGCTTTACCCTGCCCGTTCCTTCGTGTAAGATTAAGAGTTGGTTCCAAATCCGATATGCACTCTTACAGGTACATATCTTGTTGAAATCTTCAGGCTCCAGTGCACATTGTAAGGCATTCATTGCCTTGTTATTGTTCACCTCCGCGGCGACCTCCACGGCAGTCCACTTTGTGAAGTCTTCTTCAGTGGGTTCAACATACTCCGTTAACGTGGCTCTCCATAGTGATGCGCTCTGGAGGAAAGTTTCCATCCGGCATTTCCAGTACCCATAGGTGGTACCGTTGAAGTGAGGATGCCTATTTGAGGAGTGTCCTTCGATTACTAAAGAGGCTCCTTCACGATTTTTATAGGGGCTGTAGTCGGAAGGTGGTCAAACGGCCTTGTTTTCGTTGTTTGTCATAGCTATGAACTTGGCTCTGATACCAAATGTAATGCCCTGAAAACTACTGCACAAGTACTAGAGGGGGGGGGGGAATAGTACTTTAAAATAATCAAGAGTCTAATTCCTAATTATCGTGCAATCATAAACAACTATGCGGAATTAATAAGTACAACAAGAGAATCACAACACAAACACACGATGTAATGGGTTCGGATCCACCCAAGTCTCCCCGACTTGTTCCCGGTGATCCTACATCCCAGATGTAGTGCACCTGTCGGGCTACTGCACACGTACTAGAGGGTGGGTGAATAGTACTTTTAAATAATAGGGAGAGTTATTCCTAATTATCGTGCAATTAACAAACAACAATGCGGAATAACAACGATCAACAAGAATAAATGCAAACGCAAACAAATGGTTTAATGGGTTCGGATCCACCCAAGTCTCCCCGACTTGTTCCCGGTGATCCTACGTCCCAACCACCCGGATCCCCTCCGGATACTTGAGTTAGAAACCCTAACTCAAGATTTCCAATATGCCCACTTGCGAAAACCTCGCAAGTGCAAACTAACTACAAACGATGTTCGTGAATCCCACAACCCGGGATCACGCAAACTCTCGCAACCGAGAGTATACAATTCAAATAACGAATGTAAATGAAATGAAATGCTTACCAACAAAATACCTATGCCTTGAGTATTCTTACCAAATTAGGGCAAGTGGGATTTTGATGGAGGAAGATGGCACCAAACCCTAGCTTCAAGAAGATGACCAGCAATGGAAGCCTAGGGTGGAGATAGTGACCTAGAATCAAGCTTCTAGCTTGAATGGCTCACAATAGAGAGAATCTCTCTTGAGGATTTAGGGCTCAAGAATTTGAGGGAGAGATTCTTGTGAGAAGAGAGAGCTTGGAAATAGAGTTGATTGCTCTTCTCTTTTGATCTGAAAATATCTCTAATATATTTCTTAACCCCTTCAAGAAATGAATCAGGATTCTATTTATAGGGGCAAGGAAAAACTAGTTCAAAAAGATCCCAACGGCTCTTTTCTGAAGCTGGTTAGTCGGTCAAAGAAGGATGCCCGACCGACTAGATCACAATCTAGTCGGTCGGTCAATGAGCATGGACCGACTAACGAGTTGACAGCCAAGATAGAAAAGTTCACGGTCAATATGAACTAGTCGGTCTAAGAAGACTTGCCGACCGACTAGTTGGACAACTAGTCGGTCGGTCAGTGTTCTTTGACCGACTAAGAGATGAAACTCAAAGGCTGGAAACAAGTTTAACTAGTCGGTCTAAGAACAATGTCTAACCGACTAGTCTCTCAACTAGTCGGTCGACAGATGTGCTTTGACCGACTAAGTGTAAACAGTGGCTCAGGCTGAAATTGGGAGATGAAAACTAGTCGGTCTGAGAAGGATTCCTAACCGACTAGATCGTCATCTAGTCGGTCGGTGAGCCTTCTTGGACCGACTAACTGTAAATAGTAGATAGCCAATATTGAGCAAGGGCATCTAGTCGGTTCATGAAGGATTGCCGACCGACTAGATCATCATCTAGTCGGTTGGTTCTCCTACTTGAACCAACTAAGATGCTCCAGAAGCCGAGGGAAGAAGCGCGAAGCTTCGGGAAAGTTCCTATGGGCTTCTAAGATAAACCTAGCTCTAAGATATGAGCGAAATGAAGATTATAATGTAAGTCCTACTCAAGACTTAACATTCTAAGTATAGAAGCTAGAAGACTATAAATAAACATTGACGATCCGTCTTCATAAGCTTCAATCTTCATTCTTGACTTCAATAAAGGTCCTTGAGCTTAAACGAAGCTTCAGGCACACGATCACGCGTATTGAGAAGTCTTGAGACGTCGCTTGAGATGAACATATTCTTTTGGCGACGATATCCATAACTGCGCTCACAAATAGTTAGTACACGATATTTATGTTTGCTCATCATCAAAACCAAATCCGGGGAATCAATACTCAACACCAGACACCCGGATCCCTTACGGCTACTTGAGTTAGAATCCACTAACTCAAGCTTCCACTAAACAACTTCTTGTAGAAACTACTACAAGATCAAACAATACAACAGTTTGATCGTGACTCCCAGAAACCGGGATCACAAACTTCTCTCACAAACCGAGAGATAAACTCAATATAATAAATTTAATGAAACAAAAAACGCTTACCACAAAATCATATGCCTTGAGAAAATACTTACGGATTTAGGGCAAGGAGGGATTTTGAGAAAGAGTGATCACGAAACCCTAACACCACCAAGATGAACGGCGTAAGATGGCTAGGGCAAAGATGACGGTCGTGATTCAACCTCTCAGGAGTATGAATGCACAAAGCTCAAGATCTCTTTGAGAATTAGGTCAAGAACGAGAGAGAGAGAGAGAGAGAGAGAGGGAGGGAGGGAGGGAGGGAGGGAGGGAGGGAGGGGGAGAGAGGGAGAGAGGGAGAGAGAGAGAGAGAGAGAGAGAGAGAGAGAGAGAGAGAGAGAGAGAGAGAGCTTTTTCGAGAGGGAGAGAGCGCTTGAAATTGATAAAAGAATCAATGAATTCGAGATCAGAAATCTCTCTGATAATAGACAAATTTCCATGTTTGAAACGAGTCAAACAGATATGGAAAGAATCAAAACAGATCAAGAAAAATCGTGGAAATAAAATCTCCAACGGCTGGAAAATTAAAGCAGCTTAATCGGTCTAAGAAGGATCACTGACCGATTAGTTTGAGAACTAGTCGGTCGGTGAACCTTCTTGGACGACTAGAAGGTTGACATAGAAATGAGTGAAATAAGTAGGGTAAACTAGTCGGTCTAAGAAGAAACACTAACCGACTAGTTTGACAACTAGTCGGTCGGTGAACCTTCTTGGACCGACTAATTGGTCAACAGTAACTAGGCTGAAATACACAAGGATGACTAGTCGGTTCAAGAAGACTTTCCGACAGATTAGATCGTCATCTAATCGGTTGGTCCTTCTACTTGAACCAACTAAGATGCACAGAAAACCATGAAACGAAGCGATAAGCTAAGGAATACATCCTAATGGCTTCTAAGGCAATCCTAGAGATAAGATATGGTAAACATGAGAATTACTACGCAAGTACTACTCAAGGCTTAACATTCTAGAAGACAATAAAAATAAACATTACAAACCGTCTTCAAAAGCTTCTACATGAAGATTCTGAATCCATCGACTTCATTAATACTCCTTGAGCTTCAACGAAGCTTTAGGCATAGCGATCACGCGCTCTAAGGAAGTCTTGGGACGTCGCTTAAGATCTACAAAGTAATTTGGCGACGATCTTCATTAATGCGCTCAAAGAGAATTAGTACCCAATATTTATGTTTGTTCACCATCAAAACCAAATCAGGGGAATCAATACTCAACACCAGCAAATGTGCAATTTTGCCTCCGTCTTCAAGAAAAGATACTCCGGTCTTTGGCTTATACAAATATATCCTCACTAAAATTCATTTTATATCAAAACAGAAAAGAAAATGTGAGGAATATAAATGGTGACAAACTGGTCGATCCAAAACCACAACGTAATTTATTAAACATCCACGCAATTTATAAATTATGCAGGCCGACATGTCGATTGTCAGGCTGGGAGCAACTCCCCCAGTAGGCCGTGTAGGATCCTGCCAAAACAGAGTTAGGATCGATAATTAAAGTTGAGACTTACGCTTGCGTATGCAGAACGGTAGTCTCGGAACTTTGCCTTCGGATTCGCCACGACGGATCGAGTCTTCTCACGAACGGAGTAAGGCTACTAATCCACAATCTAAATCTCTATTTTAGATTAAGAACTTGGAAAGAGGAAGAGAAAGGATTTCTGCAGAGCTTCGCTAGGATGAAGATGCATGCATGAATTTCATGCAAATGGTGTAAGAAATGGCTTACCCTTGGGTCTTATTTATGGCCCCCAAGGTAGTTATTTTAGGGTAAGTTGTTCCTTTGGAACAACTTAATTAAGGTGTACCATGATACATGGCACAATATAAGCTTAAGTTGTACCATATGCATGGTACAACATAAGCTTAAGATATTCCCCCTTTATTAGCCATATGTCGCATGCACTTATGCATATATAATGCGACTTTCCCACTCATCCAGAGATCCTCTCCGCAAGGGAACAGATTCCCTTTGTACACGACTTCGTGTACGCGACGTTCGAGGTCCGTATTCCCTCGTACATCCCCCACAAGGGTGTACAAACGTCTTCCATATCCAACATCTCCCACTCACACTTGAGGGGATTGTAAGAGAACGTCTTTCCCTTAGTTCTTTCATCTATCATACCGAGAAATAGACCGTGCGACCGTCATGCGCGTAGAGTCTGTTGTTGTGCACTTGTTAGAGATACACAACGACCTCGAAGGTGCAAAGTTGAGTAGTTCAACGCATGCTTTACCCTAGATTATTTCTTCACATTTCTTATACTTTATATTCAACAATTGAATCCCATCTGGATTACAATTGGCTGGCCAGCTTTGAATCACTAAAGTCCAAATGCGAATATGAAATCAATCTTCCTCTTCTTGCGAACCTTCTGATCTTGACTTGATTCGCTTTTCTAACGTGCCCCGCCGAGCCAAATTACCATAGCCCATTAGTAACACGCTAAGATAGCGATCATCTCGTCAAATCTAAAGGAACCAATTGGAGTCCTTGAGTGTAAGAGTTAAGACCCGTATGGCCTTTGAGTCTCACATAATAGCAAACACTATTGCTACTAACTCAGTGGTCGAAATGCATACGTGGTATGAACACGTATTACAACATCACTCCTTTCCCAGGGAGAGTATGTCTTAATGATGTTGTACGGATGAAAAGATTAGACACCACTGTGCCTATCTTTTTGAGTCCCCTTACTACTCGTGAAATATTCACGGACTCTCATCCTGCATAAGACAGATAGGATTTAAAAAATCCTACGAGATCTCTTTCAAATATCCTTGTGATACAGATCTCAGATCTTTTGTAAGCATCCATATGATGCAGATCTTTTATTCGACTATCTTGTTTAAGTCATGACTCTAAATCATTTCATGATTTTGACTTTAAACTAGTCTCATCTCTATCTTATCCATCTGATAAGATAAGGCGGTTGCTCATGTGAGAGAGCCAACCTTAATCTGTCCGACATACACACAATAAAATAGCTGAGATTAAAACACAAATGTACATAAAATCATTTGTAAGAAACTTGTATGCAATATATAAAAGAACTTCTTTCTTTTATTAAACTTTGATCTTCTATAGACATGGGAAATATTACAAGATACAGCTCAGCACCTACGCATTCCCATAGATGATAAGTGTTTGTAAAACACATCTCTGGGGATCACCTTAGTAAGGGGATCCGCTATCATCTCATGCGTGGATATGTATCCTATGTCTACTTCCTTTCGTTTGTCATAGTCCTTTGCAATCTTGAATCGAATGTCAATGTGTTTGGTCTTACAATGAAATTTAGGATCTTTGACGTATGCAATCGAAGCTTGACTATCACTGTATATAGGAACAGTGCTTGAGTCAGTGGCATTCGTCAGCCTGTCTAAGAATTTCTTAAGCCAAACAGCTTCTTGGACCGCCATACTGAATGCTACGAACTCGGCTTCCATGGTTGATAGAGCGATGCAGGTTTGTTTCTTGCTGCTCCAGGATATTACACCATTCCCGAGTAAGAAAACAAAGCCTGAGGTAGATCTTCGCTCGTCGAGATCACCTGCCCAATCAGCATCGGTATAGCCTTCGAGTCTCAAGGTATTGCCTTGATAGCATAACGCATAGTCCGCAGTCCCTTTGAGGTACCTTAATATCCTCTTTACCGCTTTCCAGTGTGCTTGTCCTGGGTTGGATTGGTAACGGCTTACCATACCAACAGCATAGCAAATGTCCGGTCTGGTACACATCATGGCGTACATCAGACTCCCGACAGCACTGGAGTATGGAACTTTTTCCATAGCTTTCTTTTCTTTTGGATCTTTGGGACACATCTCCAAACATAGACCCTCGCCTTTGCTTATTGGAGTATCAATTGGCTTGCAGTCCTGCATATTAAACCGTTCTAAAACTTTCTTTATATATGTCTCTTGAGAGAGAGAAAGAAGTTTCTTAGAACGATTCCTTGAGATCTTAACCCCAAGGATATATGCAGCTTCACCCATGTCTTTCATCTCAAAGACGGATGAAAGCCAAGCTTTGATATCCAAGATAAGACGCTTATCATTTCCGGCTATAAGTATGTCATCTACATAAAGAGACATAATTACATACTTGTTTTTAATCCTCTTAATATATACGCAGTTGTCTTCGTCGAGCATGGAGAAACCATACGACAAAACGACTTCTTGAAAGCGCATATACCACTGCCTTGAGGATTGTTTAAGACCATATATGGATTTACGAAGTTTACAAACCTTATGTTTGTTTTCTTCTTGTACGAACCCGTTTGGTTGTTCCATGTAGATCTCCTCATCTAGTTCTCCGTTAAGAAAAGCAGTCTTTACATCCATCTGATGTAACTCGAGGTCCAAACAAGCCACCATTGCCAGAATTAAGCGAATGGAGGTAAAACGCACGACAGGAGAGAAAGTCTCTTCGTAGTCTATTCCTTCCTGTTGCGTGAAACCTTTCGCAACAAGGCGAGCTTTATATTTCTCGATGGAGCCATCAGCCTTATGCTTGATTTTGAGAACCCACTTGTTCCCAATGGTTCTACGTCCCTTAGGTAAATCAACCAAGTCCCAGACTTGGTTTGTTTTCATGGATTGAAGTTCTTCTTCCATAGCCGCTATCCATTTATCTTTAGCAGGGCATGTGACGGCCTGTTTGAAATTTGCAGGTTCGTCATCATTTTGTAGTAATGTCATGAATGTTTGAGGAAATTCATCCTCAAATCTCAGAGGTGTTAACCTCGTTCGATTACTACGTCTTGTTTGAGTTTGATCACTCCCACTTGGAATGACATCACTCCCACTTGGAATAATATCACTCCCACTCGGAATAGGATTGGTATCGTTCGTATCATCCATTGGTGAAGTTTGAAACGTATTTTCTTCTTCACCAAGAATTCTCCCACTCGAACGTTCCGATCCTTCTTGATCCCAAGTCTCAAACAAGGATAAGTCTTGACTTATCTCACCCTGTCTTGGAAACTCGTTTTCCAAGAAGACAACATCCCTCGATTCGAATTCTATTAGACCCCCATTGTCCTCTTGACCGACGAAAACATATCCTTTGGAGTTTTCAGCGTATCGGATGAAGATACACTTCCTCCCACGTGGCCCAAGTTTGCCATATTTGTGAGAGGATAAATGTGCGTAAGAGGCACAACCCCAAGGTTTTAGAATGTTTAAGTCTGGAGTTCTATTGTTCCACAACTCATAAGGAGTAGAACTTACCGACTTCGAGGGTACACGGTTTAAGATGAATGCTGCCGTCAATAATGCGTCACCCCAAAAGGTGATAGGCAAATTTGCCTGAGACATCATTGATCGGACCATTTCCATCAATGTCCTATTTCTTCTTTCCGCAACACCGTTTTGTTGCGGAGTATAAGGCATAGTTATTTGATGAACTATGCCTTTTTCATCACAAAGTTCCTTAAAACTTATTGATTGATATTCACCGCCCCTATCGGTTCGCAAAACCTTAATCTTGCGATCTAATTGATTCTCCACTAAACTCATATAGTTTTTAAAGCAAGCCAAAGCTTCACTTTTGTGGGATATCAAATAGATATGTCCGAAACGGGTGAAGTCATCAATGAATGTGATGAAATAGGACTTCCCGCGTCTTGTCTTAACATTCATTGGACCGCAAATGTCCGAATGGATAAGCTGTAATGGAACTTCGGACCTTGTGCCAGTTCCAAACGGCTTGCGACAAGTTTTCCCTACAAGACAATGTTCGCAAGTCGACATTTCAACTTTTGAAACATTAGATAGCAAGCCACTTTTGGCAAGTCTATCCATTCTAGTTGGTCCAATATGACCAAGTCTTGCATGCCAACAAATGATCTCAGATTCAGAGTTAGAAACATTTGTCAAATGAAAACTTTCATTAATGGAAGTAGAATCATCATACATTGTGTTCAAAACAATTAATCCATTACAAACATTACCAGAACCAATCAAAGAATTATTACAAACAAGGTCAACACATTGTTTATAGAACCTCCACTCATAATCTAAAGACATTAACATGACCACGGATACGATATTTCTTCTAATATCTGGAGCAAAGAGGACGTCGTGCAATAATAAAGTCCGGCCGTTGTCGAGAACTAGCTTGCATGTTCCGACGCCTTTGACTTCAACACGAGTGTTGTTGCCGACGTATATCCACTTTGTTCCTTGAGTTATCCTTCGATACTCTACGAAGAACCTTCTGTCCTTCGCAACGTGGTCTGTGGCCCCTGAATCAATCAACCAAAAATTGTTAGATTCAGCAAGAAACATGGAACTAGAAACACATATGTAACTAGCCCTACAAGTTACCTTGTCACTTCCTTCCGTACACTTACGGGCGAAGTGACCGTACTTGTTGCACTTAAAGCACTTGATCTTCTTCAAGTTTTTCTTCTTTGAGTGCACATTCTTTTGCCACTTTTTGTTCTTAGTCTTCTTTGAGGTTTCCGGTTCTTGCTTTCGTTCGTTCACAAACCTTAAGCGTTTCCGCTTATTTCCTCCATGTGAGGAACTAGCGGCCACGTGCACGTCTGCACTTGGTTTTGCGGCTTGAATCCGCTCTTCCTCGAGTTCGAGGTGTTTCGAAACATCGCTTAAAGTTTTAATGCACTCATTATGAGTGAGGTGCATTTTCATGTTATCCCAGCTATCTGGGAGTGAACGAATGACTGCTTGGATCTGCTGTTCGTCAGACAGCGTAACACCCGCATCCTTTAATTCAGATATTAGATTCGCCATGTGGCGGAGATGCTTTTTCATAGAATGATCTCTCCGCATCTTGTACGAATCAAATTGAATATTCAAGGAGCGGAGTTTGGTAACCGAAGTTCCACCAAACTTTACTTCTAGCTCAGACCATATGTCTTTGGCTAGATCGAATTCCCGAAATAGACGCATTATGTCATTGTCCATCGCGGACAGTAACGTAATGCGTGCTATTTTGTTCTTTCGAGTCCAAGTGTCATAAGCTTCCCGGTCCCTCTTGTGTTGGGCCGTATTGCCCAACTCAGGTTCTACCATTATGTTTTGGAGTGTTTCGAGCACATCTTGCTCCTCCAAAACATATTGGATTTTAATTGACCAAAGTTTATAATTGTCGCCGTTGAGCTTTTCACCTTTGTTAAGCTCCGCGACAATATTCTTAGAAGCAGTAGACATATTCGATTCAAAAAACTGCAAAGAAAATGAAAAAAACACGATCAAAATTCAATGCATAAAGTTTCGATTCTTTAAACACTTGATAAGTTCCTTGGATGCGTTGAAATGTTACTCTAGAATCGAGAAGTTCACTACATTCCCAACTACCATCTAGAAGTAACTTTCAAAGTATCCCTCTTACTTATCTTAAGTAAAAAGAAATCAGAAATAATACCCGTATGGTATTAGCAGCGGAAAATTACTTTGAAAAACATATCTTTCAAAATAGAATAGGTGAGAATTAGCGCAAAGAATTTTAACGCAACAATTGCCAAGCCACGAGACCTGTTCTACACACCCATGGGTTAGATAACCATGGCCGGATCGTGGTAGGACTTGGAATTCTAAATTGCGCTGTCCCGATTTAAGGACGGGACATAACCTATTTGAAAAACATCTTTTTCCAAAAATTTGAAAGCACGTTGGCTAATCTCCGTAGAGTAGAACACAACGTCACAAGTACATTGGCTAATCTCCGTAGAGTAGAGCACAATGACATGGCTAATCTCACATGAAGTAGAGCACTATGGCTAATCTTCAAGGAGTAGAGCCCAAAAAAAACTTCATTAAAACGTTAGTCCTGTATGAACTAATCGGCACTGTGGTTAGCCCCGTATGGGCTAATCGACACATTCGAGTTTGGCCAATGCCTTTTGTCACCCCGTATGGGTCAGTAGGCAAGTTTGCAGTCGACCCAGACCTTCTGTCAGATTGGTCGACCAAAAACACAAAATTGGTCGACCAATTTTCGAAATGCAAATTCTCCCGGCCAGGGCCTCTGCTCTGGCCGGGGCTTGGCCAAGGGCCGGCCAGGGCCTCTGCCCTGGCCGGCCAGGGGCCCTGGCCCCCTCGGCCAGGGGCGGCCAGGCCCTGGCCTCTGCCAGGGCCGGCCGGCCAGGCCCTGGCCTGAGGCCAGGGCACTGCCCTGGCCTCTGCCAGGGCGGCCAGGCCCCTGGCCTGAGGCCAGGGCGCTGCCCTGGCCTCTGCCAGGGCGGCCTGGCCACTGGCCGGGGCCAGGCCCTGGCCTGAGGCCAGGGTGCCGGCCCTGGCCTCTGCCAGGGCCGGCAGGCCGGCCCCCTGGCCACTGCCAGGGCAATGTAGGATCCTGTCCAAAACAGAGTTAGGATCGATAATTAAAGTTGAGACTTACGCTTGCGTATGCAGAACGGTAGTCTCGGAACTTTGCCTTCGGATTCGCCACGACGGATCGAGTCTTCTCACGAACGGAGTAAGGCTACTAATCCACAATCTAAATCTCTATTTTAGATTAAGAACTTGGAAAGAGGAAGAGAAAGGATTTCTGCAGAGCTTCGCTAGGATGAAGATGCATGCATGAATTTCATGCAAATGGTGTAAGAAATGGCTTACCCTTGGGTCTTATTTATAGCCCCCAAGGTAGTTATTTTAGGGTAAGTTGTTCCTTTGGAACAACTTAATTAAGGTGTACCATGATACATGGCACAATATAAGCTTAAGTTGTACCATATGCATGGTACAACATAAGCTTAAGATATTCCCCCTTTATTAGCCATATGTCGCATGCACTTATGCATATATAATGCGACTTTCCCACTCATCCAGAGATCCTCTCCGCAAGGGAACAGATTCCCTTTGTACACGACTTCGTGTACGCGACGTTCGAGGTCCGTATTCCCTCGTACATCCCCCACAAGGGTGTACAAACGTCTTCCATATCCAACAGGCCGATCACTCGATCGATCGTAAGACTGGGGATAGCTCCCATGTAGGCCGATCGACCCATCGAACGTAAGGCTGGGGCACCTCCCCGAGTAGGCCGACATGTTGACTATCAGGCTGGGGAAACTCCCCAGCTGGCTGACTCACCCCTTCATCGGCCGTAAGTCGAGGGGCCACTCCCCTCGCCACCGAACGAATCTTGGACCGACCAATTTTTGTCACTAGTCGACTCTGCAAGGCAAACCAATTTTACAAAAGGAGCCACTTCTCTCTCTCATACTACATCTCCCGACCTCAACCTCTACAGCGGTTGATCTCGGAAGATGGGGGCAATTGATACAACCATTTTGACCGGGCCCAGAGGAACCAAGTCAACTGCAACTAGTCAACTAACCCACTATGGCCTTGGGCTATAGACCAAGGACCTCACGGGCAGGTCACGCCCCTCTACCCGAAACGAAGGCCCGATAGACTGTCCACTTTCCGTAGTGGAGGAAATCACTCTCCAAACCAAGGGAGCACTCACCAATTATGGCAGACACTCAAGGCTGTCACTCCAGGAATCAAGGCACGTCTTCATGGCATTCATTTCTCCATCAAATGGGTGCAATCATGGGGTCAAGACTGCCTAATCTGTGCACCGTGATGAAAGGCAACATTTAGTCCTCTTTATGGGTGTTTTCCCACATATGGTGCCAGATTTTTCAGGGGTGTTTTCTCACCACAATTCGGGAGTCTCGAGGATCGGAGGTCGACGTGGTCACGCGAGACACGTGCGTCCTTCGAGATCGCATAGTGGCGCGTTCGCTAGGTCCAAAATGCACGGATCCGTGTGTCAGTATCTGAAAGGGTAGCTTCAGGAGAACGACGGCCTTCTCGAGTGGAGAGACGAACGAGTTCAAAATCAAGACCATTCAGCTCTGGTGGATGAAACGCCGAAGGGTAGCTTCGGCAGGGTGAAGTCTCCTTGACCTGCGCGGGCGAGAAAGCTCGTCAGGGGGGTCGGACCATGGTTTCGACCAAGTCCCCTCCGATGCCTAAGTCAGATATGATTTGAAGGATGCCTGGTGAGATCGAGTACGATTCACGGAGAGATCGATACACGAATCCTCAAGCCGGGCTATGGAGGAGAATTGTGAGGTGGAAGACAAGGTCGGACGAGGAAGAATACATGAGTCTAGAGTATTCAGAGTTCGGTCCCTTCATCTCTCGATCTCCGGTTCTCTTGTAGGGATTGAACTGCCCATGTCTCCCTCCTCCTCCCCCTCTTTTCGCCCCACGTCTGCGCCTCTTTCATGGTCCCTTGATGGGCCATGAAGGCAAGCGTAATGGAGATTCAAGCGGACGGAATCCGAGGGGCGGTTTCCTTAGCTACTGAAGGTTAGCAGTTCCCTTAATGTCGAATTTCTAGGCCGGCGTCCTCAGAAGTGCTATCGAGGCCTCTGGGCCTGGGCCTAATCTTTCCCCGGCCCATGGACTTAGTGTTGGATATGGAAGACGTTAGTACACCCTTGTAGGGGATGTACGAGGGAATACGGACCTCGAACGTCGCGTACACGAAGTCGTACGCAAAGGGAATATGTTCCCTTGCGGAGAGGATCTCTAGATTGATGGGAAAGTCGCATTATATGTGCATAAGTGCATGCGACATATGGCTAATAAAGGGGTAATATCTTAAGCTTATATTGTACCATGCATATGGTACAACTTAAGCTTATAATATGCCATGTACGATGGTACACCTTAGTTAAATTGTTCCAAAGGAACAATTTATCCTAAAATAACTACCTTGGGGGCTATAAATAAGACCCAAGGGTTAGCCATTTCCTTACACTTTTGCATGGCATTCATGCATGCATCTTCATTCTAGCGAAGCTCTGCCGAAATACTTCCTCTCCCTTTATCCAAGTTCTTAATCTAAAAGTAGAGATTTAGATTGTGGATTTAGTAGACTCACTCCGTTCGTGAGAAGACTCGATCCGTCGTGGCGAATCCGAAGGCGAAGTTCGTAGACTACCGTGCTGCATACGCAAGCGTAAGTCTCAACTTCATTTATCGATCCTAACTCTGTTTTGGCAGGATCCAACATTGGTATCAGAGCCATACGGGTTCGCCCCAGAGAAACTATGAACGAGTCGTTGTCTTTTTCACGGATGGGTATCCTACCATTACGGATATGGTAGGAACGCTTCGTGACGGAGAGAACGCAGCGGTTGTTCTTTTCACGTTAGGGTCTTCTGTCATTACGGATATGGCAGGAACTCTCCGTGACGGGAAGAACCGACCGTTCATATCGTCAAACTCGCTCTCTTCATGGATGCTGAGTCTCCATTCATAGGGAATGGGCGCTCTCTTCATGTGGAGCGCGTAGTTTACGAATTTTTGAAGTGGGTTCATTTTTTTTGGCACACGGCCATTGGAGGACAACTACTTCCTCGACGAACGGGTGCTTCACCGGAGAAGAAGGTGGTGGTTATTCCCATCGGGGAAGATGAATTTTTTGTGCATGTGCACCATGGCCAAATGGGTTATGAAGGCCATGCACCCCCTCCCCATGCGGAGGGGGTTGGCTACGGCCAATAACCACCGCGGCAACCCCCTCCAGCGGGGGTGTGCGGCCACCCATGAAAGGGTAAACCGGCCATGGCCAAAGGGCCATGGCCGGTCAAGGCAAAAATGCCATGGCCGGGCCTGGCCTCCCTGGCCGAGGCCAGGGCAGGGGCCCTGGCCCCGGCCAGCCCTGGCAGAGGCCAGGGCAGCGCCCTGGCCTCAGGCCAGGGCCCGGCCGCACTGGCCGAGGCCAGGGCAGAGGCCCTGGCCTCAGGCCAGGGCCTGGCCGCCCTGGCCGAGGCCGGGGCAGGGGCCCTGGCCCCGGCCAGGGGCCTCTGGCCTAGGCCAGGCCAGGCAGAGGCCTGGCCGGCCTCTGGCCGAGGCCAGGCCAGTGGCCAGGGCTGCCGCAGGCCGTCCCTGGCAGCGATCAGGGCCTGGCCGGGGGCCGGACTGATCGGCACTGGCCGGGAGTGATTCAGACCAATTTTTTTTTTGTCGACCAATTTGGGTGTTTTGGTCGACCAATTCGGCAAAAGGCCTTGGTCGAACATGAACGTGCCGACTAGCCCATACGGGGCCAAACGACAGTCGTCTGAGCCAAAATTCTCTCATACGGGGGGGAAATGCCTGGATCCATACGGGAGCCAACGACGATAGTTTACAGAAAAATCCCAAAAGGGGGATCCGACCTTGGCACGGCTACGGCTCATTCCCGACAAATGGTCAGGAAGTGCCGAATATTTCACTAGTATCATAAGGGTACTAAGTTGAAATATACATTTTTTTGAAAAATACGTTTTCATACGTTTTGAAAAATACGTTTTCAAAAACGTTTTTCCGCTGCAAAGTACTATAAGAGTACTAACATTTGATAAAGTGAGGGAGAAATATTGAAAATTACTCTAGATGGTGATTGGAAACATAGTGACCTTTCCGATTCTATAGTAACATCTTCAATATTTTTCGAAAGTAACTTATCAAATTATGAATATCATTCCAAGTGGGAGTTGATTTTAGAACTATCCATATGGGATATTCTATTATCATTTCAAGTGGGGATTATATCTGAAAAATACGTTTTCAAACTCGTTTTCCGCTGCTAGTACTATAAGAGTACTATTGTTTGATAAGTGATGGGGGAATATTGAAGGTTGTTCTAGATGGTGATTGGAATCGAAGAGACCTTTTCGATTCTAGAACAACATCTTCAATATTTTTCGAAAGTAACTTATCAAATATAATATAATTCCAAGTGGGATTTGAATTTTTAGAACTATCCAAATGGGATATTCTATTATCATTTCAAGTGGGAGTTATATTTTAAGAATTTTTATGCAATGTTTTGATCAAACCTTCGGTTTTTGTCTTTTGCAGCATTTTAAAAGTAAAATGTCTTCCGCTTCAAAGAATATCGTCGCTGAGTTAAACAGAGGTGAAAAACTCAACGACGATAATTACAAACTTTGGTCCATCAAGATACAATACGTTTTAGAGGAGCAAGAAGTGCTCGAAACTCTAAAGAACGTTATGATTGAACCCGAGTTGGGCACTACGGCCCAACACCGACGAGACAAGGAAGCTTTTGATGCTTGGTCTCGGAAGAACAAGATAGCGCGCATTACGTTATTAAGCAGTATGGCTGATGACATAATGCACATCTTCCGAGAACATGACCTAGCCATGGACATATGGTCCAAGCTAGAGGAGAAGTTCGGTGGCACATCGGTGTCCAAACTTCGCGCCTTAACTATAAGGTTCGATACATATAAGAAACGTCCAGATCATTCCATGGGGAAACATCTGCGACATATGGCGAACCTTATCTCGGAGTTAAAGGACGCAGGTCATGTGCTCACTGATGAGCAACAAATCCAAGCAGTCATACGTTCCCTACCAAATGGGTGGGATCAGATGAAGATGCATCTCACTCATAATGAGAGCATCAAGACCTTCAACGATGTTTTCAAGCACCTCGAATTAGAGGAAGAGCGGCTTGCGGCTGCCAAGCCAAGTGCAGAAGTGCACATGGTTGCTAGTTCCTCACACGGGGGAAAGAAACGTAAAGATCATTCGAAGTCTTCTAATGAACGTAATAAGCAACCTGAGTCTACCAAGGAACCCAAACATAAGGGTGGGCACAAGAAATGGCACAAGAAGAAAGACTTGAAAAGGATCAAGTGCTTCAAGTGCAACAAGCTCGGTCACTACGCTCGTTCGTGTACGAGTGGAAGTGACGAGGTAACTTGTAATACTAGTTACATATGTGTTTCTAGTTCAATATTTCTTGTGGAATCTAATCCATTTTGGGATAATTGATTCAGGTGCCACCAACCACATAACAAAGGACAGACGGTCCTTCGTGGAGTATCACCGGATACCCCAAGGAATGAAGTGGATCAATGTAGGAAACAACACACGTGTTGAAGTGAAAGGCGTTGGGACTCACAAGCTAGTCTTGGACAACGGCCGCACTCTCCTACTTCATGATGTCCTCTTCATTCCATATATTCAAAGGAATATTAAAACTGTGGTCAATTTAATGGGTCTTGGTTATAGTTGGTTCCTTCATGATTGTAATATGGACCTATTTTGTAATAATTCCTTTATTGGTACTGGGTTTGTATTTCAAAGGATTTATTGTAATAAGTACAATGTATAATTCCTCATGTAATGAAAATTTCCTTGTGACAAATTCTTTGACTAATGA
The DNA here is from genome assembly GCA_030789695.1 of Scilla litardierei. Lineage (NCBI taxonomy): Eukaryota > Viridiplantae > Streptophyta > Magnoliopsida > Asparagales > Asparagaceae > Scilla > Scilla litardierei. The sequence goes on along the minus strand of CM061140.1, from coordinate 26,972,516 downwards.
GTCTAATATAATTTGTTGGCACGCAAGGCTTGGTCATATTGGACCAACGCGTATGGATAGACTTGCCAAACGTGGCCTTCTATCCAATGTTTCAAAGGTTGAAATGTCGACCTGCGAACATTGCCTTGTGAGGAAATCTTGTCGCAAGCCGTTTGGAACCGGCACAAGGGCCGAGGATCCATTACAGCTTATCCATTCGGACATATGTGGTCCGATGAATGTCAAGACAAGACGCGGGAAGTCCTATTTCATCACTTTTATTGATGATTTCACCCGATTCGGTCATATCTATTTGATATCCCACAAAAGTGAAAGCACTAAACCTGCTTTAAAAACTATATGAGTTTAGTGGAGAATCAATTAGATCGCAAGATTAAGGTCGTGCGAACCGATAGGGGCGGTGAATATCAATCAACAAGTTTAAAGGAACTTTGTGATGAAAAAGGCATAGTACATCAGGTAACTATGCCTTATACTCCTCAACAAATTGGTGTTGCAGAAAGGAGGTATAGGACTTTAATGGAAATGGTCCGTTCAATGATGGCGCAAGCTAACTTGCCAATCACCTTTTGGGGTGATGCATTATTGACGGCCGCTTTCATTTTGAACCGCGTACCCTCGAAATCAGTTAGCTCCACTCCTTATGAGTTGTGGAACCAAAGGTCTCCTGACTTAAACATTTTGAAACCTTGGGGTTGTGCATCCTACGCACATATTTCCTCCCATAAGTATGGCAATCTTGGGCCAAGGGAAAGGAAATGTATCTTTATACGATACGCAGAAAACTCCAAAGGTTATGTTTTATGTTAGTCAGGAAGACAATGGTGGGCTAATCGAGTTTGAATCGAGGGATGTCACTTTCTTGGAAAACACGTTTCCAAGACAGGGCGAGATAAGTCAGGACTTATCTCTATTTGAGATTTATGATCAAGAAGGATTACCTCATTCGAGTGGGAGAATTCTTGGTGAAAACGAAAATACGTTTCAACCTTCACCAATGGATTATACGAATGACGATTATCCTATTCCATACGGGAATAATGATCCAAGTGGGAGCAATTCTAACGACATTCCAAGTGGGAGTGATATTAGAATTGATCTAAACTCAAGTCAACAAGGACTTGAAGAATCTCAAATACGACGTAGTAGTCGTACAAGGTTGGCTCCTCTAAGATTTGAGGATGAATTTCCGTAAACCTTTATGACTTTACTACAAGAAGATGACGAGCCTGCTACTTTCAAACAGGCCGTATCTTGCCCTGCTAAAGACAAATGGATAGAAGCGATGCAAGAGGAGTTAGAATCCATGAAAGTTAACCAAGTCTGGGACTTAGTTGACTTACCCAGAGGACATAGAGCAATTGGGAACAAATGGGTTCTCAAGATCAAGCATAAGGCTGATGGCTCTATAGATAGATATAAAGCTCGCCTTGTCGCGAAAGGTTTTACGCAACAGGAAGGGATAGACTACAAAGAGACCTTCTCACCTGTTATGCGTTTTACCTAGATTCGCCTGATTCTGGCAATGGTAGCTTGCTTATACCTCGAATTACATCAGATGGATGTAAAGACTGCCTTTCTCAATGGAGAAATTGGACGAGGAGATCTATATGGAACAACCAACAGGGTTTGTAAAAGAAGGAAACGAACATAAGGTTTGTAAACTTCGTAAGCCCATATATGGTCTTAAATAATCCTCGAGGCAATGGTATATACGATTTCAAGAAGTTGTCTTATCAAATGGATTTTCCATACTTGATGAAGATAACTACGTATATATCAAGAGGATTAAAAGCAAGCATGTTATTATGTCTCTATATGTAGATGACATTTTAATAACCAGAAATGACAAGGGCTTTGTGATGGATATCAAGGCTTGACTTTCATCAGTTTTGAGATGAAAGACATGGGGAAGCCACATATATCCTTGGAATTAAGATTTCAAGGAATCGTTCGAAGAAACTTCTTTCTCTTTCACAAGAGACTTATTTAAAGAAGATTCTAGAACGGTTTAATATGTAGGACTGTAAGTCCAATCGATACTCCTATAAGCAGATGCGATAATTTATATCTGAAATCATGTCCAAAGAACCAAAAGGAAAAGGAAATTATGGAAAAAGTTCCATATTCCAGTGCAGTTGATAGTCTTATGTACGCTATGATGCATACAAGACCGGACATCTGTTTTTTTGCCGTTGGAATGGTAAGTCATTACCAATCCAACCCAGGGCAAGAACACTGGAAAGCGGTTAAGAGGATAATGCAGTATCTTAAAGGAACTGCAGATTTGCAAAAGACTATGATAAAACCAAGAAGGTAGACATAAGGTACATATCTACGCATGAGATGATAGAGGATCAGCTTACAAAAGCGATCCCCAGAAATATGTTTTATAAACACTTATCATCCCAAGGATTGCGTAAGAGCTGAGTTGTACCAATATATATTACCATGTCTGAGAAAGATCATAAAAGAATAAGTTCCTTTTCATTGCATATGAATTTCTTAAGAAATGTTTGTGTACATTTTTGAAATCTCAGCTGAATTGTGTGTATGTCGGACAGATAAAGGTTGGCTCTCTCACATGAGCAACCGCCTTATCTTATCAGATGGATAAGATAGAGATGAGACTAGTTTAAAGTCAAAATCATTAGACGAATGATTTAGAGTCATGACTTTAAACAAGATAGTCGAATGAAAGATCTGCATCATATGGATGCTTACAAAAGATCTAAGATCTGTATCACAAGGATATAGAGATCTCATAGGATTTTTTTTAAATCCTATCTGTCTTATGCAGGATGAGAGTCCGTGAATATTTCATGAGTAGTAAGGGGACTCAAAAAGATAGGCACTGTGGTGTCTGATCTTTTCTTCCGTACAACATCATTAAGACATACTCTCCCTGGGAAAGGAGTGATGTTGTAATACGTGTTCATACCACGTATGCATTTCGACCACTGAGTTAGTAGCAATAGTGTTTGCTATTATGTGAGACTCAAAGGCCATACGGGTCTTAACTCTTACCCTCAAGGACTCCAATTGGTTCCTTTAGATTTGACGAGATGATCGCTATCTTAGAGTGTTACTTATGGGCTATGATAATTCGGCTCGGCGGGGCACGTTAGAAAAGCGAGTCTAGTCAATATCAGAAGGTTCACACGAAGAGGAAGATTGATTTCATATTCGCATTTGGACTTTAATGATTCAAAGCTGGCCAGCCAATTGTAATCCAGATGGGATTCAATTATTGAATATAAAGTATAAGAAATGTGAATAAATAATCTAGGGTAAAGCATGCGTTGAACTACTCAACTTTGCACCTTCGAGGTCGTTGTGTATCTCTAACAGGTGCACAACAACAGACTCTACGCGCATGACGGTCGCACGGTCTATTTCTCGGTATGATAGATGAAAGAACTAAGAGAAAGACGTTCTCTTACAATCCCCTCAAGTGTGAGTGGGAGATGTTGGATATGGAAGACGTTAGTACACCCTTGTAGGGGATGTACGAGGGAATACGGACCTCGAACGTCGCGTACACGAAGTCGTACGCAAAGGGAATATGTTCCCTTGCGGAGAGGATCTCTAGATTGATGGGAAAGTCGCATTATATGTGCATAAGTGCATGCGACATATGGCTAATAAATGGGTAATATCTTAAGCTTATATTGTACCATGCATATGGTACAACTTAAGCTTATAATATGCCATGTACGATGGTACAACTTAGTTAAATTGTTCCAAAGGAACAATTTATCCTAAAATAACTACCTTGGGGGCTATAAATAAGACCCAAGGGTTAGCCATTTCCTTACACTTTTGCATGGCATTCATGCATGCATCTTCATTCTAGCGAAGCTCTGCCGAAATACTTCCTCTCCCTTTATCCAAGTTCTTAATCTAAAAGTAGAGATTTAGATTGTGGATTTAGTAGCCTCACTCCATTCGTGAGAAGACTCGATCCGTCGTGGCGAATCCGAAGGCGAAGTTCGTAGACTACCGTGCTGCATACGCAAGCGTAAGTCTCAACTTCATTTATCGATCCTAACTCTGTTTTGGCAGGATCCAACACTTAGCCAGTCCTACCTTGGTCCATTTAGGAGGGTTGTATCAATTGCCCCCATCACTCGGGTCGTTCGAATTCTGATGGTTCAGCCCAGGGGATGCGATCTGTGTGGATTGGACGGGTGCGTCAGTCGAGATGATGTATTAAATGAAGGCCATCATGGCACTAGATGCCGAGAATCCTCTTGCCCTTTGGGCGTGGGATTTGGAGGGTCGTCCCTCGTAGGACTTTGACACGTATACACGAGTGAACGGCTGGTAATGGAGCCGGAGGATTCGGTGGAAGCGGTATAAATAGGGCAGTTTGCCTCTCGGGTGGGAGCTCTGCCCTTTCATTGCCATCTCTCCTTCCCATGCTTTCGCACCAGACCTTCACCCTCGTCAACGCTCCAGCATGCGTCCTTCGTCGTCTTCCTCTGCTGCCTCGCAGCAAGGTGTTGCGTCCGACGTATGCCGATGTGCCCATCATGCCTCCTGGGGCGGGGGCTAAGATTCAGCTAGCCGGGGGCAATCCCCTGGCGAGCCCTCAGATGTGATGTCGATGGTGTCAAAGACCAGTGCCATCTCCATAGGGCCACTCCGCTCCAAGTACCTCCTTCCCCCTTATCGTGCCAGGGCCCCCAGAGGGATGAGAGGGTCTGCTTCACTGGCAGCCGCGAGGTCGGGGTGTATGTAAATGGGTTTAAGTTTGGGATGCGGTTCCCGCTCTACCCCTTCGTGGAGGTATTCTTGAGGGCCCACGGGCTTGCCCTATTCCAGTTTTTACAATGTAAAGGTTCACTTATGCTTGTCTGCTGATAACACATTTGATGTTTGTGATGATGTGCCCCCTCCCTCAACCCTGGTTGGGTTTTAGTTGCCGAGCAGCCAGATTTGGGGGTGCTTTACTAATTGTGGATCGATGGGCTCGCTTGTAGTAGGTCGGATGACCGATTTTCTGGGGGCTGCCCCGGCCTCCTGGTCGATCTGAGGATCGGCCTACTGGGGGAGTTGCCCCTAGCCTTACGGTCGATATGGTGTCAGCCTACTGGGGGAGTTGCCCCCAGCCTTACGGTCGACAGGTCGGTCGGCCAGCTGGGGGAGCTACCACCAGGCTTACAGTCGATTAAGTGATTGGCCTGCTGAGGGAGTTGCCCCAAGTCTTACGGTCGATCGAATTGTCGGCCTGCTGGGGGAGTTTTCCCAGCCAAACAGTCGATGGGTCGGTCGGCCAGCTGGGGGAGCTACCCCCAAGCTTATGGTTGATCGAGTGTTCGGCCTGCTGAGGGAGCTGCCTCCAGCTTCACAGTCTATCGAATGATTGGCCCGCTGGGAGAGTTGCCCCCAGCCTTACGGTCGGTCGAATGATCTGCCTACTGGGGAAGTTTCCCCCAGCCTTACGGTCGGTCAAATGATCGGCCTGCTGGGGGAGTTGCCCCTAGCCTTACGGTCGGTCGAATGATCGGCCTGTTGGGGGATTTGCCCCCAGCCTTTTGGTCGGTTGAATGATCGGCCTACTGGAGTAGTTGCCCATAGCCTTACGTTCGGTCGAATGATCGGCATGCTGGTGGAGTTGCCCCCAGCCTTACAGTCGGTCGAATGATCGGCATGCTGGGGGAGTTGCCCCCAGCCTTACGGTCGGTCGAATGATCGGTCTGCTGGGGGAGTGCCCCTAGCTTTACGGTCAAGCTTAACCTACAGTGTAAGAGATGTCTAGATGTGGAAAGAGAGATTTTCTTTATTCGAGATATTTTCCCTTCTTTCAGTACAATCATCTACGCGGGGGGTCATACATTTACTGGTAGTATTTACACAGGTGCTCCGCGTTCCAGGTGTGAGTGAGCGCCTTCCCCTAGAGTCGAGAGTCGGTATGTGGCTGGGCCGAGGACCTCACATAGGGCCCCTCCCATTTGGAGGCACGCTTCCCTTTACACGTGACCTCTGGATTGAAGATCGCTTTCCTCAAGACCAGGTCTCCGTGGTGGAAGCCCCTCCCTTTGACCCGGGAGTTGTAGTAGCAAGCCATTCGTTGTTTTTGTAAGATGATCGAGGCCAGATCTTGGTCACACCGCTCGTCTATGAGATCCAGGTTGATCTATAGGCCCTCCAAGTTCCTTTCTTCGTCAACGTACCGGAGGCGGAGTGATTCCTTGTCCACCTCGACAGGCACGACTGCCTCGGCCCCATACGCGAGCGTGAAGGGTGTCTCCTCTGTGGCCTCTTTGTGCGTTGTTCGGTATGACCAGAGTATCCTAGGAAGTTCTTCCGGCCAGTCTCCCTGTGCTTTCCTTACTTTCTTGTGAAGGGGCTCGAGGATGCACTTGTCGGTAGCCTCGGCCATCCCATTGGTCTGGGGGTGTGCCACAGAGGCGAACATGAGGTTGATCTTCCATTCCGTGCAGAATTCTCTGAACCCCGTGCAATCAAATTGTTTCCCGTTGTCTGTAACAATGGACCGAGGGATTTCGAACCTGGAAATGATGGATTTCCATACAAAGCTTTTCGCCTTTTTCCAGGTGATGGTGGCCAAGGGTTCGGCCTCAATCCACTTGGTGAAGTAGTCCACCGTCACAACATGTGCTTCCTTTGTCCTTTTACGGAAGCAAAGGGGCTGAGGATATTCAACCCCCACTTGGCGAAGGGGATGTGACTAATTATCGGCACAAGTTTAGCTGGGGGCGTCGAGCTGATCTTCGCAAACCTCTGGCACACCAGGCATTTCTGAACGTACTTGACTGAGCGGTTAATCAAGGTCGGCCAATAGTACCCCTGCCTCAGGATCTTCATTGCGATCGTCTTTCCCCCATGGTGGTTCCTGCAAAGCCATTCATGGACCTTCCGGATGACGTAGTCAGTCTCCTGTGGTCCGAGGCATTTGAGGTAGGGGAGGACGTCGATTTTGGTCCAACGCCTTCTTTTCATCGCACCTTCATGGAGCAAATTTCGGAGTGCCTTCTACTCCAACGTCCGGTGCTCCTCTTGGTCTATCGGGACCTCGTCGTCAGCGAGGTACCGAACGATTGGGTCCATCCAAGAAGGTTCGGCGTCGATGATCATCAGCTTCTCTTCTTCCGTACGATGGTTCCGGAGGCTCTCGACATAGATAGCATGACCCAATTCCTTGAGGGAGGAAGAGGCTGAAACGCCCTGCTCCACAGGATACCCGGGAATTAATGTCACGCACCGCTTCCCAAAACGACAGAAGCGAAACGTGGCTAAGGTCCGCATGGGCCGGGGCTAAGGAGCCCAGACCCAATAAGCGTCTGTAGGGATACCATAATGTTACAGGTTCTTGCATATAAAAGCTCTGAACAAGGAAATAAGAGTACATGAAGGAAACTACATTCATTAAAATAAAGAGATAATATCCAGCAAGCACAAAGTCTAACAAAGAAGCCCAAGCATGGCTACAACTCCAGAAAGAAACTAATGGTGCTATGCACCCAACCTAAAACAGAAAGTAAAGAGTGCTACGCACCCAAACTACGAACAACGGGAAACTCCAAGGTCAGCAACTGAGGAACCTCTACGACTGGTCGTCGCTCGGGTCGTACTCCTGATCAGCAACGTACTCCTGCTCCAAGTCCTCTGGTACTGGCTCCTGGTACACTAACTCTGTCTCGGTACCTGACGTACAAACACCAAGAGAAAGTGGTTGTACGTTAGGCGAAGTCTGCAAGTAAACGTGAGAAGACTCCACTGCAAGGTGTATAACATTTTAAGGTTGACATTTTAAAGGTTGTTTAAATGATGATGATGCAACAGCATGGCAGATATGTATATGTGCAAGAAATTAAAAGACAACGCTGAAAGGTAAACGTGACAGGCAATAGCCATAGCGTGTGCTACTGGCTACAAGACAAGACAAGACAAGACAAGACAAGACAAGATAAGACAAGACAAGACAAGTGTGTGTCACGAAAGGTTCACGCCTTACGGTTTGAGGGGGATTAAACCCTCTCCCTGTGCGACCGCTCAACCCTACCCCAAACCAAGTGCACAAGATAAGACATGACAAGGGATCACCCACTCACTCGGTGAGTGCCCTATTCGCCCGCAGGCTTATCCATTACCAATCGTGACAAGGGATCACTCTCTATAGCTTGGAGAGTGCCCTATTCACCCGCATGCTTATCCATTACCAATAGTGACAATCGATCACCATCTCTAGCTTGGAGAGTGCCCTATTCGCCCGCAGGCTTATCCAATACATGACATGACATGACAAGATTTGAATAAAAGAGGGTTGTTCATTCTAGGGGTCCACACACATGCACGCAAGATAAAACCTATGGTAGTAGTTGTTGTTGATTCTAGGGGGTCCACACACACGCACACACAGATAAAACCTATGGTGTTAGTTGTTGTGCCCAGACTTCGTCATCAAGTCCAGGCTGTAGTGGGGTGTCCAAGACACTATCATTTCACGTCTAATTCTCTTGTTTATTCTTATTACAGTTTAAGGAAGACAATAGCCTAAACGTGGTCGAAACTGTGCAAGTGAACACACTTGCCTGCGGTGGCGAGCGGTACGTCCGTCGGGAGCGCCTCGTCGAGTCGGAGCGTTGGTAATGGGTCGGCTGGAACGAGTCAAGCGACGGTGTCAGGTCGCGCTCATCACTGATCCTATTAAGGTTCATTTCTAGGTTAAATGTGGCTACCCTAACAGTAAAATGTCAAAATGTCTATTCAGCCTATCCGATAATTCTATCCTATGTGCACAGTCAAAAAGTCCGATCGTTGATCTACGGTTCCACATTGTTTTAAAGAAGCAGAAAATAAATTTAGTTACTTTAGTTGATGATTTTTAATTAGGTTTTGATGACTTAAAGTTTGGGTTGCTACGAGTAAGAGGACAAACCTGGTGTGACGAACGCGCACGAGTCTGACGTCGGGTTCGAAAACAGTGGCGGTGCTCGTGTCCTCAACTGCGGGTAGCGCAGTAAGGGTCGTCTCAGGATTGTCTTGGGATCTTCTCGGGATCGTCTCGGCTGCAGATAAAGCAGCGAGATGTCACGACAATGGGTGAAGTGTCGAGATCGCTTCGGTTGCGAGTAACGCAACGAAACGTTACGACGGCGGCTACGACGTCGGGGAAAACGTGCGAGATCAGCCCCGTACGTGAAAGCAGCGAGTGTTACGAAAGAAAATACACAAAAAAACTCAAGCAAGTCCACTGCACACTGCTAGGATAGTACCTTTAATGTTCCCAAAGCACAACCAAACAACCAAAAACATAAACACACTGTGTAACAACTAAACCCAAAGAAATGTCTGATTTCTATACATCATCCATCTGTACATACATCCATCATGAACAACTCGTCACTACCCAAACAAAACCCCAAAAGTACAACACTCTCTCCTCTCCCCTCGCCATTCCAACCTAACTCATCCACAAAACTCCACTGCCGCACCTCATAATCACCATCCAACTTCAACATCTGAACCTGAAAAATCAACGGTGGGGCACGTCAAAGCGTGATACAGTAGTAATACCATAAACAACTGGCCCTTACATGCAGTGTGGAAAGGGTGCACGTGAGCAGGCAGAGTGTATGACATGGCATAAACATCTACTGTAGTAAAGGAAGTAACAATTATAATTATAAACAGGTGGGAGCGTGCGCGTATTACATGCGAGTTGTACATACTAGCATAATGTACCAGAGGTGACAAGTAACAAGTACAACATACATAATGGGCAACTAAGTGTTAATAGTAAAACAATAGAACTAGTAACATGAAACCCATCACACCCCTTCATTTCTAACAACATCAAATAGCATTTTCAACCTCATGTCCATGGTGCGATCATAATTAGTGCAATAATAGCAAAATCATCCATCACATTTCCACTTACATAAGCTTCACAAATGAAAGCAACCCACCTCATTTTCCAATATGCACTGCATCTCAAGCAATTCATGCATTCATGGCAACAATCATACATACAAGGCAACATTCACATCTATAACCACAAGTCACACATAATGCTCATTGATGCCACGATGCAAATAAAACAGAAAGCAATTGCTTTAAGATGCAATGCAATGCAATGAAATGCAATGGGATCCCATGAATGAGCTGGCGTGCAAGTGTATCGTGACTACTCCGTTGTCAAGGGTGGAGCCACCTAATGGATTAAGAGGTGGCCTACGACGAATTCTCCCACCTCCTACTGCGGCACTTTCTCCATGCCCGTGTACTCCACCATTTCGTGTCCTAATATGAACATATTCAAACTTGCTTTCTTCTCCCCACTTCTACACCTCTTGAAGGCCAACATTGTTACCAACAATTAAGTCACCAAAACATTGAACATAAATGAAAATGAACAACTTTATGAAACATGAGATGGCAAAATAAACAACTGTTGAATCATGTAACAATCATATAATGAAGCCACAAAACATGGACATCCATAATTGAGCACAAAACTACGCATTCAGGCAACCCAGTTTCTGGAAATAACATAACAGTCCCAAACAGAGGCATAATTCTCCAAATATTTATATCAAACATGCCCATACAATACAAATGAAAGTTGTAGATATAGTTGTGTTGGACTCACCTATGGATTTTCATGCAGAAATATGAACTGGGTGATTTATGGTGAATTGTTTGGTAAGACCTGACGAATTTGTTTTTCAGACAGATTCTAAAGGCTGTAAGGATTGCTAGTTTAGGACATGTTACAGTTAGAATCTAAAAAATGTCCACTCAGGAAAAGTTGTAGAAAAAGCTCTTATCTTTCCAACGAGACCAAGATCATCAATTTCTATGAAATGTGCAGGGACTGATCTATGTTTTGCCAAACTGTGTCCAGACTGGATGAAATTACGACATGTTGTAAATATAGAATTTTTAACCATATTAGCAGTTCGAATTGGTAAAAGTTCACGACATAAAAGTTATAGATAACAGTCCAATCTTTAGGCCATAAAAGTTTCAGAGCAAACTGGATTCTAGATTGAAAGAACTAAGCAAAACAACCAGCATACAAATATGTTCAGAATTGCTCACCACGCACAACCATACAAAACTCAGAATTGCTCACCACGCACAACCATACAAAACTCAGAATTACTCACTGTGCACAACCATACAAAACTCAGAACTGCTCACCGCGCACAACCATACATAACTCAGAATTAACTTAAGAAAAGGTGAAACACCAACAACGACGACGACAATGACAACAACAACCATGAAACTAAGCATGCAACTCTAATACTAGTTGGAGATGGAATCCTACCTTAGGGGTGATGAGAGACAAGAGGGTAGCCCAAATCCCTATGGCTCCTCATTCTTCAAGTTTTTCTCCTTCTTCTTAAATCCTTCTCTTCATCTTCTTCTTTCCTTTCTCTCTCTTTCTCCTCTTCCTTTAAAATTTCGGTCAAGCATGGTAATGAGAGGGAGAGGGAGATATTTGTAGAAGAGTTTAGAAACGAAGGGAATTTTGGGAGAAGGGAGTAGAAGAACCAAGAATTAAGTAGAAGAGTCAATAAGCTATATTTACAAGTTTGCCATTTTTCCAAATAAAAGGAAGAAAAGAAAAGAGAAGAGAAGAGTGTGGAACGAAAGAGAATCAAGGACTCAAAAATATTTCTTCCAAGAATCCTCTTCTTTACAAATTTGTCATTACTCATATTCTTTCCCAATTGCCATCCAACTTACTTCCTTAATTACCAGTATGACATCCCTTTCACATGTCACCTTCCTTACACACACCCACACTTAATTACAAGTTGGCCATTACTTCTCACACTCCCCTATTAATTACAAGAATGACACTAAACTTAACCCCTTCTCACACTAGGCTCTCTACACCAATCATACACACCCATTCACACACATACACATACCATCATACAACCACATTCATGCATCACATACCCATGCATATACGCGCATGTACTCTACACCCACATTACTAAACACACAATATTACTAATACATAAGCATTCAACAAGCATCCATGGGTAACCATGCAAGCAACCAATAAGAATACACCATCAATTTGTAACACTTATAGTAAGTCTAATTACTAGTACTACTCTACACAATCTTACAATATTACTATACCACTTCATAGTTCACTGCACACACTACATGCACATGCATGATCAATCACATAAATCACACGCAAATATGTACTCACTTGTATACAAGCATATACACGATACATAGTACACAGATATACACTCTATATTCACACAAAAGCATAGGCCCTATGTATATGGCACTCTGGGCCATTACATTCTACCCACCTTAAAATCAAGTCCGTCCTCGGACTGCCCAAACTAAGGGTCAACTTAAGGATGGACAGACGTAGACATTAAGGTCACTATACCTTATGCATACATACATTATATCAAAAGAAAAGCATACTCACGTGCATATATTTACACATATATCAAATAGTCATACACATAACTGGGCATACACCTACCCATGCATGGGCGCACACCTATACACGTCAAGATACAGATCATATCAACAGACACGTACATTTAACTATACACACACATCATAGGGACATCCAAATACCTATATATATACACAGTAGATAGTCACACATCACGGTTTCTACACACAACTATCCATATAATTGTATACTCATCCACACACATGTATAAGCACAGGTGCTTACAACCATCCATAGAACTATATATACACATCACATGTGTCACCACATATGTGCACAAGAGACAATATAGAAACATAATAAACTCTTATACTCGAAGAACGCCCATTCACACATGAATGGGACACAGAGATCCACACATGGATCCACACAATCAGCGTGCACAAATATACCACATACTATAAATACAGATGACACACAATGTCTATATACGGCCTAAGGCTCGATCAACTATATAGGTCTATGATACACACTACTCATAGATTACCATAAATTAACACATATACACATGCAGCACCATACTCAAATATACAATCAGATGTGTCTCCTAATATCCATCCAACATTCACAGATGTGTCATCACACAATGTCTAGTATATCAATATCAATACACATAAATAACTATACCAAAAATAAACTCATCCATACACAGGTGTAAGCGTACCAGCTTACAGCCATACACGTATTATACACTCATCATATATATCAACTCATAATAGCCACATATACATAGGTGGTGATTCGGAGTGAAAAGTGTATATTTATACCCCCTAACTACCCCCATTTTGTGCTAAATATTAGGCTTAAACTTGCTCTTTTGGGTGAATTTTCACTTTATATTTCATTTTAGGGCTTACTCTCATCCTTGGCATAAAATATGGATTTTATCGTCTTTATTGGCTTCATGATATTTTTCATGCGCTCCTGGTATTATTGTGATAATATTGTCAATTTTTGAGAATTATTTGAGCATGTGAATAATTTATATGGATTATTGGAGGTCAATAGTATTTTATAATAGTCATTATATTTATTTTATCATCATATGGACTAATTTCTCATTCTCCTATTTTTCAGATACTCCTGGGAGTCTTGGGGATTTTCCAGAATTTTCTGGGATTTTTCTGAGATTTTTAGGTTTTTTTGGAATTATTTGGAGGAAAAAAGGGGATTAAAACCCAGTAAATGGATTTTTATTGGGGCGCCACGTGGCGCAACCACACGGCGCCAAGAGCTGAGCATTTCCGCTTCAGGCCGCCACCTTTTGTAATAAATAAATAATAATAATAATAAAACAAGTGCAGGCGGACCGCTCTTGGAGCAGGCCGCTGCAACATTAAAAAAAATTAAAACGCAATTGCTGCGTTGCGGGCCGGCCCAGCGGCCGGCCCGTTCCACCCCATGTGAGCAGCAGGTGCGCGCATAAGTCGAGCGGGCGGCGGTTTTTGGGCCCGAAAAATCCGACCCGAAGCCCGATTGTTTGGGATTTTTCAGCCTGTGCGAAAAAATGAGAAGGCAGCTTCATTTTTCCTTCTGTTTTTGGAGTTTTTTAGGGTTCTTGGGGGTTTTCTTTTTCCTCAAAGCCAAATCTAGGGCTTGGAGGCCATTGATGAAGCTTGAAGCTTGGAGTAGCATTTGGGAGAGGAGGATTTCATCTTGGAGCGACACTTGGGTGAAATTTCTCTAATCTTTTGTGTATTTGATTTAGGTTTTGGTGTTGTAATTTGGATGATAATTTTGCGTAAAGATTTCTCCTTTTTCATCATGATTCTCTAAATTTTACTTGTGTGGTTGTGTTGTTTGATTGTTGTTGTTGGGTTGAGAATTGTATCTCTAGCACATTTTCATTTCCTAAATTGGTGGATGAAACTCTAGAACTTTGTATATTGGAACCCTAACTGGAAATCCAATAAGAGGATTATCCTAGTGGACCCTCTTAATGTGCTCATTGTCTATTACTCGCATGGGTTTCATTCATTACTTATTGCACCCCACTTGTTCGATGAAATGCCGTATCCTCCGATTGATCGGCCCTTATCCGGGAGATCAATTGAGTTATATTTGGGATGAATTTGCATGCCCACGGCCTCATTCACACACACCACATGAGTCCTCCTCGTTGCTTGCCGATTCGGCTCTCCACCCTTAGTGCGTAGGCTAGGATTGTAGATTCCACACCTTTTCCCATAGTCATCCACCGTTAAGCGAGGTAGTTGTAACACGCTATTATTTTTCTTTATCGATCAATTTTATGAATATAAAACGAATTGTCCCTGTGAAGCGACCCGGTACTCATCGGTTCTTTTTTATTGCATTGACACTCCTACGCTTGGGAGTGGAAGGCGTGCTCCTTGCGTGTCTTCCGGTCGCAACCAGGTTGAACTCAAGGATCCACATATGCATCTGCACACTCTACATGTGCATATATCACATGTAGTATATAAACATAACACAGTACATCTATACACTATCTGCACCTCAGTCAAGTATATCACTCAATTCTAGACACTATTCATATGTTAACCATGTATTAACACATATATTTCAAATACAATCACATAGCCTTATAAGCATTCGTACATAAACCATAATCTTATGCACATGAGTATATCATTTCAACATGCTCAACACGCCATATACAACACTTACGGAGCTATGGCCGTATATGTACACATGCATACACACATAGATATATACACACATTCTTATTCAATCAACACTCTAATGTCTACCCTCAGGGCTCTATACCTCAAGCTTCAGATATGAGGGCTTCATCTTAAGGCAGAACTCCTACCCACCTTAAGACCAAACTACATCTGGAACACTATGCACACTACCCTTACACAGCCGCAGTGCAGTGACGTGCATGGGCCACCAACTGAAATGCCCCGTTCCCCAGGATACCTGGGAAGTACGAATC
This sequence comes from Scilla litardierei, assembly GCA_030789695.1. Classification (NCBI taxonomy): domain Eukaryota; kingdom Viridiplantae; phylum Streptophyta; class Magnoliopsida; order Asparagales; family Asparagaceae; genus Scilla; species Scilla litardierei. The sequence goes on along the minus strand of CM061140.1, from coordinate 26,957,118 downwards.
CGTCCCAGGTGATCCCAAAGCAGCGAGTGTTACGAAAGAAAATACAAAAAAAAAACTCAAGCAGGTCCACTGCGCACTGCTGGGATAGTACCTGTAATGTTCCCAAAGCACAACCAAACAACCAAAAACATAAACACACTGTACAACAACTAAACCCAAAGAAAGGTCTGATTTTTATACATCATCCATCTGTACATACATCCATCATGAACAACTCGTCACTACCCAAACAAAACCCCAAAAGTACAACACTCTCTCCTCTACCCTCGCCATCCCAACCTAACTCATCCACAGAACTCCACTGCCGCACCTCATAATCACCATCCAACTCCAACATCTAAACCTGAAAAGTCAACGGTGGGACACGTCAAAGCGTGACCCAGTAGTAATACCATACACAACTGGCCCTTACATGCAGTGTGGAAAGGGTGCACGTGAGCAGGCAGAGTGTATGACATGGCATAAACATCTACTGTAGTAAAGGAAGTAACAATTATAATTATAAACAGGTGGGAGCGTGCGCGTATTACATGCGAGTTGTACATACTAGCATAATGTACCAGAGGTGACAAGTAACAAGTACAACATACATAATGGGCAACTAAGTGTTAATAGTAAAACAATAGAACTAGTAACATGAACCCCATCACACCCATTCATTTCTAACAATATCAAATAGCATTTTCAACCTCATGTCCATGGTGCCATCATTATTAGGGCAATAATAGCAAAATCATCCATCACATTTCCACTTACATAAGCTTCACAAATGAAAGCAACCCACCTCATTTTCCAATATGCACTGTATCTCAAGCAATTCATGCATTCATTTGCAACAATCATACATACAAGGCAACATTCACATCTATAACCACAAGTCACACATAATGCTTATTGATGCCATGATGCATATAAAACAGAAAGCAATTGTTTTGAAATGCAATGCAATGCAATGAAATGCAATGGGATCCCATGAATGAGCCGGCGTGCAAGTGTATCGTGACTACTCCATTAGCAAGGGTGGAGCCACCTAACGGATTAAGAGGTGGCATGCGACGAATTCTCCCACCTCCTACCGCGGCACTTTCTCCATGCCCGTGTACTCCACCATTTCGTGTCCTAATATGAACATATTCAAACTTGCTTTCTTCTCCCCACTTCTACACCTCTTGAAGGCCAACATTGTTACCAACAATTAAGTCACCAAAACATTGAATATAAATGAAAATGAACAACTTTATGAAACATGAGATGGCAAAATAAACAACTGTTGAATCATGTAACAATCATATAATGAAGCCATAAAATATGGACATCCATAATTAAACACAAAACAACACATTCAGGCAACACAGTTTATGGAAATAACAGAATAGCCCCAAACAGAGGCATAATGCTCCAAATATTTATATCAAACATGCCCATACAATACAAATGAAAGTTGTAGATACAGTTGTGTTGGATTCACCTATGGATTTTCATGCAGAAATATGAACTGGGTGATTTATGGTGAATTGTTTGGTAAGATCCGACGAATATGTTTTTAAGACAGATTCTGAAGGCTGTAAGGATTGCTAGTTTAGGACATGTTACAGTTAGAATCTCAAAAATGTGCACGCAAGGAAAGTTGTAGAAAAAGTTGTTATCTTTCCAACGAGACCAAGATCATCAATTTCTATGGAATGTGCAGAGACTGATCTACGTTTTTGCCAAACTGTGTCCAGATTAGATGAAATTACGACATGTTGTAAATATAGAATTTTAACCATATTTGCAGTTCGAATTGGTAAAAGTTTACAACATAAAAGTTATAGATAACAATCCAATCTTTAGGCCATAAAAGTTTCAGAGCAAACTCAATTCTAGATTGAAAGAACTAAGCAAAACAATCAGCATACAAATTTGTTCAGAATTGCTCACCGCGTACAACCATACAAAACTCAGAATTTATCACCGCGCACAACCATACAAAACTCAGAATTGATCACCGCGCACAACAATACAAAACTCAGAATTTCTCACTGCGCACAACCATACAAAACTCAGAATTGCTCATCGCGCACAACCATACATAACTCAGAATTGACTTAAGAAAAGGTGAAACAACAACAACGACGATGACGACAATGACAACAACAACCATGAAACTAAGCATGCAACTCTAATACTAGTTGGAGATGGAATCCTACCTTAGGGGTGATGAGAGACAAGAGGGTAGCCCAAATCCCTATGGCTCCTCATTCTTCAAGCTTTTCTCCTTCTTCTTAAATCCTTCTCTTCATCTTCTTCTTTCCTTTCTCTCTCTTTCTCCTCTTCCTTTAAAATTTCGGTCAAGCATGGTAATGAGAGGGAGAGGGAGATATTTGTAGAAGAGTTTAGAAACGAAGGGAATTTTGGGATAAGGGAGTAGAAGAACCAAGAATTAAGTAGAAGAGTCAATAAGCTATATTTACAAGTTTGCCATTTCTCCATATAAAAGGAAGAAAAGAAAAGAGAAGAGAATAGTGTGGAACGAAAGAGAATCAAGGACTCAAAAATATTTCTTCCAAGAATCCTCTTCTTTACAAATTTGTCATTACTCATATTCTTTCCCAATTGCCATCCAACTTACTTCCTTAATTACCAGTATGACATCCCTTTCACATGTCACCTTCCTTACACACACCCACACTTAATTACAAGTTGGCCATTACTTCTCACACTCCCCTATTAATTACAAGAATGACACTAAACTTAACCCCTTCTCACACTAGGCTCTCTACACCAATCATACACACCCATTCACACACATACACATACCATCATACAACCACATTCATGCATCACATACCCATGCATATACGCGCATGTACTCTACACCCACATTACTAAACATACAATATTACTAATACATAAGCATTCAACAAGCATCCATGGGTAACCATGCAAGCAACCAATAAGAATACACCATCAATTTGTAACACTTATAGTAAGTCTAATTACTAGTACTACTCTACACAATCTTACAATATTACTATACCACTTCATAGTTCACTGCACACACTACATGCACATGCATGATCAACCACATAAAGCACACGCAAATATGTACTCACTTGTATACAAGCATATACACGATACATAGTACACAGATATACACTCTAAATTCACACAAAAGCATATGCCCTATGTATATGGCACTTTGGGTCTTTATAAAGGCCAACTTTGATAGGACATCTACCCGAGCGTTTTCCAATCTTGGCAGATGGAGTGTCTCGACGTGCTTGAACTTTGATAGCTCGGATTTGGTCAAGGCTAGGTAGCGCTGCATTACCTCTTCTCGAGCTATGTAGTCCCCTTTTAGTTGGCTGATGATGAGTTTGGAGTCGCTGAGGAGGCGTATGGACTCCGCCCCCAGTGCTCTGGCCAGCTTCAGGTCATTGATGGTGGATTCGTATTCGACCACGTTGTTGGTGGCTATGAACTCGAACCAAAGGGCATACTCGACCTTGTTCCCGTCGGGGATCCGATGACGATGCTAGCCCTGCTTCCTGCCTTCAGTGCTGACCCATCCACACGGACTACCCATGTATCCTGGTCCTCTGCTTGATCACTGGGAACGGCATCAGCCAAAAAGGAGGATATGGGTTGAGGCATTACCGTGTTTGGGCTCGTCACGTTGAGACACGCTCTGTCATCAATGGTACATTCGGTAATGAAGTCAGCTAGTGCCTGCCCCTTGATGTCTGTTTTCGGCTTGTATCTGAGGTCGAACTTACTCAGCTCTACTCCCCAGTTCAGCACCCTCTCCATCTGATTAAACCTTTTAAGGTTTTGCTCGAGCTGAGAGTCAGTCAGGACCAAGATTGCATGCGCTTGGAAGTAAGGATGGAGTCATCGTGCCAAAAGGACGAGGGTGTAAGCTAGCTTCTCTACCGGGCTGTACCGCCCCTCTGCATCTCTCAGGATCTGACTGGTGTAGTACAATGGCTGTTGCACCCTGGCGTCCTCCCTGATCAGCACCGAGCTTACTGCCTCTCCGGTGCTGGCCAGGTACAGGCTCAGGGATTCCCCCTCCTTGGGTTTGGAGAGGAGCGGGGGGCTTTAGAGGTATTCCTTCAATTTGACAAACGCCCGAGCACAGCTATTCGTCCTATTCGACAGCTTTCCTCTTTCCAAGCGGCTCGACAAGGGCCTTCCTTAGGACCCTAAAGAATGTCAGAGATCTCTCTGCAGATTTGGATAGGAGGTGTTCCAAAGCAGCGATACGCCTGTTCAGCCTTTGCAGTTCTCGAATCGTCGTTGGCTCTTTCATGTTAATCAGAGCCTCAATCTTGTCCAGGTTGACTTTGATGCTGTGGTTGGTGATCATGAGCCCAGGAATTTTCCGGACCTCATCCCGAACGTACTCTTCGTGGGGTTAAGTCTGATGTTGTGTCTTTGCAAGTGTTCAAAGGTCTCCCAGAGGTCAGCGATATGGTCAGCATGGTCCTGGGATTTGACCAGCATATCGTCCACATAGACCTCCAGATTCCTTCCAATCTAAGAGTCGAAGACCCCGTTGACCAGCCGTTGGTAGGTTACCCCCGTATTCTTTAGATCGAAGGGCATATTTTTGTAGCAGAATGTCCCACGGTCAGTGATGAACGACGTCTTCTTCTCGTCTTTCGGATCCATTTGAACTTGGTTGTACTCGGAGTAGGCGTCCATGAAGCTGATTATCTCATAGCCCAAAGCGTTATCCACGAGATGATCGATGCAGGGTAGCAAGTAGCTGTCCTTAGGGTAGACCTTGTTGAGATCTGTGAAATCTACGCACATTCGCCACTTGCTGCTGGACTTCTTCACCATTACAACATTGGCCAGCCAGTCGGGGTACCAGACTTCTCTGATGAAGCCTGCTTCAAGGAAATGTTCCACTTCCTCAGCTGCATCCCTCATCTTTTCGTCGCCCAAGTTCCTCTTTTTCTGCCTGATTGGCTTGAAGTTGGTGTCGACGTGCAACCGGTGGGTGATCACCTGGGGGTCCACACCCGGAATGTCGTCTGGTGACCAGGTGAAGATGTCCAGGTTAGCTTTCAAGCACCCGATCAAATCTTCCCTCAGAGCTGGATCAAGTTCCAATCCAATGGACATGAAACTGTCGTCTATGCCCGTGACAGGAATGAGCTCTGGTTCCTTTACGGGGCGGGTCTCGAATTGCCCGAGCCGCCCCTTCGATCGAGGAGGTCTATCGGGTCGTACAACTCCGTGTCGTGCCCCTCACCGGACAATTGGTAACAGGTCTTGGGTCTTGCATGGTCACCTTTAATCTTCCTGACCCCCCTCGGGGCCCGAAACTTGACCATTTAATGGAGGGTCGAGACCATGGCTCCGGCCGCGTTGAGGAGCGGTCGGCCGATTATCCCGTTATACGTCGACCCGATTCTCAAGGTTATAAACTCAATGGTTAGAGTGGTTGAGTGTGGCGGTTTCCCAGGTGTAACGGGGAGGCGAATCATTCCCATGATGGGTGCGGAATGTCCTGTGAAGCCCACTACAGGGCCCGAACAAGGTTCATGGTTTTCAGCCCGCAGCCCCATTTTCTCCAAGGTCGACATAAACAGGATGTTGCATGAGCTTCCCGTGTCCACGAGCAGCCGTCGGAGTAGGGCGGTGTCGATGAGGGTCGAGACGACTAATGCGTCATCATGCAACAGCTCTACCCCTTTAAGGTCCTCCTCGGAGAAGGAGATGGGCTGAGGGTTGTCCCCAGCTTCCTCATGGTCTATGCTCATTGCTGTAGCCTAAGGCGTGCTTGGCTCTGTGATTCAGGGCAGGCATCGGACGGTTGCGGCCTTTCCAAGGTGGTCACTGGCAGGCCTCGGCTTTGGCATAGCTGCCGACGTATTCATGTACCCACCGGTGCACGGCCGTCTCATCTTCGGTGTGGTTGTTTGACATGGGTGTAGACGATTTCAAGTTTCCAAAAGACGGTGCCAGATGTTTCAAGGTGTTTTCTAAACATAGTTCGGTAGTCTCGGGGATCGGAGGTCGACGTGGTCACGCGAGACACGTGCATCCTCTGAGACCGGGTAGTGGCACGTTCGATCGGTTCGAAATGCGCGGATCCATGCATCAGTATCCTATGGGGTAGCTTTGGGTGAATGACGACCTCCTCAAGTGGAGAGACGAACGAGCTCGGGATCGAGGTCGTTCGGCTCCCGTGGATGAAGCGCCAAAGTGTTGCTTCGGCGGGGTGAAGTCTCCTTGACCTGTGCGGACGAGAAAGCTCATCAAGGGGGTCGAACCTTGGTTTCGACCAAGTCCCCTTTGATGCCTAAGTCGGATACGATCTGAAGGATGCCTGGTGGGATTGAGTACAGTTCACGGAGAGACCGATACACGAATCCTCAAGCCGAGATATGGAGGAGAATTGTGAGGTGGAAGACAAGGTCGTAGGAGGAAGAATACCTGAGTCTAGAGTATTCAGAATTCGGTCCATTCGTCTCTCGATCTCCGGGTCTCTTGTAGGGATTGAACCGCCCACGTCTCCCTCCTCCTCCCCCTCTTTTCGCCCCACGTCTGCGCCTCTTTCGTGGTCCCTTGATGGGCCATGTAGGCGAGCGTAATGGCGATTTACGCGGGTAGAATCCGAGGGGCGGTTTCCTTAACTGCCGAAGGTTAGCGGTACCCTTAATGTCGACTTTTGGGCCGGCGTCCTTAGAAGTGCTCGCGGGGCCTCTGGGCTTGGGCCTAATCTTTCCTCGACCCATGGACTTAGCCCGTTCTGCCTTGGCCCGTTCAGAAGGGTCGTATCTGACTTAGGCATCGGAGGGGACTTGGTCGGAACCAAGGTCTAATCCCCTGCTGAGCTTTCTCGTGTGCACAGGTCAAGGAGACTTCACCCCGCCGAAGCTACTCTTCGGCACTTCATCCACCAGAGCCGAACGATCTCGATCCTGAGCTTGTTCGTCTCTCCACTCGAGGAGGCCATCATTCTCCCGAAACTACCCTTCGGGATACTGACGCATGGATCCGCACATTTCAGACCGAGCAAACATGGCACTACCCGATCTCGGAGGACGCACGTGTATCGCGTGACCACGTCGACCTCCGATCCTCGAGACTACCAAACTGTGGTGAGAAAACACCCTGAAACACATGTCAACGAGATAAATTCATCTGCAAATAGCTCCCAATATTTACATGCTCTCCCTATCTATATGCATCATCATGAATCAAATCTTTACATTTCTCCCCCTTCTGTTATCATCAAAAGAACATACAAGATAAAAATAACATATGGCATATATAACATAAAATATTATTAACCATGACATATGTTTACATTAAGACACTAATGAATAGTCAATTGATATCTAATAATTCATAACTATGATTTAAAACATCTTCGTGCTCGTGTGATGATCAAAGGTTAAGGTCATTGGGAGACGTCATCATGAAATTCAACCGTTCACACCAACTATTCAAATTTGTATGTACTTTTACAAGGATTGTATTTTCCCACCTCATGTGATATGAGTTCAAGATACCAACACCCATACATAGCCTAGAAGGACTCTTAGACAAGGGATGTCATTGCTTGACGGACATAACACCATCACTATAAGATATGAATCTATTGCATAAGTTGGATGCCAGTGGGTCGTATCATAGCCATGGACTGTATCCATTTTTTATACGAAGCTCATTTCTTTTTTCATAAGATTTTTCTTTTTTCTGTTCTTTTTCAGGATATTTCTTTTTCATGAGCTTTGTTTTTCATTCATGGCATGCCACTACATATCCCTACAAATAACATACTTTGCAATTTTAATCTACATTCTCCCACTTTCCAATATTCATGACAACAACACCATATAAGACATAATAATTAATACCGTGAAAGTATAAGGTGAAGATGCAAAACCTAGTTATTTGTTATCGAACATGTCTTAACTATTTATAAAGTCAATCATGCAAACATAATCAAGAAAATAATACTAGAATTCCATACATAAAATGATTTTCATCCAAAGTGGCTTTTTCCAATAAACAAAAGAAAGATATCCATTTAGCTCACTTTTTATAATTTTTCTCCTTTCAACTTTTTTAAAGATTTCACTTTTCATCATTTTTTTCTTTTTTCTATTTTTTAACACACAAAAAAGAATCATACAAAGAAAAAAGAAACATCACACCAAAAAAATGAAAAAGCACACCAAAATAATCTATGAAGATAAACGATAGGCTCAAACAAGAAATCATACCATCGCGTCACCATTTGGCCAAGGAACTTCATCGAAATTCAACGTCAAAACCATTGTTCCTTATCCCTCCATCTTATGCACTTACACGAAAGATGTTATGTGTGACCTATTTGTGGAGAAGTTGGCTCGATTTGACCCAGAAGAAGTAGTCGTAATGCAGACAAGTTATCTTGTGTAAAGATAACTTGCTCTCACTCGAATTCGACCTATCTGACTCTCCACAAGTCAGATTTGAGGATGATGGGCATTTGGCTTCTACAGCGTAGTGAAAAACACCCTAGAGGGGGGGGGGGGGGTGAATAGGGTGTGTGGCACAAATATAAAAACAATCACAATCACAGAGATAATCAGACACAGAAATTTTTAACAGAGCGGCTCCCTGCCAAAAACTACGACCCCAAGACCTATGAGGATTTCACTCAATTAAACTGATCACACTTACGGATAGTGATCTCACTGTACAAAGATATAGTTTAAGAGTTTCAAGCACAGAGATAGCTTCAGAGTAAAGCTATTCACAATACAATCTCACAACAAAAACATATTGATCGCTCCGGATATACACCCAAAGAACGGTTGTAGTTTTACCGCAAGTGCACGGTGTAGCAGCGAGCGGGTATCGAACACAGGGAGGACGAATGACTGTGCTTGCTCCGAATCAACCTGGCTATTTGAGAACAGAGAAAATTGCCTTGGGCGATCCTGTCACAATCGTCAGACAAATGTGCGAAATATCAAATCAAATAAAGAACGTCTAGGGAATGGGGAATTCCCGCTACTCACCGTATTTCATAAATGTGGTTCGTCGGTATCGAAATTGCTAGAATGAGAATCCGGATGAACTAGTTGCAACTGAATGTAGAACCAAGCTCACGCTCTCGCGCTGTTGCCGGTCTATAGCTATCCTAGGTTTGGGTCCAATCTCTTGCAAACCCTAGCCTAGGGAAGCTAGCATTAGGATCAACATCATCGTCCAATTACGCACCGAGCCCAATCTCTTGCAAACTCGGTCCACAATCTAAATTAGGATAGTTCCTACCCGTCCAATCTCTTGCAAACGGGTATTGGCATGGAATTGCAATCGGAAATCCTGGTATCGGTCCAATCTCTTGCAAACCGATACTTCGAAAATCCGACTCCAACCCAATTCGGATTTCTAGGGCTTCCTATCAAATTGGGATCCAATCTCTTGCAAATCCCAATTGATATGAATTCCTAGCTATCCGTAGTAAATCGATCCCAATCTAATCCCTAATAGCAATTCTAGCTCAATTTCTACCAATTCATCACAAATAGGAAATAGGGCTTGTAGGGTTCATCCCCACGCCCCAAGACGTGGAGACTACTCACAAATCATAGCAATAGCACAAAAATAATCAATGAAATAAGCAATAGAATTCATCACAAATATTGAGATAAACAATAAAAATAGGATTTTTAGGGAAGAGAGATGCAAACCAATGGAGTTCTTCAATTTAATCCAACAAAAATCCAAGTTTTTCCTCTTCTCCAATCACAATAATAAAGCTAAAAAGTAATCTAAAAAGCTGCAAAAAATCTATGAGATGGCTCTCAAAACTAGGGTAAAAACAGGGCTTAAATAGCCCCAAAAATCGTCCAAAAATCGTGACCAAAATACCCCTGCACAGCCTGTTTTCCGCAGTTTTCGCTACAGGCAGCGCATCGCACTCGGCCGAGTGACAAAAGTCGCTCGGCCGAGTGAAAACCCTGCAATTTTCCAGAAAGTCGGGGCTTTCAGGGGTCTTCAGTTCGGAGGCGGCTCGGCCGAGTGAGTTGTCGTCACTCGGCCGATGACTTCACTGCACTCGGGCGAACGGGATTCTCCACTCGGCCGAGTGGGTCTTCTGAAGTTCAGGCAGCCGAAAAACAGAAACTTCGATGTTTTGGAAGGGCTTCGTCTGGGCGCCACTCGGGCGGACGTGGTATCGTCACTCGGCCGAGTGGGTCTTCTGTGCTCGGCCGAGTGCACAGGTAACTCGTGTCTGAACTGGTCGGTCGAGCAGTGTCTCGCTGGTCGGCCGAGTGGCTCCTCCACTCGGCCGAGTGGGACACAAAGAATGCCCAATCTGCTTGTTTTGGCCTCCTCGTCGCTCCTGCGATGTCCATTCTTCTTCCGCTCCTCTCCAACAGCAAAATACCCCTCGGGGAGGTCGTTGGTGACCGTCTAGAGTAAGCGCATCTCGGGATCACTCCAAATCTCGCCAAATCACCTGAAATGCGACAAAAACAACAAATCGTGAAAAGCATCGCAATATCGTCGATATATCGTGAAAAACATGATTTGGGCGATCCAAATGGCATGCAAACATGCGGAAAAAAGGTGTAAAATAAGGAGTGATCACATATGCAAATAGCTTTAATATTGCGATGAAGAATCAGAGGGATATCACCGTGATAAAGTTTGTAAGATTGTGATCGCGTGGGCGCAAATGGTTCGCTGATCCGATGTTTGGATTAGAAGATATAGTCTTCGAAAGATGACTGTGTGAATCTAAATTCTGCAGTTGCTATTCTGTAGAAAAACGTCTGAACTGTGTATGATCATGTTGACTGAGCAAATGAGACTATTACTGTTGCGAAGGGCATGAAGATGTGGTCGCATGTGTGGAAACGGCGAGTCGATCCGACGTCTGGATCAGGAGATATGAGCGTATGAAATCAAATGCGCGAATCTGGAATCTGCACTTGAAATCTGCCCTTGCACAATCCGAATTTTGGAGAATGAGATCTGGAATTTTAAAATCTGTAGAGCTCTTGCAGATTTGATGAATAAAGGAGGAGCACTTCCATTTGATTTTGACAGAGGAAGACGCAACAAAGAATCCCCAAAAAGAAATTTTCCGTGCATTATTTTTCGCAGCAGCCACACAAAAAAGAAGACCGCAAGGAAAAAAAATCTCCGTGCGTTGTTGTTTTTTGTTCTTTCTTGACATGAGGCACACAAAATAATTAATTATCAAAAGAGATGGCAGCTTCAAGAATTTGTAATTCAAGGGATTTTCAGTTGAGATCATGCGGCAGAGATTTTTTTTAATTTTGGAGATCATGCAGCAGTTCAAAGGCTTTGCAGTTAAAAAGATTTGTTGCATGAACTGATCATGCGACAGTTAAAAAGTTTATGATTAGGATCAACAAAAAAAGAAAAGCACAGACTCATGTTTGCTTCTATTGCCTTATGTTGCGTGACTATGTGATTTTTTTGAGATTATTTTTGGATGAGACTGAATAGGAGATTGAATAGGAGACCAAGTGCGTTGTGTTTAGGATGAGAACATGGAGTTTGAATTCAAGTAGAAAATCCCTTGAGTATCCAATCAAATCTTCATCTTTGACCAATTCAAAACTTCATCTTCATTGTTGATAATGTAAGCCTATTTCCTTTTTGCACCATTGTCCTCATATAATCTTCCTCTTGCAAATAAAATTTATTTTGCACTTTGCTCACTGTAATCACTTAAAGAAAGACGTTAGTCACACGACTTGTTTGTCATCATCAAAATTAACTCGTATGACATATTTAGTGAACTAAATAGTCCAACAAAATCCCCCTTTTTGATGATGGCAAACCAGCCTAGAAAAATATATAGGAACATTATTGAGGAGCAAGTTACTTAGGCACAAGATAATAAACATCATGCAAAGCTCCCCCTATCGATGTGCTCTCATGAAAAGCTATGACAAGCCCCCCCTCAAAATGTGCATCTCTCCCCCTTGTGCATTATTCTTCTACTCTCCCCCATTGCCATTAATCACAAAAATAAATTGAAGAGGTTAATAATGAGACATGAAACAAGTTTAGCAAATCGAAGAAACAAGAAATTGATGACGATGCTCATATTAATGCTTTTCCCCCACGAATTTAAAGTATAACAAATGTCATGAGCATTGAAAACATACGGTCGTTGTAAGAAATCTAACAAGAAGACGTTGTATTATGAAACACTTTGACAATATAAAGGGTGCATAGAAACTAAGAGATCAAAATATAAGATTATCTAATACAATTTGTAAGCCTTCGTTGCTATGGAAAAATCAATACGTGATGTGTAGGGAGACACCAAATAAGGAATACCATGATGTTAAATTTCGGGTCCTTTGGAATTGAGATGCGCTAAGTGGTTACTTCATCTACCATATTTCATACGCATTACTCCAAAAACCCCCGAAATCCGGTTACTAGCCGCCGGTATCAAATGTAGCATATTTGAAAATGTTAAGGTAATCCCAATTTTTGTTTGTTTGTTTTTTAAATGCTCATTGCATTTTTTTATACATTATAATTACAATGTTGGTGTCTCAGAATAGTGACCCATGAAGGCATCGACATATTCGACTCCTACTAAATAATTTTCCATAGAGAATTAAGTGCACAAAATTGTAGGGATAAAATATGAATTCAAACACGTTAAAATCTAAGCACATCCAATTGTATCCATAGTTTATAAGACTCAATCAATCTATTTTATTCATACAATTTGGCATGCTTACGAGTTTCACTTTTTCATTAATAATTCAAGCATGTGGACTTTACAATAATATGGTGCATCATCATCAAAAACATTTTAATGTTTCTAAGATGTCTAATAAGGTTCATATCAAATTCTCAACCAAAGTCAATAGAAGTGATGACGATCATGCATGCACATACAAAGAATGATCAAACCCATATTGATATAAAATAGTGTGCAATGTGTGTAGCTTAGATACGATATTTAAGCATGTGTATGTGCATGGATATGCGTGCTAATGCTCAATTAGTGACATAATCCATAACTCCCTTCGAATGAAGCAAATTTTTTTTTGGTTAAAGGGTTTTGTGAATATGTCCGCTAATTGTTTTTCGGTATCAATATATCCTAAAGAGATAACTTTCTTATCAACATCACCTCTAAGGAAGTGGTGACAAATATCAATATGTTTTGTCCTAGAGTGTAGAATAGGATTTTTAGATAGATTTATAGCACTCTTGTTGTCACACCAAATGGTTGTAGGTTGGAAAGTAAGATCGTAGTCTCTGAGGGTTTGTCTCATCCATAGAATTTGAGCATAACAACAACCTGCTGAAACATATTCGGCTTCAGTTGTACTCAATGCTATGGAGTTTTTCTTCTTGGAGAACCATGAAACAAGAGACATACCTAGTAGTTGAAAAGTGCCCATGGTACTCTTACGATCGGTCTTACTTCCCGCAAAATCCGCATCACAACATCCTACAAGCTCAAATGATGTGGAACAAGGATACCATAAACCAAAATTTAATGTCCCTTAAACATATCGAATTATTCGTTTAACATAAGAAAGATGGGACTCTTATGGACAAGATTGAAACCTAGCACATAAACATACACCAAACATTATATCAGGCTTACTAGCTGTCAAGTATAATAGGCTATTAATCATACCTCGATACAAGCGTTCATCCACTTTCTTTCCCTTTTCGTCTTTATCCATCATTGCCGTCATTGACATAAGAGTAGATCATTCCTTAGCATTTTCAAGTCCAAACTTCTTAACTAACTCCTTTGCATATGTAGCTTGATTGATGAAAATTTCGTCCTCGCATTGTTTGATTTGCAAACCAAGCAAGAATGTAAGTTCACCCATCAAGCTCATCTCAAATTCCCTAGACATACATGTAGCAAATTCCTCACACAGTAGATTGTTAGTAGCACCAAAAACGATATCAACAACATATATTTGTACTACAAGTAGATCTTTACTTTGATGTTTAACAAATAGAGTTTTATCTGCCTTTCCCATGGAAAAATTATTTTCAAGCAAAAATTTACTAAGTCGCTCATACCAAGCTCTAGGAGCTTGTTTGAGTCCATATAAAGCACGTTTAACCTTGAAAACATAGTCCGGGTGGATGGAGTCTTCAAACCTAGGAGGTTGTTTGACATAGACTTCCTTAGATAAAACTCCATTCAAAAATGTATTGATGTCCATTTGAAAAAGTTTGAATTTCATGAAACTAGCGAATGCTAAAAGCATCCTAATTACTTCTAATCTTGCGACGGGAGTAAAGGTTTCATCAAAATCAATCCATTACTCTTGGTATAACCTTGTGCTACTAGTCTAGCTTTATTATGCACAACATTTCCCATTTCGTAAAGTTTGTTTCTAAATACCCATTTAGTGCCTATAATTGTTTGATTTTTTGGTTTTGGAACAAGTTCCCAAACTTGATTTCTATCAAATTGTGACAATTCCTCTTACATTGCCATAATCCAATAGGAATCTTTTAAAGCACTATCAACATTTTAGGCTCCAGAATGGATAAAAATGCAAAGTTAACCATCAAATTAAAGCTACTTCTAGTGCGTATGCCTTCTGCTGTGTCTCCTAGGATTTGGTTCTTTGGATGATCTATCTTGAAGCGCCAATCCTTAGGTAGATCTTGTGATGATGTAGTAGTTTCTCTTGGTGCACCATCATTGTTGTTCTCTTGCTCATTGGAATTGCTAATGTTTATCTGCAGTCCATCCAAGCCGACTGCAATATCTGAAGATTCTGCAGCACTAGACGATTCATTAATGGCACTGTTCTCGTCAAATTTCACATGCACAATTTCTTGAATAGTAAGAGTTCTTTTGTTAAATACTCGATAAGATTTGCTATGTGGTGAGTAGCCAACAAAAATACCCGCATCGGATTTTGCATCAAATTTATCCAGATTTTCGCCTACTTTCAGAATATAGCACTTGCATCCAAATGGTTTTAAATGTGATAAGTTGGGAGTGAACTCTCTATAAAGCTCATAGGTGTTTTCTTCAAAATGGGTCTAATGGACACACGATTTAAAATGTAACAAGAAGTTTGCATAGCTTCATCCCAAAAATAAAAAGGCAATTTGTAATCATGAATCATGGTCCTAGCCATTTCTTGCAAAGTACAGTTTTTCCTCTCAACCACCCCATTTTGTTGTGGTGTCCTCGAGGAGGAAAAATTATGTGAATAACCTTTTGAAATACAAAAATCATCAAAGCTAGTATTAACAAATTCTCCTCCATGATCACTTCTAACTTTGACAATTGAAAAACCTTTTTCATTTTCAACCTTTTTACAAAACATTTTAAAAACATCAAAAGTTTCATCTTTATGTGTCAAAAAATAAACCCAAGTGAAACGTAAAAAGTCAAAACTAGCAACCTTCGTGGGTCCAAATAAATCCAAATGTATTAGTTGCAATGGCCTAGAAGTAGTTACAACGTTTTTAGGATTGAAACTACTTTTATGTTGCTTACCTAGTTGACGTGCATCGCAAAGCTTATCCCGATCAAAGCTAATTTGAGGTAAACCTCTCACCAGGTTCTTTCGAGCAAGCTTTGAGATTAGGGCCATGCCGGCATGGCCTAATCTTGGATGCCAAAGCCAACTAGTCTCATGGGATGTAGCTAAACATTTTAGATTATTTGAGTCACTAAGTTTGATAGTGTAGATGTTATTAAGATGTACCCTTAAAAAGAATATCATCACCTTTAAAATATATACTTTGTCATTTTTGAAATGCACCTTAAGGCCTATAGAGCATAGTTGACTCACACTTAACAAATTATGTGCCAAACCATCAACAAGATTAACATTCTCAATAACCACAAGAGGATGCTTACCAATGTTACCTTTACCCAAGATTTTGCACTTCTTTCCATCTCCAAGAATAACTGTCCCTCCATCTTTCCTTGATAGCGTCGTGAAGAGGGATTCGTTGCCCGTCATGTGGCTCGAGCAACCGCTATCAAGGTACCAAATGCTGTCATTTTCCACTTGAAGATGCACCTACAAAAGAAGATGCAATAACCAAATTTTGGATCCATAATTGTTAGTACGATACTTTGGAACCCATATGAAATATGCAGGATAGTATCTGGCCAAGCAATCATACACAACATGCTCGTTTTTGTTGCAATAAAAACATGTGACATTGAATTGCTTATTAGTAGATGACATATGATTTTTGTGCATGCAATGTTGAAAGCTCATTTCTCTTACAAAATTCTTTTCAATGATCTTCCTAGTTTTTTCTTAGGTTGTTTTTTCTGAAAGCCAAGACCATGTTTACTAGATTGTTCATTAAGCCCATTTATCATCTTATTAAAACTTTCTTGGCTATTTGTGAATTTCTTTAATGTCAAGCTAAGATTTTGATTTTCATTCTCAAGTTCACTAATCTTAATCTCATATCTTTTTTCTTTTTCGCTAGTTTCTTTTTCGCTAGTTTTGTAAATCGATGGCTATGTGTTTTTCTTTTATTAAATTAGATTTTTATTTTTCAAGCTCTTCCAATTTTTCTTCACAGCTAGCCACTTTTAAGTTCAACAGTTTTATTTCAGAATCTTTAGAGCTAAGAATGCTAATTTTCTCCTTTAATTCTTTAGCTAAATTAACGTTGTCAAGCTCTAACGTAGCCATTTTTTATTAGTATTTTCTAGCTCTAAGGTTTTCGTTTTTAATTGGGTTTCATCAAAATTGTATATTATTTCCTTTTATTCTTTCCACTTAACAAATAGCTCATCTCTCTCTCTTGTCATGCTCTCTAGTTCCTCTTTTAATGAATCACGAACCTTTTTTAGTTTAAGGAATTTAGGACACATTTCTTGAAGAAGTTCTACAAGAAATTCATAAGCTTCCTCCATGCTAGAAAACATATCATCCTAGTATTCATTTCATCATCAAAGCTTTGAACAAGAGAGCTAATTTTTACCGTTTCGTTTCAAGCCATAAAGTAAGTCCCAGTGTTGTCGTTCCAGTCATCATCTGAGAAGAGCTCCTCTGCGTCACTTTCTCCTCACGTAGCCACCATTCCTCACTTTGATGTCCTCTTTCCTCCATCACCAGTCTTTTCCTTTCCTTCTCCTTTCAGAAGTGGACGTTCTGCTTTCATGTGCCCTCTCTTGTTGCATCTGAAACACTGAGGTGCAGAGCTTTCTTCATCATTTCCTTCATTTTTCTTGGTTCCCCATATACTTCCCATCCTTCTTTTGTTGTTTTTCATGAATTTCACAAATTTCATTGTAACAAGAGCCATACTTTCATCGTCTGATTCATTCATCTCCTCCTTGAGCATTTTGGAGACTTGAAAAGCTAAATTCTTTTCCTTTGTTTCCTCCTTCTTAGATTTCTCTTCCATCTTTAGTGTGCTATCATTGGCCATCTTCAATTGAACCTCATAAGCCATTAATTTTCCCATTAACTTCTCTGAAACTGATATCTGCCAAGTCATGTGCTTCTTCGATCGCCGTCCTCTTTTGAATCCAATCGCCAGATAAAGAGTATAAAATCTTTCCAACCCGATCTTCCTCTGGGATGTCCTTCCCTAAAGATTTCAATGGATTGACGATATCTACAAAACGAGAAAACATAGCATCAATAGACTCATTAGGCGTCATCGCAAAATTTTCATATTTCTGTAATAACATTCTAATATGAGTTTTCTTAACTTCACTAGTTTCCTCATGAGTTACTTCAAATCTCGTCCAAATATCCTTAGCAGTAGAACAAGAATTAATGCGGTTAAATTCAGTTTTACTAAGACCACAATACAAAATGCTCATGGCATTAAAGTTTAGATTTTGTAACCGATCATTTTCTTTTTGCTGCTCAGGAGTGGGTTTATCAAATAGTGTAAATCATTCACTGATTATTTTCCATAATGCCATATCGATACCTTTGATGTGTATGGACATACGTTGTTTCCAGTAACTATAGTCCGTACCATCAAGTAGAGGTGATCTAAGATACGACTATCCTTCTCTTCAATTGTGCGTGTCATATGAGTATGTGTGTGGAATTTGTGCCATATGATCGAAATTCCATTAGACTTTGAGTCTAAAAGGAATCTCGCTCTGATACCAATTGAAAAATACACTAGAGGGGGTGAATAGGGTGTGTGGCACAAATATAAAAACAATCACAATCACAGAGATAATCAGACACAGAAATTTTTAACGGAATGGCTCCCCACCAAAAACTCCGACCCCAAGACCTATGAGGATTTCACTCAATTAAACTGATCACACGTATGGATAGTGATCTCACCGTACAAACATATAGTTTAAGAGTTTCAAGCACAGAGATAGCTTCAGAGTAAAGCTATTCACAATACAATCTCACAACAAAAACAGATTCAAATAGCTTTAATACTGCAGTAAAGAATCAGAGGGATATCTCCATGATAACGTTTGTGAGATTTGATCGCGTGGGCATAAACGGTTCGCTGATTCGATGTCTGGATTGGAAGATATAGTCGTTGGAAGATGACTACGTGAATCTGAATTCTGCAGTGGCTATTCTGTAAAAAACACCCGAACTGTATATGATCCTGTGGACTGAACAAAGGAGACTATTATCGTTGCGAAGGGCATGAAGATGTGGTCGCGTGAGCACAAACGGCGAGTTGATCCGACGTCTGGATCAGGAAATATGAGCGTACGAAGTCAAATGCACGAATCTGGAATCTGCACTTGAAATCTGCCCTTGCACAATCCGAATTTTGGAGAATGAGATCTGGACTTTTAAAATCTGTGGAGCTCTTACAGATTTGATGAATAAAGGAGGAGCACTTGCATTTGTTTTTGACAGAGGAAGACGCAACAAAGAATCCCCAAAAAGAAATTTTCCGTGCTGTTATTTTTGACAGCAGCCGCACAAAAAAGAAGAACGCAAGGACGAAAAAGATCTCCGTGCGTTGTTTTTTGTTCTTTCTTGACAGGAAGCGCACAAAATAATTAATTATCAAAAGAGATGGCAGCTTCAAGAATTTGTAATTCAAAGGATTTTCAGTTGAGATCATGCGGCAGCGATTTTATTTATTTATTTTGGAGATCATGCGACAGTTCAATGGCTTTGCAGTTCAAAAGATTTGTTGCGTGAACTGATCATGCGGCAGTTAAAAAGTTGTGATTAGGATCAACAAAAAAAGAAAAGCACAGACTCCTGTTTGCTTCTATTGCCTTATGTTGCGTGATAATGGGATTTTTTTGAGATTATTTTTGGATGAGACTGAATAGGAGATTGAATAAGAGACCAAGTGCGTTGTGTTTAGGATGAGAACATGGAGTTTGAATTCAAGTAGAAAATCCCTTGAGTATCCAATCAAATCTTCATCTTTGACCGATTTAAAACTTCATCTTCATTGTTGATAATGTAAGACTATTTCCTTTTTGCACCATTATTCTCATATAATCTTCCTCTTGCAAATAAAATTTATTTTGCACTTTGCTCCCTGTAATCACTTAATGAAAGACGTTAGTCACACGACTTGTTTGTTTTCATCAAAATTAACTCGTATGACCTATTTAGTGAACTAAATAGGCAAACACGTAGTTGGTCATTCGGTCATCAGTTCGAGTCTGAGAGTTGATCGTTCAGCATTGGGTCGTTCGGTCGTAACGCGGTTAAAGTCCGTGTTCGGTCCAACGGTCGTATGGAGGCTTGATGGAGTTTGCTCGTACGCGTGGCTCGGCACTTCGGTCATTCGATACAGAAGAAGATCACTCGGTCGAAGAGAGTCCATTAGTATGCGACCCAACTAGGAAGTGATACAGGGCTTACTAGTGTGCGGCGTATTGATTGCATAGAGCGGCGATTGGATTGGATGTCGTAGTTGTCGGGATCCGTATCCTTAGGAATTCCTAGCCAATGATGACACCTATTATAACCTAGGGATATATTTATGGAGTTTTAGGTTAGGGTTTCGAGTGGAACACATTGTAATCTTTGAGAGAGCCGCCATTTGTGAGAGCCAACTTCGAGAGATTGTATTGTGAGCTTTTGGCGAGATCTTGTGTGCTTCTTCTTCGTTGGACGGAGAGAAGAGTTGTATTGTTCTTTTCTTTCGTAACAAAGCTCATCGGTGCTCCCCCTTGGCCGGTCCACGGCCTAAAAGCAATTCTCTTTGTGCTCTGTTTGTTTATCTGCTCATCGGTGTTCCAGGGTTCTTCGGCGATACTATGAATTCCGCTGTGTTTGGTGTGTTACATGGTGGTAGTGCACAACAAATTGGTATCAGAGCTTTCAGTTCCAGAGATCAACAGAGGAGTAGAAGATGAGCTTTTATCAGAGCTTTTAGTTCCAGAGATCAATAGAGGAGTAGAAGATGAGTAGCGATGGCAATGATGATTCCTCAAAGGCGTCGATTTCTGGGTATTCTTCATCTTCTTGGACTATCGTGTCTAACATGAAGTTCAAAATTGAGTAGTTTGATGGAAAGATCAACTTCAGTATGTGGATATGCAAAGTCATGGATATCCTGAACCAACTTGATCATGGATATCACATTGGACGAGAAGCCGACGGACATGTCCGATCAGGAGTGGATAACTCTGAATCGGAGTGCATGTGGTACCATCCGCCTATATTTGTGAAAGGAGAAGAAATACCCATATATGAAGGAGATAAGTGTAAGCAAGTTCTGGAAGGAGCTCGACAACAAGTACATGAAGAAGAACATCCAGACTCGGCTACACTTAAAGAAGAAGCTTTTTGGGTTGAAGTTGGCCGAAGGGGTTTCTATCAAGGAACACCTCGACTACTATAACAAACTTCTCACTGATCTAAGGAACATAGTGTGAAGGTTGATGATGAAGACAAAGCAATGATTCTCCTCAACTCTCTACCCATCGAGTGTGTCACGCCCCGCTTCCCATTATACTTGGGGCGAGGACGCGAGTGGGCCCGCTTAGGTTGGAGCAGTGAAGCTCGAACCCAATAAGCGTCTGTGAAAACACCTTTCGCAGGAACTTGCATGCAACTCAGAACAATAGAAATATTAAAGCCAACATCCAGATATAGTACACAATAATAAAAGGGCCCCAATCATGGCCTACAACGATAGCGATACAGATAAAGTGGGTACACACCCTACAAACGATAGCGGCGAAAAGTAAGTAGCTGCAGCGGTGATAATCAGCTCTAGTCCACGGTAGGGTGGACTTCAGGATAAGCAGAATCCTGGTCAATTAGATCACTCTGATCCAGCAATTCGTCCTCCAGGTAACCTGTCTCGTAACCTGACATACATTCAAACAACATGAATGTATGTCAGCAAGGGTCTGCAAGTAGATGTCAGATGACCCAATGCAAGATATATATATATATAACAAGTTATATATACGACAGTTTTACAGCAGTTAAAAGAATTTACACTAGCATGTATTTCAATGAACTGAAGCAGTTAAAACAATTATGAAAATTACACTAGCAAGGTAGTTGAAGCAACAAGTTACATTAGCATGGCATTTCAGTCGTAAAAATTAACATGACAGTTGAGCAATATAACATTATTCTGTAATTAACTTTCTTTTTCAATTGTTTAACTGTGTGTGCAAGTCCGTGAATAAGATTCCCGCCGTTAGACGAATAGTAAATAAATACACCTTCAAGTGCCCCCGAAGGCGACCCGTTTACTACCGGCTAGTGCCCGGAAACCAACCCCACCCAAGTGTATTTTCCTGAATCACGTGCCAGGATGCTAATCCGCCATATACTGAAACACGAGTCCAGACTAGTCGCATGTGACGTAATCACATGTGACCGACGAGATTAACTAATAGCCAACGGCAGTAACATCTGGTAGCCAACGGCAACTGGTAGCCAACGGCATGTAACATCGGTAGCCAACGGCATGTAACATCGGTAGCCAACGGCATTTAACTACGGGAGCCAACGACATTTAACTACGAGAGCCAACGGCATTTAACATTCTATGAGTATCAACAGTTCTAAAATTAACCATATATGTCCAGAAACATTACTATTCACACTGTGTGTTTCATTTTGATTGTTAAGGGTCCACACTCACACACACGAGTTTAATGTCTAGCATTTCAAAAAATGTGTTTGTGTCAGCAATTAAGTGTACATCATCAGATATCACAAAACATAAAATAACTGTACGCTTGCCTGACTGGGACAGTTTGGGTTGTCTGAGTAACGACAGGAAAGTTCGCGACGTATCTGCGTCATTAAATAATAGCATTTAATATAATGAATAAAAGTGCTGAAATCGAGAATTAATGATTTTGATCAGAAAGTTAATTATTCTTGTTATTGTTCTAAATTAAGGTATATCGAATTATATGTCGTTGGGTCACATTTTTAGTCAAGAATACGGTGGAAGTAGTTTCACGCGTCATCGCACGTGTAGATTTTTAGTTATACAACTTTACGTAAAAATGGCCTAATGATCTCCTAACTTCAAATATTTACTACAAATTGTACACTAGCCTGATTTTAGTGATTTTGGTGTTGTTGGGTTCGTTTTGATGGGTACTACGCCATGGTGATACTGGTTCTCTGTTTTGGTTAAACAAGTTAATGAATTAAAACTATTGCGAGTTAAGCACACAATTAAGTTGAGCCCTAAATTGGGTTCGCCTAAATTATTGGGTTCACTGGCTAGGGTGGCGGTTATATTGGGTTATAACAACATGATACGCCTCATATTATTCTATTTTTATTATCTAAACATCATTTACACTATTAACATGCCGAAAATAAACTCTTAACAAGTTAACATCAAATTAACACTAATACCCTATTAATTCCCTCTTACCGTAAGTTAATGACATGTTAAACATACATTAATAAGTCTAATAAGTCTGCCTATCAAGTTGGTTATGGGTAACATGTAACATATTAAAATTATACTACTTTAGTATCACAACTCTTCCCTCTCTGTCTCCTTTCTTTTTATCTGACAATCTCTCTCATTCTTTATATCTCTTATTAATTATAGGTTGCCTCTCTCATCCCCCTTGCTGTCTCTCTCTCATTTCTGTTTTTTTGTTCATCTCGATTACAGCAGGGCAAAACCACACACGCACACGGGGGAAGGGAAAACTCACGCACGCGGTAGCTCTCCGGCGGCGGGGTGGCGTGCAAGGGACGTCACAACGGCAAGGCGTCCCCAACAGCGTAGCGCGCGGCCTTGGTGGCGCTCCGGGCGGCTGTACGGTGCGATGGCGCAGGCGCGCGCGCAGGGTCTTTCTCCGGCGTCGGACGGCGGAACTGGGGTGGCGCACGCAAGGAGTTGGCGGCTGCGGGCGGTCTAGTGGTGGTGCTTGCGGTGGAGGGAGGTTGTCGGGGTGGCGGTTGTTCGCCGGAGGAGGGTGTGAGCGGTAGGGGATATTGGGTGAAATAAGATGAGTTTATTTGTGTGTGTATGCTGTCGTTTGGATACAATGACATTGGTTTATAATTGCAATCAATTAGTAGTTAAGCAATTTATTAGGTGGTTGAATGGGTAGTAGGTGTTGACGAAAGAATGCAACCCACGTGAAATTGAAACATCCCATCCCTCTTTAAATAATAATAATAATAATAAGATGTTAATAATGGTAATTAACTTGATTGTTGGGAAAGTTGACTAATCATTGAAATATTCCCAGAGTGTTTCACGTGGGCTGCCGACGTTGGGTTGGGGGGGGTTCAATGGCAGGGGTTGATGAAATTAAATCAGTGGAGAATTTGGAGTTTGACAAAGAAAAAAAGGTGTAAACTTTTTCTCCATGTGATTGTTGCCGACAGAGTAGTTTATTAGGAGAGGTTAATTAATTAATTAATTTTTAAAGAATGTAACTATTAAATTAGCATAACTAATTAGTTAAAATAAAAATAATTAATTTAAAGTAATTAAGTTTTTAGTTAATTTATGACGATACGGTAAAGACGGAAAAACAGAGTCGCACACGCGTAACAAGAAACATACGGACAAAAATAATCCAGATGTCCGAAAGAAAATACCAATACACAGGGACTAAAGCATGGCTAAAAATACATGCCGTTACATTCTACCCACCTTAAGAAAATTCCGCCCTCGGAATTCTTAACAACTAAAGAGCAGGAAATAAATATGGATAACGCTCGCGTATTTCATCTTCCCGCTCCCAGGTAGATTCTCCTGGCGAGTCGCGACGCCACATCACTCTGACTAGATCAACAGTCTTGGTCCTAAAGACTTTCTGACGTCGATCTAAGATCTCCACTGGTTGTTGTTCGTACGTCGGATCTGGTCGAACTGTGATCTCTGAGTAGTCCACAGTGTGTGAGGGATCGCTGATATAACGACGCAGCTGGGACAGATGAAAGACGTCATGTACTCCCACTAAGGACGGTGGCAGTGCTAAGCGATAAGCTACCTCTCGAACTCACTCTAGCACATCGAAAGGTCCAATGTATCTCGGACTAAGCTTTCCTCGCTTACCAAAGCGAATCACTCCTCGATTCGGCGAGATCTTCAGAAACACATGATCTCCTGGCTGAAACTCCAGAGGACGCCATTTAGCATCTGCCCAATGCTTATAACTGTCCTGAGCAATCCGAAGCTTGTCTCTGATATCACGCACAACATCCACATCCTCAACTATCATCTCTGGTCCCAACAGTTCTCTATCACCATCGTCATCCCAACTCAGCGGGGATCGACATTTCCTTCCATAGAGAGCAGCAAATGGCGCCATGCCAATGCTCGCCTGGTAGCTGATGTTGTAGGAGAATTCCACCAGATTCAGATGATCGTCCCACGAACCCTTGAGATCCAACATGCAAGCTCTCAACATGTCCTCCAATATCTGGATCGTGCGCTTCGATTGTCCATCAGTTTGCGGGTGATACACAGTACTGAATTTCAGACTGGTACCCAAATTCGTCTGCAAACTCTTCCAGAATTGAGATGTAAATCTCGTGTCCCGGTCAGAAACGATACTCACTGGAACTCCATGTAATCGTACAATCTCCTACACAATTATTGTTCACGTCACGACATATACTAGAAAGAAGCTATAAAGGTATAAGAAAGATATTTACCTCCATATACTTCTTCGCAAGTATCTCCGTAGCTTGTCCTACTCGGAAAGGTATGAAATTCGCAGACTTGGTTAATCGATCGACGATAACCCAAATCGCGTCATTTTGCTTGGTGCTCCGAGGTAGTCCAGTTACGAAGTCCATGGTGATATGCTGCCACTTCCACTCCGGAATCGGCAGAGGTTGAAGTAATCCGGCAACGCGATGGTGTTCAGCCTTCACCTGCTGACACACAAGACATTTGGCGACGCTACGAGCTACGCTCCTCTTCATACCGTGCCACCAAAAATTCAGACGGAAATCCTTGTACATCTTGGTACCACCAGGATTAATGGAATAGTGAGAGCTATGAGCTTCATTCATCAGCTCATCTCTGATATCACCAGCAGGTACGCAGATCCTACTGCAGTATCTCAAGGTTACATCCTCATGAATGATAAAGTGCGTCCGAAGTCCAGCTTCAATTTGCTCTCGAATCTTCTGCAGTTTAGAATCTCCAGATTGTGCAGTTTTGATCCGATCCACAATCGTCGACTGAATCTGCATATTCATCAACGATGATGTGACTCCAGGTAATACAACCTCTGTGTTCATCTTATACAGATCATGTTGTAACCTCCACTGAACTGTGAGAATCATGACCGCTGGAAGTCTGCTCAAAGCATCAGGTACAACATTAACCTTTCCGGGATGATACTGAAGGTCGATGTCGTAATCAGCCATCAGCTCTAACCACCTGCGCTGTCTCATATTTAACTCCTTCTGGGTGAAAATATATTTCAAACTTTTGTGATCAGTGAAGATCTTCACTTTCTCACTCAGTAAGAAATGTCTCCAAATCTTCAAAGCGAAGATGACAGCGGCTAACTCCAAGTCGTGAGTCGGGTAATTCTTCTCGTGAATCTTCAACTGCCGAGAAGCATAAGCGACTACATGACCGTGCTGATGTAGAACACATCCAAGACCTTTGCCCGAGGCATCACAAAAGATCTCGAATCCCCCAGTCCTATCTGGAATAGCCAGAACTGGTGCAGATGTCAACTTTGCTTTCAAAGTCCCAAATGCTTGCTCGCAAGGTCTGACCAACATACTTGACGTCCTTCATCGTCAGTCGAGTCATGGGCTCTGCCATCCTCGAGAAATCCTGAATGAATCGACTGTAATATCCCGCCAATCCTAGGAAATTCCGAATGTCTGATGCTTACCGAGGAGTAGGCCAATTTCTGACTGATGTAACCTTCTCTGGGTCAACTGAGATACCTTCGCCTGATACCACATGTCCCAGAAATGCAATCCGGTCTAACCAGAACTTGATGTACTTGGCATACAACTGATGACAACGAAGTGTCTCCAAAACCATCCGTAGATGCTCGGCATGCTCCTTCTCGCTCGTCGAGTAGACCAATATGTCATCAATGAATATCACTACGAATTTATCCAGAAAATCATAGAATATGAGATTCATGAGATTCATGAATACTGCAGGAGCGTTGGTCACACCGAATGGCATGACAACGAACTCGTAGTGTCCATACTTGGTCCGAAAAGCTGTCTTGTAGACATCCTCATTCTTGACCTTCACCTGATGATATCCACTCCTGATGTCCAACTTCGAGAAAACTCGTGATCCACCGAGTTGATCGAAGATATCATCTATGCGAGGTAACGGGTACTTATTCTTTACAGTGACATTGTTCAGCTCCCGATAATCCACGCACATCCTTCTCGATCCATCCTTCTTCTTGACCAGTAGTACAGGTGCATCCTAGGGAGATACGCTGGGATGAATGAATCCTTTTTGCAACAGATCATCCAACTGCTTCCGTAGCTCTTCTAGTTCTGCTGGAGCCATACGGTAAGGTGCCTTGGAGATTGGTTGAGTATTTGGTATCAGATCAATTCTAAACTCCAAAGCTCGTTCAGGCGGTAATCTAGAAATGTCCTCTGGAAATACATATTTGAAGTCTCGAACCACTGCAGGATTCTCCGGTTCGACTTGCGTAGATGCGAGGATCGCTTCGTTCGGCTAAGCCTGAAATCTGATAGGCTCGAGCGAATGACTACTGCTGATGAATTCGAACGCCGGATGGTCGGGAATTTCGAATACTACTTTCTTCTTGTGACAGTCGATAGTAGCCTAACCAGTCCATGCCGAGAAAAGAAACCCAGTTAAATTGTGTACGAGATAAATCTAGACGTTTTTGGCTGTTAATAGTATTGTCCATTGTCCTGAAGTTTTGCTAATGCATGACCTGCATGGGCCACTACAAAAACATGTCACGCCCCGGTTCCCATTATACTTGGGGCGAGGACGCGAGCGGGCCCGCTTAGGTTGGAGCGGTGAAGCTCGAACCCAATAAGCGTCTGTGAAAACACATTTCGCAGGAACTTGCATGCAACTCAGAACAATAGAAATATTAAAGCCAACATCCAGATATAGTACACAATAATAAAAGGGCCCCAATCATGGCCTACAACGATAGCGATACAGATAAAGTGGGTACACACCCTACAAACGATAGCGGTGAAAAGTAAGTAGCTGCAGCGGTGATAATCATCTCTAGTCCACGGTAGGGTGGACTTCAGGATCAGCAGAATCCTGGTCAATTGGATCACTCTGATCCAGCAATTCGTCCTCCAGGTAACCTGTCTCGTAACCTGACATACATTCAAACAACATGAATGTATGTCAGCAAGGGTCTGCAAGTAGATGTCAGATGACCCAAGGCAAGATATATATATAACAAGTTATATATACGACAGTTTTACAGCAGTTAAAAGAATTTACACTAGCATGTATTTCAATGAACTGAAGCAGTTAAAACAATTATGAAAATTACACTAGCAAGGTAGTTGAAGCAACAAGTTACATTAGCATGGCATTTCAGTCGTAAAAATTAACATGGCAGTTGAGCAATATAACATTATTCTGTAATTAACTTTCTTTTTCAATTGTTTAACTGTGTGTGCAAGTCCGTGAATAAGATTCCTGCCGTTAGACGAATAGTAAATAAATACACCTTCAAGTGCCCCCGAAGGCGACCCGTTTACTACCGGCTAGTGCCCGGGAACCAACCCCACCCAAGTGTATTTTCCTGAATCACATGCCAGGATGCTAATCCGCCATATACTGAAACACGAGTCCAGACTAGTCGCATGTGACGTAATCACATGTGACCGACGAGATTAACTAATAGCCAACGGCAGTAACATCTGGTAGCCAACGGCAACTGGTAGCCAACGGCATGTAACATCGGTAGCCAACGGCATGTAACATCGGTAGCCAACGGCATTTAACTACGGGAGCCAACGGCATTTAACTACGAGAGCCAACGGAATTTAACATTCTATGAGTATCAACAGTTCTAAAATTAACCATATATGTCCAGAAACATTACTATTCATAATGTGTGTTTCATTTTGATTGTTAAGGGGTCCACACACACACACACACACACACGAGTTTAATGTCTAGCATTTCAAAAAATGTGTTTGTGTCAGCAATTAAGTGTACATCATCAGATATCACAAAACATAAAATAACTGCACGCTTGCCTGACTGGGACAGTTTGGGTTGTCTGAGTAACGACAGGAAAGTTCGCGACGTATCTGCGTCATTAAATAATAGCATTTAATATAATGAATAAAAGTGCTGAAATCGAGAATTAATGATTTTGATCAGAAAGTTAATTATTCTTGTTATTGTTCTAAATTAAGGTATATCGAATTATATGTCGTTGGGTCACATTTTTAGTCAAGAATACGGTGGAAGTAGTTTCACGCGTCATCGCACGTGTAGATTTTTATTTATACAACTTTACGTAAAAATGGCCTAATGATCTCCTAACTTCAAATATTTACTACAAATTGTACACTAGCCTGATTTTAGTGATTTTGGTGTTGTTGGGTTCGTTTTGATGGGTACTACGCCATGGTGATACTGGTTCTCTGTTTTGGTTAAACAAGTTAATGAATTAAAACTATTGCGAGTTAAGCACACAATTAAGTTGAGCCCTAAATTGGGTTCGCCTAAATTATTGGGTTCACTGGCTAGGGTGGCGGTTATATTGGGTTATAACAACATGATACGCCTCATATTATTCTATTTTTATTATCTAAACATCATTTACACTATTAACATGCCGAAAATAAACTCTTAACAAGTTAACATCAAATTAACACTAATACCCTATTAATTCCCTCTTACCGTAAGTTAATGACATGTTAAACATACATTAATAAGTCTAATAAGTCTGCGTACCAAGTTGGTTATGGGTAACATGTAACATATTAAAATTATACTACTTTAGTATCACAACTCTTCCCTCTCTGTCTCCTTTCTTTTTATCTGACAATCTCTCTCATTCTTTATATCTCTTATTAACTATAGGTTGCCTCTCTCATCCCCCTTGCTGTCTCTCTCTCATTTCTGTTTTTTTTGTTCATCTCGATTACAGCAGGGCAAAACCACACACGCACACGGGAGAAGGGAAAACTCACGCACGCGGCAGCTCTCCGGCGGCGGGGTGGCGTGCAAGGGACGTCACAACGGCAAGGCGTCCCCAACAGCGTAGCGCGCGGCCTTGGTGGCGCTCCGGGCGGCTGTACGGTGCGATGGCGCAGGCGCGCGCGCTGGGTCGTTCTCCGGCGTCGGACGACGGAACTGGGGTGGCGCGCGCGAGGAACTGGCTGCTGCGGGCGGTCTAGTGGTGGTGCTTGCGGTGGAGGGAGGTTGTCGGGGCGGCGGTTGTTCGCCGGAGGAGGGTGTGAGCGGTAGGGGATATTGGGTGAAATAAGATGAGTTTATTTGTGTGTGTATGCTGTCGTTTGAATACAATGACATTGGTTTATAATTGCAATCAATTAGTAGTTAAGCAATTTATTAGGTGGTTGAATGGGTAGTAGGTGTTGACGAAACAATGCAACCCACGTGAAATTGAAACAGCCCATCCCTCTTTAAATAATAATAATAATAATAATATGTTAATAATGGTAATTAACTTGATTGTTGGGAAAGTTGACTAATCATTGAAATATTCCCAGAGTGTTTCACGTGGGCTGCCGACGTTGGGTTGGGGGGGTTCAATGGCAGGGGTTGATGAAATTAAATCAGTGGAGAATTTGGAGTTTGACAAAGAAAAAAAAAGGTGTAAACTTTTTCTCCATGTGATTGTTGCCGACAGAGTAGTTTATTAGGAGAGGTTAATTAATTAATTAATTTTTAAAGAATGTAACTATTAAATTAGCATAAATAATTAGTTAAAATAAAAATAATTAATTTAAAGTAATTAAGTTTTTAGTTAATTTATGACGATACGGTAAAGACGGAAAAACAGAGTCGCACACGCGTAACAAGAAACATACAGACAAAAATAATCCAGATGTCCGAAAGAAAATACCGATACACAGGGACTAAAGCATGGCTAAAAATACAGGCCGTTACAGAGTGTGAGTACTTGGTGTCGGTTCTTACCTATGGTAAGGAATTGATCACATTTGAAGAGGTGTCAATGCTCTGACGAGCAACGAGTTCAGGAGGAATGATGGGGGACGCATGCAGCTGAGCTTTGAGCGACGCTCTTACGGTCGTAAGGGGTCCTAGTGGTGAGAAAGGTGGAGATAGATATGGGTATTTCAGATCCAAGTCCAGAGACAAGATGAGGGGCCCTTAGCACAAGGTGACAAATGACCAATGTGCTTTCTGTCGAGAAAGAGGACATTGGGTTAGGGACTGCCCAAAGGCAAAGATAAGCACGGCGCAATTGCCAACGTCGCGAAGGGCATTGAGATCGAGGAGTCCATATTGGTCAATGCTTCGAAGGATGTGATGTCAGATGGTTGGGTGCTCGACTCTGGGTGCTCGTTCCATATAATGCCACATCGAGAGTAATTTACGACCTTCAGGGAAGGTTGTAAGTGTACAATATTATAGGGCGATGACCGAGCATGTAGCACGGCGGGCATCGAGATGGTGTGGATGAGGATGAGTGACGGTGTTACATGAGACATCGATGAGGTACGCTTTGTTCCTGACTTAGGCATAATGTCATATCGCTCGGTTCACTCGAAGCCAAGGGTTGTCGAGTGACCATGGAGAATGGAGCTCTGAGGGTGGCCTGAGGAGTAATGATCGTGATGAAGGGGAAGCGCCTAGGCAACCTCAATTACTTGGATGGTTTGGTCGTAGCTGGCACAATGGCTCTGACTCGTGAGGCCGAGAGGGACGACTCGTTGTTATGGCACATATGCTTAGGTCATCTGGGAGAGAAAGCTTTAAAGAAGCTTATCATTGGAGATCATCTGAAAGGAGACAAGACCAGGAAGATTGAATTCTACGAGCACCGTGTGTTTGGAAAACAGACACGTACTTCATTTGGGATGGCCAACCATAGTATTAAAGGAGTGCTCGACTATGTACACACCGACATATGGGGTCCTAGTAGAACGGCTTGATTGGGTTGGAAACACTACTTTGTGTCATTTATCGATGATTTCTCACGCATGGTATGGGTGTTTTTGCTGAAGTCGAAGGACCAAGTTCTTAGCACTTTCATCGAGTGGAAGAAGTTGTCCGAGACTCAGATTGGTCGGCGAGTTAGGCGTCTCCGAAGTGACAACGGTGGTGAGTACATGTCAGATATTTTCGAGAAGTTCTGCAAATCGGAAGGAATTCAGAGACACTACACCACTGCTGGTATGCTGCAGTAGAATGGGGTAGCAGAGATGATGAATCGGAATTTGCTGGAGAAAGTTCAATGCATGCTATCAACTGCTGACATATCGAAGGATTTTTGGGTAGATGTGACGTGTGTGTATATTTTATATATTCGTGCATGTCTTCTTTGTGTTTTTCCGTTGTTTTCTGTCGTCTCGTGTCCATTTTCTTGGGATTTTTAGGTTTCTTTCACTTTTTGGTGTTTTTGTGTATTTGCAAGAGATCGCCAGTGTAGGGGACACATAACGAAGATATCATAAGTCCCCGGAGCAACAGGATGTGTCACGCATGATCCAGGGGGTCAAACGACGAAGATCGCCTTTTTCAGCCCCCACCCGATCGGTTGGACACAGCCAACCGATCGGGTGATGCACGCGTGTCCGACCCGGATGCAAGTTGAAGCGAAGAGCAGTATCAACCAACCGGTCCGCCGACCGGTTGAACACAGCAGAGCTCTCGACCAACTTGGAGCTGATTCCAACCGATCGGGTGACATCTCACCCGATCGGTTCATCTGTAGCCTTTCTTCCAAAAGAAGACCCGGATAGCTCACCTGACGGTTCACTGACCATGCTAAATCGACAGCAGTCTCTGTTCTTTTGGACGATAATTCCAACCGATCGGTTGATTACTCAACCGATCGGTTCACCTGATGACCGCATCTCCTCAAACGACGACCCGCTTGCTTCACCCGACCGTTCCGAGCGTCCGGTTGAAGTTCCTGAAGACCGCAGCTGAAGAATCAAGCAGCTCACCTGATCGGTTAATATTTCAACCGATCGGGTGAAGTCGTTTTCTATATATAGCTGCCTAGGTTTTCAGAAAACGCAGCTTTGTATTTTTTCTGTCTTTTTCTCTATTTGCGACGGCTGAAATTTTATTGTTATCTGTAAGTTCTCTGATCTTTGTCAAACTTTAATATAGTCTTAATTGCATTGCTACTACCGTGTTTCAATTGCCTGATCATGATTTTTACGGTTTATTTTCATTTAGATTGCTTTTTAGCTATAATGTGTAAGTAGTTCCCAAATCTGGGATTTCAGTGGAAACCCCACCGTGGGTTCTCCCTGATGCATCCATAGGACTAGGATTTCGATAGGGATTAGGAATTTAGCTAGTTACGCAGGGTGTTTCATTGTCATCGGCAGGAAAAAGACCGCCTTTGACCGTAGAGCCAAGGGGGAATAAACTTGGCAGTTGACTCCCTAGCCATAGCTCACGCCCTTAGCATAGACATCGAATCCTAGTGCGCGGGAGTGGCAGGATGAGATGTTGGGAGTTATCGTTGCGAGCTTAGTGCTCCCAAAGTCGATCGGTGTTAATGGACATGGGAATGCCCATCGACCGAACCCGGGTAGTCCGGCGTATCATCCTGGGCACCGATCGGAATATCGGGCCCATGGGTCGCTGGTATCACTCTTAGAGGCAACGTCTCACTGCTAAACCCTAATTTCAATCGTTTTCCTATCCGTAGGGCGTAATAGCGAGAACACACTATTGGGTGGAAACCGGAGTTCTGGGTTTTCCTTTATATTGTTTATCCTCCGTATTTACATTCCGTGACAAACCAACGATCAATCGGGCTAGCTCACCTGTAGGGTGAATTGGTTCCTCTTAGAAACAAGCACAACCACACCTCCCTGTGTTCGACCCCAAATCCACACTACAACACCGTGCGCTTGCGGTACAAATATTTTAAATCTGGTATCCCCTATCCAACTGCACTCTTATGAGTTAAAAACCGGGGGACGTCAAGCTTTATGGCGCCGTTGCCGGGGAGGCAACGTGTTTGTTTATTTTAGGATCTTCGAACCCTTGAGTCTAGTTCATATCCATACCTCACGATAACTTTTGCATTCTACACTTTTTGATTTTACTTGGACATTTTCTAAATATTAGTTGTATAGAATTGGTAGACTGAGTCGCCATGCTGCCATCGCTACTCCTCACCTCCCATTCATGCAACCCGGCCTTTTGACGTGTTTTCTATCCGTGCAGTTCTCTCTCTCTCCTTTTCTTACAGGTTTCCTGCTCCACGACAAGGATATTGTGTGCCGTTTCGGGGGATATCTGGGATCATTCATACCACGTCCGCTGTTTGGCACTGAGTTTGAAGGATCCCTAAGTGCTTCGAATATCTTATCCCTTCTGTCTGCTGCTATGGAAAATCAGAGGAGGTATCATGATATGCAGCAGCATCCAGTCACGACGACTCTCCTTCCTCCAGATGAAGTGGCGTATAATGACGTGCCCAGCTCCGAATTCAGTGGGGAAGAATTGTTCACCTTCGGGGAGTTTTGTCAGGAGAACTATCAGGCAGAGTCTGTCGAGTACGTTGAACATGAACCGATCTATTCCTTACAGACTTCTATAGAGCATCCTAGATCTTGGGACAGTGGGGAGGCTAAAAACAGTGGTGAAGAACCATCGATTGTTGAAATCTGTTTTCGCGTTGAGGCCTTCTACCCAGATCATCATCGTTTACCTGAGAAAGACCCAAAGCCCTCCCAACCTGTCCCCTCTTTGCCTTGCGAAGCTTCGTCTTGTGAAACCACGGGTGGAAGTGAAATTCCGGATGCTGGCTTCCAGGAGACCCAGGAAGGAGTCCTTTCACTGGAGGATACTCAGCTTGAGAAATACGCGTCAGGACCCCAAGAGGTTGAGATGAAAGAGTTACCTCCGGGACTGAAGTATGAATATTTGGGGGAGAATTCGACGCTACCTGTCATAGTGAACTCCGCGCTGCCTGAAGACCAGATGACCAAACTACTTAGTGTTTTAAAGAGGTTTAAAAATGTTTTCGGGTATGCAATCGAAGATTTGAAAGGAGTGAGCTTGGGGCTTTGCTCACATAGGATACTGCTTGAAGACGAGCAAGCCTCCTCAATTGAGCCACAACGAAGACTGAATCCCATCATGATGGAGGTGGTCAAGAAGGAGATTATTAGGCTCCTACATGCCGGAATCATATATCCTATCTCCGACAGTCGCTGGGTCAATCCGGTGCACGTTGTACCCAAGAAGGGAGGAATGACGGTAATTCACAACGAGAAAAACGAGCTCATACCCACCAGGACCGTCACGGGGTACCGGATGTGCATTGACTACTGTAAACTGAACAAGGCCATAAGGAAATATCACTATCCTCTTCCTTTCATTGATCAGATGCTCGAGAGGCTGGCGAAGCACAACTACTTCTGCTTCATGGATGGATACTCCGGATTTCTCCAAATCCCCATCCATAATGACGGCCAGGAGAAGACGACTTTTACTTGTCCTTTTGGGACGTATGCCTACGGGAGAATGCCGTTTGGGCTTTGCAACGCCCCAGCTACATTTCAGAGATTAATGTCCGCAATCTTCTCCTACTACTCCCATGATATAATGGAGGTCTTCATGGACGACTTCTCCGTCTACGGAACAGAGTTTGACTCATGCCTCCGCAATCTAACTAAAGTCCTGGAGAGGTGCCAAGATAAGGGTCTAGTTCTGAACTGGGAGAAATGCCACTTCATGGTCCAAGAAGGAGTTGTACTGGGACACGTCATTTCTTCAAGGGGGATCGAGGTATAAAAGGCAAAAGTAGAGGTGATCGAAAAGCTTCCGCCTCCACTTAATCTACGAGGGGTCCGGGGTTTTTAGGGCACACGGGATTCTACCGCCGCTTCATAAAGGACTTCTCCAAGATCTCCAGGCTGTTGACTCAACTCCTTGTGAAGACGCACCTTTCGTCTTCAACGACGAGTGTATGGAAGCCTTCCGACTTCTGAAGCAAGTCTTGATTTCTGCACCCGTGATTCAGCCACCAGACTGGAGTCTGCCATTCAAATTAATGTGTGATGCTAGTGATTATGCAGTTGGGGCCGTCTTGGGGCAGAGGAAGGATAAAAATCTACATGTTATATACTATACGAGCAAGACCCTTGACGTTGCCCAAAAAAATTATACGACCACGGAGAAAGAATTGCTAGCAGTCATCTATGCCATGGACAAGTTCCGACAGTATCTCGTTGGCGCCAAGGTAATCGTGCACACGGATCACGCGGCTCTCAAATACATATTGAGCAAGAAGGAGGCTAAGCCGCGTCTCATTAGGTGGATTCTCCTCCTCCAGGAATTCGACCTGGAGATCAAAGACAAGAAGGGGGCGGAGAATGTCGTTGCCGATCACTTGTCCAGATTTCCTACTCTCGATTTGAATGCTACCCCAGTTGATGACTCGCTCCCTGACGAGCATCTCTTTTCCATCTCTTCCGCTTGGACTCCTTGGGACGCCGACATCGCAAATTATCTGACGTGTGCCATTGTCCCACACAACGTGAGCTATCAGCAGAAGAAGAAATTTTTTCACGAGGTCCGTAAATTTTATTGGGACGACCCTCATTTGTATAAGACCTGTAATGATGGGGTGATACGGAGGTGCATTCCTGAAACTGAGTGACCTCCATAATTTCCCATTGCCATGATCAGCAGTGTGGAGGACATGTGAGCGCTTATAAGATGACTGCAAAAATCCTCCAGCGTGGATTCTATTGGCCGACCCTCTTTAAGGACACACACGCTTATGTCCAAGCTTGCGACAAATGCCAAATGACGGGAAACATCTCCAAAAGGAACGAAATGCCTCAGCACTACATTTTAGAGGTCGAGATCTTCGATGTGTGGAGAGTCGACTTCATGGGATCGTTCCCCTCGTCATCTGGAAATCAGTATATCTTGGTAGCCGTGGACTACGTGTTGAAATGGGTAGAAGCGATAGCCAGTCCTACTAATGATTCCTGGGTGGTCGCCAAGTTCTTTAAAAACAACATCTTCCTGCGGTTCGGCATGCCTCGAGTTTTAATCAGTGACGGAGGAAGCCACTTTATAGAGAAGAAATTCGAAGCTCTCCTGAAGAAGTACGGGATACAACACCGAATCGGACGTGCCTATCACCCGCAGACTAGCAGCCAAGTGGAAGTTTCTAACAGGGAGATCAAGAGCATACTGAAGAAGACGGTGGCCAACTCTAGGAAGGATTGGTCATCAAAACTTTCTGACGCGCTCTGGGCTTACAAGATGGCATTCAAGACTCCAATCGGCACAACTCCTTACCAGCTTGTCTACGAGAAGGCATGCCATCTACCCGTGGAATTGGAACACAAGGCGTTTTGGGCAATCAAGAACCTAAATTTTGACGCCAAGGAGGTTGGAGGCCACCGACAGCTACAACTTAACGAGCTCGACGAAATCCGGCTCAATGCTTATAAAAATGCCAGGATCTACAAGGAGAAGTTGAAGCGGTGGCACGATAGGCGCATCCTGAAGAGGGAATTCAAGGAAGGAGACTTAGTTCTCCTATTCAACTCGAGGCTGAAGCTTTTTCCTGGAAAGCTCAAGTCGAGGTGGTCGGGACCCTTCCGCATCAACAAGGTCTTCCCGCACGGCGCTATTGAGATAATGGGAAAAGATGAACCGTTCAAATTCAACGGGCAGTGCCTAAAACATTATGTGGTAGGAGAACCAGCATTCTCTCCAGTCGGAATCTCAACGACCTATGACTCATCTTCAAACCCTCCGGATCCGAATTGACAACTAAACGAGGCGTCGAGCAAACGACGCTAAACAAAAGCGCTTCATGGGAGGCAACCCATGTTCTAAACCCTTACCTTTGTTTTAAGGATTATTTTTAGGTTTATTTCTCTTATTTTGTTGAATAAATTCAGCAACGGAAACTTTCGTCGAGAGACTTAGGCTGTTTGTGGACTTTTGCAGGAAACAAGCCCCCAACCGATCGATTGAGATCTCAACCGATCGGGTGGGACGTATCAGAAAAAGCCCTATATCTGTTATTCAGCGAACCGGTCGGGTGGAGCAAACCGAGACCGGGTGGCAGATCGTGTGAGAAAAGCTGAACTCTCGGATTTTTCGGGATTTAGATCAACCGATCGGTTGATAGAGGCCGTGGTCGTGTGGCCGTCCGGGTGAAAAGCACAGTGATCTCGAGAAAGTTTGGGATGCGGTCAACTGATCGGGTGAAAACTCACCCGATCGGTTCACCTGTAGCTGTTGATCGACAGAAGATTTTTGAAACTTACCTAACCGATCGGGTGAATTCTCACCTGATCGGTTCGCTTTTGCCCCTAAACATACTCCCCCTCACCTGGCCTTATTCACCCAACCCCCCCCCCACACACACACACATTTCCATTCGCACGTCTCCCCTTTCTCCATCTTCCAAATTGATCTCCTCCAGCAACCCCTCCACCCCCAAATCCACACCCTCACTCATTCCCATACTCCCCCATCATCAACACCCTTCCCATCAACAACATTCACTAGCCAAACGTCCAAACCCTAACCCTAGCCCAGATCAGCCTGTTATCCCTAG
The DNA here is from genome assembly GCA_030789695.1 of Scilla litardierei. Taxonomy (NCBI): domain Eukaryota; kingdom Viridiplantae; phylum Streptophyta; class Magnoliopsida; order Asparagales; family Asparagaceae; genus Scilla; species Scilla litardierei. The sequence goes on along the minus strand of CM061140.1, from coordinate 26,918,975 downwards.
AGTCACTTTTATCCGTTGAGCGACGGCCCTTCCACTTGGCACCGTCGGATCACTAAGGCCGACTTTACTCGAAGTGATAGGGCTTCCATGGATCCAAATTTTTGAAAATTTCAATTCTTGTCGGATCTGCGAGCGGCGGCTTCCCAAATCCCTTCCTCATACCGCGTGGGGTCTTTCGGGTGCTTGATCTTACAACATTGATGGGTAACCTCTTTCCACTCTTCACATTTCTTTCAATTATATGCAAAGTCTTAAATTTGTGTCTACACACTTCATCTGCTTCATCATCTTCATAGACACCATATCCCACTTTATCATTCTTCCCCCACGCCGTCACGATGTCTAGGAAGGGAAAGGAGATTGCCTCATCGTCACGCAGACATCCCCTGTACGGCCCTTTTTCCCCGTCTTTCCTTGGCATCAACCCTTCTTCTGAAGAGCAATCCGATCGTTTGCAAGCTCTTCTTCATCGCCCAATGCGACCTACTCTTTTCGCCGATTCCCCCACTCTCGAATCTCTTGGACTCTTTAGGGGCGTCTGTGCACTTTATCGCTTCATAGGTTGTGATTACCTTCTACATACCCATGCACACACACACCGGAATCTCACACTCGAGTTCCTCAGTTTGCTGGAAGTGTCCGAGTATGGTTTCACCTTCCGCACCTTCAATGGTGATTTTTCCATGAGTTATCACGAGCTTAACATTATTCTGAATTTCCCCCACCCCGATCGTCATGTTGAATGTTCAACTCACGATTGGTCTGATATCTTTTCTTACTTTCGTGATGATGGTGTCTGGCAGCGATTCACCCGGTATGACACTTTTCCCTCGGTAGCTCTCGCCTCCTACTCATACATCCGTGCTATCGCTTCACCCATTGCTTCCTTGCCAACACCATTTTCTCCCACATGGATGTTTCCACGGTGTCCCGGGATGAGCTCCTCTTTCTTTACGCAATGTCCCACGACAGGATTCATGGTCATATCCCATTACCCATAAACACCGCCCATTGGATCATCCACGAGATCTTATCTGTTAGCCGCGCAACCTCTGGATCTATCTGCTGCGGAGGGATGATTACTCTTATTGTCAGCCGTGTCTTGAGGCTGCCGCCTCACCTCCCTATACTACCGGGATGTAGCCGTATCGATCGCGACTACTTGATCGAGATCGGTATGCTAACTCCCTTTGGTGAAGAGCGTGCAGTCTACCTCTACAGTCCTGCAAACACTCCTTTTGTCATCATCCCACCCTCATCTCCGGAGCGCCTCCCCATACGCATTTCACATCTACCATGGGAGTTCTACCCGGATCCTTGGTACGCCACACTCATACACTTTCCACCCTTGGATCCTCCCGATTGGCACCCGAGTGTCGGTTCACCAGGTGCCATTATTATCCACCACGATCCACCGATAAATTTCGACCCTCTGGTGGTCCAGCCTGTTGCTCCTCCCTCTCCTATTCGCACACCCTCTCCTTCGTCCTCAGAGGATTCCTTCTACCATTATTCACCACCCTCCTCGCCATCTCCCTACCATTCTACCGAAAGCGACTCCGATTGACTTCCCCCTAGCATATTTCTGCATCGTCATGAGCATATCATATTGCTAGCACTATCATGTCCAGCTTGGGGGAAGTCAATTATTTGTGTGTTTTGTCGTGTTTTTTCTGTGCGGTGTGTTTGTCTATATATGTCGTGTGGTGTGATTTTCTTTTTCCTCTTTCTTTATTTTTCAGTTTCGTATGTGTGCTTTCCTCGTTTTTCATTTCTCTTTGTGTCGGTGCGTATTCCCCCCATTTTTCATTGCCCTCCCGTATTTACTTTTATTGCATTGAGGGCAATGCAAGTTTCAGCTTGGGGAAGTCGCACTTCGTACGTCGTTTTGTGTCTTTTTCTTCGTTTTTGAGTCGTTTTCACCGTGTTTTTCTTTTTCTTTCTTTCCTTTTTCTCTTCTCCCTCCTAGACATGACCCCAAATGATGAATCGCCACAGAATCACACACACACCTAGCATGGCTTCGATAATCACATTCACTAACCCTAGGAAGCTGAGTCCTCTTGCATTTCATGCATCGTGGGTCCATTTTGCTTTTGTGTGAGTCGTGTGTCGTGTCTAGCTTACGATGTGCTTCTACTTTGTGATTTTGATTTATATACCCGTCCTGGAATGACCCCTAGATTATCATGTTTCGATTTGAATATGCGGTATTTTCTTCTCCTGTCTGCCTCTATATGCATGCTATATTTATATCGTATATTTTATTTCGCATGTGTCGGGATTCCACAGTTAGGACTAGGATAACCCATTTAGCCTATGCTCTGATTAGCGAAGAAAATCTCCATTGCCCAAGTGTCTAGAATCCGATTTCTTTTTTATTTTACTTGGTGCAAATCCCCTCGTTGTGTACCGTTCTCCCACTTGGGAGAGTACACACATGTATATACCGCAAAATCCAAAAATCAAAAAAGAGAGAGAAAAGAAAAACCCAAAAAAAGAAAAGAGAAAAGGAAAAAAAAATATGTATAGCAAAAAATCCAAAAAAAATATGCAAATACCCAAAACCCAAAAAAAAGGTGTGAATATTTTCCTATCTACCGAGAATAAAGGGAAGGCAAGAGTTTGCACCGAGTGTTCTACTCCACATCTTCTCAACCTCCATCATTTTCGAAAACACTTGGAATAGGAACTTCTTAGCTATTATCTAGACGATAGTGAGGTGATTTCCTAGTCCCTAGTTGTGGAGTCCCTGACACATGATACGCTTCGATTCTTACTTTCTCCTCATGCATGCTTGAGCTACTATTCACCGCTTATTTCAAATCTAATCGATATTTGGGTCTTTTCTTGGATTTGCGTATATGGAGCTTATTGCACAATGTAGATAGTGACACCATTTGCTAGCACGCGACCACACTCACCTGCGCTTCACCGCGTAGGCCCACGAAACTTGTTCGGACTCGTTTTCTTTGGTTTAGTGTTGTGATTTGTCGCTTGCTTGCTAGGTGTGGCATTTTTGATTTTATTGGCCCAGACGGGCGATTTGGGATTTTGATTTCTCTTTTCCTCTTTTTCTCTCTATTTTCTCCCTCCGAGCTCCTACTCTCACTCATCTTCCTCGAGGACGAGGAAGGGTTCAGCTTGGGGGGATTTTGACGTGTGTGTATATTTTATATATTCGCGCATGTCTTCTTTGTGTTTTTCCGTTGTTTTCCGTCGTCTCGTGCCCATTTTCTTGGCATTTTTAGTTTTCTTTCACTTTTTGGTGTTTTTGTGTATTTGCAGGAGATCACCAGTGTAGGGGACATATAACGAAGATATCATAAGTCCCCGGAGCAACGGGAGGTGTCACGCGTGATCCAGGGGGTCAAACGACGAAGATAGCCATTTTTCAGCCCCCACCCGATCGGTTGGACACAGCCAACCGATTGGGTGATGCACGCGTGTCTGACCCAGACACAAGCTAAAGCGAAGAGCAGCATCAACCGACCGGTTGAACACAGTAGAGCTCTCGGCCAACTTGGAGCTGAATTCCAACCGATCGGGTGACATCTCACCCAATCGGTTCATCTGTAGCCGTTGCTTCCAAAAGACGACCCGGATAGCTCACCTGATGGCTCACTGACCGTGCCAAATCGACAACAGTCTCTGTTCTTTTGGGTGATAATTCTAACCGATCTGTTGATTACTCAACCGATCGGTTCACCTGATGACCGCATCTCCTCAAACGACGACCCGCTTGCTTCACCCGACCGTTCCAAGCGTTCGGTTGAAGTTCCTGAAGACCGCAGCCGAAGAATCAAGCAACTCACCCGATCGATTGATATTTCAACCGATCGGGTGAAGTCGTTTTCTATATATAGCTGCCTAAGTTTTCAGAAAACGCAGCTTTGTACTTTTTCTCTATTTGTGACGGCTGGAATTTTATTGTTATCTGTAAGCTCTCTGATCTTTGTCAAACTTTAATATAGTCTTAATTGCATTGCTACTACCGTGTTTCAATTTCCTGATCATGATTTTTACGGTTTATTTTCATTTAGATTGCTTTTTAGCTATAATGTGTGAGTAGTTTCCAAATATGGGATTTCGGTGGAAACCCCACCGTGGGTTCTCCCTGATGCGTCCATAGGACTAGGATTTCGATAGGGATTAGGAATTTAGCTGGTTACACGGGGTGTTTCATTGTCATCGGCGGGAAAAAGACCGCCTTTGACCGTAGGGCCAAGGGGGAATAAACTTGGCGATTGACTCCCTAGCCATAGCTCACGTCCTTAGCATAGACATCAAATCCTAGCGCGCTGGAGCAGCAAGATGAGATGTTGGGAGTTATCATTGCGAGCTTAGTGCTCCCGGAGTCGGTCGGTGTTAATGGACATGGGAATGCCCATCAACTGAACCCGGGTAGTCCGGCGTATCATCCTGGGCACCGACCGGAATATCGGGCCCATGGGATGCTGGTATCACTCTTAGAGGCAACGTCTCACCGCTAAACCATAATTCCGATTGTTTTCCTATCCGTAGGGCGTAATAGCGAGAACACACGATAGGGTGGAAACCGGAGTCCTGGGTTTCCCTTCATACTGTTTATCCTCCGTATTTACATTCCGTGACAAACCAACGATCGATCGGGCTAGCTCACCCGTAGGTTGAATTGGTTCCTCTTAGAAATAAGCACAACCATGCCTCACTGTGTTCAACCCCCAAGCCATACTACAACACCATGCGCTGGCGATACAAATATTTTAAATCTGGTATCCCCTATCCAACTGCACTCTTATGAGTTAAAAACAGGGGGACGTCAAGATGCCCTGGCGCATGCAACCTACTTGGTTAATCGGCTACCATATGCTGCATTGGAAGGAAGACCTCCATTGGAGGTATGGTCAGAATAGCCAGTTTCTGACTATGGATCACTTCAAGTTTGGAGATGTCTGAGTTACTATGCAGTAAAGGAAGACAAACTCGATGCTTGAGCCAAGAAAGCATCTTCTTGGGCTTCAGCAATGGTGTTAAGGGATATTGACTGTGGTGTCTGACACGGAGTAAGGTGATCCTGAGCAGAGATGTAACATTTGATGAGTTGACGTTACTAATGAAGGAGCATGAACCAAAGGTGGACGCCGAACAGACACAATTGAAGCAGGTCTTCGACAACGTGTCTGAGGATCCACAACGGTCGATCGACGACCCAGATCAACCCACACCAGAAGTAGCAGAAGATGGACTCCAAGACGTTGATTGTGTAATTGGTTGTTCAAGCTCAGTCGATGGAGATATCTCATCTCCCAGGGTCATTCAGTCGGGAGATTCTATTACAGTGTCGAAGCTAAAGCATGAGATACGACGACCTTCAATGTACTCGAAGTTTGTTTCATTTGCCTTTCGTGCAGTATGTATCGATGTTTCCACCCTGTTAAGTGAGGTGGAGCAATCCGAAGACCCAAAGTGGTGGAGAAGTGAAATGGACGAAGAGATAGAATCACTGTCGAAAAACGACACATGAGATCTCGTGGAGATTCCAAGGGCAAGAAAGCAATTGAGTATAAATGGGTCTACACCAAGAAGGAAGGGGTCGAATAAGGAGATGTTCGTTATAAAGCTCGCCTGGTGCATAGAGGGAAGGCATTGATTACAATAAGGTCTTATCTCCTGTAGTGAAGCATTGCTCGATTCGGATTCTATTGGCATTGGTTGCATAGTTTGACCTTGAACTGGTGCAGCTGGATGTGAAGATGACAATCTTGAATGAAGAGCTTGAAGAGGAGATCTATATGGACCAGTCCGATGGCTATGTGTCACGCCCCGCTTCCCTAAAATGGAGGCGAGACGTGAAAAGGTCTGCACGAGAGTGGAGCTGTGAAGCCCCAAACCCGATAAGCGTCATTCTAAAACATAAGCATGTCTCTGTAACCACAAACGGAACAACAATAATAACACAAGTAGAGACAGAAATAAAATCTCAAATCTCAGCATTTGTCCAACCTTAAATTTAAGTTCAGCATCCAGAAAAGCCACCAGGCTAAAAGAAAGAGTCTAAAGGCCCAGAACAAGGCCAACAAAAGGGACAACATAAACAAGTATAGGTGCCACGCACCGACAACTACAGCAGTCTTAAACAAAAGGGAAAAGCTCAACGAAGACACTATGACTGGTCCCCAGTGTCCATGTACTCCTCGCCAAACACAGGCTCGGGCTCGGCGTCAGCAAACACCTCGTCCTCAACAATGAACTCAGGCTCAGGATCTAACATGTGTCACCCAAAAGAGTAAAGGGGCACATGTCAGCAAGTCTAAGAGACTTGGGCAAGGAAACTGAAAGTAAGGCAAACTAACAACCTAGCAGTTATAGTATGCATGACATGACAGTTATGTTATGAGTGCACAAGTAAGACATGGTGAAGCAATAAGTACAAGAGAACAATTTATCAAGGCATGTCAAGAGTAGCCAATCTATTCACAATCTCAATCTTTTCACTAGTCACGTTTCACGTTGTTTGTAGATGTTTACGCCTTACAGCTGAAATGTTGGACATTCACACTGATTGGCAACTTAACACTACCCCAGAACCCAGAGTTTACGCCTTACAACTGCAGTTGCTGATCGGGCAGACTCCCAGTTGAATGGCCGCTTAACTCTTACCCCAATACCCACGTGTAAACGAGCCAGGGTCCCTGTACACGAGCTCAGTAAATGAGCCAAGGTTGCCCCGCACAAGAGCTCGTTTCCTGGATCACAAACCAGGAGCGTATTTCATTTGGCATAGGGTTGCACCTAGCCTCAATCATTTCACAAGATGTAGCGGAGCTACGCAATCACGGGAACACTTAAAGAATGCACTGACATGACGATTTATTCGCGTACCGTTAATGGAATTTAAACATGACATGGTAGTTATAAAACATGATCAATGTCGGATCTAGCTTCGTTGTCAAGCTAGTTCCTAAAATTGCGCCTAGGCGAGTATCATTTCGTCGCCTAGTCTCTTTTACGCCTACAACAAGCAAATGGCCTAAGACATGGCCCAAAACCCTAAGTGGCAAGTTTCACTTGCCTAGCACCGAGGATGACGATCAACGAGGCCGTCACACAAATGCTAACTACGGAGATGAGATCGCTGCCATGGCAAAACAATATTAGAACAACATCCAACCTAGTTTTATTAGGGTTTCACAAAAACACAATGAGTTATGAAAACATTAAGAGATCGAGTTATTACCGTATCGGAAGCGGAAGAACGATGCCGAGCAAGCACGGCAACGGAAGAAATGATCCGGGGAACCTAGGGTTCAGATCTGGAATGGATGGTGAAAATCTGGGAAAATGGGGTTTTGGGGATTTTTGGGGGTTTTCCGGCGACCTAGAGGTGGTGGCCGGCCAAAATGTCGAGGGGGAGAGGCTTTAGATGAAGGAGGAAGGCTAGGGTTAGATGGAGGATGATTTGGGGAAGAAGGAGGCTCTTGAGAAATAAATGAAGAAAGAAAAACGTTTGGGGGGGTTTAAATAGGCACAGCAGGCGGCTGCCCAAAAATTAGGGTTTCTGGGGTCATTAGTCGGTCAAAGAAGAGTGGCTGACCGACTAGTTTAACAACTAGTCGGTCGGTCGATTAACTGTGACTGACTAACACCAAACAACGAAAGTAGGGAAAAAATCTGGGTAATGAATTAGTCGGTCTGTGAAGGCCCGTCGACCGACTAGTTTGCAACCTAGTCGATCGATGAGTGTTCATGGACCGACTAACGATAAACAGTAACTTAGGTGAAATCTACTGACAGACACTAGTCGGTCTGAGAGCAAGTTCTGACCGACTAGTTGCGCATCTAGTCGGTCGGTGGTTGTTCTTAGACCGACTAAAAGTAAACAGTAACTCCTGAATAATTTACAAAGCCCACTAGTCGGTCCATGAAGGTTTGCCGACCGACTAAATCGTCATCTAGTCGGTCGGTTCCCCTTCTTGTACCGGCTAACGTGCACCAAAAGTGCCGAAATGGAGCGCGAAGCTCCGGGATCGATTCCTAAGACCCCTAGGCTTGATCTAACAATAAGATATGACTGATATGAAGCCCGTCACGAATGACTTACTCCAAAATTGACGATTCTAAGGAAGAAGCTAGAAAATCACGACGAATCGATCGAAAATGAAAGCTACGGAGACGAAAACCACACATGAGGAGAAAATCCACCAATATATATATATATATAATAAATCCAGATACATGAAAACCAGTCGTTACATCCTCCCCAACTTAAGAAAAATTCCGTCCTCGGAATTTCCCAACACTCACGTGTCCGGAAACAAAAGTGGGAAACGCTCTCGCATCTCATCCTCATTCTCCTAAGTAGACTCTTCTGGCGAGCCGTGTCGCCACATCACCCTCACAAGATTGACAACCTTTTTCCGAAGTGACTTCTGATGCATGTCCAGAATCTGCACTGGCTGCTGGTCATACGTCATATCAGGGCGAACGGTAATCTCCGAGAAATCCACAGCATGAGATGGGTCGCTAATGTATCGACGAAGCTGCGACACATGGAAAACATTGTGAACTCCTTCCAAATATGGCGGCAAGGCTAAGCGGTATGCTACCTCGCCAACTCTCTCCAGAATGTCAAACGGTCCAATGTATCGCGGGCTCAACTTCCCTCGCTTCGCAAAGCGAATCACACCACGATTCGGGGAAATCTTCAAGAACACATGGTCGCCCTGCTAAAACTCCAAAGGACGGCGTTTAGCATCCGCCCAATGCTTAAAACGGTCCTGAGCAATCCTCAACCTCTCCCGAATGTTCCTGACAACATCCACAGCCTTCACGATCATCTCAGGTCCCAACAGCTCCCGATCACCAACGTCATCCCAACTCAATGGCGATCGACATTTCCTTCCATAAAGAGCGACGAAAGGCGCCATGCCAATACTCGCCTGGAAGCTGTTGTTGTAAGAGAACTCTACCAGATGTAGATGGTCCTCCCACGAACCCTTGAAATCCAACATGCACGCCCTCAGCATGTTCTCCAAGATCTGAATCATCCTCTCAGACTGGCCATCTGTCTGCGGGTGGTACGCCGTGCTGAAACTCAGACGCGTACCCAAACTCTTCTGCAAACTCTGCCAGAACTGAGATGTAAACCTCGTGTCTCTGTCCGACACGATACTCACGGGGACTCCGTGAAGTCGTACGACCTCCTGCACGATTCACGTTACATCACTATCCAAACTAGGAAAAGGAAATAAAAACGGAGAGTAAAAGAATTTACCTCCATATATCTCCTCGCTAGCGCCTCAGTGGACTGTCCCACTCGGAATGGAATAAAGTGCGCGGATTTGGGTCAATCGATCCACGATCACCCAAATCGCGTCATTCTGCTTCGGACTCCGAGGTAATCCGGTCACGAAATCCATAGTGATGTGCTGCCACTTCCACTCCGGAATCGGAAGCGGTTGTAGCAACCCTGCCGTACGCTGATGCTCCGCCTTTACCTGCTGGCAAACCAAGCACTTGGCTACACTCCAAGCCATGCTCCTCTTCATACCATGCCACCAATAGTTCAGACGTAGATCCTTGTACATCTTGGTCCCACCAGGATGCACAGAATACGGCGAACTGTGTGCCTCCACCATCAACTCCTCTCTAATATCCCCAGCTGGCACACACAACCTAGCTCCAAACCTCAGCGAGCCATCCTCATGAATCAAAAAGTCAGTCCGCAGACCGGCTTCCACCTGTTCCCAAATCTTCACCAGCTTCGGATCACCGGCCTGGCCAGCCTTGATCCGATCCACGATCGTCGACTGAATCTGCATATTCATCAATGAAGAACCCTCCCCAGGAAGAACAATCTCAACTCCCGACTCGCAAAAATCCTGCTGCAGTCTCCACTGCGAAGTCAACAACATCACCGCTGGAAGCCTACTCAGCGCATCGGGAACCACATTCACCTTGCCAGGGTGATACTGCAAATCAATCTCATAATCCGCCATGAGCTCCAACCATCGACGCTGTCGCATGTTGAGCTCCTTCTGAGTAAAAATATACTTCAAGCTTTTGTGATCGGTGAAGATCTTCACTTTCTCACTCAGCAGGAAGTGCCTCCAAATCTTGAGCGCAAACACAACAGCAGCCAACTCCAAATCGTGTGTCGGGTAATTCTTCTCATGCGTCTTGAGCTGACGCGAAGCATACGCCATAACTTGCTCGTGCTGATGCAACACACAACCGAGACCCTTGCCAGAAGCATTGCAAAAGATCTCAAATCCACCGCTGCGATCAGGCGCAAGAAGAATAGGGGCAGTCGTCAATCTCTCCCTCAGAACACCAAAAGCATTCTCACAATCACCCGACCAAACAAAAGGCACATCCTTCCGCGTCAATCTGGTCATCGGCTCAGCAATACGGGAAAAGTCCTTAATGAAACGCCGATAGTAACCGACAAGCCCAAGGAAACTCCGGATCTCAGATGCTGACTACGGAACAGGCCACTCTTTGATGGCCCTGATCTTCTCGGGATCCACAGAAATACCATCTCCTGTCACCACATGCCCCAGAAAAGCAACTCTGTCTAGCCAAAACTCGCACTTCGAAAACTTAGCATACAAACGATGCTTCCTCAAAATCTCCAATACCGTCCTCAAGTGCGATGCATGCTCCTCCTCCGACTTAGAATAGATCAGGATGTCGTCAATAAAGATAACGACAAACTTATCCAAAAAGTCGTAGAAAATCAGATTCATCAAATTCATGAAAACTGCGGGTGCATTGGTTACACCGAAAGGCATAACCACAAACTCGTAATGTCCATACTTCGTCCTGAACGCTGTCTTCGGAACATCCTCCCTCTTTACCTTCAGCTGATGATAACCACTCCTCAGATCCAACTTCAAAAACACCCTCAAACCTCCAAGCTGATCAAAAATATCATCAATACGAGGCAACGGGTATTTATTCTTGATGGTTACCGCATTCAACTCCCGATAGTCCACGAACATACGACGCGAACCATCCTTCTTCTTCACCAGCAAGACCGGTGCTCCCCACGGAGACACACTAGGTTTGATATAATCCTTCTGCAAAAGCTCATCCAGCTGCTTCCGTAACTCCTCCAACTCAGCGGGTGCCATACGATACGACGCCTTCGAAATCGGCTGTGCTCCCGGAACAAGATCAATAGAAAATTCTAAAGCTCAATCAGGTGGCAAACCAGACATCTCCTCGGGGAAGACGTCATCAAAATCCCGCACAACCGCTGGCCTCTCCAGCTCCATCTGCATAGCCACAATCTCCACCGGTCTGGCCCGAAATCTGACAGGACCAAAAGAGCTGCCACCTTGACTGAACTCAAATACCGGATGTCCGGGAATCTCGAACACCACCTTCTTCTTCCGACAGTCGATCGTAGCATAGAAGCTCGCAAGCCAATCCATCCCAAGGATCGCATCATAGTTGATGATGTCGTGGATAATGAAATCAGCGTAAAGCTCATGTCCACAGACCACCAACGAGCAAGAATTGCAACCACGATGCACCGAGACCACGCCTTTTCCTGTGACGATATTCCAACTCTTGGGAAGAGGGGACGTCGACAAGGAATGCTTCTCCACGAAGCTCCGAGAAATAATGCACATCGATGCACCAGAGTCAAAGAGGACTCGTGCAGGAAACGTGCACACCAAAATCACACCTACAAACAGCCTAACAATCAAGCCCTAGTCTAGCAAACATTCATATTCAAGCAAACAACATAATCTAACAAACAAAGCCAAATAAGAAAGGAACAGCTAGATGAGGATTACCTGCGATAACCTCATCCACAGCCCCGTTCTCCACAGCAGTCATCAGAAAAGCCTGTCGCCTCGACGGAAAAGCCTGCTGGAAAGCCTGCCTCTGGGGAACAAGAGCTGCTCCACGACCGGTAGGAACAGGCACTCTCTGCTGCAACGGCTGTGCTGCAACAGGTGCCCTCCGCAACTGATTCGCATGCCGACAATCCTTCGCGACATGAGAAGCATCACCACAAACCAAACACTGGCCCAGAAACTTCCTACATTGATCCTTGATGTGGCCAGGCTTGCCGCAGAAATGGCAAGTCTTCAGAATAGGCCCTCCTGGCCTCTTGAACTGAGCTGGCTGATTAGGCTTGAAACCAGGCCTAACCACCGCCTTGGCCTGCTCCATAGGCCTCTTCCCAGCACCAGAAACATGTCCCCTCCTCTGGCTCAAGTTCAGCTCCTGCCTCCTCGTAGCGACCAGAACCTTCTGATAGGAGTCCAGATCAGAGGAAGACACAAAACTCTGAAGCTCCAAAGCAAGCCCCTGCAGGAACCTCTGAGCCCTCTCGTCAGCATCCTGCGCCATCTTCGACGCGAACCGACTAAGCCTAGTGAACTCTTGGTGGTACTGGTCCACCGTCGAGCTCCCTTGCTTCAAATCAATGAAACGCTACATCATCTCCTTCTTGGCAGCCTTCGGAAAGAACTCCTCATCAAACCTGGACTTAAAGGTAGCCCAAGCTATCGGCTCCACCAACATCTTCTCTTCCGCATCCCACCAGTTTCAAGCATTATCCTTGAGTTGCCTCTTCGCCAAATCAACCCATCCAACCGGGGTGATCTTGGCCATCTTCAAGTTATCCTCAATGTTCCGAATCCACTCATCGGCAGCCAGAGGACCCTCAGACCCATCAAAATATGCGGGACCCAGCCCCCGAAATTGCTTCGCTCCCGGCTCGGAGCGAGGGGCATCCGGAATCGCCCGATGAGCTCGACCAGCCGGAGCATTCTGGACTTGCAGGAGCACGCCTTGCTGCACCTGCATCATCTGAAGCATCATCCGCATCATCTCCCCATTGGTGGGTTCCCTCTCAGGCTCCTCGTCATGAGGGGGCGCACCACCACCACCACCACCACGGGTGATTTGCCTTCCTACCATCTAATGACACAGAAAACGAAACAATTAGACTCATAGCTTATGACTCGGACGTCGAACTTAGTTTATTGGACATTCTAATATTATTATCGTCATTCCGATAATCGCAGTTACAGAAGAAACCTGCATGCGCCACCAACAAAACCTGTCACGTTCCGCTTCCCTAAAATGGAGGCGAGACGTGAAAAGGTCCGCACGAGAGTGGAGCTGTGAAGCCCCAAACCTGATAAGCGTCATTCTAAAACATAAGCAGGTCTCTGTAACCACAAACGGAACAACAATAATAACACAAGTAGAGACAGAAATAAAATCTCAAATATCAGCATTTGTCCAACCTTAAATTTAAGTTCAACATCCAGAAAAGCCACCAGGCTAAAAGAAAGAGTCTAAAGGCCCAGAACAAGGCCAACAAAAGGGACAACATAAACAAGTATAGGTGCCACGCACCGACAACTACAGCAGTCTTAAACAAAAGGGAAAAGCTCAACGAAGACACTAGGACTGGTCCCCAGTGTCCACGTACTCCTCGCCAAACACAGGCTCGGGCTCGGCGTCAGCAAACACCTCGTCCTCAACAATGAACTCAGGCTCAGGATCTAACATGTGTCACCCAAAAGAGTAAAGGGGCACATGTCAGTAAGTCTAAAAGACTTAGGCAAGGAAACTGAAAGTAAGGCAAACTAACAACCTAGCAGTTATAGTATGCATGACATGGCAGTTATGTTATGAGTGCACAAGTAAGACATGGTGAAGCAATAAGTACAAGAGAACAATTTATCAAGGCATGTCAAGAGTAGCCAAGCTATTCACAATCTCAATCTTTTCACTAGTCACGTTTCACATTGTTTGTAGATGTTTACGCCTTACAGCTGAAATGTTGGACATTCACACTGATTGGCCGCTTAACACTACCCCAGAACCCAGAGTTTACGCCTTACAACTGCAGTTGCTGATCGGGCAGACTCCCAGTTGAATGGCCGCTTAACTCTTACCCCAATACCCACGTGTAAACGAGCCAGGGTCCCTGTACACGAGCTCAGTAAATGAGCCAAGGTTGCCCCGCACAAGAGCTCGTTTCCTGGATCACAAACCAGGAGCGTATTTCATTTGGCATAGGGGTGCACCTAGCCTCAATCATTTCACAAGATGTAGCGGAGCTACGCAATCACGGGAACACTTAAAGAATGCACTGACATGACGATTTATTCGCGTACTGTTAATGGAATTTAAACATGACATGGTAGTTATAAAACATGATCAATGTCAGATCTAGCTTCGTTGTCAAGCTAGTTCCTAAAATTGCGCCTAGGCGAGTATCATTTCGTCGCCTAGTCTCTTTTACGCCTACAACAAGCAAATGGCCTAAGACATGGCCCAAAACCCTAAGTGACAAGTTTCACTTGCCTAGCACCGAGGATGACGATCAACGAGGCCGTCACACAAATGCTAACTACGGAGATGAGATCGCTGCCATGGCAAAACAATATTAGAACAACATCCAACCTAGTTTTATTAGGGTTTCACAAAAACACAATGAGTTATGAAAACATTAAGAGATCGAGTTATTACCGTATCGGAAGAGGAAGAACGATGCCGAGCAAGCACGGCAACGGAAGAAATGATCCGGGGAACCTAGGGTTCAGATCTGGAATGGATGGTGAAAATCTGGGAAAATGGTGTTTTGGGGATTTTTGGGGGTTTTCCGGCGACCTAGAGGTGGTGGCCGGCCAAAATGTCGAGGGGGAGAGGCTTTAGATGAAGGAGGAAGGCTAGGGTTAGATGGAGGATGATTTGGGGAAGAAGGAGGCTCTTGAGAAATAAATGAAGAAAGAAAAACGTTTGGGGGGGTTTAAATAGGCACAGCAGGCGGCTGCCCAAAAATTAGGGTTTTTGGGGTCATTAGTCGGTCAAAGAAGAGTGGCTGACCGACTAGTTTAACAACTAGTCGGTCGGTCGATTAACTGTGACCGACTAACACCAAACAACGAAAGTAGAGAAAAAATCTGGGTAATGAATTAGTCGGTCTGTGAAGGCCCGTCGACCGACTAGTTTGCAACCTAGTCGGTCGGTGAGTGTTCATGGACCGACTAACGATAAACAGTAACTTAGGTGAAATCTACTGACAGACACTAGTCGGTCTGAGAGCAAGTTCTGACCGACTAGTTACGCATCTAGTCGGTCGGTGGTTGTTCTTAGACCGACTAAAAGTAAACAGTAACTCCTAAATAATTTACAAAGCCCACTAGTCGGTCCATGAAGGTTTGCCGACCGACTAAATCGTCATCTAGTCGGTCGGTTCCCCTTCTTGTACCGGCTAACGTGCACCAAAAGTGCCGAAATGGAGCGCGAAGCTCCGGGATCGATTCCTAAGACCCCTAGGCTTGATCTAACAATAAGATATGACTGATATGAAGCCCGTCACGAATGACTTACTCCAAAATCGACGATTCTAAGGAAGAAGCTAGAAAATCACGACGAACCGATCGAAAATGAAAGCTACGGAGACGAAAACCACACATGAGGAGAAAATCCACCAATATATATATATATATATATAATATAATAAATCCAGATACATGAAAACCAGTCGTTACACTATGGGAGTGGTGACGGTCGTGCATGTCGACTGAAGAAGTCAATCTATGTGTTGAAGCAATCACCACGGCAGTGGTATAAGCGGTTTGAATGCTTTATGATGGATGATCGAGGGTATGTTCACAGTCTCTATGATCATTGCACGTTCTATCAGAAGTTGGTTGATGGATCCTTCATCTATCTTCTGCTTTATGTCGATGATATGCTTATAGATTCATTGAATAAAGAGGAGATTCAGAGATTAAAGTTTCAATTGAGTTCTACATTTGAGATGAAGGATTTGGGCGAGGCACGAAGGATTTGTGGGAGAGAGATAACAAGAGATCGGAGTGGAAATACTGTTCTTCTTTCACAGAGTCGCTATTTGAAGTGTGTTACAGAGATTTGGTTGTGAGAAGATGAAGTCTGTAGCTACTTCACTTGCACCTCACTTCAAGCTCAGTATCAAGCAGTGTCCGAAGAACAAAGAGAGAAGAAGCTCATGATGAGCTTGTCGTATGCCAATGCAGTAGAAACATTGATGTACGCGATGGTATGTACTCGACCGGATCTATCACATGTAGTCAGCATGGTGAGTAGATACATGCACAACCCGGGGAGAGAGCACTGACAAGCAGTGTAGTGGATCGTGCGTTACATCAATAGCACATTTGACGTCGAATTGACATATAGCCGAAGTGTTCATGGTCCGCACACTGTCGGTTATGTCGATTCCGATTATGCAGGCGACTTGGATGGGATGTGATCGATGACATGCTATGTCTTCACTCTGTCTGGCGCTCCAATATGTTGGCAGAGTATCCTTCAGTCTACAGTGGCCTTGTCTACTATGGAGGCAAAGTATATGGCATTGACTGCGGCGATGAAGGAGATAATATGGCTGAAGAGCATGATGGATGATCAGGGAGTCTACCAAGAGCGGTACGATGTCCATTGTGATCGCCAGAGTGCAGTACACTTGGGTAGAACCAGTTCTTCCATGTTATACCAAGCATAATAACATTCGATTCCACTTTGTCATGGACTAGGTGGGAGAAGACGATGACGACATCAACTTGCTGAATATCGAAACAAATGACAACCTGGCGGACATGTTGACAAAGGTTGTATCGGGAGTCAAGTTCAAACATTGTTTGGACTTGCTCAATGTGATTCCTCAAAGAAGTTGACGTTGGTCCCAGGAGAGGGCATCGGGCACGGTGGAGCCATTCGTTGGCCTTAGGGGCATTGTGACTCAAAAGAGTCAAGCCAGTCCCAGGAGGGGATAGTTGTAACTCGACAGAGCAGTTGGTCCTCAGGGACATTTGGCTCTTCGGAGCAAAATAGCGGGGAACACCATTTGATACTTGACCAAGGTCAGTGATGGTCGTTCATTGGATGGAGGCTCGAATCTCGCCAAGGTAGAGATTTGAGGAGAAGTTGGTTCGATTCAACACAGGAGAAGCAGTCGTATTATAGACGAGTTACCTTATGCAGAGATAACTCGCATGTGCTCAAATTCGACCTATATGACACTGTATAAATCAGATACGAGGAAGCTGGGCATTTGGCTTACAGCGCATTTGGTCGTTCGGACGTCAGTTCGAGTCTATGGGTCGATTGTTCAACATTGGGTCATTTGGTCGTAACGCAATTAGAGTCCTTGTTCGGTTGAATGGTCGTATGAAGGCTTGATGGAGTTTGCTCATACAAGTGGCTTGTCACTTCGGTCCTTCGATACAGAAGAAGATCATTCGGTCGAAGGGAGTCCATTGGGATGTGGCCCAACTAGGAAGCGGTAGAGGGCCCACTAGTTTGTGGCGCATTGATTACGTAGAGCGATGATTGGATTGGATGCCGCAATTGTCGGGATCCGTATCCTTAGGAATTACTAGCCAATGATGACACCTATTGTAACCTATGGTTATATATAGGGGGTTTTAGGTTAGGGTTCAAGTGGAACACATTGTAACCTTTGAGAGAGCTGCCATTTGTGAGAGCCAACTTCGAGAGATTGTATTGTGAGCTTTTGGCGAGATCGTGTGTGCTTATTCTTCTTTGGACAGAGAGAAGAGTTGTATTGTTCTTTCCTTTCGTAACAAAGCTCATCGATGTTACCCCTTGGCCGGTCCACGGCCTAAAAGCAATTCTCTTTGTGCTTTGTTTGTTTATCTGCTCATCAGCGTTCCGGGGTTCTTCGGCGATACTGTGTATTCCGCTGTGTTTGTTGTGTTACTTGGTGGTAGCACACAACACTATTAACCCATATAGGTTCACCAATGTTAGTAAAAGTGCTTTTAGGAACCCAAATTTGTTTAAACTTTTTGTTCTTGTTCCTATTCCAACATCGATTAAAAGTATGCCCAATTGTACCACATCTAATGCATTTAGGAAAAAACACTTTTTCCCTTACCAAATAGATTGTTCTCATTTTCAATTTATCCAAAACCAAGTAATTTTTTATTGTTTCAAATAGTTGATTATTAAGAAGCATCTTCAATGATTTATCACTAATTAAAAACTTATTCATGCATGTTTCAAGCTATTGGACTTTAGATTTTAGGAATAAATTCTCATTTACAAGCATGAAAAAGTTTGTATCCAAAACTCACACCTCTGCTTTTTTTCAAAGGATCGAAACTACTCATTTTGATCTGAATATTCTAAAATCCAAAATACCAAATATGGGGTGAACGTAATGGGTTTTGCCTATTCATCCAACAATTACAAATTTAACAATTTTGAATGAATAAAACTTTTGTGCGATGTGAATGAATATGCATAACCCCTTGGGTTCTCCTGATATTTACTGTTTTTACAGTTGTAAAAATATGAATATCAAAATGAACAGTTTTAATCCTTTAAAAAATAGTAGAGCAATGAATTGTGGAGGCCGCATATGAGACTTAACAATATATGTCATATTAGACACATTACTCTATATCTATTATATGAACAAATGATGCTAATTAGGACAAAGAGGTGGGTAGAAAGACGACTAAGATTTGACCTTAAGGAATCAATGGTAGGATGAGCGTTTGTGAAAAATTTGGAAGATAATAAAACTTTGGGGGACTAAATTTGGAGGGGATTAAATTTTGAGTAAACTAAAACTTTTTGAGGGGAACTAAATCTAGAGGAAACTAAATTTTGGGGGGAACTAAAATTTTTAAGGGGAACTAAATTCTTTGGAGGGAGATAAAATTTAATTTAAAATTTAGGGGAACTAAATCTGGAGGGAATTAAATGCTGGGAAAACTAAATTTTGGATGAATAAAATTTTAAATTTTGAGGGAACTAAATTTTTAGGAGGAACTAAATTCTATGAGGAACTAAATTTTAGTTTGAATGTGTGTAAAATTTTTCGTTTGGTAATGCATATTTTAAAGGTGGTTGTAAATTTTTTGAGGTGGATTTTGAATAGAGTTGAATTTTGGGGTAGGATATTTTGAATGATGCTGTAAATTTTTTTGAGGTGGGAGAGATTTTGAATGTGTTAAAAAAATTTGGGGGAATATTTTCGAAACCCAGTGACTTATGGTCATGGTTTATGAATAATATATATTTATGTGTGCACGGCGCGTGTGTGAGAATAATGTGTATGTGCTGATAGCTTGGAAATGTAAAAAAATCTTTGATGTTGTATGATAATGAACTCAAGAGAGAGAGAGAGAATTTCATTGCTAAGAATAAGTCACCATGGCTAAGAGCCATGGTGCTCTATTTATATATCTCATAGTGGGGAGGCCAAAAGCCTCTAGGAGACCAAGGGTCCCCATTGTAATGCCCTACCAGCTACTGCACAAGTACTAGAGGGGGGGTGAATAGTACTTTAAAATAATAAGGAGTATAATTCCAAATTAAATTGCAATCAACTACCAAATCAATTTGCGGAAGCTTAAATTGAACGACGACAACGAAATTGACAATGCTAACAAACGATGTTAATGGGTTCGGATCCACCCAAGTCTCCCCGACTTGTTCCCGGTGATCCTACGTCCCAACCACCCGGATCCCCTCCGGATACTTGAGTTAGAAACCCTAACTCAAGATTTCCACTATGAATATCTTGTGAAAAACTTTCACAAGATCAAATCATACAAGCAATAGCAAACGTGAATCCCACAACCCGGGATCACAACCTTCTCTCACAACCGAGAGAACCAACAAGCAATATAAAAGAGTTTATATGAAATAAACAAGCTTACCACAAAATCCTATACCTTGAGTTTTTCTTACCCAATAGGTGGAATGAAGGATTTGAGGAAGATGAAGTTACCAAACCCTAGCACCAAGGAAATGAGCAGCAATGGGTGCCTAGGGAAGATTTGGAAACTTGAATCAAGCAATAGCTTGAAGAGCTCACCAAGAACAAGCTTCTCTCTAGATCTAGAAATGAGAGAGAATGGGTTTCTTGTGAGGAAGAGAGCTTTAGATTTGAGGGAGAATAGCTATCACTTTAGAACTCAATGAATCTCTTAATGGCAGCTCTCTTTTAGATAGAAATGACCTAGGTTCGTATTTATAGGGTCCCATAAAAACAAGATAGGTCAATCTCCAACGGAAAGAAATCTGTGAGAATTAGTCGGTCAAAGAACACTCACTGACCGACTAGTTCATCAACTAGTCGGTCAGCCAAACAACGTGGACCGACTAAGAGTAGATCTGAGAAGAAAGAGAATTTCAGACCTAGACATCTAGTCGGTCCAAGAACACTTTCTGACCGACTAGTTTCACAACTAGTCGGTCATCCAATGAACGTAGACCGACTAAGAGGCAAAACAACTTAGTCTGAAGGCAAGTTGACTTAGTCGGTCTAAGAACAAAAATTGACCGACTAGATTGACAATTAGTCGGTCATCAAACGTTCTTAGACCGACTAACGGTAAACAGTAGCTTAGGAGAAATTTAGAGTGAACAGTAAGTCACAACTAGTCGGTCAAAGAAGCATCACTGACCGACTAGTTCACAAACTAGTCGGTCGGTGATTCAACATAGACCGACTAACTGTAAACAGTAAAGTCCAAGAAATTAAGGAATCAAACTAGTCGGTCCAAGAACAGTTGCCGACCGACTAGATCACCATCTAGTCGGTCAGTACTTGTTCTTGTACCAACTAACATGCACAACAAAGTCCGAATCGAAGCGCGACGCTTCGAGGAAGTTAGAATGAACTTGTGCAAGAATCCTAGAGCTACGAAATGAGCGTAATGAAGATAGAAACGTAAGATATACTCAAGGCTTAACATTCTATCAATCGAAACTAAAAGACTATAAATAAAACCTTAATAAACGGTCTTTGAGAGCTTCGATTGAATCTTCATAACTTCCAAAGCGCTGCAGGAGCTTCAACGAAGCTTTAGGCTTGAATACGAGCTTTTGGAAGTGTTGAGATGTCGCTTTGAATATTCTCGTGAAATTGGCGACGATCTCCAATACTGCGCTCACAAAATGTTAGTTCATGAATTATTTATGTTTGCTCATCATCAAAACCAAATCCGGGGAGTCCAATATTCAACATTCTCCCCCTTTTTGGTGATGACAAACCAACATAAATAATAATCAAAAATAATAATTCAAATGTAAAATACTTACTCCCCCTGCATTGATGACACGTTAATTCCCAAATGAATATATATGAATTGCATCAATCAGACGAGTAAGATATATAATGAGAATTGATTTTTGAAATATCGGATTTTGAAAATCCTTATATGTATCGTAACTCCCCCTGAATCTAACATATCAAACTAGATTCTTGGAATGGAGTTAAATTTTTCATTTGCACTATTTATTATCATTATCTCTCCCCCTTTGGCATTATCCCAAAAATGGGGGGCATACAACGACAACAATTAGGAAATGTAAAATCCAACATCGGGAGTCGTAGACAATGACGATGGAGCTAATTGACACCAAAAGAAAAACGATTAAATCAATTCAAAGTGTGCCAATTGTCCATTATCACAAAGTGAAAAACAAAATCATCAAAAATACCAAATAATTATTCATTAAATGAATAAAGAAACATACTCTTCAATATTCAATATACTTGGTTAATTTTGTGCATGGAAAACAATTCTATACAATTATAGAATTTAAATCTATTTAACCAAGTTTTTATGCGTCGAGCGACGAAATCTCATTTCAAATACATTCAACGAATATTAAAATTTGCACGACGAATAAAAGACAAAGGGAATGACGATGAACATATATATACGCAGAGACAACATGAGTATATCCAAAAAGATATCACATCGAATATATGAGATACATCATATCAAGCGCTACATATCATCAAAAAGAAATACATCAACATCATCGATACAATATACTCATCAAAATGAAATACACCATCATCATCATCATTCTCATCAAGATAAATACAGCAGCAGCGACGACATCCAAAATACATCAAAACATAATAACCCTCATACCCTATCCTAACCCATAATACTCTCGCTAAGATATATCATCCAAGGCATATATGGAGAGTCCTCGGAACAACGATCACGAGGAGGAGGCAGGATCTGCAGCGTCCGTGGGTCCAGTCGACGGAGTGGACTCAGGCTCTGCAGGGAGAAGAGGCGTCTCAACAGATGGAATCGTCGGGGCAGGAGTCGAGATCTCAGGAACAGGCACTACAGCAGCAAGGGTCTCGACAACAGAAGTGTCAACTGGAATAGCAGCAGGCTCAGCAACAGGGTCAACAGCAGGCTCTGAAGAATGAAGTGCTGGAGCAGAAGGCTCTGGAGCACCGGAAGAGGTGCCAACTCCAGGAGCAGAAGAGGAAACACCAGCAGCAGCAGCAGTGGCCTCATCGCCACGGGCAAAAGAAGTGACAAGCTCGTCAAGCTCCTCATCGTCCATCTCCTCGGCCTCAGACACCGAAGGAGGAAGCTCAATCCCCATCATACGAGCCATACGACATACGACCTCCTCAGTACGAGCCAAACGGGAGTCGTGCTGACGAAGAAGACGTACGACATCGTCCAAAGTAGCAGGGGAAGAGGAGGCTGCAGCGGCTGACGGAGTAGACTGAGAAGCAGATGCGGTAGACCTCTGCACGTGACGAAGTGCCGCTAAAGATTTCTTCACGGCCGTCGCGTTCAGAGGCGTACCCAAAGGACGCTCATCGTCAGGAGGGAGAGGAACGCGAAAATGACGGAATACGAGTGTCAACAAGCAGGGGTATGGAATGTGCGCAGACTTATTGGTCTTGCGTATACACTCGAAAGAATCCATCTTATCGAGTATCACGCGAGCCCAATTTATCTCGCACCCCAAGAAAAGAGCGTATATGAGTTTCAAGAACGGCTGAGATGGGAGAGAAGAGGATCCATATTTCGGGAGGAGGCATGACTTCAAGATCAGGTTAAGAACCCACGCATTCGGCTTAAAGGATTTCGAAGGAACACCAATGAATGCGGAGGGGATAACCTGGAAAATCTCAGAAAGAATAGTCTGATCCAAGGAAGAAATGTCGTCTACGGAAATGTCTGAGGGGAGGAGACCACACGATGCACAACCAAGGATCTCCCCCAAGATTTCTGCCGTGAGAACTATAGGAGTTCCCAAGACAGTCGTCTCAATGGAGTGGCTGGCGTCGTACTGGCCTCGAATACGGTTAGCATAGAACAATTTCACGAGGCGAGGGTACGGTTTGGGATTGGCCTTGGGGTCGTATCAGAGATAATCTAGAAGGCCACTATAAGATAGAAGATCAGCAAGGCCGAGGAAATCAGAGAACTGAACGTAATGCTCTAACAACAGTGGACAGTGTTCTATACGGTTGTACGCGGCGAGACACTGAGGGTCATCGCGGCACAACGATATGTCTACACCGCCAACTGGCATAGGAGCTTTACCCTTGGCCTTACGGGTCTTCGGAGGTGGGGTAGGATCCCTAGTATGCTCATCCTCAGGGATAAAATCAGTATCGGAATCGGAATCGGGAGGAGTAGCCGGAGTGTGAAGAATAGGCTTTTTGGTCTTGGATTTGCGGGGCTTGACGGATGCAGTCCTAGGCTTCTTAAGAGGGGGCGACGATGGAGAGGCTTGGGTAGACTTGGCACGACGCTTAGGTTTCGGGGGATTCCTAGTGGTAGGTTGTTCTACGGTCATTGGAGAGGCCCCGGAAGAAGCGATCGGAATACGAGTCTTAGCCATAGTTCTAAGAGCACACGCAAGTAATCACGGAGGATCAACAACCCTAAGCACAAAACCTAGAAGCTAGCACAAAACCCTAGAAGACCAAATGAAATCGAACACACAAACCCTAGAGGAGAAATTTCGAAACCCTAGAAATCCTAGGAGGTGAAAACGAACCCTAGGGCAAGAAATTGACCTAGGAGAGGGAGGAATATACCTAGGGGGTGGAGTCGACGGCGGCGGATGGCGGCGATGGCCGGAGAAACGGCCGGAGACGACGGAATGCGAAGGGGCTCGAAGGGGGGGTTTTGGGTTTTCGAGTGAGAGATGGGGAGACAAACCGACTAAAAGTGATTTTAGTCGGAGGAAAATGTGTATAAGTCGGTCGGGATGCGAAAAGACACAGCTGCCCTAACACACTTAGTCGGTCACAGTTCAAGTACTGACCGACTAGATTACGATCTAGTCGGTCGGTCAATGAGCTTGAACCGACTAAGTCGAAACAGTAGCTCAGATGAATTTCTAGGGCAAGAATTAGTCGGTCGCAGTATATTCACTGACCGACTAGTTTTCAATCTAGTCGGTTGGAAAGTATACTATGACCGACTAAAGATAGAAAAAGATAGGAGATGGATATTTGCATGAGCTAGTCGGTCTGAGTTCATTTGCTGACCGACTAGATGAGCATCTAGTCGGTTGACAAGTGAACTGAAATCGACTAGAAGAGTCCAAAAGTAGAATTTTGATTTCTCTTCACAAACTACTTGGATGATACATCCAAACTCACTCATTAGTCATCTAAATTACCCCATAAAACGTCGAAATCTTAAATACGACATTGAAATACGAATTCGAGCAATAAATTCAAATAATTCACATAAAATTCCCAAAAATTCAATTAATCTAGCATGAATGAAATATCGCGAAATATATTAGCATGCAAGATGATTGAATTAAAATATGAATCCTATATCTCGGATTCACCCATAATCCCCAATTCTCGACGCAACCGCACAAAGGAGTCCTCCTTTAGGGGTTTCGTGAAAATATCGGCGATTTGCTTTTGGGTTTCAACGTACACTAAAATGATGTCCTTTTTAGCAACATGATCATCTAAGAAATGGTGTCGGACATCTATGTGTTTCGATCGGGAATGGTGCACCGGATTCTTTGAAAGACAGATAGCACTTTGGTTATCCACCATGATAGGGCTAGTATCACAATGAATACCAAAATCCTTCAATGTGTGTCTCATCCAAAGAACCTGGGCACAAGTGGCACCGGCGGCAATGTATTCCGCCTCGGTGGTTGAAAGTGAAACCGAATTTTGCTTCTTGGAAAACCAAGAGACAAGAGAATTTCCTAGAAAATGGCAAGTGCCACTAGTACTTTTCCTGTCGGATTTGCATCCCGCATAATCAGCGTCACTGTATGAGACTAACTCATACGTGCTAGATCTCGGATATAGTAATCCAAAATCTAAAGTGTAACTTAGATAGCGAAAAATGCGTTTTACCGCTACTAAGTGAGAATCCTTAGGTTGAGACTGATAACGAGCACATATACATACGGCAAACATAATATCGGGCCTACTTGCGGTAAGATAAAGCAAACTACCTATCATACCTCGATATAGACGAATGTCTACATCCTTACCGCCCGTATCCTTGTCAAGATGCGTAGTCGTGCTCATCGGAGTCTTTTTCCCGGAGGCATTCTCCATTCCAAATCGCTTTAGCAACTCCACCGTGTACTTCGTTTGGTGGATGAAGATTGCATCGTTCATTTGGCGAATTTGGAGACCTAAGAAATATTTGAGTTCGCCCATGTGGCTCATCTCAAATTGTTCCTTCATAACATTAGAAAACTCTTCGCAAAGAGCGAAGTTAGTAGCACCGAAAATGATATCATCAACATAAATTTGAACTAATAATATATCATTATTCGCATGCTTAATAAAAAGTGTTGAATCGGCTTCACCCATTTTAAAATTCAAATCCAAAAGAAAATTCTTTAGGCGATCATACCAAGCTCGAGGAGCTTGTCTCAAACCATAAAGAGCTTTCTTTAATTTAAAAACGTGATTTGGAAATTTTTCATTAATGAAGCCCGGAGGTTGAGAAACGTAAACTTCCTCAACGACATCTCCGTTTAAAAATGCACTTTTAACATCCATTTGAAATAATTTAAAATTCTTATGGCATGCAAAAGACAATAATAATCTAATTGATTCTAATCTAGCTACCGGAGCGAAAGATTCTTCGAAATCGATACCTTCCTCTTGTCGATAGCCTTGAGCTACTAACCGAGCTTTGTTCCGGACGACGACTTGGTTTTCGTCGGTCTTGTTCTTGAAGATCCACTTTGTCCCTATGACGGTGTGGTTCTTCGATGGCAATGGAACAAGCTCCCAAACTTCATTCCTCTCGAATTGAATGAGCTCCTCCTCCATGGCTAAGATCCAAGCGCTATCTTCACATGCTTCATTAATATTCTTTGGCTCTATCGATGAGGCAAAGGCACAATTTGCGAAGTGGTGAACTTGCGATCTCGTCTTGACACTATCATAGATATTGCCAATGACTTGCTCATGGGGATGGTCACGAACCGAATGAAGCCGTTTGGGAATACCTTGATCACTTGGAACATTCTCAACAACTTCATTAGTTGGGTTAGTCTCAATGGAATCAATAGAATCATTAGACTTAGAATTTTCAAACGAATCACATAAAACATCCATAGAATCATTATCATTTGAAATTCTAGTTGGAACAAATCCTTCATTAAATGAGACATGAAGCGACTCCTCGATCGTTGAGGTTCGTTTGTTGAATATCCGGTAGGCTTTGCTACGCGTAGAGTATCCAACAAAGATTCCCTCATCGGATCTTGGATCGAATTTGTCCAAACTACCATATGTGTTCTTAATAAAACATTTTGAACCGAAAACACGAAAATGTTTAACTTGAGGCAACCTACCAAACAACAATTCATAGCACGTTTGTTTAGTGCCGGGCCTCAAAAGTATTCTATTAAACACATAGCAAGCGGTGTGTACCGCTTCCGCCCAAAATTGATGGCCAAGTTGGCTATCATCAAGCATAGTGCGAGCACACTCCACTAGCGTCCTATTCTTTCTCTCAACTACACCATTTTGAGGCGGTGCACGAGGGAAAGAGAAGGTGTGAGTAATACCAACTTCATCACAAAATGTCTCAAAAGACTCATTCTCAAATTCACCTCCATGATCACTACGAATAGTGACAATGGTGGTTCCTAAGAGATTTTGTACTTTCTTAACAAAAATTGTGAAGTTTTCAAAAGTTTCATTTTTATTGCACAATGAAAATACCCAAGTAAATCTTGAATAGTCATCTACGATGACAAGTCCATACCTTGCATTTCCTAAGGAAGCTACTCTAGTTGGCCCAAATAAATCTAGATGTAATAGCTCTAGTGGCCTTTTAGTAGAGATGCTTTTCTTAGGTTTAAATGAAGATTTAGGAAGCTTGCCGCGTTGACAACAATCACAAAAACTTTTCTTTTCAAAAACTAGCTTCGGAAAACCTTTAATAGAATTCAATTTTGAAAGCTTATATAATGTTCCAAAGTTCACATGTCCAAAGCGTCGATGCCATAAGTGTTGTTCACTTGTGTTGGCAACGAGACATTGTTCATATGACTTAGGAAGATCCAAAATATAAATGTCTTTACGACGAGTTCCGGAAAATAATAATTTTTCATTATCCTTTCTTAAAATATGACACAATCCTTTCGCAAAGCTAACTTTGTAACCTTTGTCACAAAGTTGGCTTATTGAAATAAGATTATGATTTAAACCACTAACAAGATAAACATTACTAATTAATGGTTTAGAGGGGTTACCGACTTTACCAACACCTATGATGGTTCCGCTCTCGTTGCCTCCAAATATGACGCGGTTTCCATTCGCAATGGGAACCACTCCGGAGAGCAATCGAGCGTCACCCGTCATGTGTTTTGAACACCCGCTATCGAGTATCCAATTCCCTTTGGAGCTAAATTTAAATTTGTTGCTCCTTTCCCTTTTCTTTTCCTTGAGTACCTCATCGCTTTCGTCATTACTATCATCGGAAGAGGAGGATCCTTGATCGTTCTCCTCTCTTGCCATGAAGCACATATGTGCTTGCTCCACTTTCTCATCATCCGACTCTCCGCTTGAGGAATCCTCGGAGTCGGTGAATGTTGTTCCGACAAGTCCTTTCTTGTACACCTTTTTGTATTTCTTGGACTTATCGAATTTTGGCGCCTTCCACTTCTCCTTGTGCTTATTGAGGGGACACTCCGCTTTCATGTGTCCCGGCTTATTACACTTGAAACACAAAGGAGAGGAAGAGGCGTTAGTAGAACCAAATTTAGCTTTGTTCTTGAAGTTACCTTTTCGGAAGAAACGGTTGAACTTCTTGGCCATGAGTGCCATGGACTCCAAGTCTAACTCGTTTTCCGAGTCTTCATCATCGGAAGATGTGGATGAAGCCGCCTTGAATGCAATCGCCTTTTTCTTAGGCGCATCTAGGTTCAAATATGACTTCATCTTTTCTTGTAGCTTCACCTTTCTATCTTTGCGTACCTCGTATGACATCAAAGTACCCATTAGTTGAACTACGGTATATTTGTTCATGTCATTACCTTCCTCGATGGCGAAGGTACGTTTTTCCCAAGAAGAGGGAAGTCCTTCAATAAGCTTTAAGCACTTCTCCTTTTGAGTGTAGATCTTGCCGAGGGCCTCTAACTCGTTTATTATGTCAACGAAGCGAGCGTAATATTCTTTCATCTTCTCGCCCTGTTGCATATGAAACATTTCGTAATCTTTGGTTACGACTACGAGTTTAGAGTCTCTTACCCGACTCGTCCCTTCATGTAGTATGAGGAGAGAGTTCCAAATTTGATATGCACTCTTACATGTGCATATCTTATTGAAGTCCTCGGGCTCCAATGCGCATTGCAAGGCGTTCATTGCCTTGGCATTGCTTACCTCCGCGGCGACCTCCGCGGTAGTCCATTTCTCAAAATCTTCTTCTTCGGGCTCGATGTACTCCTTCATTGTAGTCCTCCATAAAGATGCACTCCGGAGGAAAGTCTCCATCCGGCACTTCCAGTACCCGTAGTTGGTACCGTTGAAGAATGGAGGCCTCGTAGAGGAATGTCCTTCCATCACCGATGACGCTCCTTCACGGTTCCTGAAGGTGTCATAATTGGAGGGTGGAGGCACGGTCTTGTTGTCGTTGGCAGACATAGCTGTGTATCTGGCTCTGATACCAAATGTAATGCCCTACCAGCTACTGCACAAGTACTAGATGGGGGGTGAATAGTACTTTAAAATAATAAGGAGTATAATTCCAAATTAAATTGCAATCAACTACCAAATCAATTTGCGGAAGCTTAAATTGAACGACGACAACGAAATTGACAATGCTAACAAACGATGTTAATGGGTTCGGATCCACCCAAGTCTCCCCGACTTGTTCCCGGTGATCCTACGTCCCAACCACCCGGATCCCCTCCGGATACTTGAGTTAGAAACCCTAACTCAAGATTTCCACTATGAATATCTTGTGAAAAACTTTCACAAGATCAAATCATACAAGCAATAGCAAACGTGAATCCCACAACCCGGGATCACAACCTTCTCTCACAACCGAGAGAACCAACAAGCAATATAAAAGAGTTTATATGAAATAAACAAGCTTACCACAAAATCCTATACCTTGAGTTTTTCTTACCCAATAGGTGGAATGAAGGATTTGAGGAAGATGAAGTTACCAAACCCTAGCACCAAGGAAATGAGCAGCAATTGGTGCCTAGGGAAGATTTGGAAACTTGAATCAAGCAATAGCTTGAAGAGCTCACCAAGAACAAGCTTCTCTCTAGATCTAGAAATGAGAGAGAATGGGTTTCTTGTGAGGAAGAGAGCTTTAGATTTGAGGGAGAATAGCTATCACTTTAGAACTCAATGAATCTCTTAATGGCAGCTCTCTTTTAGATAGAAATGACCTAGGTTCGTATTTATAGGGTCCCATAAAAACAAGATAGGTCAATCTCCAACGGAAAGAAATCTGTGAGAATTAGTCGGTCAAAGAACACTCACTGACCGACTAGTTCATCAACTAGTCGGTCAGCCAAACAACGTGGACCGACTAAGAGTAGATCTGAGAATAAAGAGAATTTCAGACCTAGACATCTAGTCGGTCCAAGAACACTTTCTGACTGACTAGTTTCACAACTAGTCGGTCATCCAATGAACGTAGACCGACTAAGAGGCAAAACAACTTAGTCTGAAGGCAAGTTGACTTAGTCGGTCTAAGAACAAAAATTGACCGACTAGATTGACAATTAGTCGGTCATCAAACGTTCTTAGACCGACTAACGGTAAACAGTAGCTTAGGAGAAATTTAGAGTGAACAGTAAGTCACAACTAGTCGGTCAAAGAAGCATCACTGACCGACTAGTTCACAAACTAGTCGGTCGGTGATTCAACGTAGACCGACTAACTGTAAACAGTAAAGTCCAAGAAATTAAGGAATCAAACTAGTCGGTCCAAGAACAGTTGCCGACCGACTAGATCACCATCTAGTCGGTCAGTACTTGTTCTTGTACCAACTAACATGCACAACAAAGTCCGAATCGAAGCGCGACGCTTCGAGGAAGTTAGAATGAACTTGTGCAAGAATCCTAGAGCTACGAAATGAGCGTAATGAAGATAGAAACGTAAGATATACTCAAGGCTTAACATTCAATCAATCGAAACTAAAAGACTATAAATAAAACCTTAATAAACGGTCTTTGAGAGCTTCGATTGAATCTTCATAACTTCCAAAGCGCTGCAGGAGCTTCAACGAAGCTTTAGGCTTGAATACGAGCTTTTGGAAGTGTTGAGATGTCGCTTTGAATATTCTCGTGAAATTGGCGACGATCTCCAATACTGCGCTCACAAAATGTTAGTTCATGAATTATTTATGTTTGCTCATCATCAAAACCAAATCCGGGGAGTCCAATATTCAACACCCATTACTCTAAGTAATGGGGGCCTAATGAATGGGTAATGAAGGAGGGGAGGCCAAAGGCCTCCCTCATTCATAACACTCCCCCTTACACATTCATCACTTCGGTCTCAGCTACTGAGGCAAGGGGTGGATACTTCTGGATCCAGAGTAAGTGTGTTTGCCTCGTTAAAATCTTAGCTGTGGAAAACCCAGTGGGAAAAACCCAACAGCTTAAGGAAAAAGAGTGCAACTCACATGTTACTCCCCCTGATCCGTACAAGCTTCAGGCTTGCAGGTCTTTCAACTGTCGCATACCAATGTTCTTTACAAGCTTTACAAAAGTACATTTAGGCAATGCCTTAGTAAAAAGATCAGCTAAGTTGTTGCATGACTGGATCTGTCAAACTTCAATCTGCTTGTCGTTCTTCTTCTCGTGCGTCCAGAAAAACTTGGGAGAAATGTGTTTTGTCCTGTCGCCTTTGATGTAGCCCTTCTGAAGCTGAGCAATGCATGCGGCGTTGTCTTCGAATAGGGCAGTAGGCTCCAGATCACTGGTCTTCAGGCCAGTGGATTGGAGGATGTGTTGGACGACGGAGCGTAGCCAAAAACATTCTCTGCTCGCCTCATGGATCGCGATGAGCTCTGCATGGTTGGAAGATGTAGCAGTAGTGGTTTGTTTTACCGATCTCCAAGAGATAGCAGTACCTCCGTAGGTAAATACAAAACCTGTTTGAGATTTTGCCGTGTGCAGATCAGAGAGATAACCT
Organism: Scilla litardierei; assembly: GCA_030789695.1. NCBI lineage: Eukaryota > Viridiplantae > Streptophyta > Magnoliopsida > Asparagales > Asparagaceae > Scilla > Scilla litardierei. The sequence goes on along the minus strand of CM061140.1, from coordinate 26,887,537 downwards.
GTATCAGCATAACCAAACAATTTGGGGGAGGCACCTCTCTGGTAGTAAAGTCCAAGATCAATGGAACCCTGAAGGTATCGCAGAAGATGCTTTACTCCGTTCCAGTGGCGCTTTGTGGGCGCAGCACTGTGTCTGGCTAGTAGATTAACTGTAAACGCTATATCGGGACGCGTACAGTTAGCCAGATATAGAAGTGCTCCAATGGCACTGAGGTAGGGTACTTCAGGACCCAGTATCTCCTCCCCCTCTTCCAGTGGCCGGAAGGGGTCCTTATGTACATCTAGTGATCTTACGACCATAGGAGTACCTAAAGGATGACATCCATATGAAACTTGCGTAGAAGTTTCTTTGTATAATTAGATTGGTGTAATAGGATTCCACCTCTTAGGTGTTCTATCTGTAAGCCAAGACAATACTTTGTTTTGCCTAGGTCTTTCATTTCAAAAGTATGTTTAAGGCTTTCAGATATCTCTTTGATCTCTGCAGGAGATCCTATGAGATTTAAGTCATCTACATATACAGCTATGATGACAAATCCTGTTCCCGTTCTTTTGATAAAGATACACGGGCAGACTTCGTTATTCATGAATCCTTGCTGTGCAAGAAAATCACTTAGTCTGTTATACCACATCTTGCCCGATTGTTTTAGACCATATAATGATCTATGTAGCCTTACAGAGAATACGTCCCGAGGTATCTCTTTCATCTCTGGGGGTAGATTAAACCCATCAGGAAGTCTCATATAGATATTTTTATCTATATCGCCATATAGATATGCAGTCACAACGTCCATGAGCTGCATTTCTAGGCTTTCCAGAGAAGTTAGGCTGATTAAAAATCGGAAGGTGATCGAATCCATGACCGGGGAATACGTATCTTCGTAATCAATCCCCGGTCTTTGGGAAAATCCCTGGGCTACAAGGCGTGCCTTATAGCGAACGATCACATTATTTTCATCTCTTTTTCTTATGAAAACCCACTTATATCCCACAGGTTTTACACCTACTGGTGTTTGGACTACTGGTCCAAAGACTTTGCGTTTCAAGAGTGAGTCCAGCTCTACTCTTATTGCCTCGTCCCACTTTGGCCAATCATCTCTGCGTTTACATTCCGCTAGAGATCGTGGTTCGACGTCATCGTCATATTCAGTGACATGAACGGCAATATCGAACGCAAAATCGTCGTCGACGACTGTGCTATTTCTGTCCAGTACTTCTCCAGTACGTACAAAATTTAATGATGTTTCTCCTATTGTTTCCTCTGCTGGGGAAATCAGGAGGGGAGAAGTAGCTGGTCTGAGCTCAGCATCCTGTGGAGGGATAATCTTAGTATCGCCAGGAGTCTTCCTCTTTCGAGGAACTTTATCTTTTGAACCTGGTGGGCGTCCTCTTTTCATTTGAGGTACAACCAATTCTGCTGCCGGTGGGCTGCATCCATCTATGGGGATGTCAATCCTAGCTGGCGTATTGGCAGCAGGGACGTGTGAACGGACAATCTTCTGGTTGTCCGTGAATTTATCCGGTAAAAGATGTACTGTATTCTGGATGTGAAGGATATTCAGGATCTCATCTTCACACAGATTAGTACGCGGATCATATAGGGACAAAGACTTCTGGTCCCAACTAATGGTCTCAGAAGCTTCTGGCTTCTTAGACTGTGTGCCCAGTTTTGGAAAAAATTTCTCATTAAATTCACAGTCTGCAAAACGTGCCTTGAATGCGTCACCCGTCAGGGGTTCAAGGTATCTGATAATAGAGGGCGAATCAAACCCAATATATATACCTAGACGACGCTGAGGACCCATTTTGGTCCTCTGCGGTGGTGCTATTGGGACATATACCGCACAACCAAACACTCTCAAATGAGAGATATCCGGAGGTGCGCCGTATGCTAGTTGCATCGGGGATAAAGTGTGACCTCCAGAGGGTCTTATCCTAATAAGTGATGCGGCATGTAAAATAGCATGCCCCCAAGCATCCACAGGCAACTGGGATTGCATAAGCAATGGACGTGCAATCCATTGGAGTCTCTTTATAAGAGCCTCAGCTAATCCGTTTTGGGTGTGAATATGTGCTACCGGATGTTCAACTTCAATACCCGTTGCCCGGCAATAGTCTTCGAAGACTTGTGAAGTAAATTCTCCCGCATTATCAAGACGTGGTTTCTTGATATGGTTATCGGGGAAATGAGCACGCAACCTTATTATTTGTGCCAATAGCTTTGGAAAAGCTAGGTTGCGGGTGGACAAGAGGCACACATAAGACCATTTGGTTGATGCATCAATCAGTACCATGAAGTACCGAAATGGGCCACTTGCGGGGTGAATAGGCCCGCAAATGTCACCATGAATTCTCTCAAGGAAGCCAGGAGACTCTAATCCCACTTTCAGGAGGGATGGTCTCGTTATTAGTTTTCCCTTAAAACAAGGGAGACATGGAAATTCACCCTTTTGAATAATCTTCAGGTTCTTCAATTTGTGTCCACGGGATTCAGTGATGATGCGACGCATCATTGCTGTTCCAGGGTGACCAAGTCTATTGTGCCAGAGTTGGAATTCTGGTAGTGATTGGCACGTCTGGTGTTCACTCATATTGGCTTCTACTGGTTGAATGTATGTTTGGTATAGACCCGACGAGAGTCCATTGAATCGCTCGCAGATGATCTTCCGGTCATCTTTTTGACGAGTTACAATTAGATATTCAACCTTATTTTTATCCCTGGTCTCTAAGTGATATCCATTTAAACGGAAATCCTTGAAACTTACGAGATTTCTGTTTGATATAGGAGAGAATAATGCATTATTAATTTGAAGTCTTGTGTTATTTGGGAGCAATATAATTGCTTCACCAGTTCCTTCGATTATTTGGGACAGTCCTGAAATTGTGATAACAGGACCGTCATATTTGTTTAAGCTATTAAAATAGCAATGATCGCGAAGGATTGTGTGCGTCGAGGCACTGTCCACTAGGCACTCAGACATCATCTATATAAGCCAAAAAAAGAAATTTTATTTGAGGGAAAATGTAGACAACATTCATAAATAAAAGTCCGCACTAAAGCAAATAACAGATGAAGATACATCGAATTCTAAATGCATAGATAAATGATGATGCTCAATCTAGCAGATCGTCGTTCTCGAAGTCTTTAGCAGTAAAGACTGTTGGCGGTTGTACACCTGCCAAGTTTGTTTCAGGTCGAGACTTCTGGCTCGCCTGATATAGATCCTGTAGGTGGCGAGGAGTGCGGCAGTTTCTGGACCAATGGCCAGTCATGCCGCATCTATGGCATTTGTCCTCCCAGGTCTTCTTTGGAAGTGACACGTGCTTGGTGTCTTTTCGCTTCCAAGTGAAGTTTCTTTTCCCTTTATTGTTTTTGTTTGTCTGGGGAGCTGCACCTCTTGGTTGCTTCATTACCGCTTTCCCTTTAGTATTTTTAGTCTTCCTCTTGTTTTTCCACTTCTAGGGAGAAACGTGGTGGGCTTCAGGGATAGGGGCAGTGCCAGCTGGACGTAAGTTATGAGTTGCTAGCAGTAAATCTCGATTCTGCTCTGCTCTAAGTAGGCATGAGATCAGATCGGAGAATCTCGTGAAGTTGCGTTCACGATACTGCTGCATGAGGATTGCATTTTTCTCGTGAAACGAGGTAAATGTTTTTTCCAACATGCGCTGTTCTGTCACTTCTTCACCGCACAACTTCAGGCGTGAGGTGATGTTATGAAGTGCAGAATTATACTCAGCGACGGACTTATAGTCCTGAAGTCTGAGGTTTTCCCACTCATAACTGGCACGGGGTAATATAGCATCAATTTGATGTTTATACCGTGCTTCCAGTGCTGTCCACAGGTCCTTCGGGTCCTCAACCGTTAAGTATTCGGCCTTTAAGGTCCGATCTATATGCTTCCTAATGTAGATTATGGCTTTCGCCTTATCTACATCGGATACAGTGGTTGTGAGGCTGCTGCTAGCTGTAGCAGAAGCTTCGGCCGCTGCTGGGGCCGAGGAAGGAGCCAAAATGGACCCAAGGAGGGCCATTGAACGCAAGTGGAACTTCAGGTCCACTCGCCAACTCAGGTAATTTGTCCCTGCAGAATCGAGGACCTCGAAATCGACGCTTGCCAATTTTGCCATTTATCTACGTATTTTAAAATGAGCATGAATTAATTAAAATTCAAAAATTCATGCATAAAGAAAAAAACAAGTAAAAATGCGGGGATCGGCCAGATACCCAAAATAGTACACAGTCCAAAGTTCGTTTAAAGTCCATAATAGAAAAAAATATAATACAACTTTGGAAACCCAAACTGAACTGGGTCCCTATATCTCCGTCTTCATATGCTGTTGCATCGAGCTTTGGCTTACACAGTCATGAATCGACTCCTTGCGGTCCAGCGGACGCGGCCAGGGAATTGACTAAGCCAGGACCACTTGTTACCCAGTCAAGCTAGGTTGGTCCAGCAAACTTAGCCAAGCACATTGACCGACATCATGATCCATTGAAGGAGTTTTCATCAATTCTATGTGCTGTTGCATCGAGCTTTGGCTTTAAAATACAAATTTCCTCACTTACAAATTCTCTCAAAAGAAAATAAAAGTGCAAGGAAAGTAAATAGGTATACAATGGCCGATCCCGAAAAACACATTTTTACTTATTTAAACATCCACGCAGTTCTAAATATGCTACAGGCATAAAAATAAACAACCACGCATATATCTCAAGCATAACATATGGTAAAGGAAACTAGAAAATATGATTATCTCGTAGACCACGTGAAAACGTCATACACCGTTAGGTTAGTTGACTAACGGCAGAGCGGTCTCAGGATCTTTAAGATAATTATATTTTGAAAAATCTTAATATTCCATAAATAATTAATAATGCAAGAGTGATGTTTAACATAATTTTAGCAATATGACAAATTGGGCGTCAGGCCCATAACAAGAAATTAAAATAAATTAATATTTTCATTGGAGCTGCAGGCCCATAAGTAAAATATTAATCATTTTAATAAGCAATTTTATTAACTTGGCTTCTAGCCCAAAAAGCCAAATTAATTTAGTATTAATCTTTGGGCTTCAGGCCCAGCTGGCCCAATTTGGAAAACCAAAATAATAATTAATCGGAATGGGATTGCAGGCCCATAAAACATACAGATAGTATGATTTATTAAATATAATAGCATATAGCTCATTGCATTTTTCATTGTCAGTTTTATCTCCTTCTTCAATTATTATTATTATTATTATTTTTCAAATTTGACGTTGCTGCCTTGATTTTGCACACAGTAAGTAAGATGCTTATGCAAGGTCATGCTTAATTGCTAGTGTTAATGCACTGTATGCAAACTGGCACATATTGCTAGAATTTTAGGTCCAACAAGACAAAAGCTTTGAATTTAGCATGCCATTTAGAGGGGTTCGATGAATTTGGCTAGGCCCCACGCCATTCAAAATGGTGACAAGTGATAACATCTTAGGCATTTGCATCTTCAAATTTCCTGGCCACAAATTTCTTTTTTTTTTAAATTTTTGTTATTAATCAGATTTATACAAGACTTTAAGATAAGCTTTGTAAAATCATGTTTATCAATATATTGTAATTTTCTACGGGATCAAAAAGTATTACCTCTAGATTAAAAAATCTAGGGACGATCGTAAAAACAGAAAATCCGTAGAAAGAGAAATCCACGCTCCTAATACGCCAAAACGGATCGCCACAACGGAGAGCCGCAAAGGTACGCCGCAACAATAGATTCCTTCGCGCGTAGGGGATGGATTTATGAGGGGAGACGGGATGAAAAGCTCAAAGAATTTTAGAGCAAATGAGCTGATAACGTGTTGTATGATAATGAACTCAAGAGAGAGAGAGAGAGAGAGAATTTCATTGCTAAGAATAAGTCAACATGGCTAAGAGCCATGGTACTCTATTTATATATCTCATAGTGGGGAGGCCAAAAGCCTCTAGGAGACCAAGGGTCCCCATTACTCTAAGTAATGTGGGCCTAATGAATGGGTAATGAAGGAGGGGAGGCCAAAGGCCTCCCTCATTCATAACATTTGAAACTTTTTTGAGTTTTGTTGTACACATCATAGATAATCACCACAACAAAAGGCAAGTGATTCCAATGATATTTGACACTCAATCTACCAGTTAGAAATTCAATGGTTTCAGAAAAAAAAAATTTTTACAACAGATGGATCAAGAGTAAAATACCCATAGGGTTCACCCATATTTGGCGTTTTGGAGTTATAGAATTTTCCAACAACCAATAAATGAATTTTGAATTTTTCTTAATTTCCATTAGATGTCAGCGCATGAAGAAATTTCCTGCGCTGACAGCACATATACATGTACATATACTTACACACACACACACACACAGATGGAGCTTTATTTTGACAAAAACTTGAACTGATGCAAACAAGAGAGATCTTTGCAAAAAGATGGAGAAAGAGTTTGAAAAAAGTAGTACAACAATAGCGATGTTTGCATGAAATATGACACACTTTAAATAAAGATTGATTTTTGTTTATCGAGTAATTACATTAACTATTCTTGTGAAGTTTGCTTGAGTTTTTGTATTTCTTTCTTTTAATTGTAGTTCTTATCCAATATTTTATGTTATTGTAATATGGCAATGCAAGATAATGTTTTTGAAAGCATGTAATGCATTACAATTTGGATTACACAAAAGTCTAAAATATAATACCAAACAACAATCCCTTTTTAAAAATATTATAATGCAAACAGAACTATTCAAGTAGAATATAACTTAGTGTGAGTGCTTGCATCATTGGTTAATACACGTGGGAGATATGGGATGGTTAAATATGGATTGAAAACAATTTCATTAAGGACAAAAAATATATATAATGAAAACCAAAACTTTGAAAATTAAAAAATCCATTAGAATTGTTATTATTAAAACCCTTAAACTTACATAAAATAGAGACAAAACTGAAAATAACTGTATAATTGTTATGAGTGAGAGAGACTTATGGTCCACCCTCCCTTATTATCCACCATAACACCTCACTACCATGTAGTGGGGTGAACCCTTGGGCTACTTGGTGCAACCTCTTATACTATGAATGAATAAAAGGATACCATGGGCTATTGCCATGGTTGCTCTTTCTCCAAACATGTTATTAGCACGAAGCTCTAAAAAAATTCTTTTTGAGACACAAAATTTTATTCCATCTTCCCCACATATTTTTCCCTCTTGCGAAGGAATCTAGTTGTTGCGGCAAAGTTTTTGCGATGACGAGCGATCGATTATTTACAAGGCATTGCGAGAGCAGGGATTGTTTTACTATCTATTGATTTTTTGGTTCTTCCCTAGATCATTGATCTAGAGGTGTTTACGGGTGTTTCTCACCAAAGGATCGTTGACCGACGGTTTGACGGTCAACGTGGTCAAGGGGTCGGTTGGGATCCCTTGGTTCATCCGAGCGTGCGAGTTCTCAACGAGGGTTGCGCAGGGCCCCGCTTCGGCTCGGGAAGCGGGTCGCTTGGAGGGTTGAGGGACTCGGTCAATAGGGGTGCGGTGGGGTAGCCTCAACACCTGGGTGAGTGCTCGGCCTCGGTCAATCAAGTGCCGAGGGGTAGCCTCGGCGCCTGGGAGTATGCTCGGTCTCAGTCCATGACGACGCATTCGAGAGGCGAGTGGGCTCGTCGTCGTGCGGGCCTTGCTTAGGCGAGTTTTGCACTGAGGGGTAGCCTCAGTGCCTCGATTCAGCTTCTTCCTAGACACACGAAGAAAGTCGTCAGGGGGCCGGACCTTGGTTCCGGCCAAGTGCCCTCCGATGCCTAAGTCAGAATGGATCTGATTGATACTCAGCATGATCGGTGCGGCTCGTAAAGAGGCTGGCACGCGTATCCTCAGACCGAGCTATAGGAGGGAAGATAATGGGGAAAGCAAGGTTGTTTTTCGGGAATACCTCTGTTCTGGGTGTCAGGGATTCGATCACTCTCTTTGTCGTGCCACTGCCCCTTATAGGGATTCCCCCCATGATCGTCGTGCTTCGTGCCCCCTTATTCCAACCCCATGATCTGCCTCCCTCTGGGTGCCTTTACACGCCATCAAGGTGGATTAATGGGTTCCCTCAATGGCCATTAAGGGAGAGCGTTTTGGGGGAGCGGTTAGCTCCCTCAGTCGTGGGCTGACCGGGCGTACGTCTGATCGTGGGTGATCTAATGCAAGGCTTCCACGGGGGCCTTCGCTGGTTGGCCCGAAAACATCCTTTGGAGAGCCCACTTCTTTCTGCGTGGGCTTGGGCCGCCTATATTTGGGCCTCTCTAAATAGTCGTATCAATTGCCCCCATCGGTCGTGCCGATCGGGTTTAGCCGGTTCGGTTCGGGCGATGTTACTCTAGTAGATTTTGACAGGCGCATTAGTCGAGACCGGTCCATTAAATGGAGGGCATCATGGCCCAGGCCGGTTGAATTTCTCTCTGCCCCAGGTGTGGAATTCGAGGAGCCGCTCCCTGCGGGACGCCGACACGTGTGCCCGTGTGATTGTCTCGCAACGCGAGGGAATGTCTCGAGGGGACGATATAAAAGGAGGCCATCATCCATCGAACGAGGGTTTTGCTTTTCCAATTGACATCCTCCTCTTCCTTTCCCTCTCCACCGAACCGGGTCTGACTCAAATTCTGTCTCATGTCGTCCTCTTCTGCCGCTGGTTCAGGGCGCCCTGAGGCTGTTGTCGACCAGGTCTGACTCGCGGCTCCGTCACAGTGGTGCGCCGTCACAGAGGAGAGCTCTCAGAGGTGCCTCCCGAGGTACTGGGGTGGCCATCATCTGTCTGCACCACCTCAATTGGGGATCTGCACACCAGCTATCTTCTTCCCCCATACTCCGCCTGGGCTCCTGAGATGGACGAGCGGATATGCTTCCTTGGTCCCCAGGAAATTGGGGTGTATGAGCAGAGTTTTCGATTTGGGCTTCGGTTCCCTCTCCACCCCTTAATCGTCGAGGTTCTGTGAGCTTATGGGGTGGCCTTATGCCAATTCTGCCCAAACGCCATTGGGTGTATTGTTAGGTTTTTCGTTCTCTGCGTGTTGAAGGGGGTCGAGCCGTCTCTTCGACTTTTTGCTCAATTCTATCGCCTGAGCCATCACCAGTCGGGGGCCTGGCTTTACATCAGTACTCGACCAAAGAAGAGCTTGGTGCTGGGGCTACCGAGTTCTTTGAAACATTGGAAGGGGGAATTCGTCTTCGTCGGCTTCCCATCGGAGGTGGATTTTTCGATCCGCTGGGGGGCTGCAAGCATGCTGGTTCTCGAGCTCGGGAGTCCGACTGACACCGAGCTCAAGGCAGTTGACACCTTGTTGGCGGTCCCTGCCAAGGATCGTCGAATCTATGTCCTCTTTATAGGGATCGTCTAACCCTTGCAATACTAACAACACACACTAGAGAGGGGGGTGAATAGCGTAATGGCAATAAAATTGTCCAAATAAAATTTAACTTGCAAATACGGAATTATAAATGCAAGAGGAAATAAATGGCACAATCAATCCAAACGCAAACACACAGTTTTACCCTGGTTCCCCAAACTTGGGTACATCCAGCCACACCAAAATTCACTATATTCCCACACAGAGAAGTGAATACAAATCTCACAATGAGATACCCCACAAAGAGGATTTATGCCCTACACAAGGACCCAACCAATCCTATACAAGGATCAAGACTCCCACACAGAGAATCACTAACTCCCACTCAGAGAATTAGGGTTAGCCCTACACTAGGACACTCGAACTCCCACAAAGAGAGTTAATTCCCATAAAGAGAATTCCCTAGTCCGACAAAGAGACAACCTCTCACAAAGAGAGAAACTCCCACAAAGAGAGAATCCTAATCCCACAAAGAGAAATAGGAAAACAAATTACACCCTGTAAAGTAAATACTCTTACCTATGCCTTGAGATGCTTACTCATGAATGAATGCATGGCATGGAAGAGGATCTCCAAGTGTTGGAATATGCTTGAGAGCACTTGGATGATTTCCCTTGAGCTGGACTTCAATGCATGAAGGAAGATGAATGCTCAATAGAGGGAAATGAGGGAGCTTGAGAGTGGCTTAAAGATCTCTTGAGATTTTCAATAGAATCAAGAGTAATCAAGAATCAATCAAGAAGTTTAAGCAAAGGCAGCACACTCATATATATAGGAATCCTATATCAAGCCCAAAAAACCAAAGAAACAGCCACATAAGCAAATCTGCAACGGCTAGAAACTGGGTGAAAACGACAGGAACAGTCGACTGATGATCATAAGACAGTCGACTGATCAACAGCTAGAAAATATCCAACGGCTATAATCTGAGCCAGGACAGTCGACTGACGAAGTCAATACAGTCGACTGATAAACAGGACAGGCGCCTGTTAATCCTTCAGCAGACGACTGCAGTAGGGGATGGTTCGAAACAGAGAGCTGCACTCTTTCTCCAATTCTTTGCACAGGCGACTGATGTTAATAATACAGTCGACTGTCAAATAAACAGGCGACTGCATATTCTTCATCAGTCGACTGCAGTAAAGTATGGAGAGAAGACAGAGAGATGCATTGCACTTATGCTAGACAGGCGACTGTTGGCCAATTTCCAGGTGACTGTAAATATACAGGCGACTGAAAATTGATCGTCAGACGACTGTGCGTAAAGCTCAAGTTTAAGTCAATAGAAATGTTGACTTGAGCAGTGCATATCAGGCGACTGTAGAAGGATCTACATGCGACTGGAAATCACCCAGTCGGCTGTGTTTCCCTCAACAGGCGACTGACAGAAAGAGTGAACCTATTGGGTTGGATTCTATGATAATCCTAAGGTTCACTAAGATGGTTAAATGCATGTGCAAGAATGAGCAAACCATCTAGCAAGGCATTACATCAACCCTAGACTCAAAAGAGAGAGAAAGCAATAAAGTAAATTACATGAATTACAATGCTTTCCTAAGAGTCTAAGTCTTCAATCTTGATGCCTTGAAAGCTCTCCATCATCTCCAAGCTTTGGCACTCCTTGAGTCTAAACTTTGGCCCTTCTTCACATGATGTCCATCCTTACACCAAGTGATTAGTCTCCAAGAAAGATATCCTTGAAATAAACTGAGAGACTAAGACATGAGATTCATTAGCAACAACATAATGTTGCGATCATCATCAAAATAAGATTGGTATGAAACACCAATACTCAACACTCTTCTCCGACCTTAATCTGCGGAAGACCGTGTGGCCCATCGGTGAGTTTCACCGAAGTCCGAAGCTTGAGGCCCATCTATCCGGTTTTGATCCCTTCTTCTGCCTTCTCGTGTAGGTGGGTTCGCCTAAGGATCTTCTCATCCCTCTCTTCCAGCCACTATCCCGGACCCCAACCCGCGGCGAAGGGATCATGTATTAGAAGTTCAGAAGAAACAGCGGGTCGGGTCCTCCGGAGCCGGTTCTAAGAGAGCGAGGGAGCCAGTTCTACCCTCTCCATTGGAGGATACCCAGAAAAAGGCCCGCGTCCTAGCAACGGTGGTCGGTTTTCCTCCGCCCGAGGGTCGGGCCCAGCCTTCCCCCATGGAGGACTCTTGGCCATGTGCCGGGCCCTCGCCTCTTCTGTCGGGGCCACTCCCCGAGTTTTATGATCTGTACCTGGGCACGTTCCGCTCAGCTCAGGCCGATCTTCCCCGGTCAGGCAAGGGGTTGCTCCGTCCTCGCTTCCCCGTGGGGCTGAAGGAATCAGTTTTCTCCGATTGCGAGGCGGTGGCTCGGTTGGCTGAAAACAACAGCCTCCCTACGGACCAATCAGTGCTGGACGAGGTAAAAGGTGATCGACTGGCTGCCTTCGTAGTTCAGGCTAGTCAGCAGGTGAGGACTTTCGCTCACTCTGTCCCTTGTAGTGGTCCTCGACTTATTCCCATCTCTTGGTGCAGTTATCCTCGGTCGGGCTTCCGATAAGGCGTCAATTCGCGGCTCTCTCGCAGGCCAAGGCCAACTCGGCGCGGAAACCCGATGCCGAGGGGGCGAAGGAGAGGCGAGCCAATTAGCCGAGGCATGCGTTAAGTCATTGAAGACTCAGGTGGCCGAGCTCTCTGCTGCCCTGGAGAAGTCGGAGCTGGAGAAGGCCCTGGCCTTAGTCGGGAAGACAAAGGCCGAGGATCGGATTGCCGAGCTTATGGAGATTGCCGAAGCGGGCGTGGATATCGATCCTGTTGTCGTAGCCGATGCCACGGAGCTCACAGGCCTTCTGGAGGCGGTAGAGGAGAGAGAACGGGTTCTTCTAGCCAAGCTCAACACGAGCTCCAGAGAGGCCGAAAAGGAGCGGGCGGAGCACCAGCGCCAGGCCGTCGTCCTCGAGGGTCGGATTCAAGAGTTGGGATCGGTGGATTTCGAGCAGATTGCCCGGGACACCGTGGATGAGTATGCCACATCCTTTGTGGCCAGGGTGATGTTCGAAGCGTTCGAGAGGGGATTCACCCGCTGCCAGTCTGAGATCCGGCGAAAATTTCCGCTCTCGGGATTCGTTTTGAGGAGCTCCAGCCAGATTCTGAGGGCGAGGAGGAGGCGCGGGATGGAACCCCTAAGCTGCCTATTGGCGCTCCCAGAGAGGCTCAGGACACTGGCGAGGGAGAAGAGCCTTAATCCTTCAGCCTCGCCTCTTTTTGTAAATCCATGTTCGGCTGATGTGTAATACGCCGTTTTTTTGAATGGAGTTCCATTTTTTGTTTGTGGTCGCCCCTCTTCCTCTGTCCACCTGGGACAGGGCATTCCTGCTGGGCTGGTCGGAGAAATTTTCTTGCTTGACTTGGCGATCCAGTCGCCGAGCTACTTCTCCAGGGTCCTCAGCTGCTCGGGTGGCCGAGGCTTCGCTCTCTGCCATAGGACGCTGGTCGCTCTACGGGGATGCCCCGTCTAGGGTCCTTCAGGTGATCGGACGACCAGCCTGCTAGAAGAGTTGCCCTAGCCTTATGGTGGATTGGGTCGGTCGGCCAGCTGGGGGGAGCTATCCCTCAGGCTTACGGTCGACCGATTTGCCAACATGCTGGGGGAGTTGCCCCCAGCCTTATGGTCGGTTGGTTCGGTCAGCCGGCTGGGGGTGCGACCTCCAGTCTTACAGCTGATTGTCTGGCCTGCCAGCTGGGGAAGTTGCCCCAGCCTTATGGTTGGCCCTCGTGACCGACCCGCTGGGGGAGTTGCCCCCAGCCTTACAGTCAGTCAGTTGTCCGACCTGCTGGGGGAGTTTCCCCCCGCCTTAAGGTCGGTTTGAGTCGTTCAGCCTGCTGGGGGAGCTACCCCCAGTCTTACGACTGGACGATGGACCGACCTGCTGGGGGAGTTGTCCCCAGCCTTACGATCGGTCCTCTTAACTGGCTGGCCGGGGGAGTTACCTCCAACCTGCCAGCCGGTTGCCTGGTCGGCACACTCGAGAGTTTGTTCCCCAGTCTCATGGTCAATCGTCGAAACGCTCAGCTAATGGGAGTTCCCCCATCCCGAGTGGGTCTATCAAGCGATAGAGATAGGAAGATTTGTGCCTTACTTTTCAATGCATTCATTCGGATAAAAGGAGGGGGGTGATACATTCAGGGGCCGACCTCACTGGTAGTACTTGCGCAAGTGTTCGGCGGTCCAGGTGTGAGTCAGGGCCTTTCCTTCCAAATTGGCTAGCCGATAAGTTGTGGGTCCGAGGACTTCGGTGACCTTCTAAGGTCCTTCCCACTTGGCCTTTCTGAGGACCAGATCCCCTTGGTGGAAGCTTCTTCCCTTAAGACAGGAATTGTAATAACGAGCCACCTTCTGTTTCTGTCGGATGATAATGGCCAAGGCCTGATCTCGTCGCTCGCCCACGAGTTCCAGACAGAGATCCAAGCCTTCCGAGTTTCTTACCTTGTCGAAGTGCTTTATGCAAAGAGATTCCTTGCCCACCTCGACAGGCACCACCGCCTCGGCACCATATGCGAGCATGAAAGGGGTTTCGCCAGTGGCCTGCTTGTGGGTCGTCCGGTATGACCAGAGTATCCCCGGGAGTTCCTCTGGCCATCTCCCTTCCGCATCTGCCACTTTCTTGTAGAGGGGTACGATGATGCATTTGTTGGCGACTTCGGCCATCCCGTTGGTCTGAGGGTGTGCCACCGAGGCGAACATGAGTTTGATCTTCCATTCCACGCAGAAGTCCTTGAACCCCGTAGAATCAAATTGCTTCCCATTGTCTGTGACGTGGCTCGGGGAATCCCAAACCTGGAGATGATGAAGTTCCACACGAAGCTCTTCGCCTTCTTCCAAGTGATGGAGGCAATGGGTTCCGCCTCAATCCACTTGGTGAAGTAGTCCATCGCCACGATCAAGTACTTCTTCTACCCCGCCCGAAAGTGAAGGGCCTGAGGATGTTGAGTCCCCATTTCGCGAAAGGTACTGGACTGATGATCGGAACGAGCTCCGACGGGGGGGGATGAGCCGAGTTTGACGAACCTCTGGCATTCCTGGCACCTTTGGACGTATTCAGTTGCGTCGTTGACTAAGGTTGGCCAGTAATACCATTTCCTCAAGATTTTCTGGGCAATTATCTTGCCCCCATGGTTATTCCTGCAGACCCCCTCATGCACCTCTCAGAGGACATAGTCAGCCTCCTGAGGTCCGAGGCACTTGAGGTAGGGAAGGATGTCTGTCTTCGTCCAGCGTCTTTTATACAGCGCCCCTTCATGGATCACGTACCGGAGCACCCTTCGTTCCAGGGACCGACACTCATCCATTTTTGATGGAACTTCTCCCTGGATAGATACCGAATAATCGGATCCATCCAAGTGGGCTCCCCGTCGATGGCCATAACTTCCTTCTCCTCTGTACTGGGGAACTGAAGGTTCTCCATGTAGATGGCACGACCTATCTTTGTGAGAGGAGGAGGACAGTTTCAACAGGTGTTGGCACGAGCATTCTCCGACCGTGGGAGATGGAAGGTCTCGGCTCACTTGAATTTGGACAGCTCGGTTCTGGCTGAGGCAAAGTAGTGCTGCATCGCCTCTTCGCGAGCTTAGTAGTCTCCCTGCAACTGGTGGATGACGAGCTTTAAATCACCGAGGAGGCGCACGGACTCTGCTCCGAGTTCTCTGGCCAGCCTCAAACCGTTTATGGCGGCTTTGTACTCGGCCTCGTTGTTGGTAGCAGGAAACTCGAACCGGGGCGCGTACTCGACGACGTTCCCGTCAGGTGATCGGATGACGATACTAGCCCCATTCTCCACCCGGGTAGCTGATCCATCTACATGGACTACCCATGTATCCGGGTCCCCTGGGCGATCAATAAGAATGATGTCAGTCAAATGGAAAGACAAGGGTTGGTGAGTTACCGTAGCCGAGGGTGCTTCATCAGAGGGGGTTCCTCCTTCAACGGTGCACTCGGCGATGAAGTCCGCCAGGGCTTGCCCCTTTATGGCCATCCGCAGGTTAAATCAGAGGTTGAACTCGCTCAGCTCCACCCCCCAATTCAGCATCCTCCCCATCTGGTCGAACCTCTTGAGGTTCTGCTCGAGTTGGGAATCGGTGAGGACCAGTATCGTGTGAGCTTGGAAGTAGGGTCGGAGTGTCCGGGCCGAGAGCACGAGGGCGTACACGAGCTTCTCCATGGGTGTGTACCATCCCTCTGCATCTTTCAAAACTTGGTTGGTATAGTACACCGACCTCTGCATCCCGTCGTCCTCCCTGATCAGCACTGAGCTCACCGCCTCCCCCGTACAAGCTAGGTAGAGGCTCAGTGATTCCCCATCTCTGGGTTTGGAAAGGAACGATGGACTATGGAGGTACTCCTTGAGTTCAGCGAATGCCTAGACGCAGTCCTCGTCCCATTGCACAGTCTTCTTCTTATTGGCGGGCTCCACAAGTGCTTTCCTCAGGGTCTTGAAGAAAGGAAGGGACCTCTCTGCCGACTTGGACAAAAAAACGCCCCAGAGCGGCGATGCGTCTATTTAATCTCTGCAGCTCTTTGATTGTCGTTGGTTCCCGCATATTGACCAGAGCCTCGATTTTGTCGGAGTTTGCTTCGATGCCGCGATTGGTGATCATGAACCCCAGGAACTTCCCGGATCTCACCTCGAATATGCACTTCGTAGGATTGAATCTGATGTTGTGTTTTCGCAGCCGCTCGAAGGTCTCCTTGAGGTCCGTGATGTGGTCATTCGGACCTCTCGACTTGATCAACATGTCATCTACGTAGACTGCCAGGTTTCTCCCTATCTGAGAGTCGAACACCTTGTTGACCATTCTCTGGTATGTCACACCCGTATTCTTCAATCCGAAGGGCATCTTCTTGTATCAGAAGGTCCCTCGGTCGGTAGTGAAGGAAGTCTTCTCTTCGTCCCGAGGATCCATCTGGACCTGGTTGTACCCGGAGTAGGCGTCCATGAAGCTGAGCATCTCGTAGCTAGAGGTGCTGTCAACGAGATGATCGATGTGAGGTAGTGGATAGCTGTCCTTAGGGCAAGCCTTATTGAGGTTGCTGAAGTCTACACACATTTGCCACTTGCCACTGGACTTTTTCACCATCACGACATTGGACAGCCACTTCGGGTACCAGACTTCCCGGATGAAGCCGGCATCGAGAAGTCGTTCTACTTCCTCGGAGGCTGCCCTCCTCTTTTCGACACCCAGGTTCCGCTTCTTCTGCCTAACCGGTTTGAAATTGGGGTCGGTTTTCAGCTGGTGCATAATCACTCGGGGATCCATGTCGGGCATGTTGTCGGGCGACCATACGAAGATGTCTAAATTGGCCTCTAAGCACTCGATTAGATTGCCTCACAAGCCAGGGTCCAGTCCGGACCCAATGGAGACGAATCTTCCGTCGACATCCGTGACAGGGATTAGCTCCGGCTCCTCCCCATGGGTGGGTCTCGGTCCATACCTTAAGTCAAGTGAGGCCATCGGATCATCATGCCGCTCGGTGTGTTCCTCCTTGGCCAGTTGGTAGCAGATCTTCGGCTTTCCTAGGTTGCCCTCAACCTGTCCGATCCCCCTTGGAGTCTGGAACCTGACCATCTGATGGAGAGTTGAGACCACCGCTTCGACAGCGTTGAGGAGCGGGCGACCGATGATCCCATTGTACGCTGATCCGATCCTCAGCGCCACGAACTCTATCGTCTGGGTCACCGAGTCAGACAGCTTTTTAAGAGTGACAGGGAGGCAGATCGCCCCAACGATGGGTGTGGAGTGACCCGTAAAGCCTATCACGGGCCCCGAGCACGGCTCCAAGTCTTTGTCTCGTAGCCCCATCCTCTCAAGGGTCGACATGAAGAGGATATCGCATGAGCTGTCGGTATCCACGAGTAGCCGTCTCACAATGGCATCGTCGATGACATCGGAGATTACGAGTGCTTCATCGGGCTGAGGCCTCTGATTCGGGTTCAATATTACATATTTAACCCCCCATTTAGCCCTATTTTGTGCTCATGTGATACTACATTGTTCTCTAATTCATACGTATTTTCTACACATTTATTTATTAGAGAAAACACACTATTTGAGCACAAAACAGTATTTAATGACGCATTTCTGCACTTTTTATATTTTTCCTAGCTTGGTCTCGATCTCACGATTCCAACGACTATTTATTTGTATTTTTCTGAGATCTGTGCTAATTACTATGAATTTTTGAATGCAGAATACTATTCAAAAGGAGAAATACGCACCAAAATACGAAAATACGAGGAAATACTTGCCACGTGGCGTAATCCGACCCGTCCCTGCTCAATCCGACGGTCGGATCTTCGAGAGCGACGCGGCATCACTTGAGCCGTCAGATCTCAATCTGACGGCCATGAACGAAGCAAAGAATACATACGGCGATGAGATTCAATGCACACGTGGCGACCATCCGTGCAGCTTCCGCTTGATCGAACGGTCGACAGCAACGCTCAGGAAGCGAAGCGGAGGCGCGCTCTTGTGGCCACGTGGCGAGCATCCAGGCGTTGGCCGCGCGAATGGACGGTGGAGATGGACTCCGCTTCGAAATCGATTTCGAACGCGAGCGGTCGACGCGGCCGAATGCAAGCCGTTGGATTCTAATCCAACAGCCATCAATGCGATGAAACCCAGCGAAGCGGGCGACAACCCCTGGGGCGACGTGGCAGATTTTATAGCGTAGGATTTGGATCCGACGGCCATGACGAGCTCCGAAGCGGAGTCGTATTCGAAAGCGAAGCGGCGATGCGCGAAAATTAAAGGCCACGTGGCGGCCTGAGAATGAATCTCGCCCAAGATCGAACGGCTGAGGATCGATGCGCTTGCGGGTTGGGTTTTAAGCGCAAACGGGTGCGGATATTGAACCCAATAAGGCTATTAAACCCGCAATGCCTCTATTTAAGTATTCCTAGAGATTTTGGGCGT
This sequence comes from Scilla litardierei, assembly GCA_030789695.1. Classification (NCBI taxonomy): domain Eukaryota; kingdom Viridiplantae; phylum Streptophyta; class Magnoliopsida; order Asparagales; family Asparagaceae; genus Scilla; species Scilla litardierei. The sequence continues at coordinate 26,869,190 of CM061140.1, read as the reverse complement.
ATACAAGCCAGATTGGGGCGTATTTTGAGCGTATTGGAGGCTATAGGAGCCGTATTTCCCCTCTGAAAAATCCTGTAAAATTCCAGAGGCTTTTATTATTATTTCCAGAGAGTTTGAAGTCTTTTCAAGGAGAATTGGTGATATATTTCTTAACTTAAACCCCGTATTTGATGCTTTTCTCTTGTATTTTGCTATAATCTTGACATATTTTGCTATGAAAGTTGTTTATTCTTGCACCATGAGTAGCTAAATTGTTATTGTGCATGATATGGCGTAGTTAGGTGCTATGATTTGTGTTAGTTTGGTTGTATTCCATGTGCTAAATCGTTAAACGTCGTTAAAGTTGTGATCTTTGTTCTTAAATCACCTTTTTTCATCTTCCAAAAGAAGTGATTGAGTTGATGATCGCCACAAAAGGGTGAGCTTTGATCTCCCCAAAAGGGAGTTTCATACCGTAGTTTTGATCTCTCCAAAAGAGAGTTTCATATCGTATTATAACTTTAGCGACGATCTTTTTGAATATTGTGTTTGAACCCCCAAAAGGGTATCTTCCGATGAGTTGCTCCCAAAAGGAGAATTCATTGAGTTATATTGGGTATTTTCCGGTGAATTGCTCCCAAAAGGAGAATTCATTGCGTTATACCTATCAGCCAAATTAATACGAATCGTTGATCATAACGAACCCATACCATGTGCATACTTTTTATAGATATTTTCAGATACGATTTTCTATATTTATATTGTTCACGTGTTCACATCACCATCACCGTCACCATTGTTGAAGTGGTTAGTTTCTTTTCGTAGGATTTCTATTTGATTTGAATTGTGGTTGCAACAGATTTCTTCCCGTGGATTCGACATCTGGACTCCCAGATTTTACTACTTGTACGGACTCTTGCGCTTGAGAGAGAGCACCTTTTTGGTCCCACCAAGTTTTTGGCGCCGTTGCCGGGGAGGAATGGTTTGTGACTACGGTTTATTTCATTTAGAGGACCTTCGGTGAGATCTTTCCACTTTTTTGTACATAAACTTTTTTTTTATTATTTTATTTTAATTTTTAAAAATGGAATATATGAATTTCTATTGCACAAACAATCTGTATGATGCAAGGTATGCTAATGCACACAAACATAGAATGGAGAAGCTCAAAATTGTTAATTTTAATCAAACTGATTGTGAAACTTTCTTTCAGGCCTGGAGGAGGTTCACAAACATATTATCGAGCTATCCGCAGCATGGGTACACAAATGAAGAGCTTATGGCGTCCTTCCTAGATGGACTACGACCACAGCTGCAGGAATTATTGGGAGGCATGACGCTGACAGAGGCGTGGGAATACATGGAGTCTCTGCAAGAAAATGAAGAAACCATGGAAGAGACTTCAGCGAGCGTTTCAACGGAGCCTTCGATCCTTGATCAAGAAGAGCAAAGCGTAGACGTACCTTTGCAATCCTTGAAAGAGGAAGCTTACCTGATTATTCAGATACAGGAGGCCACATCCCTTCAATTCCAAGAGAATTTCCTTGCTCGGAGTCGACGGATTCAAAATTCCATTGAAAATCTTAATTTGATTGCCGCTTGCTTAGAAGAAAATAATTATTTTAAAATTCAACTTCAAGAATCTAATACGAATTTATCTTCTATTACATGTACATCGAGCGAGCCATGTCACGCTGAGGACACGAATAAAAATATCCACATGGCAGAAAGTGTGTGCAAAAGAGAGGACGAGCTTGCAATTTTGGATGAACGAGAGGAGGAGACAGCTAGGGACAAGGGTTTTGAGATTATCGCCATGGAGCCAGAACCATTCCCTCCTCCAGTTTTGTCCCAAAATCATTTACCCCTCTCCCCATTGATCGAGCATCGTACAGAGAGTAGTGCAAATCTTTCAGGGAGTAGTCGTCAACTTGCTTTAATTTCTTTCACTTATTTTGATGACTACGTTTGGAATAATTTTATTGAAAAGAATTTTAAACTAATTTGGACTGACATAACTCATCTCTTGCAGGACATTGGTAAACAAGTTATAGAGATGCTTGGAGTTGTGTTGCTGGAGTCCAGTTTAGTCATTGGAGGAAAATTACTCACTGATGAGAGCAAGGAGCAAATTGAACAACTTCCTCCACCATCAAAGATTCGGGATCCGCCATTTGATCACGGTGTGTTCTTTCCAGTAGTGTAGTTTTTATATGCTTTCTAGGTTGCTTGCTTGAATAAACTCGTACCCCTTTCGACATTGAGGACAATGTCCATCTTTAGTTGGGGGGTGTGTATGAGACCTTAGGAATTTTTTTTTGAGAAGAATAAATCACCAAATCTCATCATTTTAAAACTCCCTCACATGCCTCAAATACAGATGATTACGTATTAATTGAGTTCTAAAAAATTTTCATGGCTTGATTAGATTATTTTTCCTTCATGGAATTACCGTTAATATGCTATTCATGAAAATTTTCAATTTTCATGATTAATATCTCGAAATAGTTTGAATTCATTTCATGCATGGTAACGTGATGAAAAAGCTTAAGTATACACGATTTATTAGAAAAGTTTTCAAGTTGAAGAGGAATTTGGCCTTTGTTATTAATGTTTATATTCATGTTAATGGGTGTTGAGTTGCTTACAAGAAAAAAGAAAAGAAATAAATAAATGAAAAGAAAATTGAATGAAAAATGAATGAATAAGTATGTCACTAATACATAATTTGGTTGGCTCGAGTAGTACAGTCCGAGGGGTCCTTTTTGGCCTAATGCCCTATTATCGTCTGATTTGGGAGCAATTGACAGGAAACTCACTCATTTGATGGAGCGATCCAAGTTATACATTTTTCTGTGAATGTTGCTTGATGCGCGTTACGCGGAACGAATAAAAGAAAAGAAATGGTGAATATACTAAGCAATTTCAATACCCATGTCTTGAATGATTGTTTTGATAGGCCAATTCCTTGGAAACAACAAAACTAGAACAAAACGACGTGTTATACTTTCGCTTGCGCAAAACGATGCTTGCTTGTTATTTATTCATACTAAATTAGAGAAAATATCATGTGATTGATTTTGTTCATGGATGTGTATATTGATGGTCAAGATCATGTTGGAATGCGTATTATTGAGCCATGCCATGAGCAATTTGAAAGAACTTATTGTTTTATTAATCATCCGAATTAATCGCTCTTTTTGCTAGAGACTAGCAAATCGCTAGTTGGGGGGTGTGATTCGGGTTCAATATTACATATTTAACCCCCCATTTAGCCCTATTTTGTGCTCATGTGATACTACATTGTTCTCTAATTCATACGTATTTTCTACACATTTATTTATTAGAGAAAACACACTATTTGAGCACAAAACAGAATTTAACGACGTATTTCTGCACTTTTTATATTTTTCCTAGCTTGGTCTCGATCTCACGATTCCAACGACTATTTATTTGTATTTTTCTGAGATCTGTGCTAATTACTATGAATTTTTGAATGCAGAATACTATTTAAAAGGAGAAATACGCACCAAAATACGAAAATACGAGGAAATACTTGCCACGTGGCGTAATCCAACCCGTCCCCGCTCAATCCGACGGTCGGATCTTCGAGAACGACGCGGCATCACTTGGGCCGTCAGATCTCAATCTGACGGCCACGAACGAAGCAAAGAATACATATGGCGATGAGATTCAATGCACACGTGGCGACCATCCGTGCAGCTTCCGCTTGATCGAATGGTCGACAGCAACGCTCAGGAAGCGGAGCGGAGGCACGCTCTTGTGGCCACGTGGCGAGCATCCAGGCGTTGGCCGCGCGAATGGACGGTGGAGATGGACTCCGCTTCGAAATCGATTTCGAACGCGAGCGGTCGACGCGGCCGAATGCAAGCCGTTGGATTCTAATCCAACAGCCATCAATGCGATGAAACCCAGTGAAGCGGGCGACAACCCCTGGGGCGACGTGGCAGATTTTATAGCGTAGGATTTGGATCCGACGGCCATGACGAGCTCCGAAGCGGAGTCGTATTCGAAAGCGAAGCGGCGATGCGCGAAAATTAAAGGCCACGTGGCGGCCTGAGAATGAATCTCGCCCAAGATCGAACGGCTGAGGATCGATGCGCTTGCGGGTTGGGTTTTAAGCGCAAACGGGTGCGGATATTGAACCCAATAAGGCTATTAAACCCGCAATGCCTCTATTTAAGTATTCCTAGGGTTTTTGGGCGTATACAAGCCAGATTGGGGCGTATTTTGAGCGTATTGGAGGCTATAGGAGCCGTATTTCCCCTCTGAAAAATCCTGCAAAATTCCAGATGCTTTTATTATTATTTTCAGAGAGTTTGAAGTCTTTTCAAGGAGAATTGGTGATATATTTCTTAACTTAAACCCCGTATTTGATGCTTTTCTCTTGTATTTTGCTATAATCTTGACATATTTTGCTATGAAAGTTGTTTATTCTTGCACCATGAGTAGCTAAATTATTATTGTGCATGATATGGCATAGTTAGGTGCTATGATTTGTGTTAGTTTGGTTGTATTCCATGTGCTAAATCGTTAAACGTCGTTAAAGTTGTGATCTTTGTTCTTAAATCGTCTTTTTTCATCTTCCAAAAGAAGTGATTGAGTTGATGATCGCCCCAAAAGGGTGAGCTTTGATCTCCCCAAAAGAGAGTTTCATACCGTAGTTTTGATCTCTCCAAAAGAGAGTTTCATATCGTATTATAACTTTAGCGACGATCTTTTTGAATATTGTGTTTGAACCCCCAAAAGGGCATCTTCCGATGAGTTGCTCCCAAAAGGAGAATTCATTGAGTTATATTGGGTATTTTCCGGTGAATTGCTCCCAAAAGGAGAATTCATTGCGTTATACCTATCAGCCAAATTAATACGAATCGTTGATCATAACGAACCCATACCATGTGCATACTTTTTATAGATATTTTCAGATACGATTTTCTATGTTTATATTGTTCACGTGTTCACATCACCATCACCATCACCATTGTTGAAGTGGTTAGTTTCTTTTCGTAGGATTTCTATTTGATTTGAATTGTGGTTGCAACAGATTTCTTCCCGTGGATTCGACATCTGGACTCCCAGATTTTACTACTTGTACGGACTCTTGCGCTTGAGAGAGAGCACCTTTTTGGTCCCACCAGCCTCTCCCTCCATGCATCCCTCCCGTCGAAATGGAGGGGTAAGGAAGGGTTTCTGGGCTCCATGCCGTAGTCCCCTATGAGGCCAACCCGAGACTTTTCCAGACCTCCGGCTTGAGACGTGTGTTGGGCAGTCATGGTTCTCCCCAGCCGATCACAATATGGCCCTGGTGCCGATATTAGGGCTGCGGCCTTCCTTCGCTGGGATGGGCGTGACCGCGTCATCGCTAGTGTGGTTGCTTTACGTGGGTGCTAGCTTGTTCCCACATACGGCACCAGATGTTTACGGGTGTTTTCTCACTATAGGATCGTTGACCAACGGTTTGATGGTCAACGTGGTCAAGGGGTCGGTTGGGATCCCTTGGTTCCTCCGAGCGTGTAAGTTCTCGACGAGGGTTGCGTGGGGCCCCGCTTCGGCTCGGGAAGCAGGTTGCTTGGAGGGTTGAGGGCCTCGATCAGTGGGGTGCAGAGGGGTAGCCTCGGTACCTGGGTGAGCACTCGGCCTCGGTCAATCAAGTGCCAAGGGGTAGCCTCGGTGCCTGGGAGTACGCTCGATCTCAGTCGTCGTCGTCGCACGCGAGAGGCAAGCGGGCTCGTCGTCGTGCGGGCCTTGCTTAGGTGAGTTCCACGCTGAGGGGTAGCCTCGGCGCCTCGGTTCAGCTTCTTCCTGGACAGACGAAGAAAGTCGTCAGGGGGGCCAGACCTTGGTTCCGGCCAAGTTCCATCTGATGCCTAAGTCGGAATGGATCTGATTGATACTCAGCGGGATCGGTGTGGCTCGCAAAGAGTCCGGCATGCGTATCCTCGGACCGAGCTATAGGAGAGAAGATAATGGGGAAAGCAAGGTTGTTTTTGGGGAATACCTCCGTTCTTAGTGTCGGGGAGTCGATCCCTCTCTTTGTTCGTGCCCCTGCCCCTATATAGGGATTCCCCCCCCCCCCCCCCCCCCACGATCGTCGTGTCTTCGTGCCCCTTTATTCTGCCCCCATGATCTGCCTCCCTCCAGGCACCTTTATGCACCATCAAGGTGGATTAATGGGTTCCCTCAATGGCCATTAAGGGAGAACGTTTTGGGGAGCGGTTAGCTCCCTCGGTCTTGGGATGACCGGGCGTACGTCTGATCATGGGTGATCCAATGTAAGGCTTCCACGGGGGCCTTCGCTAGTTGGCCCGAAAACATCCTTTAGAGAGCCCACTTCTTTCCGTGTGGGCTTGGGCCGCCTGTATTTGGGCCTATCTAAAATAGTCGTATCAAGAGGTAAATTATTTTTCCCGTAGATATAGATTATGGACCATAAAATTTTTTATTACATATGCATGTTGCTTGTAATAATCAAATCAAAATACAATAAAAACTATTTTATTACAAAAAAAATATCTTCATCATTTTCTTCGTCTATGTTGATGACCAACTCGCCTGAAGTGGCATGCCAAAGGATTTTCCGGAATATCTCTGTTGATCCGGCTATCTCTGTATGTTGCTCGATATCAGGCTAGATTTACATGCTCATTATTTTGTTTATTCCTCTTAATCTAGAACCGATATTGTTCTGAAAATTTTATGGCTAAAGGTTTGGACTTTTTGCTACAACATTCATGTTGTGAACTTTATCTAATTCGGAGTGTAAATAGGAGTAAGAATTTAATCTTTCCAACATGTCAGATTTTATCCAATCTGGACACCTTTCATGAAAACAATGATCAGTCCCTCAATACTTAATGACATTTAGTGTTCTTGGTCTCGTTGGAAAGTTAACTTCAAGATCTACAACTTTGTAGTTTTCCACTTTTGCTGAATTGAACCGCAATTAGGAGTAATTAAGTCATGAAGTCCATGCAGTTTCTGTTTTCAATTCCAGCACATGTACACTTTGGTGTAAATTCTGTAGAAAATAGAATACTCATCTAAACTTCATAAAAATTAATAAGTGAACACATGACTAGGGGTGTGCATGGGTACAGGGTACCCAGATACCCGATTGGAACCTACCCGAACGGGTAGGTTCTGGGTAGATAGTTATCGGTTCCGGGTAGGTTCCGGGTAGGAAAATTAGGAACCGACGGGTATCGGGTCCGGTTCCGATTCCCGTTTATATGGAGCGGGTACCCAGAACCGGAACCGATATTTTATATATTTAATTTTTTATATATTATAATATTAATGATCAACATATATAAGAGTGATCCACCCTGGATGTATCTAATTTGAACTTATAATATTAGGAAGTACAACTTGCATCCTAAAGTTCTGAGCAACGCGTAAGTACATCAAACAATGCATTTGAATCAAAGATCATATTGTTCTCTTATGCGTTCAAAAGAGCAGTAGAGGTAAACGTGAATCATTCTTCCATATGTCTAGCTTTATCTAGTAGAAATGACTGATCAATATACCTTTATCACTGAAGAAAGAGATTAGATACAATATTTTACTTCCAGATTGGTCTTTAGTCATATGTATTTGAGGCAATTGTCTTGCACAGATCATTTGGAAATCATTGTTCGTAATACATCACAAAATAGATTTTTTTACAGGGTACCCAGAACCTACCCGGAACCATAGGGTCCGGGTAGGGTCCGGGTATGGGGTCCAACTGGGTAGGTTCCGGGTCCAAATTTTAGGAACCGGTCCCTTACCGGGTAGGGTCCGGATAACATCAAAAAAACAGGGTACCCGGACCCGAACACCCCGACATGACACCTATATGTACAATTTTCATTTACATTATTTTGTCACATTCTGTACAAATATATAGAGGAATTTGCTGTTAAAACAGACTGTTATGAAATTTCCAACCAAGCTGAAATTTATGGGAGTTGGATTTTGATTCTCAATCTGTTTTAATAAATAAATTTATATCTGGCTACTAGGCCTGATGCCATTAGCTGGTCCAAAATGTCTCTTATTACATATAAAGGGCCTTTTTAAATAGTAAAATCTGTTTTAAAATCAGATTTTCTATTAAAAATCCTTAAAATAATCAGAAAAATCCAGAAAAATTCTGGAAAATTCTGAAAAATAAGGAAAAATCATAAATTGTTGTGAGTTGAGGGAGGCCTTTGGCCTCCCTCCCCTCATCACTCTCCATTGCTCCCCACTAAGTTAGTGGGGAGGCCCTTGGACTCCCAACTTAAGATGAGACTTTTATAAATATAGTACCATGGCTATTGGCCATGGTTAATCCTCTTCTAACACGTTATCAGCATGTTTGCTCTAAAATCTTTGAGCTTTTCATCCCGTCTCCCCTAAAAAATTCAATCACTACGCGCGAAGGAATCTATTGTTGCAGCGATCCGTTGCGGCAAACCATTGCGGCGATTTTTTTATGTGTATCGGGAGCGGGATTACGATCTACGTATTTTTCTTATTACGATCGTCCCTAGATCTTTGATCTAGAGGTAACTTTTTATATCCCGTAGATAATTTCAAAATAGAGTTTGATATGATTTTACATAGCTCTTCTATAAGCTTGTATAAATCTGATAAATTCTGATTAATATCAAAAAAAAAAATCCAAGAGCAACCCTTTAGCTCTCCCCTGAAGGGGGCGACGAGGGCGGGAGGGCCTGTGCCGCCCGCTTATGAAATTTTGATTCATCCGACGGCGATTAAAATTTTTTGTGATACTGCCCAAATTTGTAATCGAAGGTAGATCCGAAAGTGGGATTTAATAAAGCCAGTTTCACAACTTTCGATTCACAGTAATAACATTTTAGATTCAATAAATTTGATTTCATTTATTTGATTAGTGGGATTTATTTGATTTCATAATTTTGATTACAGGGATTTAATAAAATCCATTCTGACATTGTGTTTGAAATTTGTGTAATCACTCCATCTGTGTTTTTAAAAACCGATATTACTTTAACTGTCATCAGATAAAGAAAGAATCATTATATATACCTCTTAAGTTAAGAAATTCTGGTGTGGTTCTTTGTGCCTGGCGCCTCCCCCCCTCTGACGGGGGAGGGCTATCTGCCGGCCACATCCTCCCCTGACGGGGGATCCTCCCACTAACGCCGGCGGCTACTGCAATTTTTTTGTAAATATGGGAGAGTGAGGGCACGATCTGTAAAATGAAGGGTTTTTTGGGGTTTTGCACTTATTAACCCTAAAATTTGTTTGTTGGGCTTGAGATAAATTAAATTTTTTCACATTGGCCTGCAGCCCAAATATTAATAATAAATTAGTTTGGCTATTTTTCTTTTTGGGCCAGAAGCCCAATTAATAACATTGCATATTAAAATGATTATTATTTTTCTTATGGGCCTGCAGCCCCATTCAGAAAAATAAATTATTTTGCTTCTTTGTTTGGGCCTGATGCCATGTTAATTCAAATTGCTATAATTAATTTGTTTATTTTTGGCAAATAGGCCCGCAGCCCAAATATACATAATATATTAAAATGATTAATATTTATGAGCCTGCAGCCCCATTCAAAATATTGATTTATTTTAATTCTTTGTCATGGGCCTGTCGCCCAGTCTTTCATATTGCTAAATTTATAACACTATTGCATTATTATTAAATTATGGAATATTAGGATTTTTTTTCAAAATATAATTATCTTAAGGATCCTGCGACCGCTCTGCCGTTAGTAAACTAACCTAACGGTGTATGACGTCTCCCCGTGGTTCGAGAGATTATTATATTTTATAGTCTATTTTCCATATTTTATATGCCTGTGTTATATACATGCGTGGTTGTTTATTTTGTGCCCGTAGCATTTATAAACTGCGTGAATGCTTATGTAAGCTAAAATGTGATTTTTTGGGATCGGCCAATTTGATACCCTTTAAATTCCTTGCAATTTTATTTTCTTTTTGAGAGAATTTGTAAGTGAGGAATAAATGTATTAATGCCAAAGACTGGTGTACTGACAAATGAAGACGGAGAAGAAAATTGGAAACTATAGGGACCCATTCTGGGTTTCCAAATTGTACTTTTCTCTTCTTTATGGACTGTATATTCGGACTTTGGACTTTGTATTCTTTTGGGTATCTGGCCGATCCCCACATTTTACTTATTTTATTTTTAATGCGTGAATTTCAATTTTAATTAATTCATGCTTATTTTAAATTGCGTAGATAAATGGCAAATTGGCATGCGTCGATTTCGATGTCCTTGATTCTGCAGGAAAAAATTACCTGAGTTGGCGAGTGGACCTGAAGTTCCACTTGCGTTCGATGGCCCTCCTTGGCTCCATTTTTGCTCCTTCATCGGCCCCAGCAGCGGCTGATGCTTCTGCTACATCTAGCAGCAGCACTCCTACCACTGTCTCCGATGTAGATAAGGCGAAAGCCATAATCTACATTAGGAAACATAAATCGGACCTTAAAGGCCGAATACTTAACGGTAGAGGACCCAAAGGAACTGTAGACAGCGCTGGAGGCACGGTATAAACATCAAATTGATGTTATATTACCGTGTGCCAGTTATGAGTGGGAAAACCTCAGGCTTCAGGACTATAAGTCCGTCGCTGAGTATAATTCTGCACTTCATAACATCACCTCACGCCTGAAGTTGTGCGGTGAAGAAGTGACAGAGCAACACATGTTGGAAAAGACATTTACCTCGTTTCACGAGAAAGATGCAATCCTCATGCAGTAGTATCGTGAACGCAACTTCACGAAATTCTCTGAGCTGATATCATGCCTACTTAGGGCAGAGCAGAATCGAGATTTACTGCTCGCCACTCATAATTTACGTCGAGCTGACACTTCACCTATCCCTGAAGCCCACCACGTTTCTCCCCAGAAGTGGAAAAACAAACGGACGGCTAAAAATAACAAAGGAAAAGCTGTGATGAAGAATGGACAATGAACATCACCCCTTTCTAACAACAACAATAAGGGAAAGAGAAACTTCACATGGAAGCAAAAGAACACTGACCAAGTGTCACTTCCTAAGAAGAACTGGGAGGATAAATGCCATCGATGTGGCATGACTGGACATTGGTCCAGAAACTGCCGCACTCCTCGCCACCTCCAGGAACTGTATCAGGCAAGCCAGAAGTCTCTGTCCAAAACAAACTTGGTGGCTGTTCAGCCGCCGAAGATGTTTACTGCAAAAGACTTCGAGAACGACGACCTGCTCGATTAAGCTTCATCTTTTATCTATGCATTTAAAATTCAATATTGCTTCGTCTTTAATTTGCTTAATTACGAACTTTTATTTTGAATGTCTTTTTTCATTGACTTAAATAAAATTTCGTTTTAATTATAGATGAAGTATGGAATATTGTGGACAGTGCCTCGTTGCACTGGTGTAGCATTGATATTGCTCCCACACACGAGACTATAAGATGCAAACTTCTCCCCTTAAACATATAGGAAATTTCCAATTTTCAAGTATATTTCGTTTAAACGAACATAACTTGAACACTGTGGATAATAAATATTGAATATCAATATATAAATCGTCAAGAGGATGGCCAGAAGCCCATCTACTTACGATTTCATTGGCCCCCGTCGGGCCCCTATAATTACAGATATTCATCCTATAGAAAGCCAACTCGATTGAGCACCAGAAGTGCCTCTCTTTGCCATAGTTTTTAACTCTGGTAAAATGGACTTGGTCATCCTGGATCAGCGATGATGGACGCATCATCAAATGAATCCATTGGAGAACCTGAAGATTCTTCAAAAGGATGAGTTTCATTGTCCCCCTTTGTCATAAGGGAAAACTAATAGAGAGACATTCCCTCCTGAAAGTGGGTTTAGAGTCTCCTGGCTTCATTGAGAGAATACATGGTGACCTTTTGCGGGCCTATTCACCCCGCAAATGGCCCATTTTCGGTACTTCATTACTGTACTGATATATGCATCTACTAGATGGTCTTATGTGTGCCTTTATATTCACTCGCAACCTAGCTTTCTCAAAAGCTTATAATGTGGGTGAATTTACTACACATATCATTCAAGACTTCTGCCAAGCAACTGGCATTAAAATTGAACATCCTGCAGCATGTTCAAATTCATAACGGGTTAGGGACCATCACACTGCATTCTGCATCGCTTATCACGATACGGCCCGCTTGTTGCCATATCTTATTGCTGATGCTGCTTGCTTATGGTTTACCACCAAGTCTTGATAAATGTGAATTTGATGAGCAAAATCTCATTGAAATAGGCACGCAGTCTAAAGAAGCCTGAAGCTTCTAAGACCATTTCATGGGACACAAAAGTCCTCATCTCGTTATGATCCGCATACTTTTTCTGTGTAAAGTTGAGATCCAGAAGATCCTTCACATTCAGACTAAAGTACATCAATTGACGGATAAATTTGCGGACAACCAGAAGATTGTTCGTTCACACGTCCCTGTTGCCAACACGCCAGCTAGGATTGACATTCCCAAAGATGGATGCAATTCACCGGCAACAGAATTGGCTGTACCTCAATTAAAAAGAGGACGTCTGCCAGGTTCAAAATATAAAATTTCTCAAAAGAGGAAGATTCCTGGATATATCAAAATGATCCAACCACAGGATGCTGAGCTCAGACCAGCAACCTCTCTCCTCCTAATTTCCCCTGCAGAGGAAACAAAGGAGAAACATCATTATATTACGTACGTACTGGAGAGGTACTGGACAGATATAGCACAGTCGTCGACGACGGTTTTGCTTTCGCTATTGCCGTTCACGTCGCTGAATACGACGATGACGTCTGCCCACTTTTCTATAGCGTAAACGCATAGAATGGCCAAAGTGGGACGAGGCAATAAGAGTAGAGCTGGACTCACTCTTGAAAAGCAAAATCTTTGGACCAGTAGTCTATACACCTGAATGTGTAAAACCTGTGGAATATAAGTTGGATTTCATAAAAACAAAATTTAAATGAAGGAAATGTGATCATTTTCCTACTAAAGCCTAAATTTCTCTGAAAAAGCCAATAAATACAGCTCATGGATGTTGTGACTGCATATATATACGGCAATATAGATATAGAGATCTATATAAAACTTCCATAAGGGTATACTCTACCCCCATAGATGAAAGAGAGGCTACAAAGATCATTAGTTGATCTTAAGAAATATTCTGCCTGTGTATCTTTTCCGAAAGATCGTTGACAGTATTTCTGATATTCGCCGTATATGTGGTCGACTTAAAGCTAATAGGATCTCCTGCAGAGACCATTTAGAAATCTGATAGCTTTAAGCATACCTTGTAAATGAAAAACCTTGGTATAACAAGGTATTATCTCGGCTTATATATTTAACACCTTCGTGGTAGAATACTTTAATATCCTTCATACACCTGGAGTTTATGAAGAATGATGTCCACTTGCATCCTATTAAAAATGTATGCTTATTTATGACACCTTCCAGTAGCTGGAAGAGGGGGATGACATCCTAGGTCCCGAAGAGCCTAGCTTTAGTGTACTTGTTACACTTCTTTATCTGCCCAACTGCACGTGTCTTTAATAGAACGTCTGCAGTAAAGTTGTCAACCAGATAAAGTGTTGCCCTGGAGAGCACCACTAGACCAAGGATAAGCTGCTTCTGCGCAACTTCCAAGGGTCAAGGAATATATATCGCATATGCAGGTTTAAAGATCATCGCGATGACTAAAACACAATAGGCCGGCCACCTCCTAAATATCTACACATCATCCTCCAATGTCTACATCTTCTGAGAAGCTCATCATCCAAGAAGCAAGTATTAGAAACGCTCAGCCAGGCCCAGCAGTACCTCGCAGACACACTGAAGACTGATTCAAAGAATACTTTAGTGGAGTCATCTACCAACTTCGAAGAACATTCCACTCCGGAGCGACACTGCCTTCCAATAGCCGCTGATGAGTGAAACTTGTATAGATGAGTGATAATTGTATTTTTTCTTTCAGAACATGATGGATGTATAGACGAATAGGAGATGATTGTATAGATACATAGGAGATCTGCAAGCCTGAAGCTTGTACAGATCAGGGGGTGTCCCTCGATAGTTGTACTCTTTTCCCTTAAGCTGCTGGTTTTTCCCACTGGGTTTTCCACAGCTAAGGTTTTAACGAGGCAACCACAGTGACTCTGGATCCAGAAGTATCCACCCCATTAGCATACTGAATCCTGAAGTATTCATATGCTTAACCCAAGGTAATGGAGAGATGAGGGGGAGTGTTGTGAGTTGAGGGAGGCCTTTGGCCTCCCTCCCCTCATCACTCTCCATTGCTCCCCACTAAGTTAGTGGGGAGGCCCTTGGACTCCCAACTTAAGATGAGACTTTTATAAATATAGTACCATGGCTATTGGCCATGGTTAATCCTCTTCTAACATAAATCATTTATTGGCAATAAATTTTAATTTTTGGATAATTTTTGTTAATAAAATAATGTTTTTGGTCCATATAATATTAATAACATCACTATTTGCATAATTATTACATTGGATTAATTAGTATTTTTATGTTTAATAATTATGAAAGGTCCTGAGATCGCTCTGCCGTTAGTTATCTAACCTAACGGTACATGATATTTCTCCTCGTGGCCTAAGTAATTATTAAATATTTTAATTTTTCCATATAATTACTTGCATGTGATGTTGCGCAATGATTTATGCATGTGTTTATTGCATAATTTATAAATTGCGTGGATGTTTAATAAATTACGTTGTAGTTTTGGATCGGCCAATTTGTCACCATTTTATATTCCTCGCATTTTCTTTTCTTTTTTGAGAGAAATTGAATTGTAGTGAGGATATATTTGTATAAGCCAAATACCAGAGTATCTTTCCTTGAAGACGGAGGCAAAATTGTAAATTTGCTGGGATCCCAATGGGTTTTCAAGTTGTACTTTTCCATTTTTGTCTTTTGTATTCTCTGGACTGTATATCTTATGGACTTTGGACTTTATTATGTGGTGAATAGCCGATCCACGCAACTAATTTATTAATTTTACATGATTTTTTAATATGCTTTATTATTAATTCATGTTATTTTAAATGCATAGATAATATGGCAAAAATAGCGAGCGTCGAATTTGAAGTTCTCGATGCGGCTGGAAAGAATTATCTGAGCTGGCATGTGGACCTGAAGTTCCACTTGCGGGCACAAGGCCTTATGGCTACAATCTCTACTCTTGTGCCTTCGGCTACAGCCACTGCAACGAGCACTTCTGAGGCAGCTTCTACACCAATAGTCTCAGATGTAGATAATACGAAAGCCATAATCTATATCAGGTGACATATTGATCGGACCCTGAAGGCCGAATATCTCACTGCAGAAGATCCACTAAAGTTGTGGACTGCACTGGAGAACATGTATAAGCATCAGAAAGATGTGATTCTCCCACGTGCATGTTATTGAGCGGAAAAATATCCGACTTTAGGACTTTAAGTCCGTTGCTGAGTATAACTCAGCACTTCACAATATCACCTCATGCCTGAAGTTGTGTGGTGAAGAAGTCACGGAAGAATGCATGCTGGAAAAGACTTACACATCATTTAATGAGAAGGATGCAATCCTCATGAAACAGTAACGTGAATGCAAGTTCACCAAGTACTCTGACATGCACTCCTGCCTTCTCATGGCAGAGCAGAAAAGAGACTTGCTACTGGCCACACATAACCTACGTCATGTAGGCTCAGCTTCTCTCCCTGAGGCTCATAAAGTTTCTTCCCAAAAGCAGAAGAACAAACAGAAGGGGAAATTCAACAAAGTGAAAGCCCCTAAGAGGCAGGCCAGAGGTCCTCCCCAGAACAACAACCCTCACCAGAGCAACAACAATGAAGGAAAGAAGAAGCTCTAGTTGAAGAAAAAGAGCACTGGACAGACGTCTATTCCCAAGAAAAATTGGGAGGACAAATGCCATAGATGTGGCATGACTAGACATTGGTCCAGAAACTGGAATACTCCACGACACCTCCAAGATCTGTATCAGGCGAGCCTGAAGTCTCCCGTTGAAACAAATCTGGTGGAAAACCAGCCGTCAACCAATTTTATAATGGACGACTTCGAGAATGATGACCTCCTTGACTGATGTCATATTTATCTGTTATGCATTTACTTTATCTGTTATCAGTACTTCATCTGTAGTTTGCTTAATCATGTTATATCTTTCCTTTTCAATAATGAATGTCTTTCTTTTTATTAAAATATTGAATTCATGTTCTATAGATGAAGTGTGAGTGTCTAGTGGACAGTGCCTCGACGCACACAATCATTCGCGAAAAAGCTATTTTATTAGTTTAAATGATTATGATGGTTTGTCATTACTATTTCAGGACTGTCAAACATAATTGAAGGATCTGGTGAAGCAATGATTTTGCTACCAAATAAAACAAGACTAATAATAAAAGATTCACTTTTCTATCCTAAATCAAATATGAATCTGTTAAGTTTCAAGGATATTCGTTTAAATGGATATCACTTAGAAACTAAAGATATAAATGAGGATGAATATATGTATGTTACTCGTCAAAAAGACGGTTTAAAAACTGTCTTAAAACGATTTAAGGGACTCCCATCGGGTTTCTATCATATTCATATTCAACCTATAGAAGCTAATTTGACTGTGCATCAGAAGTGCCTTTCATCGCCAGGATTCAAACTCTGACATAACAGACTTGGTCACCCTGGATCGGCAATGATGCACAGCATCATCACCCAATCTTTTGGACATAATCAGAAGAACCTGAAGATTCTTCAGAAGGGTGATTTTCCATGTCTACCTTGTTTCAAGGGGAAACTAATAACGAGATCATCCCTACTGAGAGTGGGATTAGAGTCTCCTAGCTTCTTGGAGAGAATACATGGGGATATTTGCGGGCCTATTCACCCCGCAAGTGGCACATTTTGGTACTTTATGGTACTGATAGATGCATCATCAAAATGGTCTCTTGTGTGCCTCTTGTCCACCCGCAACCTTGCTTTTTCAAAGCTATTGGCACAAATAATTAAGTTATGGGCTCAATTCCCTGATAACCATATCAAGAAACTACGTCTTGATAATACAGAAGAATTCACTTCTCAAGTCTTTCAAGACTATTGCCGAGCAACTGACATCGAAGTTGAACATCTAGCAGCACATGTTCACACCGAGAATGGGTTAGCAGAATCTCTGATAAAGATGTTGTAATGGATTTCACGTCCATTGCTGATAAAATCACAGTTGCCTGTTAATGCTTGGGGACATGCCATATTGCATGCCACATCTCTTATCAGAATACGGCCCTCTAGTGGCCATATTTTATCGCTGATGCAGCTAGCGTATGATGCACCTCCGAATATCTCTCATTTAAGAGTGTTTGGTTGTGCAGTCTTCGTCCCAATTACACCACCTCAAAGGACCAAAATGGGTCCACAGCATCGATTGGGTATCTATATAAGGTTTGATTCACCCTCTATAATTAGATATCTTGAACCCCTGACGGGTGACACATTTAAGGCACGTCTTGATGACTGTGAGTTTGATGAAAATGTATTCCAAAACTAGGCACACAGTCTAAGAAGCCAGAAGCTTCTGATACCATTTCTTGGGACACAAAGACTTTGTCTCATTATGATCTGCGTACTAGTCAATGTGAAGATGAGATCCTGAAGATCCTTTATCTTCAGAATACAGTACATTTACTATCAGATAATTGTACTAACAACCAGAAAATTGTCAGATCACACGTCCTTGCTGCTAATACGCCAGCTAGGATTGACATCCCCAAAGATGGATGTAATCCACCGGCAGCAGAACCAGATGTACCTTAATTGAAGAGAGGACGCCCACCAGGTTCGAAGGACAAAGCTCCTAGAAAAAGAAAAAATCATGGAGAAATAAAGATGAACCCTACACAGGATGCTGAGCTCAGACCAGCTACCTCTCCCCTCCTACATTCCCCTGAAGAGGAAACTATAGGAGAAACATCATTAAATTTTGTACGTACTAGTGATGTACTGGACAGAAAAAGCACTGTCGTTGACGAAGAGTTTGCGTTCAATATTGTCGTGCATGTAGCTGAATACAACGATGACATCAAACCACGATCCCTTGCAGAATGTAAACGTAGAAATGATTGTCCAAAGTGGAACGAGGCAATAGGAGTAGAGCTGGACTCACTCTTAAAATGCGAAGTTTTTGGACCAGTAGTCCAAACACCTGAAGGTGTAAAACCTGTGGGTTATAAGTGTTGGATCATGTGGATGGCAAACAACACTAAAAGGAGGGTTGAATAGTGTTGTATAAAATAAACTTTTTTGTTCTTAATAGATTAAAAAAATTCAAAGCCTTCTAATGTTGCCTAAGAAACCAAGTAGAGTGATCTACGCTTGGTTCTTAATCAACTTAATCAATCTTCAAAAACAAGTCAGAGATGAATATCTTCTGGTAGTCGACTCCCTATGAACAGTAGTCGACTCCCAGAGGGAAATTAAGCACAGCTCAGTTAATTAAATACTTAATAAGATTGCACAGACATATAGATGCAAAAACTGATCTTTGCAGTATATTATAAATGAATAACAAGAATAATATTCAGTAAACAAATGAACAAAGAATTGTGATAATAACAAAGTAAATGAGAATTGCTTGCAGAGATAAATAATCAAACACAGATAAGCAAACGCAGACACAAGGATTTTTATCCTGATTCCCCACAACCTTGGGTACGTCCAGTCCCCGACCAATCCAATACGAGATTTCCACTATCTGCCTTGGCAAATACAAGCACCTAACTTCACTCGTTAGGATTTCCAACAACCTAGCCTTAACCAGGATTTCCGACCGCAACACCTAGACTTGTTTAGGGTTTCCAACAACAACACCCTTACACCAAAAGGTAAACACAAAGAAAAACGATATCCAATTCACCACAATTGTTTGGTGGAGATTGGATTTACACCCAAATTCTATAGCCAATAGTAATAGACAACTACGTGTATTAGTGGCTTGATAGAATAAGATTTTAGATCACACAAAGATACGAAATGAAGTCTTTGTGATCTAAATCAAATGTTTTTCAAAATCCTTTTAAATAAAATCAGAGAGTAAGTAATATGGATTTTGAAAACAAATAGCCAAATAAAAAATTCGATCTTCAGAAAATAATATCTCAAAGAAATACAAGACAACAATGTAAAACAGATTTGGCTAATAGAAAATGAGATCTGAGAATTTTGAGAACGTTTAGAACTTTTGCGCAAGAGAATTTTGATTTCAAGAGTTGTTATATTTTTCTCAAAGAAATAGTCCTCTATTTATAGCTGAAAATGAAGAATTCAAAATTCAAATTCATTTGACTTTTGCCCCGAAAATCATGGGAATAATAAATTAGAGATATGTCAAAAGTCAAGTCAAAACGTCGAATTTCGACAGCTGGTAGTCGACTCCCTGGGATTGGTAGTCGACTCCCAGAGTGCTTCAGGAGAAAATAATTCTCAGCTGGTAGTCGACTCCCACTTCTTAGTAGTCGACTCCCAGAGGAGTTTCTTCTGAGACACAGCTAGTAAGTCATGTAGTTAGCTCCAGGGTGTAATGGAGTTTCACTATGAAAATATAAAGCGACTAGCAAAAGCTCTCAATAACTTTGAAAATGATTTTGAAAGTATTTAAAATGTTTAACTTCGAAATCATTTGTGTGTGTGCGTTGTCTATATGTTTGGCTTTAACATAACCCTAAGAAGGACACAACTCACACACTGTAGACTAGGACAAGTCTTCGGAAACTTGATCAACTGATGATGATGTAGACGTGAGCTTCTCTTGAGATTATGTTCTATTTGAGCTTAAGCTTCATCATCGAGCTAGCAACGTTTGTCCTTGTCTTTGCTAAGTGAGTGTATATCGCGCTTCTTTGGAGTATGTATCAGGCTGCGTAATCTCACACTTAGTTGTAGTGTAGTTAGTACACTAAGTTTCATTTGGTGTGCTCATCATCAAAATCGCTTGGGGTGGAATTCAATTCCATCACAAAGGGCGCAAACATCTACAAAACAACCGTGAAATGTGATTTGTGTTTAGTGCCGATCGGTCTGAAATGTTTACCATTCAGCGAAGGGCGCAAACATCTACAAAACAACCGTGAAATGTGATTTGTGTTTAGTGCCGATCGGTCTGAAATGCTATGCCATTTAGCGAAGGGCGTAAACATCTACAAAACAACATGAAACGTGAAATGTGTTTAGTGCCGATCGGTCTGAAATGCTATGCCATTCAGCGAAGGGCACAAACACCTACAAAATGTGTATTGATTGAGATTGATAGTAGCTTGGCTACTCTTGTCTTGTCCCGATGATTGTTCTCTTGTACAAATTGTCTTGCCATGTTTAAATTGTGCACTCATGTTATAACTGCCATGTCATGCATACTAAACTGCTAGGTTGCTAGTTGCCTTACTTTCAGTTTCCTTGCCCAAGTCTTTTAGACTTGCTGACATGTGCCCCTTTACTCTTTTGGGTGACACATGTTAGATCCTGAGCCCGAGTACCTCGTTGAGGACGAGGTGTTTGCTGACGCCGAGCCCGAGCTTATGTTTGACGGGGAGTGCGGGGACACTGGGAACCAGTCCTAGTGTCTTCGTTGTGTTTTACTTTTGACTAGACAGTTGTTTTGTTATCGGTGCGTAGCACCTATACTTTATTATGCAGTCGCTGCTTTTGTTGGCCTTGTTCTGGGCCTTAGACTCTTTTCTTTTAGCCTGGTGGCTTTTCTGGATGTTGGACTTATTTTGATGTTGGAAAAATTATGAGGTGTGAGATTTTTATTTCAGTCTCTCCTTGTGTTATTATTGTTATTCCGTTGTGGTTACAGGGACCTGTTTATGTATCGTGGACGCTTATCGGGTTTGGGGCTTCATAGCTCCACTCTCGTGCGGACCTTTTCACGTCTCGCCTCCATTTTAGGGAAGCGGGTCGTGACAGGTTTTAGTGGTGGCCCATGCAGGTCCTTATGTAACTGCGATTTTGGGAATAGCGATAATAATATTAGAATGTCCAATAAACTAAGTTCGACATCCGAGTCATTAAGCTCTGAGTCTAATTTTGGCCCGTTTCTCTGGCGCTAGATGGCTAGAAGACGTCAGACCCGCGCTGGTGGTGGATCTGCTCTGAAGGCTTGCTACTTCTGCGGCAAGATCGGGCACCTCAAGGGGTCGTGCAGAAGCTTTCTAGGTCAGTGTTTGGTTTGTGGTGGTGCTACTCATTCGGCGAAAGATTGTCGGCATGCAAATCGGCTGCGGAAGGCGTCGGATGGAGTTCCGCAGCAGCAAGCACCGGAAGCTGGGCCGAGTCGGAAGGTGTGCCATCACTGTGGCAAGATTGGTCATAAGAAGGAACAGTGTAGGAAGTTCTTGGGGCAATGTATTGCCTGTGGAGATCCCGCCCATGTTCTCAGAGAGTGCCCGAGGTTGAAGCAGCCTTGGAAGGCACCTATTGCTGCCTCGCCGTTGCAGCAGAGGGCCCCGGTGCCCGCTGGTCGTGGGGTACCCCTTGTCCCACAGAGGCAGGCTTTTCGGCAGGCTTTTCCGCTGAGGAGGCAGGCTTCCCCGATGGCCGTAGTTGAGGCTGAGACTGTGGATGGGGTTATTGCAGGTAACCCTCAGTTTAGTTACCTTCTTCCTTTTTGACAGTCTTGTTTGTTTGAACATGTTTGGTTGCTTGAATGTGTTATGCTGCTAGAATGGAGTTTGATTGCTGGGTTGGTTGTTGAGTGTGATTTGGGTTTGCACGTTTCTGGCACGGGTCCTCTTGACTCTGGTGCATCAATGTGCATTGCATCCTGGTGCTTCGTGCAGAAGCAATTCTTGATGGCCCCCTTTTTCCTTAAATATTTAATTCCTTCCTATTCGATCGAGTTAAAATCCCTTCGTAGATTTTGAAGTCTATTGGTTGAAATTTTTAATCTCGTATCCTTTGCTAACCGATATTCCTCGTATTTTGGTTTTAAGAGCTTACCACTATTTTGATTACTTTAGAATATCTTCCAAGATAAGTAGGATTTTAATTATTTTCATATATCAGTTCTAGGTTCATTGAACTCGTACTTTAAGGTCTTGTATAAATCAGTTATTTGGCAAATCCGGGTCCTTCTAAAAAGTATTTTTTTTAAAGGATATTTATTTGAAATTTCTCTTCAGTTTTTAAAACTTGTAAGCATTTAGCATGGGCCTAAATTTTCACACTATAGTTGATCGGATTTCATTCTTCGAATTTCAAAATTTCACCGAAATAATATATTAAGCTACTGCCGTAAAATATTTTCGGACCTCTCCGTTGCAAATCTTGACCTTTCTGAAGGTATCCCTTCGACTTCCTTTTTCCTAAGTTTAAATTCGTTCGAAATTTTAATATTTATATATTTACACTTCATGCTCCTTCGTTGACTTAAAGATCTCTAAAACTTTGTCGAAAATTTGGAATACTAACCCATTTTGTGTTTTGCCAGTCTATACCTTCCGTACACATGAAAATACCTTGTCCCCTCTTATATAAATTTTATTCCGAATTGTATCTTTATTTCTGCCCAATTCGATTTATAAATTTCCTTATCTTACGTATGCCACACAATTGACTCATCGCGTTTCCTTTACTATACTTTTCAAGTTACACATGATTTCAGCTTTCAACCAACCAAGGATATGTTCAACATTTTCCCTATTACAATTTTTGGAAAATTACGTCTTCATAACTTTCTCACGATCTAGACCTTTCATAATGTGGTTTTAAAGCTTATTACAAATTTTGACAAACCTACTACTAAGTTTTCCGTTCACCACACATGCTTTCGGAATAATTTCTAAACTAAATCGAATTTCGAATGTTTTCATATATCCGTATTGGGCTCATTAGCCTGTATGTTAATAGCTTTGTGTAAAACGATTTCTATTGGCAAATCCTGGTTACACTAAAAGGTGGTTTCAATATTAATTATTTGGGCTTTTCCCGGCTTAAGGACTTCGTAAGTATTTGGCACGGGTACAAAATTCTTTCGTTAATTTAATTTCGTTTCAACTTTTGCCAACATTGTTAAATCACTGCCGCATAATATTTTCTAAAAACTACGTCCTTAATGTGCGTATGAACGCCCTACTTCCCTTCATAATGATTTCCGTTAAACCAATAAACCATTTCCCCTTATTATGTGCATTCAACTCAAACTTATTTCTGACGACTGATTTTATCGATCTTCAAATATCGTTTTTTCGGAAGGGAATTCCGACTTTTCAAAATATGACTGTTTTATACTTTTAGTGTCTTTGACTTTCGCTCTTCACATATCATTTCTGAAAACTTATGAGAGTAATGTTTACATCTTTTCCCCCGCCTAAACATCCACAATTATACCTCCGTTCCACTTGATCCCTTTACCTCCTTGCCCTCGCCCTACCTGAACCCATTTTTTTTTACAATCTTGTTTCGTTGCGCCATTTAATCTTGGTTTCCTTCCTTCTGCCTAGTTATTCCACTAGTGTTCGCTGTTATTTACGTCGCGTCAGTTAGTAGTGGGTCCTTAGACTTTTGGTGATGTTGTCGTAGCGCATGTGCCTAAGTTGAATATGTAGGCTTGAAGAGTGTACCCCCCCCCCTTATAGCATGATAATGTGTGCCTATTGCGTGATATATACATACTCAGGGTTATTCATGATGTTATGAAATTGTAAATGTATTAATATTATGGATATGTGCGAGGATGGCTATACCACTATGGAGGCGTCTATGTATACAAGATTCTGTGTTTGAACGTCTGAATAGAGTGTATGTAGTTGGGGATACTTATGATGGTTGAAATAATATGATTGGTGAAACTGTTTGTATAATGGGTGTGCGTATAGTTAAGGTGGGTAGGCCTAATATGCGACCTATGTGTTGTACGCGTGAGAGTGTGCTCGTACGTAGTTACATATTGTGCGTAGACGTGAGTAGTTATGAAATTGCTGCGTGAGTATATATGTGATATATATATATGATAGTAGAAATATAATTTTGATTTGGTATTGCTTGCTATTTGGATGTCGTATGCGTGTATACCATGAGGTATACACGGCTATTGCGCATCTTGACTAATGAGTGAAGTAAGTGTATTGGTGTGCCAATTATAAGTGGATGGATATGGTATGAATATATATCTGATGCTTGGGTGTGACTATAGGTAAATACCTTTATTAGGGAGAGTATTGTAAATATAGGTGTGCTGATGTTTGTAATAATATCATGGTATATGAAGTGATTGAAATATGTGATATTACCTGGTTAGATATTAAGGGTGTTTGACATTTAGATATGTATGTGGTTATGTTGGTAGACGTGTATGCATTAGCTAGTATTGGCATATGTATGGATGCTATGTTACGTATATGGAATTATTCCGCTATGATTTTGAGTCTCACTCAAGCTTGAGTGGGTACACTCTATGTACATTGGTGTATTGTATGTGATTGGTGTATATATGAATAAAATAATAGCGTGTGTGGGTGTGCACCATGCACGGGTAAGTATGTGATAGTTATAGGAATTGGTGACTGTGGTATGTGTGGTGTGTCGTGATTATAGCTATAGGACTATATATGGAGTGATAATATGATGAAATGTGTGCATGCATTTGAATGACTATAAATTGTGAAATTATAATGATTGTGGATGTATATTAGGTCTAGTGAGCTTGTTTTAACAATCGCATGGTGTGATTTCGCATGTTGGTTGTTTGGCGCATACTAGGAGATATAGGGACTAGTGTACTCTTATTGTCTTGTCCATAGGTAGTTAACTATACGTGTAGATTCCGATGGTATTTCCTAGTGTGAAATTATTTTCATATAAGTAAAAGAGACTTGGTTATTTCATATAGTGTGTAATAAGTGCTTTATAGTTATATGGAATATACTTGCCTATATGAATGATTTGAATACGTGAATGGAGTTGTTTGATTATAATAAGTATAAGTGTACTATGTGCGTGAATATATATTTACTTCCGTGGTGTTAATAATTGATTACCTAGGGTATATATATATAAGCACTTGAAATGAATGTACTTGGTCGAAATTTTGATGTGATATTGATTGAGGGTAGTTACTAGGGTGACTAGTTATAGCTATAGTTAGAAAGTCCGAGGACGGACTTTATTCTAAGGTGGGTAGGATGTAACGACTGGTTTTCGTGTAATTGAATTATCTATATTAAAATATATGTTTTGGTGGATTTTCTCCTCGTGTGTGGTTTTCGTCTCCGTAGCTTTCGTTTTCGATCGATTCGTCGTATTTTCTCGTTTCTTCCTTAGGATCGTCGATTTCGAAGTATGTCATTCGTGACGGACTTCATAACGGTCGTATCTAACTAATAGATCAAGCCTAGGAGTCTTAGGAATCGATCCCGAGGCCCTGCGCTCCGTATCGGAACTTTTGGTGCTTATTAGCCGGTATAAGAAGGGGCACCGACCGACTAGATGACGATCCAGTCGGTCGGCAATCCTTCTTGGACCGACTAGTTGGCTTTCTAAATTATTCAGGAGTTACTGTTTATCGTTAGTCGGTCTAAGAACGTTCATCGACCGACTAAATGCTAAACTAGTCGGTCAGTATTTGTTCATGGACCGACTAACTCTAAATCCTATTTTCGTTCAGGAGTTACTGTTTGCACTTAGTCGGTCTGCGTTGGTCGACCGACCGACTAGTTGCCAAACTAGTCGGTCAGTGGTTGCTCTTTGACCGACTAACCAGTGTTAAAACCCTAATTTCTGGGCAGCCGCCAGCCCATTCTATTTAAACCCAACCCAATCGTTTTCATCTTCTCCAACACGACCCAAAACCCTAAAATCTTCCCCCTTCAGCCCCCATCTTCCTCCAAGCTTCATCCCTTCATTCCAAGCCCTAAATCCATCATCCAAACCATCCATCTACTCTATCTACCTCTCATCTTCCCCAAAACCTCACCAAAATCCATCAAATCCCCAAAATCCCCCAAAACCCTAGTTTCCCCAAACTTCTCCATTTGCTTCCAGATCTGATCCTAGGGTTCCCCGGAGTGTTTCTTCCGCCTCTCCTCGGTAAGAAATCGATCTACCGTTGTTTTCATAACCTAGTTGTATTTTTATGAAAACCCTAATAAATTTCATGTTGTTTGTTGTATGTTTCCCCATAACAGCGATTTTCCCCATAGATTGGCATCCGTGTGACGAAGTGGTCGTCATTCCCGGTGCTAGGCAAGTGAAACTTGCCACTTAGGGTTTAGGCCATGTTTTAGGCCATTTGCTTGTTGTAGGCGTAAAAGAGACTAGGCGACGAAATGATACTCGCCTAGGCGCAAATTGGGGAACTAGCTTGACAACGAAGCTAGTTCCGACATATATCATGTTGCACAATTACCATGTCATGTTTACTTTCCATTGACGGTACACGAATTAATTGTCATGTCATTGCATTCTTTAAGTGTTGTTGTGATTGCGTAGCTTCGCTA
The DNA here is from genome assembly GCA_030789695.1 of Scilla litardierei. Classification (NCBI taxonomy): domain Eukaryota; kingdom Viridiplantae; phylum Streptophyta; class Magnoliopsida; order Asparagales; family Asparagaceae; genus Scilla; species Scilla litardierei. Next base: position 26,842,688 of record CM061140.1, on the reverse strand, counting down.
CCATGCTTGTGTTCCTGGCTCGTGTTCCAGAAGCGAGCCCTATAGTTGGAAACCCCAACGCTCGATATATTGAATTGTGAACTAAGAATGCGAGCTCAATGTGCGGGGCAACCCCAGGCTCACTAGCTGAGCTCAATGTGCGGGGACCCCAGGCTCCATTACGTGTGGGTATAGGGGTGAGGGTTAAGCGGCCATTCAACTGGGAGTCTGTTTGATCAACAACCGCAGTTGTAAGGCGTAAACTCTTTGGGGTGGGGTAGTGTTTGGGGCCGATCGGTCTGAAATGTTTACCATTCAGCGAAGGGCGCAAACATCTACAAAACAACCGTGAAATGTGATTTGTGTTTAGTGCCGATCGGTCTGAAATGTTTACCATTCAGCGAAGGGCGCAAACATCTACAAAACAACCGTGAAATGTGATTTGTGTTTAGTGCCGATCGGTCTGAAATGCTATGCCATTCAGCGAAGGGCGTAAACATCTACAAAACAACGTGAAACGTGAAATGTGTTTAGTGCCGATCGGTCTGAAATGCTATGCCATTCAGCGAAGGGCACAAACACCTACAAAATGTGTATTGATTGAGATTGATAGTAGCTTGGCTACTCTTGTCTTGTCCCGATGATTGTTCTCTTGTACAAATTGTCTTGCCATGTTTAAATTGTGCACTCATGTTATAACTGCCATGTCATGCATACTAAACTGCTAGGTTGCTAGTTGCCTTACTTTCAGTTTCCTTGCCCAAGTCTTTTAGACTTGCTGACATGTGCCCCTTTACTCTTTTGGGTGACACATGTTAGATCCTGAGCCCGAGTACCTCGTTGAGGACGAGGTGTTTGCTGACGCCGAGCCCGAGCTTGTGTTTGACGGGGAGTGCGGGGACACTGGGGACCAGTCCTAGTGTCTTCGTTGTGTTTTACTTTTGACTAGACAGTTGTTTTGTTATCGGTGCGTAGCACCTATACTTTATTATGCAGTCGCTGCTTTTGTTGGCCTTGTTCTGGGCCTTAGACTCTTTTCTTTTAGCCTGGTGGCTTTTCTGGATGTTGGACTTATTTTGATGTTGGACAAATTATGAGATGTGAGATTTTTATTTCAGTCTCTCCTTGTGTTATTATTGTTATTCCGTTGTGGTTACAGGGACCTGTTTATGTATCGTGGACGCTTATCGGGTTTGGGGCTGCACAGCTCCACTCTCGTGCGGACCTTTTCACGTCTCGCCTCCATTTTAGGGAAGCGGGTCGTGACACGTAGTTGCCGTTACTACTAGAGGCGGGAAGGATACCACCCCGCCATGATTCCTACCGAGGAGCCCGTGGAGGAAAGTTTGGAGCCGATTGAGCCGGTAGTTGAAGTTGATAAGGAGAAAGAGCCACAAGAAAAGGAGAAATCTAGAGCGGAGCAATTGATTGAGGAAAGGCGCTTCATGCCACCGGTCCCATTTCCCCAAAGGCTCGCTAGAGCGAAAATGGAGAAAAGGCTAGCGAAGTTTCTCGAGTATCTGAGAGGAGTTAGCCTCAACATTCCCTTCCTTGACGCCATTGTGGAGATCCCCATGTACGCTAAATTCTTAAAGGATTTGATTTCGGGGAGAAAGAGGAAGGAAAAGATCATGCTAGCCGAGGAGGGCTCTTGGTTTACCAAGAGAGAGAAGGAGCCGGCCAAATTTAAAGACCCGGGGAGTTTTCGGATTCTTTGCACCTTGGGCGGCGTCCCTCTTCAAAAGGCGTTGGTAGATCTAGGGGCTAGTGTGAGCCTCATGCCTCTCTCCATGTTCTTTAGGCTAAACACCGGGACGAAGTTGAAACCTACCGACATGCTGATACAATTGGCCGATGGGCGAATAACAAGGCCGGTAGGGATCGCCGAAGACATCCCACTACAAGTCCCGGGGGGAATATGCTTGCCATGTGACTTCGTGATCATGGACGTTAAGGAGGAGGGAGATACTTCATTGATACTTGGACGCCCGTTTCTCGCCACCGCCGGAGTCATTGTCGACGTGCGTGAAGGTACCCTAACTTTAAATGTCGACAACATCGAGGTGGAGATTCACATTCCTAAGGCTATGAAACACATGCCTTACCACGAGGAACTTGACTACATGGACCTCCTTGATGAGGTGATAGAAGAGGCGACCCCCCACTCGATTGGCGCTCTTTTCGATGAGGATTTCGAGGAAGGCCCGGATTTAGGCCAAGATGAGAAGATAGATGATTCCCCCGACCTCTCCGCTGAAAATGATGAAGGCGACGCTGATGTCGCAAGGATTCGAGAGCTCTGCAAGCTCTCGAAATTAAAGTCTCCGAAGAAAGCTCCGCCGATACGGAAATCGGCGTCACCGGTGAAGCCGTTGACCGGAGCAAACGCTAGCTTGGGGGAGCCTCCCCCCAACACAATTCGAGACGAGAGACCACCGCGGGAGAACACGTCGCCGCAACTTCCGAATCCAAGCGTTCTCCCCGGAAAGTTTGATGGGTGCATCTCATATGCACCAAACATCCCGCATTAATTGAAAATCATAGGGGGGTCGAGCTCACGACCTTAAACGAGCGCTTGTCGGGAGGCAACCCGACGGTTATTGCTTTATTTTTACTTTTTTCTTTATTTTTGTTTTAGAAATTTTTAGTGTTTTGAGTCGTTCGCCCAAAACTTTTGTGATAACGGGTCCTATTTTTTTGACAGGAGAGGAGATAGGTAAATCCATCATGAGGAGGATGAACGAGACGACGAGGAGCGCCCCAGGAAGACGCTCGATGCTTAGGAGTAAGATGAAATCGACTGGAGGAAGAAAGACGGAGTTTAGAGCCCAAACGAAGACAAACAGCAGAAAACAAGGCTCACTCGGCCGAGTATACTAGTCACTCGGCCGAGTACACAAGTTCGTCCGGCCGAGCCGCTCACGAACGAGGGAAGTCTGCTGTACCCAACTCTCTGTTTATTTTCCTAATTTCAGTATAACTGCTACTCAGCCGAGTATATATTTTCACTCGGCCGAGTAAAACGGATACGCTCCTAGGGTGAGTCTTGCCGAGTAGCTTGAGCCACTCGGCCGAATGGACTTACTCCACTCGGCCGAGGCTGGCAAGGCCGCTCGGCCGAGGCTGGCAAGGCCGCTCGGCCGAGGCTGGCAAGGCCGCTCGGCCGAAGCGATAGCGGGGAGGAAATGTCCATTGATCTCGCTCGGCTGAGTGACTAGGGCCGAGTCGTAACTTTTATTATATAAGGGCCGAGGGGGGGCACGTTTTTCAAAACGCAAAAATCCCAATCGCTCGCCCGACCCTTCAGCTCCTCTCGCCCGTTCCCCTCGCTCGCGCCCCCCACTCGCCCGACCGGCCACCTCGCGCCACCGCTCGGCCAGCCACCGCCGGCCGAGCAACCGCCTCGCCTCGCCCGAGTCACCGTCGGCGGCCGTCGCTCCGACCACCTCCGGTATCGCTTATTTCGCCTTTTTTCTCCTCTTTTTGTGTATTTTTCGAGGATCCGTGTGTTAAACGACCCCCAAACCCTAATCAATTTATATATCTATCTATTATACCCCTAATGCTCCATACGTTTTGAATATTACCCGCTGATATCTCCATTTCATGCGCAGGTTGTTTTTGGGAGCTTAGGGGAGCCCAGGGGAGCTTCTACGGACTGATTTGGGCTTCGCGGAGGCGCTGTCTTCGCACGCTTCCATTGCTTAGCACTCGCGGCGTGTCGGGGTACACTCTTTCCTTTATTTTGCACACGCCGCACTTTTTACACTTTTCGGCGCGCGCTCGGGGCCGATATGCCGCCCCGGACACGGCCGCGGTCGAAGAGAGCTTCCGCCAAGCGGAAGCGGTCGGATGACGCCGGCCCCTCCCACGAGTTGGAGGACTCTCCTCCGCCTTCTCCCACACACCCCATCCACCCAGCACAGCCTGCAGGCCCCGCACACCCCGCACAGCCTGCAGCGCCCACACAGCCCGCACAGCCACTCCCTGCCGCTCCACAGCCACCACCTCCGGCTCCACTGGTCGGGCCGCTCGGGATTACGTTCCGAGACGACGCACACCGCGTCATCTTCGAGCGTATCTCCCAGCGCTCGATCGTACCCTCCAGGTTTGCACACCTTGCTGACCTAGGACGCCTGGGGGTACTAGAGGGGATGCTCACGTTGTACGACAACGTGGGCTGGCGAGATTTCTTTCAGGTGTCAGCGGACACGTTTACCCACCCGACACTTGAGATTCTTAGTTCGATCGCCCGGACCGACGAGGGATGCTCGTTTCGGTTCATGGACCGAGAGTGCCAGGTCACTCTCGATATGATGAGAGCATTTTTCTCGTGGCCCGCTGTCCCCGGAGCCGATCGCGGTTACGGCCCCACCCATATTCCCCCACCTTCCTTCGATGCCGGTGCCTTCTGGGCCCGGATTACGGGTCTTCACGCTGCCTTTGACCCTAGTGGGGCCAAGGCCTCGGCCATTGTCCATCCCTGCCTCCGTATTGCTCAGCGCCTTATGGCGACGACCTTTTTGGCCAGATATGAGCTGGGCACGATGTCTACGCCGGAGCTCTACATGCTCTACGCGATGACACGTCCCAGAGCTCTATCTAGGGATGGCGATGAGCTTGTCCCCGCCGTCGTGATTGATGTCGCGGCTTGGTTTTTGGACCGCATCATTGTATCGGTTGGCGCTCGCTCACCGATATGCTGCGGCGGCCTGATCACCTTGCTTGCCCTTATGACCGGCGAGGACTTCCCTAACGACCTGCGATGAGCACCGGGCCCCACTTCTTTGTCGATCGATGTTATGGCCCGGATGAAGATGCTTCGTCCACACGGTGAGCGTCACTGGGTCTGGTTGCACGGCCCTTACGGTGCCGATTACATGATTCTTCCGAGCCCAGCTCGGACTCAGATTGCACCAGCCCACGTGGACTGGCTCCCTGCTATGGATGTTCTCATCCCCGCTGCTTACGTGCTCGAGGTCGAGGAGGCCGAGCAGGCCCACGCTGCCCACGCTGCCCCCGCAGACCCTGTCGCCCCTGCCGAGCCTGCTGCCCCTGTTGACCCCGTGGCCCCTCAGCCTATACCTGATGTTTCCGCTGCTCCTGACACCTCTGTCCCCACCTCTGTCGGTGTCGGGAGCACCTTAGCTGAGCCCACCTCCACTGCTTCCGAGGCTGTCACCACCACCACTGGCCCTCTGTCTGCTGAGCCTGTTTCTTTTGCCCCACCCGAGCGCCCGCCGACCGTAGTTGAGTGCGGAGAGCCCTCTGTCTCCACTACTGCTGTATTTTCCGAGAGTGTCGTGGCGTCTGTCCACACTTCTGTGCCACTGACCTCTCTGGCCGCCTCGCTGCCACTTTTGCACTCTTCTTTCGCTGCTGCTGCCTCCACTTCTCACCAGCCGGTGCCCCGGCCTCACACTGAGGCCAGGCCTACATTTGCGAGCGCAGCGCCTTTCGTTCCCTTCCCCGCTGAGCCCGTCACATACGCGACCCGAGTACGCCAGCCCCGCCCTGCACAGCCCCGACCGGTGCGTCCCTCTGCACCACCTCCCCCCGACACTGTACTTCAGAGCATTCGTGCTCTAGAGGGGGCGGTGAGTGGCCTCAGAGGCGACCTTAGGACCCTGTCCTCCACCGTCTCTGCGATGGCTGGCCGCTTTGACCTGCTCCCACAGATTCACTACTGTCTTACCCAGGTCCTGGAGCGTCTCCCCCGCGTACGCCCACCCACCCAGCAGGTTCACGCCCACACTTCCACACACACTCAGCCTGCTACCACTTCCACACCCACACCCGCTCAGCGGCCTGTCTAGCCACCACCTCCTCCTCCGCCTCAGGACGGAGACGGCGCAGCACCACCTTCTTAGGCACCTTTGATGCCATCGATTATTCCTGCCGTTGTGCTGCCCGTTTCTGCTGGGTCCTGTTGCACTTTTGTCCACCCCCCCTCCCCTCACTTATTTTGGGTTTCTCATTCAGAGCGTATCCTTATATATCTTTTTTGGGAGAGAGGGAGAGTTTTCGGTGCCCCACCTTTATATCTGTATCACTCCATTCCTGCATGCATCATGTCCGCATCATATTTTTCGTTTCTTTATTTTTTGTTTATTTTCCTTTTTCTCCCCATCATGCATACATCCTCACTTACCCCTCACATTACTTGTATCTCGGTGTGCCACACTTTGCATATTGAGGACACTGTGCCATTTAGCTTAGGGGAGTGAGTTCTCACCTTCTTTTTCGGTTTCTTTTTCGGTTTGCCACCTTTATTTTTAGTTTTTCACACCATTCTTCGCTTTTGCACTTATTTTTCATCATTTTTCTTTTATTTTGCCATGCATCACGTTTTTCTTATTTTTCTGTGTGCCGCATTGTAAATAGTTCTATTTTCCCTTTATCTTTATTTCTTTCTTTTTCATCTCATGCTAGAGATGACTTTTCTGTGATGATGATGACGTGGAGTTAGCTTATTCTATATGCATGCTATATTTGTCATGTCTTAGATTTTATTTCTGATATCATATGCTATAACTTGCCTTGCATCTAGAGATAGTAACCCACACTTTTTCCACATGAAAATGGATGAAATTTTATTATTAGCTGAGTCTGAATATTCATATGTATGCTATCACAGAAAACACACCAAGATTCACGCATTGAATGCCTATATCTGGAGTACTGATTTCTTTTCCTATATCACTTCTATATGCATGAACTGTACATTTCACTTCAGGATGATTGAATGATGTTAGCTTTGATAAATCTGGATTAGTTAGCTTTTTTGTGATCGAAACTGAGTAGATTAGATTACCCTGCTGAAGTTGTCGTGCATGTCTTATAGAGTGAACCGAGAGATATATTCATTTCTTTCTCCACAAATCTTGAACATCATTTCTCTACTTTTAAAATCATTGGTGAATCTCCCCTTAGCGATTCTATTATATGGCATTTCCCCCGCTATTAATTCCTAGCTCCAAATTTCTTATTCAAAAAAAAGAAAAAAAAAGAGAAAAGAAAAAATATTCTTGTATATCATTATCTCTCTTTGAGTTGGGATCGTTGTGTATATATGCTATTGCTTCAAAAAAAACAAAAAAAAGAAAAAAAAAGAAAAAGAAAAGAAAAAAAAATCCTCAATAAAAGATCCCATCTCACTTTCTTTCTTTCTCTTCTCTTTTCATTGCTTTTGGAGCTTTCTAAAAATGGGGATGTAAATATTTTTTTTATGCCACCACGCTTATAGATAAGCTTGGGGGAGGGGATCCATTGATGTGTGAGAGAGTGACTACTTGACGTTGCACGACAACCTAGGCTAAGTAATATTCTATACTCGGTGAGATTATTTTTAGCTTTACGACATCCAGAAATCTAAGCCTAGCATTCATTTCATGAAATCCATACTTTTCTATTCTCTCTATTCTATAGTGTGATACTCTTATACTCCTGATAGAAAGCATTCAATTGAAAAGTGTGTGATCTGTGATTTGTATACCGCTTTAAATGATTCAGACGATGTTAATTATAAGATTATTCCGTTTTTCATGATTATATAGTTGTTCGTGGGTTTTCTATTTCTATTTGCACCATTATACTATGATATCAAAATAAAAATCTTTGACATGTGTTTTTCATTCAGTGCATGCTATACGAGTAAGCGGAACCCACGTCCTGAGAAAATGATCTAGCAGCTTACCTCTTCGCTTCTTTCTTTCTTCTTTATTTTTATTTTGTTTTTCATTCTTCTCCGTTTTTCATTCTTCATTTTTCGCCGTTTTCGTTTTCCGAATCCACCGGGTTCGCCTTTTACTTATCTTCCTCGAGGACGAGTAAGAGGCAAGCTTGTGGGATTTTGATCACTCCTTATCTTACACCTTTTTCCCGCATGTTTGCATGCCATTTAGATCGCCCAAATCATGTTTTTCATGATATATCGACGATATTGCGATGCTTTTCACGATTTGTTGTTTTTGTCGCATTTCAGGTGATTTGGCGCGATTTGGAGTGATCTTGAGATGTGCTTACTCCAGACGGTCACCGACGACCTCCCCGAGGGGTATTTTGCTGTTGGAGAGTAGCGGAAGAAGAACGGACGTCGCAGGAGCGACGAGGAGGCCAAAACAAGCAATCTGGGCATTTTTTGTGTCCCACTCGGCCGAGTGGAGGAGTCACTCGGCCGACCAGCGAGACACCGCTCGGCCGACCAGATCAGACACGATTCATACGTGCACTCGGCCGAGCGACGGAGACCACATCGGCCGAGTGACGAGACCCCGTCCGTCCGAGTGTCGCCCAGACGAAGCCCTTCAAAAATCGCCATGTTACTGTTTTTCGGCTGCCTGAGCTTCAGAAGACCCACTCGGCCGAGTGGATAATCCCGACCGCCCGAGTACCATGAGCCATCGGCCGAGTGACGACAACTCACTCGGCCGAGCCGCCCCCGAAGTGAAGACCCCTGAAGATCGAGACTTACTGGAAAATTACAGGGTTTTCACTCGGCCGAGCGACTTTTGTCACTCGGCCGAGTGCGACGCGCTGCCTGTAGCGAAAATTGCGGAAAACAGGCTGCGCAGGGGTATTTTGGTCACAGTTTTTGGACGATTTTGGGGGGTATTTAACCCCTGTTTTTACCCTAGTTTGAGAGCTTTTCTCTTAGATTTTTTGCAGCTTTTTAGATTAGCTTTTTAGTTTTATTCTTGTGATTGGAGAGGAGACAAAATTGGATTTTTGTTGGATTAATTGAAGAACTCCATTGGTTTGCTTTTCTCTTCTCTAAAAATTCTATTTTTATTGCATATCTCAATATTGTGATGAATTCTATTGCTTATTTCATTGATTATTTTTGTGATCTTGCTATGAATTGTGAGTAGTCGCCACGTCTTGGGGCGTGGGGATGAACCCTACAAGCCCTATTTCATGATTGTGATGAATTGGTAGGAATTTTGCTAGAATTACTATTAGGGATTAGATTGGGATCAATTTACTACGGATGGCTAGGAATTCACATCGGTTGGGATTTGCAAGAGATTGGATCCCAATTCGATAGGAAACCCTAGAAATCCGAATTGGGTTGGAATCGAATTTCCGTAGTATCGGTTTGCAAGAGATTGGACCGATACTAGGGTTTCCGGTTCCAATTCCGCGCCAATACCCGTTTGCAAGAGATTGGACGGGTAGGAACTATCCCAAACTAGGTCGTGGGCCGAGTTTGCAAGAGATTGGGCTCGGTGCGCGATTGAACGATGATGTTGATCCTAATGCTAGCTTCCCTAGGCTAGGGTTTGCAAGAGATTGGGCCCGAACCTAGGATAGCTATAGGCCGGCAACAGCGCGAGAGCGTGAGCTTGGTTCTACATTCAGTTGCAACTAGTTCATCCAAAATCTTATTCTAGCGATCTTGATACCGATGAACCACTTTTACGAAATATGGTGAGTAGCGGGAATTCCCCATTCCCTAGACGTTCTTTATTTGATTTTATATTTCCGTACTTTGTCTGCCGATTGTGACAGGATCACCAAAGGCAAATTTCTCTCTTCTTAAATAGCCAGGTTGATTGGAACAAGCACGGTCATTCGTCCTCCCTGTGTTCGATAACCCGCTCGCTGCTACACCGTGCACTTGCGGTAAAACTACAACCGTTCTCTGGGTTACATCCGGGGTCGATCACTCGCGGAGGAGCGAAAGGATATGATCGAGCAGTTGCCACCACCGTTATACATCCGAGATCCGCCTTTTGCTAAGGTGTATTCTTTCCAATAGTGTAAATAAATAAATGTTTTATTTTAGTGCTTTCGTATGCTTTTCTTTTCTTTTCTAGGATCCTTTGCCGAGATCTAATACTCTCCCAACATTGAGGACAATGTTTATTTTAAGTTGGGGGGGAGAGTGTTAGAATCTTTAGGAATTTTAGGATTTTGAGGTTAAATTTTTTTTTTTTGAGATACCTCCATCTTGCCCTCATCCCATGAACTTTATTGCATATCATATTTGGCCTCCTTGTCCATACACCGCTTGCTTTGTGCTTAGTCTCTACATGCTTTAATGTCATGCTATTTTTTCGGATTATCATTTTGGTATCAATTCATAGATATTTGATTGGCAAGTTTCATTTCTTTTCCAATTTGGATTCATATGCGAATATGCCATGTATGGAACTACATTATACGTCATGATATCTCTTTGAAATAATTTGGGAATAGTTTGGTGTAAGCGATTGCATGATTTGGGATGAATGGTATAGTTTTTAGTTGGATTGGGTTTGGGCAATTGTGTATGCTTTGTTTTCTTCTAAGGAGTGGGTGGATGAGTTGATAATTCATGTTGAGAATGAGAATGAGAGTTAATATAAGTGAATGTTTCTTTCTAATCAAATCGAGTAGCCGGTGCCCCACGAAACATTGGGGAGGACGCCAAAGATGAGATTTAGGGTATCATTCCATCCATTTGCCTATATAGTGTTATCGCGTGTATGCAAAGGTGGCCGTGTTTGCATTTCATAGCATTATCGCGTGAATGCAAAACATAAACATCCAAAAAAACAAAAAAACAAAAAAGGGGGGGGAAAAGAAAAGAAAAGAAAAATGAATGAATAAATGATAGAATAAGCAACATGAGTGATGCAATCTCAACACCCACCACTTAGAAGAATTTCTTTTGTTTTGACCATTTCCATGAAAGTTAGAAACCATGACATTGTGATATATCCCGATAAATGCGATACGGTGCTTATTACCTTACTTTTCTTTGAATTGGATTGAAGAGTGTGTCATTTGTTATTTACTTTCATACATTGGGTATATTGGCTTTGGAATCAAGTGGAAATACTATTTGGGGTATGCCATGATGATATTTGAGTTTGGTGCATGTTTTTCACTTTAATCCGAATTTATCACATATTTTGCTAGGGACTAGCAAAAAGCTAGTTGGGGGGTGTGATTCGGAGTGAAAAGTGTATATTTATACCCCCTAACTACCCCCATTTTATGCTAAAGATTAGACTTAAACTTGCTCTTTTTGGGTATATTTTTATTTCATGTCATTTTAGGAGCTTACTCTCATTCTTTGCACAAAGTATGAATTTTATCGTCTTTATTGGCTTCCTAGTATTTTTTATATTCTCCTACTATTATTTTGATCATATCGCCATTTTTTGGAAATTATTTGAGCATGTGAATAATTTATATGGAATTTTGGAAGTCAATATTGTATTTATAATAGTCATTATATTAATATTCTTATCATATGGACTAATTTCTCCTTCTCCTATTTTTCAGGTACTCCTAGGAGTCTTGGAAATTTTCCAGAATTTTCTGGGATTTTACTGGGATTTCTGGGTATTTTTCGGGATTTATTTGGAGCAATGAGAAATTCTGGAATTTCTTAAAAGGAAAAAGTTAAAAAATAATAATAATAAACCCACATGTCGGGCCGGCCCGCTTCCAGTTTTTCATGGGCCGCGTTGTTACTTTTATTATAAAAAATAATAATAAACAAACAAACCGCCGAGCGGGCCGGCCCAGCGGCCGGCCTGCTAAAAAAATCCAAGTGGGCGGCCCGCTTCAATTTTTGAAGCAGGCTTCGCCCCGCTTCTTGAAGCGAGAGCAGCCCGCTTCAAAAAATTGATGCGAGGCCTGCTTCCTGGCTGAATGCGCGCGCGGCTCTTTTGAGCGCATTTCGAGCAACGGGCGAGCGGCCCGCCTGAGACCCAACCCGAATGCGTGAGTTGGGTGTTTTTTCGGCCTGAGCAATTCCATCTTCGGGGAGTTCTGTTTTTTTCACAGATTTTTAGGGTTTCTTGGGGTTTTTTGCTCCTTCTTCTTCCCTAAGAAGCTTGGGTTAGGGCTTGGAGGCCATGAATGGTGGAGAAGCTTGGTGGAGGTGCTAATGTGGAAGGGAAAGCTCATTTGGGGAGATCTTGGGTGAAAAATTTCCTCTTCCCCTTTGTATTTTGCATTTCTCATTTTGTAATGAACTTGTGATGAATTTGTTTATAAATCTCATCTTGTTTAGTATGATTGAGTAGTGTGATTGGTGTGGGTTGTGACTCATTGAGATTGGTTGTGAATTTTAGCCCTAATTTCCTCTTGCCTATTATCTTGCTAATCTTGGATGTGTAATTAGGGCACAATTTTATTGGCTAAGTCCCGAGAGGACAATTTGAGAAAAATCCATGTTCATATATTGATTAGTGCTATGTGATGCATCCATGCCTATTGCTAATTGTGGTGTTCTTTAATGCTAAAATTTCCGGTTGAGTGTCCTTAGCCGGATAATCAATTGAGTTATATGCGGGTAATTAGAGCTTAATTAACACCAATTTTAGTGAACCCACAACCCATGCTCTCTCGCCTTGCTATCCTAAATCCTCATTTGGTTCTCTAACCCTATCCACTTAGGATAGATTTGTTGATTTACCGCTCTTTTTCCCACTCATCCACTGCTAGCGAGGTGGTTGTAACACACTTTATCTTTCTTTATCGATCAATTTTGTGAATATAGAACGACTTGTCCCTGTGATCCGACTCGGTACTCACCAGTTATAAATTTATTGCATTGACACTCCTACGCTTGGGAGTGGAAGGCGTGCCCCGTGCGCGTTCTCCCGTCACAACCACTTGGCATAAAGCTGATGACGCCTTAGTGTCTCCAACACTATCCTCAGATGTCGGCTGTGCTCCTCCGCAGACTTTGAGTAAATAAGAATGTCGTCGATGAAGATGACGACGAACTTATCCAGAAAGTCATAGAAGATTAAATTCATCAAATTCATGAACACTGTGGGAGCGTTGGTCACACCAAAAGGCATGACCATGAACTCATAGTGTCTGTACTTTGTCCTGAATGCCGTCTTCGGAATGTCATCCTTCTTCATCTTCAGCTGATGCTATCCGCTCCTCAAATCCAGCTTCAAAAAAAACTCTCAAACCTCCAAGCTGGTTAAATATGTCATCAATGCGGGGCCGCGGATACTTGTTCTTCACTGTCACTGCTTCAGCCTTGTGTAATCCACACACATCCTGCGGGATCCATTCATCTTATTCACCAATAGGACCGGTGCACCACAAGGTGACACAATAGGGTGTATGAATCCCTTCTACAACAATTCATCCAACTGCTTCCTCAGCTCCTCAAGCTCTGCCGGAGCTATACAATACGGTGCCTTTGAAATAGGTTGTGCTCCTGGCATAAGGTATATGCTGAACTCCACAGCTTTGTTGGGTGGCAAACCTGAAATATCCTCTGGAAAGACGTCGTCGAAGTCTCTGACAACTGCTGGTCTCCTGATCTCCATCTGCATGACAGCAACGATCGACTCCTCCGGCTTGGCCTGAAATCTGATGGGCCCAAGCGATCGCTCTCTGCTGTGAAACTCGAACCTCGGGTGGCCTAGTATCCTGAACACCACCTTCTTACAGTGGCATTCGATCAATGCATGGAAATTTTCCAGCCAAATGATGCCAAGGACATCATCGAAATGCAATAGATCATGGACAATAAAGTCGGCATAGAGCTCATGTCCACTGATCACCAACGAGATCGATCGACATCCCAAATTAACTGTCACCACTCTGTTCCCTGTAGTGATATCCCAATACTTTGGAAGTGGGTGTGTGGGAATGGAGTGCTCTGTTACGAATCTCTGGGTTATGATGCACATAGATGCACCGGAGTCGAACAAAGTTAATGCTGGATAAGATGACATTAAGATGGTACATAAGATATAAAAGATAATAACTAAGGTCAAACAAGGTTACTAATCTAACTAATAAGGTTATACAATCACATGCAAACAATGTGAACTACGCTATACTATGAAAGACTAGTTCCATGAGATTACCTACAATGACGCCATCTACGTCCTCAGCCTCCATGGCTGTCATGGTATATATGTCGGCCTCCGAGGTGGCACTGCCTGATGGTAAGCCTGCCTCTGTGTTGCCAAAGGGGATCCACGAACAATAGCTTCTCTCAGAATAGGAGCAAGCGCTCCCCATTGCACTGGCGCTAGTGCTCCACCCACAGCATGGTGTGACCTTGGGCAATCTCTAGTAACGTGTGTGGCAGCTCCACACACCAGACACAAACCCAGCTTCTTCCTGCAATTATTCTGCTAATGCTCCGGTTTGCCACAGAAATGGCATGGACCCTTGGTCTGGCTCTGTGCAGGTACTCCTGTCCTCTTGAAAGGCAAAGACTGATTAGGCCGCACTGCAGACCTGTACTGCTCCATCTGTCGCTTTCCTCCACCAGCAGGAGGATCAGGAAGTCTTGCTACAGCCTCATAGTTCCTTGCTACATTCAGCACACCCTCCATAGTGGTTAAGTCTGCCGAAGTCATAGAGGCCTGGATCTTGGGGTTCAGCCCATGGAGAAACTGATTGGCTCGATTCTCTGCCCTCCTGACCATATGCGGGAGGAAACGGCTGAGCATCTCAAACTTCGCCTCATACTCATCCACTGTCATACTCCCCTGTGTCAGATTCACGAACCACTGCAAGAGCTCCCTCTTTGCAGCCTTAGGAAAGTATTTCACCTTGAACATGGCTTTGAAGGTGTCCCACTCAACTGGCTGCTCCAGACGCTTCTCCTCTAAGCGCCACTAGTTCCTTGCATTATCAGTCCGATGCAGCTTCGCTATCTCCACCTTGGTCTTTGCAGGTATGTTGGCAGCTATCAGCTTGTCCTCAGTGCTCTGGATCCACTCATCAGCATTTAGGGGGTCCTTCCTTCCCAGAAAAAGTCCTCGGCTGCAGCTCATTGAACTGCTTCACCCCAGGTGCAGCTCGAGGGGCAGGCGGTGTAACGACCCGCTCTCGGGGGCCCGTTACTTATTCGGTATTTTCGCAGGTTCCGCAGTTTACCAGTGAAATCAGCATAGTCACAACGTAGAGATGTACCAACAACACTCAAACCAGCTTACAGACATTATTACAGTCCAAATTAAAGTACAACAACAACCAACACTCTCTCACACCAATACATGAAAGGAAATACTGAAAGGAAATGCAGAAACGGAAATACATAGTACAATACACACTCCGACAGAAAAGTAACTAAAACTCCGTGGCCTCTGGGTCGTACACAGGCTCCTCATACTCTGGAGCAATCTCCTCAACCAGATCTTCGTCTGTCAGTGCCACAAGTGGAACCGAAGGTAAGTCACAAAGATTCTAAACAAATAAAAGGAGTACTGTACAAGTATGACAAGCAGAAGTAAAGTACGGTGTAGTGTCTGTACAAGTGCAGAAAGTAAAGTGCTACAAGTGCAGAAAGTAAAGTGCATGACTGTAAAGAAGTAACTGTGCAAGCTCCACTAGAACTACGTGACTCAAGTCGGAGAGTACAATATGTGACCGTTCAGTTCCTCTCCTGCCTGGGTGCTACCCAGACGATTGCCGGAACCCAGGCAGCAGGATGGTTTGCCGAAACGCAGGCAGCTAGACAGGAGGCCGAAACACAGGCAGCTTGACATGTAGATCGAACTCTAGTCACTCCCGTACTCTCGCAACTATGAGTTACCCCAAAACCCGGTGTTGTTTCAAGTACAAGTTCTTTACATGAACGTTCCACGGGATGTTCCAAGTCAAGTCCAACACAAGAAAGTGGCGTATGTTTCCGTGCTTCGAGCACGTAGTAGTGCGGTGCTACAAGTTCGTACGAGCACAGTGGCTAGATTTCTAAGGTTAGAACATATCGTGACTTACCATACTCGCGGCCGTCGTAGTTGGCCGGGACTGGATCTAGTGTTGATGCACGAGATTCACTACCTGTAAACACAAGAGATAACTAGTTAGAGAGTACCCTATTTTTCTTATTTATTTAAGTTGATTGTCTGATTTTAAAACTGGTTAAAACGGCGATGGAAAGTGTTCTAAATTTTTATATAAGCTATATAGGATAAAAATAGTTTTACTGCAGGAAGGAATATTTTTCTGAAGTCCATAGTAATTTTTATAATTTTTTAGAAACTCAAAATAGTTTAAAAACCCAGATTATTTAAGTGACGCGTATTTTCCGTAATTTCTTACGGGAGCAATACACGTCGGAATGACTTGAGTGAGCACTCAAAATGACCGTCTCGAAGTCTATTATCACATATAATTTTATCAAATATTAGTGTACGTAAAACCAGCAAGCTACGAATTTAAGAACGATTTACACGTATTAAATTTTGACGTTCAAAAACTGATTCTGGGAAAAGTAGGCGTCTGATCGAGATGAGACCAGCGCCAATGGATCCGAAACATCGTTTCTGATTTTCTGATGCTATCCACTTATTTTTCTGGGGTCTGTATATTTAGTTATGGGTTTAAAACTATTAAACTCTATTTTTAATTATTTTAAATAATAAAAATACGAAATAATCCTCGAAATTACGGTTTTGCCATCAAGCTAAACTCACGCATCCCCGCTTCGATCGCCGGGGGGCTGTGCTGTCGGCCTCGTCGGCGGAGGCGGCGACCGGGGCGGAGCTCGTCGGGTTGTGGCGGATCACGGCGGAGGCGGGCTGGCGGCTCTCGTCGGCGCTGCTGCAACGGCGACGACGTCGTGCGGAGGCTGATCGGGAGACGAGGCAGTCGAGGGGGGTCGGAGGAGCCTCGGGTAGCGGCGGAAGTGGCGGCTTGGCTCAGATGACGGCGGAGCGGCGGTCGGGCCTCTGGCGACGAGGGTGGCGATGTCTTCGAGGGCGGTGGTCACGGCGAGCGGCGACGGAGGAATTCCTCTGCCTCGAACAGAGGAGGGAGGGAGAGCGGGGGTGGCAGCGGCGATCCGTAGCGGCGGCGGCGGCGAAGCCTTCGTGGCGTGCTCCGGGAGTCGACAGCGAAGGCGGGGGTCTCGGGCGAGGGAGCGGGGCGAGGGGGGTTCTCCGAAGCGGCGCTGAGCGGCAGGGAAGCGGGGCGGGGAGCTCGTCGGACGGCGGGCGAAGCCCGGAGGGAGGGGCGGAGGCTTGACGGCGACAGCGGAGGGGCAGTCGGGCTGGTGGCGGGGGCGGCCGCACGGCGGTGCTGATGGGCGGACGATGGCGGAGGGTGGCGGGCCTGGCGTGGGTTGGTGGCGGAGGAGGAAGTTTGAGAGCGGGAGACGAGAGAAGAGAGAGTTGAGGGACTGTGCATGGGTTTGTAGAAGAGAGAGGGTGCGTGTGTAGGGTTTGCCGTTGGGTTGCGAGCGAGGAGAACTTGGAGATGATAGCCTGGGTTTGAACGGGTTTGGGTGCGGGGTGAGAGAGAAGAACTAGGGAATTAAATACATGTTAGTAATTAATATAATAATAGGTTAATTAAAACTTAGTCAATCCTAATTAATAGGTTAGGTAGATAATTTGACTAAGTGTAGAAATGTTTAAACGTGTCTCCCCCACGTTTTAGACATGATTAAGGTAATTGTAATTAGGATAGTAATTAGTAAAAAGTAAAACCCCCATTAGTGAAAGTAATTAGTAAAATACAAAAACGAAATTACGATTTTGCCCCTACTAGTAAACGTGTCCGAAAAATTACGAAAACATACCCACGGGATCGTATCATCACGAGGATGGCGAATACGAAGTCCGTTTCAGGGTTTGGGCTATGGAGATACTAGTTTTTGGCCAAAACGTTTAGAAAGCGGGTCTGCGGGTTCTCTACTGATTTGACTTCTGAAAATTACGAAATAAATGTGGGAAGCCCTCAATGATCATTGAATGTTACTGCAAAAGTTTGAAAACGTTTTGAAGACGGTTGTATAGAAAATAAATTCGTCGAATCAAAACGGTAATTTTGGAAGATGAATTTTAACAGAAATGTTACGGGGATTTGAGGAAATCTGAAATTGCTGAAATACTTTATAATAAGTCTAGTGCTCTAAAATATTTTTATAAGAATTTTTGAAATCAGTTTTGTTAGAAAATTCTTGACTAACATTTATAATGTAAAATTTATTCTTAAAAATACGTATAAATACGTAAATTGAACTGTTGAAAATTACTGGTCGTTACATTCTACCCTCCTTAAAATAATTCCGTCCTCGGAATTTAAAAATATTTTTGAAACAAATAATTGATGTTATGAAGAAGCTCAAGCAAATAAAAGATAGAAAAGTTGGAAATCTAGTAAATCAGGTTGTAAATAATATGAAATATAATGTGATATAATAGCATCAAGAAAACAAGAGATGTTATATATGAATAAATACTATTGACATCACCATAGCTTCCGTAACTATTCCTGTAACCAGTATCATTACAATAGTTACACTACCATCTCAGGTAGACCAAGATTAACATGAGATAATAATATCACATGAAAATGAGGGCTATTATAATGACAACATCTGTTCGAACTTGGAACCTGAGGTGATAAGCCAGTAGCAAGCTATTTAAACCACATAAACCGGAAGACTATAAAGTTTATTCGTGCTACTGGTGACTAACGGGTCTGGCCACAGATGTTGTTCATAATATAGCATGTATCGACTAATCCACGGGTACTAACACCATCAATTTCCATAATGCCCAACCACATGCTAACGTCCAAATCACCGCCCAAAGGTAAGTACAAGGCCAACATTCTAAGTCAGTACTCCCTGCTAGCATTCCTTCCGTCAATCTCCATACTATCTATTATACAATTCATGAAGTTTGTCCTACGTGGCAGTTTTGTCCCAGTCATATTTTGGGTTGCTGACTGGGATGCCACGTGGTGGTTGGGTTGGGTTTTTGGTGATTTCTTTGGCGTTTTAGTCCCTGCTTTTCCTCTTTTTCCCCCGACCCTCCTCTGTCTCACATACCCACGCTTTTTTTCACTTTGGCGACCTCTTATTTCCACATTTGCGCCCGGATGACGACTGCCTCCATGCCCTCCGGGCACGGGTTATGACTAGTCCCACAATAAGGCAGGATCCAAGCTCTCATCCAGAGCCAAGCACAAGGCCTACATCCAACTTCAACACCCAAGGCCAATATCATGCCAATAATCATCGCCATCACTCCTTCCGTAGACCAATACTCGATATTCGCAACACCCAACATTACCCAACAAATGAACAACCAAAAACACGCTTTCCCGCACACCAAAAGGAGTAGACGCAAGAGGAAGCCTAAACGGGATCTCAACCGGGGTGAGACCCAGGGCAGAGAGCCCAAGAGAAGCCCAATGATCACGGCTTCCCAAGATCTCAGCCAAGCGGCGGTAACGAGTGTGGCGGCGAGGGTTGTTGCCAAGGCCAAAAATCCCAAAACATATCGTCGGAGGGCCATCGGTGGTTGCGGGTCCACGGCGACGAGGGCTGCAGCTGGTTGACGATCCATGGCAGGGGCTTTCGATGGAGTGAAGCGGAAGCTGGCGGAGCTTCGGGTGAGGTGGGTCGAGTTCGCTTGGGGAAGAGGCCGGGAGGAGGAGGGGGCGATGTCTGAGCGAAAAGGGAACCACGGGTGGCTTGGTGAGGAAGGAGAGGGGGTTTATAAAGAGGGAAAAAGGGGGTGAGGGTTCGGAGATCGAGGCAAGGAAGAGGACAATGGCAATAATGAGGGAAGGTGGTAGGCGGGAAAGAATTCCAACACGTGGAAAAAATTTGGGTACGAGATGAAAGTAGGGTCAGAAAGGAAATACGAGTTCAAAAACGTAACAGCCTATACGCTACGTTTGGTTCGTCTCAAAATCTCCAGCATCATCCTCGAATACTTTTGAACGTCCTTCGATCTGCTTTAGTTGAGGAATCCGAACTTCTGATGACCGAAAACTCGAACACTACCCTCCTTAAAATAGACGTAGCTAGAGTTCAAGCAAACTAGAGATAGAAGATTCTAAGAAGGTCAATCGAAAGGTCATCAAGATAAAGGAAGGTTGGTGGTGGAGAAGATCGATGACGTCACATAATCATGATTCACGTCCTTGCGGTCCAGCGGACACGGTCAGGGAAGTGACTAAGCCAGGATCACTTGTACCCAGTCTAGCTAGGTTGATCCAACAGACTTTAGCCAAGCACATTGACCGGTATCATGGTCCATTGAAGGAAGATCATCATTCATATGAGTGCCACCGACACAGAAGGATTTTTTTAAAACAACTAACTAATCTTATTTCGATTTTGATAATGGCTTTTATTAAGGCTAGGTAGATCAACTCCATTGTGGCTCTCCGAGATGTTCCCGTCCGTCTTCTGAGTGTCAAACCTGCATCCATAGAAATGTCAGCTTAGTTGAGTATCGTATACGATACATACTGGTTTTATTATACTGTTCACGAGGTATTTTGCACGGACCTGCGTGGGCCACCAAACTTGTAACGACCCGCTCTCGGGGGCCCGTTACTTATTTGATATTTGCGCAGGTTCCGCAGTTCACCAGTGAAATCAGCATAGCAACAACGCAGAGATGTACCAACAACACTCAAACCAGCTTACAGACATTATTACAGTCAATATTAAGATGCAACAACAACCAGCACTCTCTCACACCAATACATGAAAGGAAATACTGAAAGGAAATGCAGAAACGGAAATACATAGTACAATACACACTCCGACAGAAAAGTAACTAAAACTCCGCGGCCTCTGGGTCGTACACAGGCTCCTCATACTCTGGAGCAATCTCCTCAACCAGATCTTCGTCTGTCGGTGCCACAAGTGGAACCGAAGGTAAGTCACAAAGATTCTAAACAAAGAAAAGGAGTACTGTACAAGTATGACAAGCAGAAGTAAAGTACGGTGTAGTGTCTGTACAAGTGCAGAAAGTAAAGTGCTACAAGTGCAGAAAGTAAAGTGCATGACTGTAAAGAAGTAACTGTGCAAGCTCCACTAGAACTACGTGACTCAAGTCGGAGAGTACAATATGTGACCGTTCAGTTCGTCTCTTGCCTGGGTGCTACCCAGACGATTGCCGGAACCCAGGCAGCAGGATGGTTTGCCGAAACGCAGGCAGCTAGACAGGAGGCCGAAACACAGGCAGCTTGACATGTAGATCGAACTCTAGTCACTCCCGTACTCTCGCAACTATGAGTTACCCCAAAACCCGGTGTTGTTTCAAGTACAAGTTCTTTACATGAACGTTCCATGGGATGTTCCAAGTCAAGTCCAACACAAGAAAGTGGCGTATGTTTCCGTGCTTCGAGCACGTAGTAGTGCGGTGCTACAAGTTCGTACGAGCACAGTGGCTAGATTTCTAAGGTTAGAACATATCGTGACTTACCATACTCGCGGCCGTCGTAGTTGGCCGGGACTGGATCTAGTGTTGATGCACGAGATTCACTACCTGTAAACACAAGAGATAACTAGTTAGAGAGTACCCTATTTTTCTTATTTATTTAAGTTGATTGTCTGATTTTAAAACTGGTTAAAACGGCGATGGAAAGTGTTCTAAATTTTTATATAAGCTATATAGGATAAAAATAGTTTTACTGCAGGAAGGAATATTTTTCTGAAGTCCATAGTAATTTTTATAATTTTTTAGAAACTCAAAATAGTTTAAAAACCCAGATTATTTAAGTGACGCGTATTTTCCGTAATTTATTACGGGAGCAATACACGTCGGAATGACTTGAGTGAGCAGTCAAAATGACCGTCTCGAAGTCTATTATCACATATAATTTTATCAAATATTAGTGTACGTAAAACCAGCGAGCTACGAATTTAAGAACGATTTACACGTATTAAATTTTGACGTTCAAAAAATGATTCTGGGAAAAGTAGGCGTCTGATCGAGATGAGACCAGCGCCAATGGATCCGAAACATCGTTTCTGATTTTCTGGTGCTATCCACTTATTTTTCTGGGGTCTGTATATTTAGTTATGGGTTTAAAACTATTAAACTCTATTTTTAATTATTTTAAATAATAAAAATACGAAATAATCCTCGAAATTACGGTTTTGCCATCAAGCTAAACTCACGCATCCCCGCTTCGATCGCCGGGGGGCTGTGCTGTCGGCCTCGTCGGCGGAGGCGGCGACCGGGGCGGAGCTCGTCGGGGTGTGGCGGATCACGGCGGAGGCGGGCTGGCGGCTCTCGTCGGCGCTGCTGCAACGGCGGCGACGTCGTGTGGAGGCTGATCGGGAGGCAAGGCAGTCGAGGGGGGTCGGAGGAGCCTCGGGTAGCGGCGGAAGTGGCGGCTTGGCTCAGATGACGGCGGAGCGGCGGTCGGGCCTCTGGCGACGAGGGTGGCGATGTCTTCGAGGGCGGTGGTCACGGCGAGCGGCGACGGAGGAATTCCTCTGCCTCGAACAGAGGAGGGAGGGAGAGCGGGGGTGGCAGCGGCGATCCGTAGCGGCGACGGCGGCGAAGCCTTCGTGGCATGCTCCGGGAGTCGACAGCGAAGGCGGGGGTCTCGGGCGAGGGAGCGGGGTGAGGGGGGTTCTCCGAAGCGGCGCTGAGCGGCAGGGAAGCGGGGCGGGGAGCTCGTCGGACGGCGGGCGAAGCCCGGAGGGAGGGGCGGAGGCTTGACGGCGACGGCGGAGGGGCAGTCGGGCTGGTGGCGGGGGCGGCCGCACGGCGGTGCTGATGGGCGGACGATGGCAGAGGGTGGCGGGCCTGGCGTGGGTTGGTGGCGGAGGAGGAAGTTTGAGAGCGGGAGACGAGAGAAGAGAGAGTTGAGGGACTGTGCATGGGTTTGTAGAAGAGAGAGGGTGCGTGTGTAGGGTTTGCCGTTGGGTTGCGAGCGAGGAGAACTTGGAGATGATAGCCTGGGTTTGAACGGGTTTGGGTGCGGGGTGAGAGAGAAGAACTATGGAATTAAATACATGTTAGTAATTAATATAATAATAGGTTAATTAAAACTTAGTCAATCCTAATTAATAGGTTAGGTAGATAATTTGACTAAGTGTAGAAATGTTTAAACGTGTCTCCCCCATGTTTTAGACATGATTAAGGTAATTGTAATTAGGATAGTAATTAGTAAAAAGTAAAACCCCCATTAGTGAAAGTAATTAGTAAAATACAAAAAAGAAATTACGATTTTGCCCCTACTAGTAAACGTGTCCGAAAAATTACGAAAACATACCCACGGGATCGTATCATCACGAGGATGGCGAATACGAAGTCCGTTTCAGGGTTTGGGCTACGGAGATACTAGTTTTTGGCCAAAACGTTTAGAAAGCGGGTCTGCGGGTTCTCTACTGATTTGACTTCAGAAAATTACGAAATAAATGTGGGAAGCCCTAAATGATCATTGAATGTTACTGCAAAAGTTTGAAAATGTTTTGAAGACGGTTGTATAGAAAATAAATTCGTCGAATCAAAACGGTAATTTTGGAAGATGAATTTTAACAGAAATGTTACGGGGATTTGAGGAAATCTGAAATTGCTGAAATACTTTATAATAAGTCTAGTGCTCTAAAATATTTTTATAAGAATTTTTGAAATCAGGTTTGTTAGAAAATTCTTGACTAACATTTATAATGTAAAATTTATTCTTAAAAATACGTATAAATATGTAAATTGAACTGTTGAAAATTACTGGTCGTTACAGGCGGTGTAGCCTGGGCAGCACGGGCAGCCTGAGCAGCATGGGCAGTCTGATGGGTCTGCTCAACCAAGTGGTGCTGAACATCCAGCATCTCTCTCATGCCGCCCAAAAATTAGTGGAATTCGCTACTTTGGCCTTCCATGGCCCAATCAGCTGAGGTCTCGGCTCGAGCAGTGCGTCTTCCTGCCATCCTGTTGACAAGGAAAACCCAAATTAGACTCTGCACATGTTAAACTGGATATTAAATGAATGCGAGTACTTTTATCGTTCTGAACTTTTCGCAAGACCTGCATGGGCCACCACAAATACTTGTCATGCCCCGCTTCCCATTATACGGGTGCGATTACGAGACGAAGTTCCGCATGGGCTGGAGCAGTGAAGCTCGAGCCCACTAAGCGTCTGTAGGGATACACCAATCAATGTACATGTTCTTCCATTACAGATCAGAATAATAAGAGTACTCGAAAAGAACCAACAACATTCATTCATCATGATAAAAATCCAGCAGTACAAAAGAAGTCTTATAAAAAAGCCTCGGGCATGGCTACAACTTAAAAGGGAAACTACTGGTGCTACACACCCAACCTAGACAAGAATCTAAACGGTGCTACACACCCCAACTAGAAAACTGGAAACTCCAAGTTAGCAACAGGAAGGGAACTCTAGGACTGGTCCTCAACCGGGTCGTACTCCTAAGCAGCATCCTCCTGCTCCAAGTCCTCAGTTACTGTCTCCTCGTCTGTGTACCCTGTCTTAGTACCTGACGTACAAACACCTAAGAGAAGAGGAGCTGTACGTCAGACAGAGTCTATAAATGAAATGTAAGAAATATTCTACTACAAGGTGTATGTAATCTAAATACAGTTATTAAATGGTGTTTACATGGCAGATTATGAGATGCGACAGCATGACAATTTATGAAAACATGTCAGGAAGGTAAAAGACAGTGCAAGAAAGTAAATATGGCATGACAATGGCCGTAGCGTGTTGTAACGGCCGGTACTCACTATTCGTTATATGGTTGTGCGTATAGCAATTTCGGGTACCTGATTGGTTTTGTTGCTTTGTATGTGAGTCGCGTCGCTGAGTCGATAGGGCCGTAGCACCTTGGTTGCATCCTTAGCAAGCCAACCCCCGACGTGTGCCCAACCTGAGATTTCTGTCGCCTTTGGACCCCGTATCCTTTGTACGCATATTTTTCCTTGAAGTTCGCGTATTTTTCTTAGCCTTATCTCTCATTCGAAACGTACGATATGATATGTCGTTGTGACCCTCTGGAAGAGTATTTATTTGTGGAATTATTTTGGAACGTCATTTCACGGGTCGTTCTCCCACAAAATAACGTTGTTGAAGAGGTGTCGTAGCTCTCGCCTTCGTCGTTTGACCTCTTTATTTTTAGTTCCGTTTTCCGTCGCCCTAGCCCGTGACCGAACTTCTTAGTCTCGGTTCTCTCGTCGACACGGTTGTCCCGATATTTTTATTATATTTTTTGGACACCGTTTAGTTGGCCTTTCACACTAACCACCTTCAACCTGTAATTAGTCTAGTTATCCCTAATTTAAACTTGATTAAAACTAATTTAATCTAAGCCATAGGATCAATGTACCATGTTGAATTATTCCTAGCTAATCACCACCCTATATCATCCTAGGTGCACTCCCTCCCTCTCACATTCTCTCTTCCCAACCTTTTAAGTATACCCCACTTGTAAACCTATATAGCAAAACTCTTTCATCAAAACACAACTCACGAAATAAACCCTAAGGCAATCCCTACCCAATCGCCACATGAACCCACCAAGTTGGCTGGTCATCTTCATCCTTCTCCGGCGACCCCACGGCCTCCACCCGCCAGAAAACCCCCCAGCTGCCCCGCAAACACCACTCAACCACCCCACGACCTGTCGAGCTCTCCTCCTCCATCTCCCGAACCAACAGCCGCACCCATGTGATCTCCGGCCTGCCACCATCTGTCGGCCAGCACGCCTGGCAACTTCCATCTTGCCGGACCTCCGGTCAGCACCCCCACCATGGCCGCCAATTATTTCCTCCTTCCTCCACAAATAACCAAACAGCCTATAACCATTCGGCCCTCCCCTAGCGCTGGAGACCCACGACCAACGGTAGGCCGCATCACTGGACCCCCTTCTCTTGCAGTTGCAGCACCCTAGGCTGAACTCCACCCTACGACATATCCGATCACCTCATCTCCAGCTTGTTAATGCACACAAATGCCCCCGCAAGCTGTTTTTGCCGGCCCTTTCCTTTGATCTGTCGCACCATGCTCCCAGCCCCAAGGGATGCTGTGCACAACCCTTTTTGATCCGCAACATCCTCCTTCCTATCTTTAACATGCCCCAAGCCCCTAGCTCACAAAACCTACCGTTAACCCATCCGACAGCACCTTCATCCACTTGTCGTGTTCCCTGTTGTGCCGTTGCCGTGCACAACTCGACAGCGGGCCGTAGAACGGCGTACAACTGTCCTCCCTCTCCGCGTCGCTGTACGGTGATCGTGCCGCTACCCAGCTGATTGTCGTCTGCTGTCACTGTCGTCCGCTGTTGACGCTAATCACACCGTGCAGTGGAGCGTCACACGCTTCTGCTAATTCAACCCCTGACGTCGCTACCCGACGTCAGTGTAGCTCTCGCGTCGTGTGAGGGTATATTTCTAACCGTAGGAACCCCAACCATCGCATGTTAATTCAAGATTAAAAACAATTATTTTTACTGCTTTGTAACTCACTAATCCAACTTAATAATACGGGACTGTAGGCTGATTGTTGGACTGAGCGTGGGAGCTCTGGATGTTGTGACTCTGTGATTGGACTTTGAGAATTGTGAGGACGAACAGGTTGCAGGAGGACCGTTGCTGAGTCTCTTTGGGTGTCGCATGTTAGTTGCTGAGTCAGAGCCCGTTGCTGAGGACGAAAAGGTTGCAGGTGTTGAGTTCGAGGACACCGGAGACCAGTCCTAGAGCTCCTTCTTGTTGTTGTTGCTTTCTGCTTAGTCGTTGTTAGGCTCGGTGCGTAGCACCTCTCTTTTCATGTTGATGTTATGTAATAAGTCGGCCATGCTTTAGGCCTCTTTTCAGACTCTTGTACTTTTCTTTACGACTTGTCTCTGAATGTTTGGAAAAAATCTGGGATGTTCTTGGTGGAGTTTTATTTTTGCTTTAAATTATTATTATCCTTGTTTCGATTCGTGGTTGCAAGGACCTGGTTATTGGAAGTGTTTTTTTGACTCTTATCAAACTTGTAGCCTCACAGCTCCAAGTCTGAGCGGACCTCATCACGCCTCGCCTTCCGTTTATGGGAAGCGGGGCGTGACAGGTTTTGTTGGTGGCCCATGCAGGTCTTTTTGCAACTGCGAAATATCGGGACAACGATAATAATAAAAACATTCATTAATTATTCGAAACATTCAAGTCGTAAAATCTGAGACTAATAAGAGCGGTTTCCATGTCTTAGGTGGCTAGAAGACATGTTGCCCGAGCATCTATCTCAGCTTAGTAGGAAAATCCATTAGATCATGACTATAGTAAGACTTAGTTAGACGTCTATGCTTGCTAGTTAGAGGTCCCTGATTGTTAGCTAGACTCCATGCTAGAAATTGATATAATCGTCTTAGGAGTTAACTTAGTGATTCTTGCCTAGCTCTGACCATATTAGACTCCTAGAATTTCCTTAGTCGTTCGCTTGGGTCCATCGATTTTGGGCCAAACTGAACGCAGTTCATTACAGTCTAGTTCCTTAGAAAGTCTTAGCGCTAAGTTTCCTAATCTTTAGTTGGTCGACCGTAGGAGTTCTCGTAGATTTTCCTGAGTCGTATCCTAGGCGTGTTTATGCGATCATTGATTCGGGATATAAATTGCATATTTTCCCCCCATTTCTGGGCATTTTATGTGTATTTCATATTATTTTGGCTTTAATACGGGCGTATTTGTGATATTGTTTAATATTGAAGCTTATTCGTATTTTATACATAAAATGTGGTTTTTATGTACTAATTTTTGCTCCCCATATTTTTCAGGTACTTCTGGGATTTTTCTGGATTTTCTGGAATTTTTCCAGATTTTTTGGGAGCTTCCGGATATTTTTCGGGAATTTTTGGAGGGTATCTGGAGTTTCTGGAATTTTAAAACAAATAAAAACAAAAAAAATGGGATTGGGCCCCACGGCCCGCGGCCCGCTCAGCGAGCGGGCCACTACTTCTTTTTTTAAAAAAATTAATAAAAAATTTTATTTTTTTTTACGCGGGCCGGCCCCTTGGCCGGCCCGCTTGAATCAGGCGGGCTCGCAGCCCGCCTGCTCGTCGAGCGGGCGGAAGTAACGCCCGCCCGCTCTTCGAGCGGGCGGATACGAGCGGGCCGGGGTCCGACCCGGCCCGCTCCGCCCCCTTCAGTAGGCGCAGGCGCGCGCGCGGGTCGGGCGCCGCTGCGCCCGACCCGCAATCTCTTATTTGATGCCCTGGGTGCGAATTTTGGAGGGCTGCTTCGTTTTTTCTTGATTTTTTCGGCCAGCAGCTGTTTTTGGGCGATTTTAGGGCTTGTTTTGGGGTTTCTTCTTCCCCAAAGGGCTTGGCTAGGGGAGGAGGCCATGGATGAGGCTTGGAGCTTGGAGGAGCATTTGGGAGAGGAGGATTTCCACCTTGGAGTGACACTTGGGTGAAATTTCTCCAACCTCTTGTGTTTTGATTTAGGGTTTTGCATTGTAATTGGATGATTGATTTTGAGTAAAAACGTCTCCTTTTTCATTATGAATGTCTAAATCTCTCTTGTGTAATTGTGTTTGGTGATTGTTGGTTGCTTGGGTTGTAAAATTCATCTCTAGCACATTTTATTTTCTAAATTAGTGTATGAAACTTGAGTTAGCTTTGTTTATTGGAACCCTAAGGGGAAATCCAAGAAGATGATTATCCTAGCGGACCCTCTCTAATGCGCTTATTGTCTATTACTTGCATGGGTTTCATTCACTACTTATTGCACCCCACTTATTCGATGAAATGTTGTATTTTTCGATTGAGCTCCCTTAGCCGGGAGATCAATTGAGTTATATTTGGGGATGATTTCTTGCGCCCACTGCCTCATTCACATGTACACCACATGAGTCCTCCTCGTTACTTGCCGATTCGGCTCTCCACCCCTAGTGCGTAGGATAGGATTTTAGTTTTCACCACTTTTTCTTCCACACTTCCACCCACCGTTAATTGAGGTAGTTGTATCACGCTTTATTTTTCTTTATCCATCAAACTTGTGAACGTAGAACGACTTGTCCTTGTAATCCGACCCGGTACTCACCGATAATTTTTATATTGCATTGACACTCCTACGCTTCGGAGTGGAAGGCGTGCACTTGCGCGTTTTCCGAGCTAACCAATCATGCGACCAATTTCCTTGCCCTCGATTCACGAGATCGCCTCATGACGATCGTCGTAAATTTTTAAATCTTTTCGTTACAAATCTTGAACCTTCTGAAAGTATTTTCGATATTCCTTATTCGCTAAGTTTAAATTTGTTCGAAAACTTTTAATATATATATTTAGACTTCATACTCTATCGTTGACTTAAATCCATTTTTTTGAATTTCGAGACTTTTGTCAAGATTTTTGATTACTATTTTATAATATTTTTCCAGCCTATACTTTTCATACCTATATAAATACCTTGTCCCGTTTCATATACTAAGTTTTTCTGAACTGTACTTCTATTGTCCCTAATTCGATTTATAATTTTCTTTTCTTACTTATCCCATTAAAACTTATTTGAATAACTCATCGCGCTTACCTTTAATATATTTTTTCCTAAAGTTACATGGGACTTCAGCATTCAGCGTGTCGATTTTATACTCATCATTTTCCTACTTCAAATTTTTGTAAAATACTATCTCCATTTAAATTTATCTCCAATTGCAAAATAATTCATTCACCTCCATACTCATTATTCTACGTCTAATCCATATGTCGTGATTTAACTTTCATGATACCCATCTACGTTTTATAAGGATACTGTTATATTTTTATTTCATAACTTACATTTTATTATATCCTTATCTCGTATTCTATATCCTTCTTCCCTACTTGATTATTCTGAACTATATTTTGTTCCACCCAACCAAGCTTTTCCCTTATATGTCGCCTCATCCGAACCCGTTCATCTCGATCTTGTTTCATTTGAATTCCGATTTCGGCTTCCCCACTATTGTTTAGTTATCACATTAGTGCTTACTGTTGCCTACGTTAACCTTGGTATAGTATGATGGGCCCATCAGTATAGGTTGTGAGGTCGTTGTACTGCATATAATTACATGGTATATATGAAGTTGTATGTGTGTTAGTACTTATAAATAGGTGTGTAGATAGCTATTCCACTCTAGGGATGTCTGTGTATATAATAATTAGAGTTGGAATGTCTACTGGAGGTGTATTTAGTTGGAGATACTTATTAATGGTTGAAATAATATGTTGGTAAAGTAATGTGTATATTAGGTGTAATGATATTAGGGTACTTATAGTTAAATGTGCATGTCTAATATTTGATCTATATGTTAGTACGTTTGGGCGTGTGCTCGTACATATGTATGTGCTTTACTATATAAATATGTATGAAATACGTACGGTAATATGGTTATAAATTTTGTTTGGTATTGCTTGCCTTTACGGGATGTTTTGTGTGTGTGCATGTATACCTTGAGGTATACACGATTATGGGATGTCGTAACTATGTATGGATAGGTATATGTAGCGGTATGCTAACTATATGTATATTGATATGGTGTTATATATTATATATATGTGACTATACGATGAATGCATGTGTAGAGGGGTATATCGTGATTGTGTACGTGTACTGATAATGTAATATTATTATGGTTTGTAAAGTGATTGCATTATATGGTGTTATTTGATTAAATATAAAGTTGTGATTGATATTATGACATGTATGTGTAGTACGTTGGTAGGTATATATATATTAGAGTGTCGTGTTGGTGTAGGTATAAGTATCGTGTTATGTATATAGAGTATTCTGATATGGTTTTTGAGTCTCACTCAAGTTTGAGTGGGTATACTCTAAGTACATTGTTACATATGTCTGTGGTTTGCGTGTAGTACCATGAATATAGCGATGGATGATGTATGTATAGTGATAGGATTGTTTGTGTCCGGTTGTGTTACGCACATGATTGTGGGTGGCTATACCAGTGCGTAGTTATAGGTGTTGGTCTTGTGGTATGGTTATTTACTAAGGACTTGCCTGTGTGAATGTATATGTGCTGCTAAACTAAGTGTGTAGAAGTGCTGAGTATATAGTGCTATGAGTGGTATGTATGAATGGTATATTAGCGTGTGTGGGTATGCACCGTGCACGGGTAAGTATGTGCTTAGCTATAAGTATTTGTAATTATGGTACATGTGATGAGTCTTGAATAAAGTTATAGAACTGTATGTGATGTGAATATATGGTGAAGTATCTGCGTGCATTTGAATGACTATATATTTGTGAAATTCTAGTAATGGTGAATGTATATTAGATATAGTAAACTTGATCTAATAATGGTATGGTGTGATTACATGTGTTGATGTGTTTGGTATTGGATGTATACTAAGAAATATTAGGGAGTAGTATACCCATGTTTTTTTGTGCATAGGTAGTTATCTATACGTGAAGTACTACGATTATATTTGCTGGTGTGAACTATTTATTTGTTTGTGAGTATGTGTACCATGGTATGTAATAAGTGTTTAATAGTTATATAAGGAGGTACGTGACTATATGAATGATTGAAATACGTGTATGAATTTGACTGACTATGATAGGTATAAGTGTATAATGTGTGTGAATATATATACATGTTCGTAGTGTTAATGTTTGATTACCTAGTGCATATATAAGCATTTGTAATGACTATACCTAGTTTGAATTATAATGTGATATGATTGGGGTAGCTACTGGAGTGGCTAGATATACTTAAAATTAGAAAGTCCGAGGACGGACTTTATCCTAAGGTATGTAGGATGTAACGGCCGGTACTCACTATTCGTTATACGGCTGTGCGTATAGCAATTTCAGGTACCTGATTGGTTTTATTGCTTTGTATGTGAATTGTGTCGTTGAGTCGATAGGGCCGTAGCACCTTGGTTGCATCCTTAGCAAGCCAACCCCCGACGTGTGCCCAACTTGAGATTTCTGTCGCCTTTGGACCTCGTATCCTTTGTACGCGTATTTTTCCTTGAAGTTCGCGTATTTTTCTTAGCCTTATCTCTCATTCGAAACGCACGATATGATATGTCGTTGTGACCCTCTGGAAGAGTATTATTTGTGGAATTATTTTGGAACGTCATTTAACGGGCCGTTCTCCCACAAAATAACGTTGTTGAAGAGGTGTCGTAGCTCTTGCCTTCGTCGTTTGACCTCTTTATTTTAGTTCCGTTTTCCGTTGCCCTAGCCAGTGACCGAACTTCTTAGTCTCGGTTCTCTCGTCGACATGGTTGTCCCGGTATTTTTATTATATTTTTTTGGACACCGTTTAGTTGGTCTTTCACACTAACCACCTTCAACCTGAAATTAGTCTAGTTATCCCTAATTTAAACTTGATTAAAACTGATTTAATCTAAGCCATAGGATCAATGTATCATGTTGAATTTTTCCTAGCTAATCACCACCCTATATCATCCTAGGTGCACACTCCCTCTCACATTCTCTCTCCCCAACCTTTTAAGTATACCCCACTTGTAAACCTATATAGCAAAACTCTTTCATCAAAACACAACTCACGAAATAAACCCTAGGGCACTCCCTACCCAGCCACCACATGAACCCACCAAGTTGGTTGGTCATCTTCCTCCTTCTCCGGCGACCCCACGGCCTCCACCCGCTGGAAAAACCCCCCAGTTGCCTCGCAAACACCACTCAACCACCCCACAACCTGTCAAGCTCTCCTCCTCCATCTCCCGAACCAATAGCCGCACCCATGTGATCTTCAGCTTGCCACCATCTGCCGGCCACCACGCGTGGCAACTTCCATCTTACAGGGCCTCCGGTCAGCACCCCCACCATGGCCGCCAATTATTTCCTCCTTCCTCCACAAATAACCACACAGCCTATAACCATTCGGCCCTCCCCTAGCGTTGTAGACCCACGGCCAACTGTAGGTCGCATCACTGGACCCCCTTCTCTTGCAGTTGCATCACCCTAGGCCGAACTCCACCCTACGACATATCCGAACACCTCATCTCCAGCTTGTTAACGCAAACAAATGCCCCAACAAGCTGTTCTTGCCGGCCCTTTCCCTTGATCTGTCGCACCATGCTCCCAGCCCCAAGGGATCCTGTGCACAACCCTTTTTGATCTGCAACATCCTCCTTCCTATCTTTAACATGCCCCAAGCCCCAAGCTCACAAAACCTGCCGTTAACCCATCCGACAGCCCCTTCATCCACTTGCCGTGTTCCCTGTTGTGCCGTTGCCGTGCACAACTCGACAGCAGGCCGTAGAACGGCGTACAACTGTCCTCCCTCTCCGCGTCGCTGTACGGTGATCGTGCCGCTACCAGGCTGATCGTCGTTCGTTGTTACTGTCGTCCACTGTTGACGCTAATTGCACCGTGCAGTGGAGCGTCGCACGCTTCTGCTAATTCAACCCCTGACGTCGCTACCCGACGTCAGTGTAGCTCTCGCATCGTGTGAGGGTATATTTCTAACCGTAGGAACCCCAACCATCGCATGTTAATTCAAGATTAAAAACAATTATTTTTACTGCTTTGTAACTCACTAATCCAACTTAATAATACGGGACTGTAGGCTTATTGTTGGACTGAGCATGGGAGATCTGGACGTTGTGAATCTGTGATTGGACTTTGAGAATTGTGATACCAGCGTATTTCAGGCAAGTGAAACTTGCCAACTTGTATTTAGGCCATGTTTTAGGCCATCCTTCGTTTTTAGCGTAAAAGAGACTAGGCGACGAAATGATAGTCGCCTAGACACAACTTCAAGATCTAGCTTGACAACGAAGCTAGATCTGACACCCTGCCATGCCATTCATATATTTTGCCTGTCACGTTTAATTTCTATATCTGTACGCACTTTATTTGTACTCTGCCATGTCATCCATACATTTTGCCTGTCACGTTTAATTTCTATATCTGTACGCACTTTATTTGTACTCTTTCCATGCCATGCATCCTAACATGTCATTCCATGCTTGAATGTTTGCTTTCATAGCACACGCTACTTGTACTTCCTTGTTGAGGCTAGGCACCTGCGTTGCAGGCACAATCCTATGTCAAATACACTTCCTGGCTCGTGAACCAGAAGCGGGCTACATGTGTTGGTCAAAAGCCAATGCCCGATTACATGTGGAGGGGTAGGGTTAAGCGATCACTTGAGCTTAGGAGTTGGCCCGTACAGCCGCACCAGCCCAAGGGCGTAAACTCTGTGCACGACGTGCTTACTTGTCTTGTAAATCCATGTGAATGTTTTAGTAGCTTTGCTACCCTTGCCTTGTCAGACTTGTTGCACTTCTTACTTGTTGCATCCATGCCTTAAACTGCCATGTCATCGCATATTTTAGAACTGCTAGGATGTTTCCCTTTCTTTTAGTTTCCTTGCACAAGTCTCTTGTAGACTTGCTGACATGCACCCTCATCTCTTTGGGTGTCGCATGTTAGTTGCTGAGTCAGAACCCGTTGCTGAGGACGAACAGGTTGCAGGTGTTGAGTTCGAGGACATCGGAGACCAGTCCTAGAGCTCCTTCTTGTTGTTGTTGCTTTCTGCTTAGTCGCTGTTAGGCTGTCGGTGCGTAGCACCTCTCTTTTCATGTTGATGTTATGTAATAAGTCGGCCATGCTTTAGGCCTCTTTTCAGACTCTTGTACTTTTCTTTACGACTTGTCTCTGAATGTTTGGAAAAAATCTGGGATGTTATTGGTGGAGTTTTATTTTTGCTTTAAATTAGTATTATACTTGTTTCGATTCGTGGTTGCAAGGACCTGGTTATTGGAAGTGTTTTTTGACGCTTATCAAACTTGTAGCCTCACAGCTCCAAGTCTGAGCGGACCTCATCACGCCTCGCCTTCCGTTTATGGGAAGCGGGGCGTGACACGTGTGCTACCAGCTAGAAGACAAGACAAGACAAGACAGTGTGTGTGTCTCTAGGGTTCACGCCTTAAGATCAGAGGGCGGCCAAACCATCTAAACATGCGACTTGCTCAACCCAAACCCAACCTAGTGCACAAGACAATTCCGTACAAAGGATCAATCTCTCTGCTAGGAGGGTGCCTTATCTCCGCAGGTTATTCGTATAAAGGATCACTCTCTGCTAGGAGAGTGCCTTATTCCCCGTTTGGTTGAATACAATTCATGCATAAAGTTACATGGCAAGGCAAGAATGATGTATGTCCGTTTAAAGATATTTGTCAATATGGCAGTTATAGCATATTGGGCCTAGACTTCGTCATCAAGTTTAGGCTGTCGTGAGGGTATCCTAGACGCTATCATTTCACGTCTAAGTCTCTTGTTTATATTTTTACAAACTAAGGAAAGTAATGGCATAAACGTGGCCGTTTCAACATAAGTGAGCACACTTGCCTGAAGTGGCGAGAAGTGCGTCCATAGGGAGCATCTCGTCACGGGCAGTGCGTCGGTTATGGTTTGCTGTAACAGATCAAACAGGATGATGTCAGGACTGATTAGAAGACCAATTATGGTATGTCTCTAGATTGATCGTGGCTATCCTAGCAGTTCTAAATCACGTTGTTCACATGTTCAGATCTATTCTATGGTTCTCTACGTCGATTCTACCATATGTGCACAGTCAAAACAGTCCAATCGAGGTTTAGGTTGTCACAACAGTTTAAAAGAGCATAAAATAACTTTAGTAATTATGTTACCAGTTTTAATTAGGTTTTCTATACTACGATGTGGGTTATAGATTAACGACATGGTACTAACCGTTGGCGCATCGAAAGATCGAGACGCGTCGAAAGGGGCAGCGACTCGCACAACATCTAACAGCGACAGAGGATCTGCAGGCGTTTGGGGCAGCGGACCGAGGGAGGACGCCGGAGAAAAACGAAGAGAGGGGAGAGGCGCACGGGCTTAGGGTTTAGAGTGGGTTACGGCCTCTTGCAGGTCGAAAGGGAGGAGGGTTAGGGCGCGTGGAGGAGATAGGAGATGGTCGTAGGTCTGAGGGAGCTCGTATGGAGGAGGGAAGGTGGCCGGAGAGGGTGGACGCTGGTGAGGGGACTGTGGGGTTTCAGGCGGCTGTCTGGCCGTGGAGAGGGATGGATCCGAGGGAGAGATGGTAGGAGGGATGACGTTTGGAGGAGGGAGTTGGTTTGCGGGCTAGGCTGATGTGCGGCCGGCGATGGGGTCAGGATGTGGGGTTGCCGACGAGAGGGCTTTGGGCTGCTGGTGTTTCAGATAAGGGAAAGGAGATGGCTCGCGGGCAGGGGACTGGGGCTGGGCAGTTGCTCGGAGGTTGCACGCGGTGGCCTGGAGATGGTCGGGGGGATCTGCGGCAGTCGAAGGGGATGAGGGGCTGGCTTGCGTTGAAGAGGAAGAGAAGAAAGGCTCTGGGTTCTTTTGTAGGCTCCTGTAGAGTTGTTAGGGGGAGAGAGATTCACGTGGGGGAGATAGGATAGTGAACGTGGGGAGCAGTTGGGATATGATCAGTTAGGATCTAATAGTAAATAGTTAGGATATGAGATAATTAATAGTTATAGGTTTCGTTTTTTTAAAACCCAGTTGCTTGCTACAGTAAGTTTGTTTTGTTTTAAAAAAATTGTTTTTAGATCTCAATTTTTTAAAATTCAAATTTAAAAAAATGTTTTATTAATTAACAATGATGTAATAGCAGATTGGTCACTTGACATCCAAAAATTAAAAAGAAATTACTGGGGTGATAGCGCCTTCAAGAGGATAGTGGATACGGGGTCCGGTCACGCATTTGAGCTAAGGAAATGATAAATAAAAATCAAACGCAGAAAACACACATAAAAACAGAATTCGAATTAAGTACGTACGACCAGAAAGTGGCCGTTACAAAATCTGTGAAACAAACCACTACATCAATCTCTTCCAACCATTCCGAGCTTCTCGCGATCCATGAAGCAAGCAACGAATGTGTATGACTTCGTTCAGTCATTCATCTCATCTTAGTGAATACCGGCCTGAAGACTGATGACCTTGAGCCAACCACGATATTTGAGGACAATGCAGCCTGCATAGCTCAACTACAGACTGGTTTCATCAAGGGCGACAAGTTGAAGCACATATCTCCTAAATTCTTCTGTACGCACGACCTACAAGAGGAGATGCAAGTCGAAGTACAGCAGATTCAGTCTTGTAATAATTTAGCTGATTTGTTCACTAAGGCTCTGCCTAGATGTACTTTTGTAAAGCTTGTAAAAGGAATCGGGATGAAACAACTGAGAGACCTACAAGCCTGAAGCTTGTACGAATCAGGAGGAGTAACCTGTGGGTTGTACTCTTTTTCCTTAAGACTGTTGGTTTTTTCCACTGGGTTTTCCACAGCTAAGGTTTAACGAGGCAAACACGTTTACTCTGGATTCAGAAGTATCCATCCCATTAGCATCATGAATCCTGAAGCATTCATATGGTAAATCCAAGGTAATGGATGGATAATGGGGAGTGTTATGAGTAAGGGAGACTTATGGTCTCCCCTCACTCATTATCCATCATAACCCCCCACTACCATGTAGTGGGGTGAACCCTTGTGCTACTAGGTGTAACCTCATATACTATGAATGAATAAAAGCATACAATGTGCTATTGCTATGGTTGCTCTTTCTTCAAACAATAATTGGTTTTTTTTGGGTTTTGGTTGGGGGGATTCCCACGACACTTTTTGCTAAGCATGTTACACTTGCTAAGTACACTACATGTTTGTGAGAAATAGTTAAGCTCACAGCATTTTCTTACAAAAATTCATGTTTTACCATTTCATCAACCAACTCCTTCACACTCTCCACTCTCTAGGCATTAAAACATTTCTTCAACCAACTCCACTTCCACATCCATCCAACTCTTCTTGTTTTGTCCCTTTCTTCATCCAACTCTACTCCCACCTTATCCACCATCTTCCCTACCACCATCACCACCTCCTACGTCGTTGTCGCCATCATCAATTTTCATCTCCACATTCCCTTGCAATTAAACACAAAAATCTTAAAAAATTAATTAAATCCAACAAGGTCAACTAGACAAAAATAAAAACAAAAATAAAAATACAAAACTTAACTAAACATAATAAACATGAAAAAACAATTAAAATCAATTGAAATCCTTTAAATCGACCCACCAATGCGTAGCCAAACTGGCTAGTGGGGTTGTGCTAGCTTCCAGAGGTCTTGAGTTCGAGTCCCCCCTGGATGCAGCTGTGTTAAAAATTGGTGAGGGAAAGCTTTGGCTGCCCTTCGCGGGTCCTACCCGGCTCGAGCCGGATTAGTCGACGCCCAATGTGGTGTCCGGAAACCGATGGTTAAAAACCAAAAAATCATTTAAATCGATATGCTCAGACTTGTAGGGCTAAGCGTCATTTGTGACACTCAAATCTATATATACATACACCAAACATGATGCTTGGAGCATATAGTCCTGAGTGTTATAAATAGATTTTTAAAAAATTTATTACTCAAGTAATAAGCCATGAGAAAATGATTCATGCAATTTTTTAAGGCAATTTTGGGGAAGAATGAGGGGGTGAATGACGCTGGTGAAGGAATGGAGAGGAGGAGGAGACATCTGAAGAAGGGCGACGATGGCTGAATAAGAAGGAAGAGGTGTAGTAGAATAGTTATAAATAAAAATGGCAAACTTGTAATTAAAAAGCACAGAGGTTCAAAAAAAAACGTGGTGTGAATAGAAGAACCCTGACAGCTTTCCTTTCTCCATCCACTTTCTTCCCAAACTGCCCCTCTTCCCTCATTTATTACCCAGATAAATCAATCGATCTTCGTCGCTTTCGCTCGCCATCCGCCCTCTCATGGGTTGTGGTGGTGGAGCCCATCACTGTCCTAGTGCCTCGCTGGCCCTGAGCTCTCCTCTCTTGTTTTTTATGGCTTTTGTCCCCTGATCCCTTTAGACATTGAAATAAACAACGAAAATTAGAAGGAAATAAAAGGTTGAAGGGAGAGAGATTGGAGTTTGTTGTTCTTTTGTGTCTTTTCTCCCCCAATCCCCACAGTCGCCCGATTGATACCTTAACAAAAACCCGCCATCGAAATCTCCAGATCTGTGCGCCCAAAAGGTGATATTTTGCCTTTTTTTGTGCTATGTAATGCAGGGAAATTTTCGAAAATTTCGGGTTTTAAGTTCACTTTGAAAAAAAGAAGTAATTATTGGTCAGCATGGATGGGTTTTTTTGGTAGTAGAGAGAATCGTTGAAGCAAGGCGCTAAAGAATGATTTATTTGCTTCATCATGATCTTTAATTGAGTATCTTAGTCCCCAAGAAAACTGATTTTAGTACCAATTTGAAAAAAGTAAAAAAAAAGGGAGCCCCCTTTCCCTTTTCTATTTCTTCTTTTTTTTAACATTTCATTAGGGAAAAGGGGAGTGCTTGTTGACCATAAACCTCTACTGAATCCCTAAATTATATTGTAGTATAAATCAAAAGGGAGAAAAGGGGAGAACTTGCATTTTTCAGAAGCAATTACTGTTCCATTACCGGCGGCGATGTTGTGGAGAACACGGAGGCGTGTTTGGTTGAGATGAGGAATGTTATCGGCGTTGATGAACCTGCTCCGGTCCTGCTGCCGGCCGTCGACGTCGGACCGATACGTTCAAGCCGGTCCGGATGCCGTGGGTCGGCAGGATGGGCTCCTGTGGTACAAAGACTGCGGGCAGCATGTGAATGGGGAGTTCTCGATGGCCGTCGTCCAGGCCAACAACTTGCTTGAGGACCAGAGTCAGATCGAGTCGGGGGCGCTGAGTTTTCTCGACTCCGGGCCTTACGGCACCTTTGTCGGTGTCTACGATGGCCATGGTGGTCCTGAGACAGCTCGTTATATCAATGATCATCTCTTCAGCCATCTCAAGAGTAAGTTGCTGACTTGTAGCGATTAGTGCCGGCTTGGTACTTTGGTCATGTATGGTAGGAATTAGGAAAGAGTATTGTATATGCATGCATTTTTCATTGAATTATGGTAACATTTAGTTGATATTAGATTTTTTTTTCCCATGCTGCTTTGTTTGCATGCAAACTTTGTTTACTTAGTCTTGATGCTTTGGATACATCAATTTTTTTGCTTGAAAATGATGGAGTTTTTTTTAACCAAAATGTGCTAGTAATGCAATGTCCTTTAAAGAATAGTGTGGGGGACTGTGTGTGTTTTACTATTTTTAATCCATGGGAGAGGTTTAAATGCATGTTGGTATGTCATTTTTATTGGTCCCTTTATTATCTCTTTTCTAGGGGCCTCTCTGATGATCATGTTATGTTATGATAATACGAATGTTTCCAGGGTTTACGTCCGAGCAGCAGTCAATGTCAGCAGACGTAATACGGAAAGCGTATCAGGCAACAGAGAAAGGGTTCTTCTCCTTGGTTGCCAAACAATGGCCCATGAAGCCCCAAATTGCTGCTGTTGGCTCCTGCTGCCTTGTGGGTGTAATCTGTGGTGGAACTTTGCATGTCGCTAACCTTGGAGACTCACGTGCTGTTTTAGGGAGACTTGTCAAGGCAACTGGAGATGTTCTTGCCGTCCAACTGTCAGCCGAGCACAATGCGAGTATTGATTCTGTCAGACAAGAACTGCAATCGTCACACCCGGAAGATTCACAGATCGTTGTTTTGAAGCATAATGTTTGGCGCGTAAAGGGAATCATTCAGGTACCCCTTGTGATAATGCCAATAAGCAGTTATGTCAAATTTTAAATTTATTCTAAAAGAAATATTTTTATTTTGCATATCAGGATCATAATTGTAATGTGTTCAATTTCTAGACTTAGATATTGTTCTTCTTCATGGAGGTATTGCTAGTTAAAATATATCATGTCGGTGCTAGTTTGGTAAAAAGTTTTGTCATCCTTTAAAATATATCATGGTGTTATTAATTTGGTATTAAGTCATGGTATCCTTTCCAGCCTATAAGGCAATGCCACTTGAGTCCTTTTTGACGCTTTATTTGTTTGTGACCAGCTAAATCTACTTTTCAATTCCTTAAGTTTTAGTTATGAGATTATTTGAGCCTTAAGTTTACTCAGGATTAGTTTTTTTCAGTTGAAGCTTTAGAGGTCAGCCAAATTCATCATCTTGCAAAAATCATAGTTCGAATATGCATATCTCTACACCCTAGCCTATTCCCTTGGATTTACGCTATTCAAAAGTGTCGCACTATATGGTTTCTTTCTACCCTGGTTTTGCTTGAGCACATAATTGATTTTTTTTTGCTTCTGCACATGAACAATTATGTTGTGCACTGTCTATGTGACACTTGTATAACCTATTTATACTTTTCAAATTTGTTTTGATTCCTATTTTGATGCCAGTTAATTGGTAGTTAACACAAACTTCTCAGCCTCGGAACTTCTCTCTTGTAGGACTTCTAGACTGGCTCAATCACTTTATAGAATTTCAGTGGACCCGTGAAGATACGAGAGAATATTACATGCCCCTATCAGATCCCCATGTCCGAACACCTGTGCAAATGAATACCTTGCTAATAGCACTTTAATTAATTAAGAAAGTCAGAAACAAAACTCATTCCTAACTGCCGAAATGGTAGATTTGATGCAGCCCCTGTTTGTCCTGAATCACTTGAAAACCAGTGGACTGTGGTTCGTATATGAAGCATAAAGTGTGTGCAAAGTGAGCAATACTATCAGAAATTGGATGCTCAAATACGTTCAGGTGCATCCACATCAAGAATCCACACCTTCAATCATGGTCTACACATATAAGTTTGTCAAAAATTTACCAAGGGATAATTTTTGGGAAAATAGCAAAAATTAAAAATAATTAGCAAAATCGAAAAAAATAATTAGCAAAATTGATCAACTTTTGTCACGTCAGCGCCCAGTCACCCTTGACTGGGCGCTGACGGGCCACGCTGCAAAAATACCGGGGTTGTCAACTCGGACCATTTTGTATTCGTGCCCCTTTCATTCTACAAGTAGTTTATTTGTATGAAATCCACTTAGGAGACAATTAGCCTGGTGGTATCACCCTCACTGTGCGGGCTTGCGGTCCCGTGTTCGATTCTTCGAACGCCGCTTAATTTTTTTTATTTTTTCATGCAAAAAAACCATTTAAAGCGCATTATAAGGAAATTCCGAGAATTGAACTTGGGACCTCTCTTAAGCAAAGTTACAATCATACCACCAGACCAAACCCAAGCTCATTAAGTGACTAAATTTAATTTTATATCTACCAGAGCAAACTTGGGTTTGGTGTGGTGGTATAACTATAAGGTTGCGTGTGAGAGGTCACTAGTTCAATTCTCGGAATCCCCCTTATAATGTGCCTTAAATGGTTTTCTTGTAAGAAAAAATACAAAAATTTCAGCGGCGTTCGGAGAATCGAACGCGGGACCATAAGCCCGCACAGTGAAGGGTCATACTACCAGACTAATTGTCTCATAAGTGGATTGCGTACAAATAAACTACTTGTAGAATGAAAGAACATGAATACAAAATGGCCAGGGTTGCCAACCTCGGCCAAATTAACCCCGACCAAATTGTGCAGCACCTCTAACGATTTGGTCGGGGTTGGTAACTCCTGTACTTTTGCAGCGCTCCCCGTCAGTGCCACTCAACTCACTGGGAGCCGGTGTGACAAAAGTTGGTCGAGTTCACTAATTTTTTTCGGTCAATTTAGCTAACTATTTTTAATTTTTGGCATTTTTCCAAAAAATGTCATTTACCAAATGATGCCATCGTATGGTTGAAAAATAACCCTTTTGATCACTTGGATGCATTTGTAAGCTGGGCTATTTTTGATATCTAAGGATTTAAAGGTTGTGTATTCATAACAGGAGTGGCCCATCTTGTACCTTTGCACCAGTAGCATTGAAGTTCAAGTCAAAACATTAGTGTTTCGTATCGTTGTCCCATTTTTTGTTGCACTAAGACATGGAGAACCATCCCGGTCAAAAATCCTAATCAGTCAACATGAATTTATTTCTTAAAACATGTTGCTGACAATACATTTATTTTGCAGGCTGCCCAACCAATACAGTAATACAAACCATCATCCTTGTTAAAAACTTATGATATGTAGGACACGTCTCTCAACCTAAATTTGGCATGCCCAGCCCTTCTAGACACGACATGTGAGTCCATCTGGGTTGGGCTCGTCTAATAGTGCAAAACCTTTATTCACAACGACAATACGTTACGATGAAGTTGTTATGCCCTCGTTCAACATTAGAAAATGGTCTATATATGATACTATTATATGGTCGTAAGTACATTTTGTGCAGGGGTAAACGTGCATAAATAACCATGTACTTATGTTTAAAATTTGGAGGAATGCTGCCACCTTGTGTTTGTGTCGGACTATGTCTCCCGTGCCCATGTAATGCAGAACGATTCCGTGATCATGTGCAACTTTATTTTGGATTCAAGGATCCAAATGCAATTATATGCCTCTTATTTGAGTAAAATTATTTGCTTCTTTTCTGAGTAGAGAGCGAGAGTTCTTTTTAGAATTCTAATTAATATATAATTAATTTTCTTAGGCTTTAAGTTGAATTTTTCTATATAAAGGGATTTATGCCTTCTGTTGTAAGTATAGAGAAATGATTGATAATAAAATTTGTTTTCTTTGAGACGTTTGTTTCCCTTAACAAGCGATTGGTGATTTTTGTGTGTGAGATCATTGTTATGGTGTGAGGCCTTTATGAGGGTGTGAAGCTTTTGATCATATCATTTTCTTCTGTCATAAATATCGCAAAAATAACCCTTAACCACCAGCTTTCCGCTCAAAACCCTAATTCCCACATCAGATTTGTCCCCATCATGATGTCTACAAATC
The DNA here is from genome assembly GCA_030789695.1 of Scilla litardierei. NCBI lineage: Eukaryota > Viridiplantae > Streptophyta > Magnoliopsida > Asparagales > Asparagaceae > Scilla > Scilla litardierei. The sequence goes on along the minus strand of CM061140.1, from coordinate 26,799,285 downwards.
ATAATTATAAACTATAAATGCGGGCAACATTTTCCTAAAAGTTAATTTATTGACTAAATCATTATACAATAGTTGCATTGTTATTGAATGATTTGATATTTTTTAAACTGTAAATGCAGTTATGTGGTCCCTATCATGTTTGGTTATTGATGTGAGGCAGAATGTCAAAGTAGACTGGATGAAAAATTTGGAGTTTGTCTGGATGTCCTATCAGGCTGTTTGATATTGTAATGTGACTGCATTACTTGTCCCAGTGATGGAATAATCTCTATGCATGCCTTCAGATGCACATGCAATTAGATTTTCATTGCACGATTCAAAGTCGTAGCAACTTCTTTCACATGAGACATGCTTATTCTTTATATTAAAATTTGAGATTTCACTGGATGACTTTGTTCTATCTGAGAAAGTTTGAAAGCTTAAAGGAAAAATTGTTTGTGATGCAATTATTGATTTTCTTTTTCATTTAATTCACTCAGTATCATGCATGAATGCATAACATTGCACCTTCTCCATTTAATTTACTTATTCCGACCTGGAACTGTTCTAGTCCTCTCGTTAAAGTTACCTTTTGGGTGGATAACTTGAGCTTGGAGGTACCATATTGGTGCTGGGAGATCATCATGGCATGTTGCCCCCTTGCTTTTGGGACTGCAAGAATATGCAAACTTTAGAGATTAGTTTCTGATGAATTGTCAATCATGTGATCATATGATGGTGTATGAAGGTTCATAATTTTTACATTGGAATTGCATCAAGTCAGCTGTTAAAATGAACTTTCTGAACACAGTTTGAGATGGTTTTGGCACGTGTAAGAAGTTTGTCCTGTTTGCATTACCTTTCACCTTGGCTGATCATCTGCATTGACAAACTTGATCCCAGCATATGTCGGAGTTGTTTCCATGCTCCTTGCGATTCACTTTTGTGGATGTTTTGCATTTTTTACAATCATGATGATATGAATATTAAAAATGAACATAAAATAAACTGTCAAGTAATGACAGCTACCAAATTCCTTAACAGTAGACATGTGAGCGCATAAATACAGCTATACTATTTTACTAGCACGCATCACTCCTGTAATAATGGCAGGGGTTTAATTTCTGTTGATATCCCCCAAATATTTACACTTCCTCCCTGTGTCGCTGCTTTCTCAGCTCTTTTCCTTCATCCCCACACCTTCCCCCTCTTAAACAAAAACCAAGCTACCACGCTCACTTCGTTACCTACAGATACCCCCATCCATATCTGTTGTCTCAAGTATACTGAGTGCACGATCTCATTAAAATGCACTTTCAAGTGGTGTGTAGAACTTTTGTGTAATCTCCCTTTGATCATTCTAACAATATATACACAGTTCATCTGCTATCTGATGCGGACGCACCCCCTCCGGGCCCCCCTTCGCCGTCCGATGACGCGGTCCCACCCATCGTGACGTACGTGCGGCGCAGGAGGCGCGTGATCGTGACTTAGTGGGTCTAGTAGGTTAGGGGGTATTTTAGTCCTTTCAGGCTAAATTAGTAATTCCTCATTTTCTTCTATTTATTAGGGCTAGCCGCCATTGTTAGGGCTATGCTTATTTTGTTGAAGAACATCCTTAGGCATCTTGCGAAGGATCTTT